>CM066037.1:198006860-198663691 GCA_033557465.1 Ichthyophis bannanicus | reverse complement strand
GTGGGGGATGCTTCCAAAAAGCTCTTTGATTGGATGCTGGGAAGCGTTCCCGCGCAGACTCAGTCGGTACCGACGGACCAATATTTTTGGGGGTGAAGACTTATTCCTGCTGTTCCCAGAGATCACCTGTTACAGGTAAGTAACTGTGCTTTATCACCAAAGCCAGGGTGGGTAACAAATGTGAAGAATCAGTTATATTCCCTTTTCATGAAGGATGCATTTGTAATTTTCCTATTGTGGCTGTATATGTAATACAGTCTATTAAAGCAAGCCAAATGGTTTATTTATAAGTTGACTGGCTCGCTAGATGTATGAGATTCGAATGTTCCTCTTAGCTCCTAATACGAAGTGGTATTTTGGTTGGGAAGTAGGAAACATTGTTCCTGTTGAGCAGTTTAGTTTCCTTAATGTTTGTCTTTTGTAAAGCGTTCATCATTTCAGACTTATAAACAGCTAATGGGTGGTTCTCCAGAGACAAGCAAGGGGGGGTTGCAGGCACATTCAAAGGTGAAGTTCCCAGACTTAGTCTTGTTGCCACAATCATCTCAACTCAACCAAAAGCTTTGTTTGCTTCACTGAGCATGTATCCCTGCTCCCCACCTGCCTATGCCAGAGAATCAGGTTTTTTTTTTACCTTCTGCGCAGCAGTCTGCACGTTGTTTCTCTCGCCTCCAATTTTTTTGCCTGTAATTTCTTTTTCTTCTGCCGACACGCCCAACTTCACACCAGAGAGCGAAAACTCCAGCCCACTTCCACAAACTACCCTGCCCAAACTCTCCCCCAGCTTTTGACTACCTGCTGGTAGGGGGGGGCGCATCCACCACCCTTAGCAGAGGCATGGCAATGCTATCACCATTGAAGCTCTGGGTTCTTTCTATTCTGCAGGACCAAGCAGGAAGTCAGTCCTCACATATGGGTGTCATCGGCACCGATGAAGCCCCAGCGGAGCATTTCCCCACTTTCTATGAAAGCCTTTGGGAATGCAGGCACGCATGCGTGGTTCCCTTCCCGCCTAAAGGTGCCATCTTACCTCAGTCTCTCTTTTTCCGAAAAGCCCACCGGACGTGTGTCCTGTCATCCGGATAAAAGTTTGATTTTTTCGGCGATTCTCGCTATTTTTCTTCTCCGGTTCGACGCCGGTTCCCCTCCCGCCGGGTTCGGTACAGCGGTATCGAGCCCGTTTCTTCTTTTTCAGTTTTTGCCCTTTGTGGCTGGCATTTCGTGCCCTTTTTGGCTTTTTCCCTGGAAGGCCGGGCCTTTGACCTCGCGGGGACTTTTTTTTTTTTTTCCCCCGATGGCTTCCAGCGGTTTTAAAAAGTGTGATCGGTGGAAGAAGTTGATGTCTCTCCGACAAACATGACTGCTGCCTTTGGTGCCTTGGTCCTGATCACGACCCTAAGACGTGTGGACCGTGTGGAAAGATGTCTTCCAAGGCACTGCGAAGTCGCCAGCAGCAGAAAGAAAGGCTTTCTCTGACTCAGTCTCGACATCTCGGGATTCGGATCCTGAGCGCCGTCGTGGCTCTTCGGACAGGGGGTCCCCCGAACGGGAAACGCAAGAGGAAGAAGCGGTCATGAGGGCGTCGTCGGAAGAGGTCCCTGGCTCCTCGAGGGCCAGGTCTAAGACCCCCGACCGTCGCCCCGGGCCCGTGGAACAAGAGAAGCCTGCCAAAGTTCCTCGCATTGAGCCGGAGTCTGTTGGACACGTAAGCCCTGTGGTCCACGAGGACTCTCCTCCCAGAGCGCCGATGTCGGGCCGGCGCCACCGGGGCCCGACTCAGTGGCTGCTGCGTCTCCGAGCTGAGTCTCACGATGACAGCCTTGGAGTGCAGACTGTCTGCGTTCATGGAGCAGCAGCGGGCACTGAGGGACAGCCTGTCGTGTGCATCTGCCCCGACCACCGTGACATCGACATCGACGTCGATCCCGGAGACTGAGCCAATACACGAGACCATGATGGCTCGCGGTCTCCCTCGACCTCCCTTCGTGACAGAGCGTCGATGGGGCGGGTGCTCCCGGGCCCCACAGGGTCGGATCCTGACTCGTCGGACGAGTCTGCCTGGGAGACGGAGGATGAGGAATCCCCCAACACGTTCAAGACTCGGTGCGTCCCCCATCGGACTCGCTGCAGTCTGAACCCCGGAGTAGATCCCCTCCGGAGGATATCTGGTTCTCGGAGTTTGTCCGGGATATGGCCACCACGTTGGCTATCCCGGCGGACCCCGAGGAAGAGCCTCGAGCCGAGGAGCTCAAGGCCCTGCAGTACGACTCTCCTCCGAAGGAGGCCTTTGCTGTCCCGTTCCTCCGATGCTGGAACGGCTCCTCTTCCGGATGTGGGAGGCACCGGCCTCGGCACCGGTTCTGAGCAAGCGGGTCGATTCGATTGATCGACCTCCGGAAGAGCCCTGGCTTTCAGAAGGCGCAGCTACCACACCATTCCATGGTGGTGTAATCGGCCATGCATCGCCTGAAAAGTCGGAAGATGCACTCTGCGGTGCCCCCCGGCAGGGAGGCCCGGAACCTCGATGGTGTTGGTAGAAAGTGCTTCCAGGGCTCGATGCTTGCTTGCCTGCCGTGTCCCAGTCTTACCAGCTGTACATGGGCATGTACTTGCGAGACCTGGCCAAGGAGTTGGCCGGGTTTCTCCGCTGGTCTCTCTGGGAGCCCTTGCAGAGATTCAAGTCCTTGTCCTTGGGGATTCGGGACTGCTCTAAGTTTGTCCCGCGCCGCCTACGATGGCTTCAAGGCTTCGGCCCGAGTTGCGGCAGCCGGTATCGCGGCTCGACGCCAGACATGGCTGCAGTCATCAGACCTCAAGCCATGGGTTCAAGACAAGTTTTTCAATGTCCCTTGCCGAGGTGAGAACCTTTTTGGCAAGCCCATGGCCGAGAAGGCCGCACAGCTCGAGACCGAGCACCTTACAAGGACAAGGTTGTCTAGAAAGACCTCTGCCCCTTCTCACAAGAAGAAGGCCTCGGTAAGAAGCCCTTTTCCCGAGGAAGGGCACTGCTTACAAACAGTACCCTCAGTATCAGGCTGCCCAAGCTGCACCCCAGGTCAGCAAGCCAAGGGGCAGGGTAATGGGCCCCATAGGCAGAGGACCCCCAATCCTCCAGCCCAGCTCCCACTCAGGGTTGGGGTTTTTGACTCCTTGAGCGTAGCCTCTGTCCCTGCTCTCCCTACCCTGCACAGGAGGTCGCCTCGCCCTCTTTGCCCACCATGGCCCCACATCACTGGGGACAGTTGGGTGTTTAAACATAGTCCACAGGGGCTATGCACTACACTTTCACCAACTGCCTCCAGGGGAACCTCCAAGGCCTCTCCTGCACACAGATCTTCTCATCCAAAGAGCCCCACGGTCTGTTGGTGGACAGGGCGGTGGAGCCTGTGCCTCCCCACTTGCACGGTCAGGGGTTCTACTCCAGGTATTTCCTGGTACCCAAAAGAACCGGTGGCCTTCGACCCATCCTGGACCTCAGGAACCTCAAGTTCCTAGAGAAAAAAGTTCAAGATGCTTACTCTTGGAACACTTCTGCCCTACCTCCAGCAGGGAGATTGGCTATGCTCCTTAGATCTAAAGGATGCGTACACTCGCATCCTCATTCATCCAAACCACAGAAAGTACCTCGGGTTCATTGTGGGAGGAAACCATTATCAGTACAGAGTTTTGCCTTTTGGCCTAACCTCCGCCCCCAGATTCTTTACCAAATGCCTGGCAGTGGTGGCGGCCTACCTGAGAGGTCAAGGCATCTTTGTCTTTCCCTATTTGGACGACTGTCTCATAAGAGGTTCAGACGTGCCAGGAGGCCCGACAGGCCACCCTCAGAACTATTGCTCTTCTTCAAAGCTTGGTTTGTAATAAACTTCGCAAAGTCCACTTTGCTCCCCTCCCAGAACTTGGAGTTCATAGGGGCAAAGACTGGACTCTCTCCTGGCAAAGGCATTCTTGCCAGAAGACAGGGCCCAAAGACTGAAACTTAGCAAACCGGTTTCTCAGCAGGTCACTGGTCTCCGCCAAATTTATGCCTGAGGCTTCTTGGCCACATGGCTTCGACAGTACATGTGACCCCCAATGCCAGGCTCCATATGAGGCCTGCTCAGTGGTGCCTTCCAACTCAGTGGTCATAGGCCACAGGCAGCCTCAGACAGGATAAGGGTGTCCAGACCTTTCCTGGACTCGCTCAACTGGCTGTTGCACCCACCCAATCTACTGAAAAGGGTGCCCTTTCAAATTCCTGGGTACACAGTGGTAATGACCACAGATGCCTCCCTGCAGGGCTGGGGGACTCATTGCCTAAACAAGTGCACTCAGGGCCTGTGGTCTCCTTGGGAGGCTGCACAGCAGATCAATCTCCTCGAACTCAGGGCTATTCGATTAGCACTCAAAGCTTTCTCTCCTGCCCTGGCTCATCAGTCTGTCCTAGTTGACAGACAACCAGGTAGCCATGTTTTATGTGAACAAACAAGGCGGGACTGGGTCCAGACTCCTTTGTCGGGAGGCTCAGGACCTTTGCTCATTTGCCCTCAAACACAACATGCTTCTCAAGGCTGTGTACCTTCCAGGCCAGGAAAACTACCTGGCCAACAGGTTGAGCAGAATTTTGCAGCCCCACGAGTGGCAGCTGCATCCTTTGGTAGTTCAGAAAATCTTCCTGAAATGGGATCTTCCTTTGATAGATCTGTTTGCCAGTCCCCTGAGCAGCCAGTTACCAAAGTTCTGCTCCAGACAACCGCATCCTCTGCGGATAGCAGCAGATGCTTTTCTGATTCCCTGGTCTCAGGGCCTCCTGTATGCGTTTCCTCCCTCGCCCTTGGTGGCCCGAACTTTGTTCAAGATTCTTCAGGACAAGGCCTCGGTCCTGCTGGTGGCTCCCAGATGGCCGAGACAGCCTTGGTTTCCACTTCTGCTTCAGCTGGCAGTGGATCCCCCACTGCCTCTGGGGTTGCAACCTGACCTTCTCTCTCAGGAGCAGGGTTCCCTTCTGCACTCCAATCTCAAAGCTCTCAATTTGATGGCCTGGAGGCTGCAAGGGCAGTTTTGGCTCCCTGGGGCCTGCCTCAGGAAGTTGAGGAGGTTGTCCTAGCCTCTAGGAAACAATCCACTAGGAAAACCTATGCTCTCAAATGGAAAAGGTTTTCTGTGTGATGTCAGCTACGTACAGAGGATCCTTTCTCCTGTACTGTACCAGTAGTACTTCAGTACTTACTGCACTTATCAAATCAAGGACTTAAGTCCAATTCTGTTCAGGTCCACCTCTCAGCTCTAGCAGCTCACCACTCACTGGTGGAAGGACATTCTCTATCGGGTCACCCCTTGGTGTCCCGGTTTCTCAGAGGCTTGCTCTTGCTCAAGCCTCCAATACGTCGTCCTGCTCCTGAGTGAGAGTTGAATGTGGTCTTGCAGCAATTGACTCGCCCCCTTTTGAGCCGATGGCTACTTGCCCTCTACGCTTACTGTCCTGGAAGACTCTCTCTTCCTGATAGCCCTAACCTCGGCCAGTCGAGCTTCAGGCCCTGGTCTGTGACAGGCCTTACACCAGATTCTATAGGAACAGGGTAGTCCTAAGGACTCATCCTAAGTTCCTCCCAAAGTTGTCTCCTCTTTCCACCTCAACCAGGAGGTGGTTCTTCCAACATTCTTCCCTAGGCCTCATGCAAGCCAGGCTGAAGCAGTTCTGCATACCCTGGACTGTAGGAGGACCTTATCCTTCTACCTTGACCGTACGCAGGGGCATAGAAGGGCTACTCAGCTCTTTGTATCCTTTGACCCTAATAAGTTGGGGTTGGCTGTGTCCAGGCGTACCTTGTCCATCTGGGTAGCTGACTGTATCACCTGGGCTTTTACAGGGCAGCTGACCTTCCTTTGCAGGGAAGGGTCACGGCCCTCCGTGTCAGGGCAATGGCTGCCTTAGTGGCTCTCATCTCCCGCTCTGTACCATTGGTAGACATCTGCAGGGCTGCAACTTGGTCTTCAAGCCAGACCTTTGCAGCCCGTTACTGTCTGGAGAGGGAGTCCCGTAGGGACAGTGCTTTTGGCCAGGCAGTACTCCAGAATCTCTTTGTGGTTTTTGGAACTCGTGCACTCTGTTGGGATAACTGTGGAGGTTGTGTCAGTGGAAAGCCTTTCTTTGATGCTGGGACTAGAGGGACTTCTCTTCAGCCTGGTTTCCTCGGTAGCCCAGAGCTAGGGAGTCACCCATATGTGAGGACTGACTTCCTGCTTGGTCCTGGAGAAAGAGTAGTTACTCACCTGTAACAGGTGTTCTCCAGGAGCAGCAGGAATCAGTCCTCACAATCGTCCCTCCTCCCCTGGGAGTTGCAGTTGTACATAGTTTATTTTTACTTTTTTGTGTGCTGTTCTTAGCTATGTTGTTTGACTGAGGTAAGATGGCACCTTTAGTCGGGAAGGGAACCGCGCATGCGTACCTGTATTCCCAAAGGCTTTCATAGAAAGCTGTGGAAATGCTCCGCTGGGGCTTCATCGGCACCGATGACACCCATATGTGAGGACTGATTCCTGCTGCTCCTGGAGAACACCTGTTACAGGTGAGTAACTACTCTTCCTACACTTGGGGTTCAAGCTTCATTTTGACATTCTACCATGCCCTTGGCCTCTGCCCATATCCAGCTGCCTCCCAGAGCAGCATGTGCTCCAACTGGCACAGGAGATATAACTCTGCTCCTCCTCAGTGGTGCCATCAAGGTCATCCTGCTTCCTGAAAGAGGTCAAGGGTTTTACTCACGATTCTTCCTGATCCCCAAAACATCTGGGTGGCCTTCAGCCAATCATAGACCTCAATCATCTTAACTTTTTCATCAAGCAGGGAACGTTCAAGATGCATTATTTGAGCACAACCCTCCCCCTACTCGGTCATTGGGATTGGCTTGCCTCTCTGGACTTGAAGGATGCCTATACCCATGTTCCCATCCACCCTCATCACTGGACATTTCTTCGTTTCACGTTCCTCGACTGCCCACTATCAGTACAAGGTCCTTCCTTTCGTGCTCTCCTCCACCCCTTGCGTGTTCACTAAGTGCCTAGCTGTGGTGGCAGCCCATCTCAGGGGTAAACAGTGGTCCCTGACACCAATCTTGATGACCTTGTTTCCGGTGCTTCCCAGGCCACCGCCACTCAAGCTGTACAGGACACCTGATGCTGTACAGACCCTTGGCTTAGTCTTAAACACAGACATGTCCGAGCCCATCCCTCAGCCATGCTTAGATTTGATCGGAGCACACCTTGACACTGCAAGCCAAAGCCTTCCTTTCCGATCAGAGAACCCCAAGCCTTAGGATTCCCTCAGCAGCACCCTGCCACATGCTGGTCAGTGTTGGCTCACTTGCTCCTGCGTTTACTGGACACATGTTCACGTCTTTGTGCATGTAGTTCCATTTGCCCAACTGCACATTGTGCCCTGCAATGACACCTCAGACTCTACTGGTGACAGTGCACCCAACCTCTCCAAGCCAGAATTTCTCTGAAGGCCCACAGTGAGTGGTCCTCCTTGATAGCCTCCGTTGATGTACTGTCCTGGCCAACCTCTCGGTGGGATGTCCCTTCCAGATGTCGCCTCACCACATCACTACCGATGCATCCACGTATGGCTGGAGAGCCCATCTGTACCATCTTTCCACGCAAGACATGTGGTCTCCTCAGGAGCAAACATTTCATATCAACGATCTAGAGCTCTGAGTGGTCTACTATTCCCTCAGTCTTCCCTAACTAGGTATGGCACAAGACTGGTCTCATGCACACTGACAATCAAGTTTCCATGTTCTACATTAACAAGCAAGCTGGTACAGGCTTGCTTAGACTGTCATGAAACTGGACAACTCTGGACATTTGCCCTTTCTATAGATGCTGCGTTACAGGTGGCCTAACTTCCCAGAACTCAGAACCAACTGGCCAACAAGTTGAGCTGCCAGCTGGACCTGCACAAATGGTCTCTAGATCCTGTGGTCCTTCAGGACACATTTGCTGTTTGGGGGGAGCCAGAAGTGGACCTCTTTGGACATTTGGCATTGTTTGCACAGGCAATCTTCTGCTCCATCCAGCTGTGCCTGCAGCAATGGGTGCCAGATGCCTTTGCACTGGACTGGTCCTGTGGTAGTCTTTATGCATTTCTTCCATTCCCACTCATTACATGGGTCCTGCTGAACATCAAGAAAGACAAAGCCTCAGTCATTCTGATAACACCACGATGGCCCCGACAGCTCTGTTTCCCCAATCTGTTGGCACTCCTACAGGAACCTCCCATGACCCTGGGGACTCCACCCAGCATCAGGGCCGCCTGCTCATCTCAGCCTTCAGAGCCTATCCTTCACAGCATGACAGCTTCAGGGCACCAGGCACTGACTTCCTTGCTGCCACAGGATGTCCTTTCTAGCCACACTGCCTCTCATAGACCATAAATTCAATGCTTTTACCAGAGTAAGTGGGCTTGTTTCACACACTGGGCTACTCGAATGGCCATGATAACATCCAGTGCTCGTTGGGTCAGCTCCTGTCCTACCTCTTTTACTTGACCCCATTCAGGCATACAGACCACTTTTGTACACTTCCACCTTTTGGCTATAACTGCATCCCAAGACTCAGTGGGAAGCCCATGTCCAGGTTCATGAGGGGTCTCACGAACACCAGTCTGTCCAACCCCCTATGCAAGCCTGGGACCTTAATGTCATTCTGTCTGAACTAATGCAATTGTCATTTGAGTCTTTATCCACTTCACTCACATTCCTCACTGGAAGACAGCCTTTCTCGTAGCCTTCACTTCAGCCAGAAGGCTGGGGGGGGGGGGGGGGGGGGGATTCAAGCGCTATGTATTTATTTATTTAAAGAGTTTATATACCACGTTTCCAAAGATCAGCACAGTTTACGGATAATGTTTCATGTAAAGTTAAGTTCTGTTAACATTACAAGGAACAGAGAACAAAACAAGTAACCATAAGCTTTATAATAACCAGGCAATATGTCCAAGTATCTACATGAGAAGTCATGTTGGAGTCTACAGGGGAGCTGTCATATTAGAAAATAGACTATGATTTTAGACCATAGTGCTGGCTATAGCAGGAGAGTTGGGGTGAGATGGTTCAATTATCTTATGTGATTGTTTGTTATCCTAGAAATGTATTTGGAACAAGTGGGTTTTTTAAAGTTTTCTGAAGTCCTTAATATCAATAGTTCAGATTTTCACAGGGAGTGTTCCTTCTCCAGGAACAAGCAGGAAGTCAGTCACCACATATGGGTGACATCGGTGCCGACGGAGCCCCCATGCGGAGCATTTCCCCAGCTTTCATAGAAAGCCTTTGGGAATGCAGCGCGCATGCGCGGTCTCCTTCCCGCCCAAGGGTGCCATCTTGCTCAGTCTTTTTTCCGCGGAGCCCGACGGATGTATATTCGTTTCACCCGAGGAAGAAGTTGATTTTCCCTGCGTTAACCTGTTTTTCTTCAGTTCGATGCCGGTTTCCCTTTCCTGCCTGGGCCCGATACATCGGTATCAAGCCCGGATCTCTCTCTTCGGTTTTTGTCCTTAGTGACTAGCGTTCGCGCCATTTTTTCTTTATTCACTGGCAGCCCTGTCTTTTGACCTTGCAGGGGCCCTTTTTCCCCCAATGGCTGCCAGCGGGTTTAAAAAGTGTGATCGGTATAAGAAACTTATGTCTCTCACTGACACACATGACTGGTGCCTCGGTCCCAATCATGACCCGATGATCTGTGGTCCGTGTGGAAAGATGTCCTCTAAAGCGTTGAGTCAGCAGCACCAAAAGGAAAGAATCTTCTCTGACTCCGCGTCCGGTAGAGCCCTGACCTCGTCAAAGGCCTCCCACATCTCGTCAAATTGCAAAAATTGCAATTGCGCTGTGTTTTTTTGGCAATTTGACGAGATGTGGAAGTGAACGCGGGCAGCAACAGAGCACTGAACTACAATAAAATGAATCCTCCTGAGGAAACTTTGCGAGTGAAACGCTAAGAGACGCGCCGGAGTGAGGCGTAGAGGAACTTTCATTCAGATAAGAGACTTTTTCATGTCTTAAATAATTTTTTCAACATCTCGGTGATGGAGAATGGGTGTGTTTATAAAATAAAATATTCCCTGAATAGTCATTGATGTCAGTAAGCGTTTGAGCTGTGAATTTGCAATGAGTTCTTTTGCTCTAATACGCGGTTTTGTCTGAGACATTCTGGGAAACACGTATATATTTTGAAGATCTTTTTGTTAGTATCGTTTATGATGCTGGTAGCTTTATAAAATTTTTGGTGAAATAGTTCTCCATACCTAAGGATTTTCTAAATGGTATTGTTATTTTGGAGCTATTCCCTGCAGAAGTGTGATTTTATTGGGCTCTGTGAAAGACCATTTTTATTGTGGATGTACATGTTGACTAGTAGGGCTGATAGAGATGAGCCCTGGGGTACACCTTGTTTTTGTGGGTAGGGGTCAGAGCTTTTTTTCTTCGGCTTTCACAATTTGCTGGTGATCAGTCAAATATGAACAGATCCAGCTGAGTGCATTGTTAATGATGCCAATCCAGCAAAGTCTTTGTATGAGAATCTCATGACATATCGTGTCAAGTGCCGCAGAGATATTGAGAAATATGAAGATGAAGGCCTGCATTGGGTTTTCCATTCCCTTGATGAGTCTAGCAGTACATTACCCCTCATATACACAGTTCTTCCATGACAAAATCGTCCTCTGGACTCGCCTGACATTTCTCCCGAAGGTGATCTCCAGGAACAAGCAGGAACGTAGTCTTCACATATGGGTATCGTTGGTACCGACGGAGCCTGCGCAGGAACGTTCCCCAGCATCCAATTAGAAAGCTTTTGGGAGCATCCCACAGCGCCTGCGTGCTGCCTTCCCGCCTTTCCCAACTGCCTCTCTCCAGTTCTTCGTTTTCTGCGGAGCCAGCAGGTCGTTTTTCCTGTCACTGCAGAAATTATCCCATCTGTGACAGTCTTTTTTTGTGGTAGCGTCTGCCAATCCTGGTCGGTAATTCAGATTAGTCCTCCACAATCGGGTAGTGCCCCTCCTCCTGCAGCCGGGAGACTGGACCAATCAAATCTTCTGTAGTATATATGCAGACGGAGCTCCCAGAAGCCCCCAGTGTGTCCAGTCTCCTTGCAGCTGGAGGACTTCTGTGCCCTTTCTGGGCACGCTAAGTGACACTTGAAGGAGCAACACTAGTTAGTTAGTTCTTTTGGGGTTTCTTTCTGGTCCTTTATTTTCTATTTATTTGCTAGGTAGCTGTATCTTTAAAAAAAAAAAAAAAAAGCCACAGGGGACATCCTGGGGGAAGCCAGACCTGCCTTGGGCTCCTGCCTTCCTGCCTGGGAATCTCTGAAGCCTGGGTTGAGCTCTCCCCAAGGCTGTACGGGGAAGAGCCATACCGGCTGCAACATTGCCTATCACTTGGAGAAGTGGGCTGAGTTCCTTGCTGTTCCCTGAGCTGGTAGGAATTTTCCTTGCTTTAACTTTTCAGCTCTCTGTTCTTTGCATTGTCAGAGGCTCTGTCGGCTCCCCTGGCTTCCAAATTGTACTTTTTCCTGATTTTTTTCGCTTGCCCTGTATTAGAGGGTCGTTTTCTTTCTTTTCCATATTATTTGGTTACCTTTGTATTTTCGCGCCGTTTTTTACCGCGGGTGAAAAAGTGCGGCGGCCATTTTGGATTTCTAAAGTGTGCTTTTTAAGGGCACTTTTTAACACTTGTGCACGGGTTCCCCTGGTGTTTTTGGGGTTTATTTTCCTGGCGATTTTGCTCAGGGCACCCCTAGGATACTGGGAAGTGTTTTGTTTACTGTAAAAAAAACAAAACAAAAAAGTTTTAAATTTAAAGCTGTACTGATTTGAATAAGGTTAGTCCCCTTGGTGTGGGCTTCCCTGTTCCTGTTGCCTTCTTTCTCCCTGAGAGCAGGTTGCCTTAGCATGGCTGTCAAACCTCAGTGTGTAATTTGTGGGTCCCACAGAGGTACAATGACTGACTCTGGAATCTGCAAGAGCTGTGCTGCAGTTTCTTCAGACCTGGAGCTTCCTATTGAAGTTAAGGAACAGCATGTGCCCGGGGAACCTTCTCTTTCGGGGGACAGTGTCCCTTCACCGAGCATCCTCCCTTCTGGTTTGGGCCCGGCGTCTAATACGTCGGTCCCTGAGCTCCAGCAGGCGGCTGTAGTAGCGTCGCCTATAGACTTTTCCCCAGATTTTGTTCTTCTCATGCATCAGGCCTTCCGCTTAAGCCGGTCCGGTCACTTGCCGGAGGCTTGGCCCGCCTCTCTCCCCCCAGGATCCACAGGGGGGGTTCAGCGGTCTTCCCAACCCGCTGTCAAGCGGCCCAGGTTGGGGGACCAGGATCAGGACACCCTTTGTCTTCCGGATTCCGAGGCTGAGGGGGATCCTGAGACTGAGGCGGAGGAGTTAGAAGACGGGGAGCTCCCGGAGCCGGAAGATCAGGCTCGAATCATTCGGGTGTTTCGAAGGGACGAGCTGGTCCCTTTGGTCACGGAGTCTCTCCAAGCGCTTAACCTCTCTGCGGTGCGGCCGCTGGATGAGGAGGGTCTCGAGGATCCTCTCATTCAGGCGGTCAGGGATGCCCAGGTAGTTTTTCCTGTGCACCGCGTGGTTGAGCAGATGATCCATGCGGAATGGGAGCAACCGGAATCCGGTTTTGAAAGGGATTCGGACCATGAATCGTCTTTACCCCCTTGCCGACAAGGACAGGGACTTGTTTAAGTCTCCACGGGTGGATGCGGCCGTTTCGGCTGTGACCAAGAAAACCACCATCCCGGTTGAAGGGGCCGCGGCCCTGAAGGATGTTCAGGACAAAAAGGTTGATAATTGGTTGAAGCAAGCTTTCGAGACCAACGCCTTATCGTTGCAAGCTTCTATATGTGGGGCGTGGGTAGCTCGGGCTTGTTTGCGGTGGTCGCAGCACCTGCGCTCGGGGTCCGGTATGGACCAACAGGGGCTGTTGAACGTTACCCGCGTGGAGTCGGGGTCAGCCTACTTGGCGGATCTGTTTTATGATTTAATCCGCTCCCTAGCTAATAGTATGGCCTCCATGGTAGTGGCACGACGGTCCATCTGGTTGCGCAACTGGGCGGCCGACGGTTCTTCCAAGTCTCGCCTCAGTAAACTGCCCTTTAAGGGCAGGTTGTTATTTGGTGAGGCTCTGGATAAGTTGGTGAAGGATCTCGGTGAGTCTAAGGGTGGTCGGCTTCCGGAGGATAAGCCTAAGCTTAATAGGTCGTCCACCTCAGCGCGCGGCCAGTTTCGGGATGTTCGCAGATTTCGTTCTTCCCGGCTGTGGACATCGCAGCGTGGTCGTTTTGGAACCCGTCATCAAGGGTTTCGTGGTTTCAGAGGAGCGGGAAGGGGCTTCTCCGGAGCCGCCTCTTCCTCGGCCTCTTCCTTTAATCGCAAGCCGCAATGAAACGAGGCGGGCTCTAGAGGGAGACCCGGTTATCGGGGGTCGTTTGCGCGACTTTCTTCCTTCTTGGGCCCAAATTACGTCAGATCGGTGGGTGCTGCAGATTATAGAAGAAGGTTATGCCCTGGAGTTTGCGCACCCACTTCCAGATTCGTTTGTTCTGTCTCCCAGCAAGGGAGCTCAAAAGGCGCGGGACATCCGCGTGACCCTGGATCGGCTGCTCTCTCTGGGGGCCGTGGTTCCGGTCCCGCCTTTGGAAAGAGGCGCAGGTCGCTACTCCATCTATTTTGTGGTTCCCAAAAAGGGCGGTTCTCTTCGTCCGATCTTGGATCTCAAAGGCGTGAATCGCGCTCTCAGGGTGCCGCACTTCCGCATGGAGACCCTGCGGTCAGTCATCGTAGCGGTGCGTCAAGGGGAATTTTTAACGTCCCTCGATCTTACCGAGGCCTATTTACACATTCCCATCCGGCCCTCCCATCAACGGTTTCTCCGCTTTGCGCTTCCGTGGGGCCATTTCCAATTCCGGGCCATGCCGTTCAGACTCGCCACGGCTCCCCGCACCTTCACAAAGGTGATGGTTGTAGTCGCGGCGGCGTTGCGCAAGGAGGGCATCCTGGTCCATCCGTATCTCGACGACTGGTTGATTCGAGCAAAGTCCAGTCGGGAGTGTGTGCAAGTCACAAGCAGGGTGGGGGATCTCCTTCGGTCCCTCGGATGGGTGGTGAACGAATGCAAGAGTTGTCTGTCTCCGACACAGGATCTCGAGTATCTGGGAGTTCGCTTCGACACAGCACGGGGCTTGGTGTGCCTTCCGGAGCGACGCGTGCTGGAGTTGCGGGCTCTGGTCCGTCTCTTCCGGGGGATGCCAGCTCCGTCGGCGTGGTGGTACCTGCGGCTCCTCGGAACGATGGCGGCGACTTTGGAGGTGGTGCCTTGGGCGCGCTTCCACATGCGTCCGCTGCAGAGTGCTCTTCTGCGACGTTGGTCCAACCAGTTCGACTCGTTGAACAAGAGATTGCCTTGCCCAAAGACGGTTCGCCGATCCCTCCGGTGGTAGCTCTCCGCCGAGAACCTGACGCGGGGGATTCCCTTGGAGCCTCCACTGTGGGTTCCGTTCACGACGGATGCGAGCTTAACCGGCTGGGGGGCTCACTGCGAGTCCCGCTTTGCACAGGGGGAATGGTCTCCCCTGGAGGCCTCTTGGTCGATCAACCGTCTCGAATTGCGGGCAGTCCGGCTAGCCCTGGTGGCCCTGGAGACCCTGGTTCTCGGCCGGCCGGTGCGAGTCCTGTCGGACAATGCGTCCACCGTAGCTTACATCAATCGCCAAGGGGGTACCGGCAGCGTGACCCTGGAGGCAGAAGCGGCGGCCTTGTTCAATTGGGTGCAAACTCGCCTTCCGGCAATCTCGGCGGCACACATTGCAGGCATAGACAATGTCCAGGCCGATTTTCTCAGCAGAGTGCGGGTGGACCCCGGAGAATGGGAGCTAAACCCACAGGTTTACGCGCAAATCGCCCGGCGGTGGGGTCCACCCATCATGGATCTCATGGCGACCTTTCAATCAGCCAAGACAGGGCGCTTCTTCAGCAGGCGAAGGGAGCGCATGTCCGAGGGGCTCGACGCTCTCACTCAGCCGTGGCCAACGTCCGGTCTTCTTTATGTCTTTCCTCCGTGGGCTCTGATCGGCCGGGTCGTGCAACGTATCGAGAGCCATCGGGGTCGTGTGTTACTGGTGGCCCCGGAGGCCCTGGTATGCCGATCTGGTCCGGCTGCGCGACGGCGTTCCTTGGCTCCTGCCCGCGCTACCGGATCTTCTTCTTCAGGGTCCCTTGCGGATGCCCCAAGTGGATCGATTCTCGCTTACGGTTTGGCCATTGAGAGGGCTCGGCTGAAAAGGAAGGGCTACTCCCCCGCGGTGATTTCTACCCTTCTGCGGGCGAGGAAAACGTCCACTTCTCTTACTTACGTTCGGATTTGGAGGATTTTTGAAGACTGGTGCTCCCGGCGGGGAGTCCGGGCGGCGACGGTTTCCGTGCCCGTCGTTTTAAGTTTTCTTCAGAATGGTTTCGATAAGGGCCTTGCGGCTAGTTCCCTAAAAGTCCAGTTGGCGGCTATCTCGTGTTATCGCGGCAAGGTTTTGGGTCGTCTGCTCGGGGCTCATCCGGATGTATGCCGATTTCTTACGGCTGTTTTTCATTTGCGGCCCTCCCGCAGAGTTTTCGTTCCTCCTTGGGACTTGAATTTAGTTCTGAGGGCCCTGGTTCGTGAACCTGTTGAGCCCCTGCGCAGGGCGTCTCTGAAAGATCTCACGCTGAAGGCGGTTTTTCTTGTAGCCATCTGTTCGGCACGGCGCATTTCGGATCTGCATGCATTGTCCTGTCGAGAGCCTTGTCTTTTTCCGCGGATCGGATCGTTCTCCGTCCGGTTCCTTCCTTTCTGCCAAAGGTGGTGTCTCCCTTTCACATGAATCAGGCAGTGTTTCTTCCAGTGCTTTCTTCGCAATCTGTCGGGTCAACGGACAAAGGTCTTCTCCGGCTCGATGTGGGTCGTACGCTCCATCGTTATTTAAAGGTTACCGAGTCTTTTCGGAAATCTGACCGGCTTTTCGTGCTCTTCGGGGGTGCGCATAAAGGGGAAGCGGCGGCTAAAGCCTCCATTGCTAGATGGCTCAAAGAGGCGATCGCGTCCGCGTATCTGTTGCAACAGCGGTCTATTCCGGAGGGTCTGAGGGCTCATTCCACTAGGGCTCAGGCGACCTCTTGGGCGGAGTATAGCCTGGTTCCGCCGGCAGATATCTGTAGGGCGGCCACTTGGTCGTCTCTGCATGCTTTCAGTAGACACTATCGCTTAGATTTATTTATTTATTTATTTACATTTCTTATATACCGCACTATTTGCGATCAGCGCGGTTTACATAGAACAAACAGTATCCGACAATAAACAAGAGTCTGGTCATTACAAAGAACAGGAGCAATTAACTTGGATAACAGGGGAAACTATCTACATGTGTTAGATGTGTCAGCGGCTCGGGATTCCTGTTTTGGTTCGGCGGTTCTGCGCGCCGGATGGCAAGGTCCCGCCCGGTCTTAACTGCTCTGTTACATCCCGATTGTGGAGGACTAAACTGGATTACCGAACAGGAAATGGAAATTACACTAACCTGGTAATTGTAGTTCCTGGAGGGTCCAGTTTAGTCCTCCTTCCCTCCCGACGGTCTGATATGATTATGCGGCGCGCTTTCCGAACGGTTGCTCATAAGACTGTTCCTCTTGCCGTTTGGTCCCTCTGTTGCAGCTGCGTTTTTTGCTAAGGCTCTTCCCTGTCTCGGGGGTTCAGGCAGCTCCTGAGATTCTGGTGGGGAGCGGTGTTTTGATTTCTGGGGCGTCGGTACCGGCGCAATGCAGTGTTCTGACTTCCTCGTTTGGGGAGGGGGTTGGATATTTCTTGGGGGGAACAAATTGTTCTTTAATTATGTCATTTTGTATATTAATCTAATGTGTTGCTTCGTTAAGTATGCTTTGTTACTAGTACACTGGGGGCTTCTGGGAGCTCCGTCTGCATATATACTACAGAAGATTTGATTGGTCCAGTCTCCCGGCTGCAGGAGGAGGGGCACTACCCGATTGTGGAGGACTAAACTGGACCCTCCAGGAACTACAATTACCAGGTTAGTGTAATTTCCATTTCTTGACGCTATACCGGTACCGCCGGTTCTTTCTTCAAAAAAAAAAATTGTAATCTTTTTTTTCTGGATTTTCCAGTCTTTTTTCTGTCGGGTGCCACGCACCATTTTGGGCACTAGGCCCAACTTTTCCTTCAGAATTGAAAAACCCGCCTCGGGTTTTTAAAAGTGTTCCAAGTGTGGCGGTACCATCTGTCACCGATATGAGTGGTGCCTTAAATGTTTAGGTCCTGACTACTCCATCTCGGAGTGTGTTGCCTGTGGGATGATGTCGAAGAGGGGTCGGCAAAACCGAGCTGCTAAGCTTAGCACCCTTTTTCCCTCTGATGCAGCATCTGTGGTATCGACGTCTTCCAGGGCTTCGTCTTCCTCCCATGGATCTCAAGTAACCAAACATAAATCTGGCCGGTCCTCAAAGGGTAGATCTCCTTCCAAGCATCGAGATGCCTCTGGCGTTGCCCTTGAGGGTCTTGTACTGGCAAAATTGCCCTGGCGGGAAGCTTCGGCTTCCAAAGCACTATCAGGGCTCCTGGATGTTCTCGAGGCCTCAACCTCAGCAGAACTACTGGTGCCATGCTCTGGGATACTGGCCGCTTCGTCCGGTACCGATATCAAGGCATCAGCAGCGTCAATAGACCAGAGGTTCTTGGCTATTGAACGCAGTCTGGCGGCTCTCCTTGCGGCTTCGGTGCTTTCGGGACCGCTTCAACCGGTATCGACACCGGTACCAACAGCATCGACATCGGTGACGTTACCAACACAGAGTCATGCTGTTTCCTCCGGTATCGACAGGCCGGTACCGGACCCCTCTAGTACCGATTTCGATTGGTTACCGGTATCGTGCTTTGCAAGAGCACCCGGACAGGAGATATTTTGAATCCTCTGATTAGTCTGAGGATTCTGACAGCTCTGTCGGTACCGGAGTACTTCTCTCTGAGGAGTCGTCTTCTCCTAAACGTAGGATGTCCCCTCCAGAGGATGTATCCTTTCAGGATTTCATCCGGGAGGTGGCTAGAGGTCTTTACATCACAGTGGCTCCTGAAACAGAGCCCAGTGCAAAGGAATTGGAGATTTTAAAGTATCCTAAAGCTCCCAAGGAGGCAGCTACTTTGCCTATTCATGAGATCTTGCATGATCTCATGCTAAGAATGTGGGAAACACCTCTTACCACCTCTCCTCATTCTCGTAGGCTTGATACCATGTATCAAGTACCTCCTTGTCCTGGATTTCAAAAAGCCCAGTTACCACACCACTCCATGGTAGTGGAATTAGCTATGAGAAGGATCAAGAGTGCAAAAAGACGTGGTTCTAATCCACCAGGACGTGAATGTAGGACTCTTGATGCCTTTGGGCGTTGAACCTTCCAGGCTTCTGTGCTGTCTGCCAGGATTAGTTCCTACATTTTATATATGGGAATGTTCCTTAAGGAGGTTACAGGAGATCTAGAGCTTATGAGCCCTCTCCTTCCTGATAAGAGGCAAGGTTATCTTACACTTGTCAAACATGCCCAGGATGTTTCCAAGTTTGTTAATCGTGCAGCTTTTGACTGCTTTGAGTGCATAAGCAGAAACTCTGCCATTGCCATAGGTGCTCGTAGGATTGCCTGGCTCCAGGCATCTGACTTAGAACTCTGGGTACAGGACAAACTGGGGAATATCCCTTGCACAGGCGAAAATCTTTGGCAAAAATTGGCAAGAGAAAACTAATGAGCTGGATGCTGATAACACCACTTTGGATAAACTAACCAAGGCTACAGCTGAATCCTGCAAGGAGAAAATCCTACAAGAAACCATTCTTTAAAAAAAAAAAAGGTTTTACCCCTGCTATACCCAGCAGGGGCATTCTGCAGGTCAGTCTGCCCGAAAGGGACAGCAGTCACCAAAACAAAGAAAAGCAAACTCTGCTAAGCCTCATCCGGCCCAGCAGACTCAGCCTCCACAGGGGCTTTGACTCCCATCTAGAGAACTTGGCCTTCCTGGCCCTCAACAGGCCAGACCCCTCCACCATTCCAGAAGGTTGTGTCATTTTGCCCCCAGATGGGAGCAGATAACAGAAGAAGAATGGACTCTCTCCATTGTAAAGGAGGGGTACAAGCTTCATTTCCTCAACATGCCCCCTCCTACAGTTGTAAGACGGTTCAATTCTCAGACTTCACTCGAAAATAAGTTGGGTCAAGAGGTCAATTTACTTCTTGCCCACTGGGCAATAGAAGGCGTACCCATTTCCCAACAGGGTACAGGGTTTTACTCCCCCTATTTCCTTATTTCAAAGAAAACAGGGGGAGACAGACCCATTTTAGACCTCAGAGAATTGAACAAATTCCTGTTCAAGACAATTTCTCTAGGAACTCTTCTGCCATACCTTCAGGGTCAGGATTGGCTTTGTTCTCTAGATCTCAAGGATGCGTACACCCATGTTCTCATCCATCCAACTCACCGAAGATTCCTTCGGTTTCTATTTCAGGGGAAGCACTACCAGTACAGGGTTCTTCCTTTTGGCCTGGCCTCAGCACCAAGGGTGTTTGTGAAATGCATGGCTGTAGTGGCTGCATTTCTTAGCACTCTAGGAATATTTGTCTTCCCCTACTTAGATGACTAGCTCATTCGAGCCCCATCAGAGTCAGAGGCCAGAATTTCCCTAGCTTGCACAATGCGTATACTGCAGTATTTGGGCCTGGTCATAAACATCCCAAAATCCAACCTAACTCCCACTCAATCTCTAGAGTTTATAGGAGCTATGCTGGATACCAGGAAAGCAAGGGCCTATCTTCCACAGCCCTGCTGCCTTCGCGTTGTGCAGTTAGCTTCCCAAGCAGTGTTTAAAAACTCATCTCACTGCTCGGGAAATATTACAATTGCTAGGCCACATGGCATCTACCGTGCAGGTGGTTCCCTATGCTCGCCTCCATATGAGAGCAGCCCAATGGACTCTATCCACTCAGTGGACTCAAGCATCAGGCTGCCTATCAGACAAAATAGCAAGCTCAAGTCGCCTTATTTTGTCCCTACAATGGTGACAGTCAACCCAAAACCTGTTGGTGGGGTCCCCTTTCCAACAGCCCCCTCCCCAGGTCACTCTAACAGACGCCTCACAGGTGGGTTGGGGAGCTCACCTGCAAGATCTCCCTACCCAAGGCACCTGGACTCCACAGGAGACCCATCTACACATCAATCTCTTGGAGCTCAGAGCAATCTTCCTTGCTCTTCGAGTGTTCCACACCCAGCTGAGCTACAAGACAGTCCTAATTCAGATGGACAATCAAGTAGCTATGTTCTATCTGAACAAGCAGGGAGGAACAGGCTCTCTGTTGCTTTGCAACAAAGCTTTGCGACTATGGGCCCTCGCCAGAGAGTATCAGATTCATCTCCTTGCGGTGTATCTGCTGGACATTCAAAACTCCTGGGCAGACACTCAGTCGAGTTCTGCTTCCACACGAGTGGTCTCTTCGTGCAGACCAGGTAGCAAAGATTTTTCAAATTTGGGGAACTCCAGACATAGAACTCTTTGCAAGTCTGTGGAATGACAAACTTCCCCGGTTCTGTTACAGAACCCCGGCTCAGGGGGCTCAGGCTAGGGATGCTTTCCTCCTCCATTGGGGTCAGGACTTCCTATATGCCTTTCCACCCATTCCCCTAATCCCCAAAACCCTATTCAAGCTTTCGAGAGACAGAGGCCATGATTCTCATAGCTCCTCATTGGCCATGGCAGGTGTGGTACCCTCTGCTCCTACATCTCTCTCAAGCTCCATCTCTGGAGTTAGGATCTGCTCCAGATCTCCTGTCTCAGGAGGACGGGATGTTGTGGCATCCTGATCCCCACTCTCTGCATCTCAGGGCCTGGTTGCTGAGGGCCTAGACCTTCATGGTCTTAACCTGTCTCAACAACTAAAGGATATCCTTTGTGCTTCTAGAAAGCCTTCCACAAGACGATCTTATGCTTTCAAGTGGGAAAGGTTTTCCATATGGTGTTCGCAGAAGGGTGTTGACCCCCTAGCAATACCTCTGGAATCATCATTGGAGTATCTCCTTCATTTATCTAATGCAGGGCTTAAGACTAACTCAGTACAAGTCCATTTAAGTGCTATTTCAGCTTCTTTCAAGCCTTTAATTGGACAACCTCTTTCCTCTCATGGCGAGATTTATGAGGGGCCTCCTAACTAAGCCTCCCATTAGGCCACCACCGGTTCTTGGACAGCTCATGAGGCCGCCTTTTGAACCTCTAGCTACTACCTCCTTGAAATTCCTTTTCTGGAAGGTTGTCTTTCTCATTGCAATCACATCAGCACGTCGCATTAGTGAGTTGCAAGCATTAGTGGCTGATCCTCCTTATACGAGGTTCCATCATAAGGTAGTCCTTAGGACTCATCCACACTTTATGCCAAAGGTGGTCTCACCTTTTCATTTAAACCAAGCAATTTACCTCCATATGAGAGCAGCCCAATGGACTCTATCCACTCAATGGACCCAAGCATCAGGCTGCCTATCAGACAAAATAGCAAACACAAGTCGCCTTATTTTGTCTCTCCAATGGTGGCAGTCAACCCAAAACCTGTTGATAGAGTGCCCTTTCCAGCAGCCCCTACCCCAGGTCACTCTAACAGATGCCTCATAGTTGGGATGGGGAGCCCACCTGCAAGATCTCTCTACCCAAGGCACCTGGACTCCACAGGAGACCCACTTACATATCAATCTCCTGGAACTCAGAGCAGTCTTCTTTGCTCTTCGAGTGTTCCATGCCCAGCTAAGCTGCAAGACATAGCTACTTGATTGTCCAATCTGAACAAGTAGGGAGGAACAGGCTCTGTTGCTTTGCAACGAAGCTTTGTGACTTTGGGCCCTCGCCAGAGAGCATCAGATTCATCTCCTTGCGGTATATCTACCAGGCATTCATAACTCTTGGGCAGACAGACTCAGTCGAGTTCTGCTCCCACATGAATGGTCTCTCCATGCAGACCAGGTAACAAACATTTTTAAAATTTGGGGAACCCCGGACATAGACCTCTTTGCAAGTCCACTGAATGCCAAACTTCCCTGGTTCTGTTCCAGAATTCCGGCTCAGGGTTGTCAGGCCAGGGATGCTTTCCTCCTCCATTGGGGTCAGGACTTCCTATATGCCTTTCCACCCATTCCCCTAATTCCAAAAACCCTATTCAAGCTTCAGAGAGACAGAGGTCATATGATTCTCATAGCTCCACATTGGCCAGGCAAGTGTGGTACCCTCTGCTCCTACATCTCTCTCAAGCTCCATCTCTGGATCTCGGATCTGCTCCAGATCTCCTATTTCAGGAGGACGGGATGTTGTGGCATCCAAATCCCCACGCTCTGCATCTCAGAGCCTGGTTGCTGAGAGCCTAGACCTACATGGTCTTAACCTTTCTCAACAAGTAAGGGATGTCCTTTGTGCTTCCAGGAAACCTTCCACAAGACGCTCTTATGCTTTCAAGTGGAAAAGGTTTTCCTTATGGTGTTCGCAGAAGGGTCTTGACCCCCTTGCGATACCTCTGGAATCATTACTGGAGTATCTCCTGCATGTATCTAATGCAGAACTTAAGACTAACTCAGTAAGAGTCCATTTAAGTGCTATTTCAGCTTCTTTAAAGCCTTTAAATGGGCAGCCTATTTCCTCTCATCCTCTCATAGCGAGATTTGAGAGGCTTTCTTCTAACTAAGCTTCCCATTAGGCCACCAGTGGCATGGGACCTGAATCTGGTTCTTGGCCAGCTCATGAAGCCGCCCTTTGAACCTTTAGCTACTACCTCCTTGAAATTCCTTTCCTGGAAAGTTATCTTTCTCATTGCAAGCACATCACGTCGCATCAATGAATTGCAAGCATTGGTTGCTGATCCTCCTTATGAGGTTCCATCATAAGGTAGTTCTTAGGACTCATCCACACTTTATGCCAAAAGTGGTCTCACCTTTTCATTTGAACCAAGCAGTTTATCTGCCTGTATTTTTTCCATGGCCTCATGCTTCAAATGCAAAAAGGAATCTTCATACTTTGGACTGTAAAAGAGCACTTGCCTTTTACTTACAAAGAACACAGCAACATAGAAAGTCCTCTCAACTCTTTGTTGCTTTTGATCCTTCTCATTTGGGACTTCTAGTCTCCAAGAGAACATTGTCGAATTGGATTGCACAATGTATTTCCTTTACCTATCAGAGTAAGAACCTTTCCCTGGAAGGCCTTGTCACAGCTCACAATGTGAGGGCCATGGCAGCCTCAATGGCTCATCTACACTCTGTGTCTATTGATGACATCTGTCGAGCAGCTACTTGGGCCTCGGTTCATACCTTCACAGCTCATTACTGCTTGGACAAGGACTCCCACCAGGATGCCTTGTTCGGTCAGGCTGTTCTACAACACCTCTTCCATACTTAATCATCTTCTACCCACCATTCCCGGTAGGATGCCAGAGATCCATGGGGGGAAGTGTAGCCCTTTCACAAGGGCACTCAACTTCTGGGGTCTCTCCCTGGCATCAGGAGCTAGGGAGTCCCCATATGTGAAGAATACATTCCTGCTTGTTCCTGGAGCTAGCATAGTTACTCACCTGTAACAGGTGATCTCCGGGAACAGCAGGAATTTAGTCTTCACAACCCACCCACCTCCCCTAGGAGTTGTATCACTCTTTTCTTTTCTTTCCCTCTCTCTCTCTGTCTCAGCTTTAAAACTCAACTGGAGAGAGGCAGTTGGGAAAGGCGGGAAGGCAGCACGCAGGCGCTGTGGGATGCTCCCAAAAGCTTTCTAATTGGACGCTGGGGAGCGTTCCCGTGCAGGCTCTGTCGGTACCGACGATTCCCATATGTGAAGACTAAATTCCTGCTGTTCCAGGAGATCACCTGTTACAGGTGAGTAACTATGTTGTCTCTGATTTTCACATCAACCAGCCCATTGTGCTTCCTGCCTTCTTCCCGGACGCCCTTTGTGGCTCTCCAGAAGAAAAGCTTCACACTTTGGACGGCAGAAGGGCTCTTCTCTACTATTTGCATCATACCAAGCCTCTCCAAAAGTCATCACAGTTGTTCGTGACCTTCAACCTTAACAACCTGGTGACAAAGCCATTTCTTCATGGATTGTGGAGTGCATTGCGTTCTGCTACATGCAGGCTGCCCTCCCCTCCCCAGGGCACATTGCCCCTCAAACTCAAGGTTACTGCTGTTTCCATTGTCCAGGTTTCCATTTACACCCAGGACATCTGCAAAGCAGCCACCTGGTTGTCCATCCACACCTTCACTAAGCGCTATAGTTTGGATTGCTCATCTGCGACTGACTTCACCTTCAGTCAAGCAGTCCTCTGAAATCTGTTTGCTACCTGACTTCTATCCTCCACTTGGGGTCCCTTGGGGCTGCCCCGATTAAGAAGGCATCCAAGAGTACCTGTCAAGGCGTCCCCCAGCTCTGGACTCACCTTTGTGTGCGCCTGCGTTCCCCTGCTTGTCTTTGGAGAAAGCATAGTTACTTACCTATAGCGGGGGTTCTCTGTAGATAGCAGGGGTGTGCAGCCACACGCCCACCTGCCTTCCTCGTAAAACAAAGGGAAACCTCTCCCCCCCCCCCCCCCCAAGAACAAGGAACATGCTTCACATCACAGACTCATAAACTGGTTTCAGCTGCTCGACAGTGCTTCTGGGATGTTCATTCTCTCACACTCTGTCTTTTCTCTGGTCTTGTACAAACTGATTCTCCAGCACAGGCAGGCACGCATGCTCAGTGAAACAACAAAGCTGCTCTGAGCTGAGATCCAGCCCAAGGCTAAGTCTGGGGACTTCACCTTGAGTGTGGCTGCATACCCCTGCTGTCTACAGAGAATCCCTGTTACAGGTAAGCAACTACGCTATTTACTAAGCTGCACTACAGTTTTGCACCTAAAATATTAAATGTCCAAAGTTAAAATGAATTTAAGTGCAAAACTTTTGTGTTAACGTATTCTCATTAACTCAGGGAATACAACTATGCAGTTAACACATGATGGCAACCACAGCTTCCATGTTAACTGCATGGCTAATAGTATGGAATGTTATTAGCTACATCTCTGAAGATGTAGTTAACCATAGCACATTATCTGCTGTGTTAGCAGTTATGCTAAAAAAAGACCTACCAGAGGTGGCCACAATACCATATATGAAAAGACGACAACCGCCGAATAGAAAAGAGCAGTGCAATACTATTTTATATTATGTTGGATATCGCATGAGGAGGAGATGAAATCACACTTCCTGATCGCTGTATCCTTTTACTCAATTCAGTTCCATGACAGCACACTTATCTGAATGACGGAACCTCTCTTTGGAATGAACCCCGCATATTCCAAATCACGACGTGCACGTTTTGGGCCGTCAATGCTAGCCCTGCCTCAGGTGCCGCAAGATGTGAAAGGTGTTGTCCAAGCCTCCACCAAAATTGTCCATGGAAAAGCCTGCCAAACAAACCACTATTTAGATGCCTGCTCAAATAAGTATTGGCTGATGGCCGGCATGCACCACTGTGATGGAACCATCAGAGGCAAGGGAAAGCCCCCATGACTTCGGGAAATCCATTGCCTGATTGGAGAAAGTTAAAACAGACTTTGCCATTCAGTTTCTAAGTTTAGGCCCTTAGGTCAGACTGTGTCTAGTTTAAAGATCCAGTTCTGTTCACACCCTTGCAGTTTCTCCACCAGATTGCCACCCTGAGGATCATAGGGGATGTGATCGATGATCCACCAGCGCAGATCTGAAAAAACGTGATGATGTGATAGTGTCTACAAAAGAGATGCCAAGTGTGGTGCTGTTTGTAAACGGGAAGAATGCTCACATAAACGATTCTTGACTGAACGGGTGGTGCGTCCAACATATAATAGATCGCAAGGACAGCAGTGGACATATACCACATAGCTGGTCAGACAGGTAGTGCACCATTTGATCATATGCATACAACTACTAGCAGGATCCTGCCAAATGGTTCCCTCCACTGTGTTATCGCAAAAATTGCATACACCACATGCAAAATGACCCACATCCCCATCAAAAACCTTGATTGGAGTTTTGCAATAACAAAATGGAGGGAGCCACTTGGCAGGATAAGTCATTCAGATAAGTGTGCTGCCATGGAACCGAATTGAGTAAAAGGATACAGCGATCGGGGAGTGTGACTTGGTCCCCACCTCATTGTGATATCCGACAAAAAAAATGTAATATAAAATAGTATTGCACTTCTCTTTTCTATTCAGAGGTTGTCTTTTCTGTTCATACGTGTTAACACAGATGTCATTACCATGCAATAACTGCTAACTTCAAGGTGTAGTGTATGCCCCCTAATAAGATATAAACAGGATGGAGTCAGTACAGAGGGTGGCTATTAAAATGGTTAGTGGTCTTCATTATAAAGCATATGTGGACAGACTTAAAGATATTAATATGTACACATTAGAGGAAAGGCGGGATAGAGGTGATATGATTGAGATGTTTAAATACCTCTGTGGCATAAATGCACAGGGGGGAGAGCCTCTTTCGATTGAAAGAAAGTACTGCTATGAGGGGACATGGGATGAGGGTGAAAGGGGATAAATTCAGGAGTGATATGCAGAAATATTTCTTTACAGAAAAAGTGGAAGATGCGTGGAATAGTCTCCCAGTGGAGGTGGTAGAGATGACGACAGTATCTCAATTCAAAAAAGCATGGGACAAACAGAGGATCTCTAAAGGAAAAAGGGGGACTGTTGTAGTTTCTTTGGAAGGACAGACTAGATCATGTGGTCTTTTTCTGTCATCATTTTTCTCTGTTTCTATTAACTGCCATATAAAACACCCAAGTTATAGTACAGGTACACCACCAATTTTCCATCACCCTTGGTTCCAAAGGCTTGCTGAATTATCTGTTTTGTCGGACCAACAGAGGTCAGAACTGTACCAAGCCATAAATGTGTCCTTTGCAACTTGCACATCTGTCACACCTCCCACCATACCTACAGATCTGTCATTTGCTCATTGCCCAGCATCTCCCTTCTTACACTACACTTCTGTGTCCAGCTGGCTTTCCCCTGCGCTGCCTGCCTGCCTGGCCTGCTCTTGCCTCACCACCGCTGCTGCTTTTTGTGTTCTTGGCAGCGGTGAAACTACTCCAATTGGAAAAAAAAAAACCATGCAGGGTCTTTCTGACTTGGTGCTTGCGTGCTGGCCTGTCTTTCCCTCTGACGTATGCTCGTGTCAGAGGAGGAAGGAACCAGACCAGCCATTCAAGCACAGAGTTGCAAAGACCCACATTAGAATGACTGGGTTGGTCCCTCCCTCTGAGCATACGTCAGAGGAGGGAGGGACAGGCAAGCATGGAGTCAAAGACCAGTGTGGGTTTTTTTGTTAATTGCAGGAGGTCTGCTGCTGCCACCAGAACACAAAAAGCGGAGGGGGGGGGGGGGGGGTAGCCAGCACTGTCAACTGCAAATTCGCCCTATGTGGCTGCATCGCTCCTTTGTCCAGATTAAGAGGTGTTGGACCATCAATTGCTAGAAATTCAATGGTGTACCTGTACTACGTTGTTAGTGTGCGTTTAAAAAAAAAAAAAAAAACTCCACCTAACGCAACTTAAATATGTCCTTAGATGGTTTGTAACATTTTTGAGTTAGAGGGTGTTAACTTGTTAAAGGTATCTCTCTTTTTTATAACAGACTTTTAAATGCTTATGATGAACATCAGAAGCTTCTGAGAGAACAAGATTCCTTAAAAAGGAAAGCAGAAAATGGGTAGGTTTACTGCTTTAGAAATATTGAACAGACACTGGAAGACTGTAAATTTTAGTGGGATTGTTGACTGTCCTTGTATTTTAAGCAGTTTTGATGTAATTTTCTATCTGCAGGAATGTAGCCTTCACATATGGGTATTGTCGGTACCGACGGAGCCTGCACAGGAACGCTCCCCAGCGTCCAATTAGAAAGCTTTTGGGAGCATCCCACAGCATCTGCGTGCTGTCTTCCCGCCTTTCCCAACTGCCTCTCTCCAGTTCTTCGTTTTCCGCGGAGCCAGCAGGTCGTGTTCCTGTCACCGCAGAAAATTGTTTACTTACTCGTTGTTTTTTGTGGTCGCGTCTGCCTTCCCCGACGCTATACCGGTACCACCGGTTCTCCTTTCTTTTAAAAAAAAAAAAAAAAAATCATTTTTTTCTAAACTTTTCTTTTCAGGTGTGCGCCTTTTTGGGCTTTAGGCCCAAAATTTCCTCCACTATGGAGAAACCCGCCTCGGGTTTTAAATGCACCAAGTATGGCGGTACCATCTCCGTCACTGATACCCACGACTGGTGTCTTAAATGTTTAGGTCCTGACCACTCCATCCCCGAGTGCATGGCTTGTGCCATGATTTCCAAAAGGGGTCGACAGAACCGAGCTGCCAACCTCAGTGCCCTTTTTCCTTCCGATGCAGCTTTGGTGGCATCGACGTCTTTCAGGGCTTCGTCTTCCTCCCATGGATCTCAGGTAACTAAACATAAGTCCAGCTGGTCCTCAAAGGGTAAATCTCCTTCTAAGCATCAAGATGTCTCTGGCGTTGCCCTTGTGGGAGGCTTCGGCTTCCAAAGCATCATCGGGGCTCCAGGATGTTCGAGGCCTCGACCTCAGCAGAACTACTGGTGCCATGCTCTGGGGTACCGGTTGCGTCCGGTACCGACACCCAGGCATTGGCAGCGTCGATAGACCAGAGGTTCCTGGCTATTGAACGCAGTCTGGCGGCTCTCCTTGCGGCTTCAAAGCCCTCAGAACCACGTCAGACGGTTCAATCGGTACCGGCACCGATGCCGGTACCGATGTCTGTGCTGGTACCAATGGCGGTACCGGTACTGATAGCATCGACATTGGTATCGGCTTTGCCGACACCCAGTCATGCGATGCCCTCCGGTGCCGATACACCGGTACCGATTACCCCGGTACCGACTTCGGGCGGTACGGGTATCGGGCTCTTCAAGAGCATTCGGACAGACTGTACTTCGAATCCTCGGAGGACTCCGAGGATTCTGACAGCTCTGCCGGTACCAGGATACTTCTCCCTGAGGAGCCTTCCTCTCCTTAAACGTAGGATGTTTCCTCCAGAAGATATTTCCTTTCAGGATTTCATCAGGGAGGTGGCTCGTGGGTTGTCCATCACTGTGACTCCTGAAACAGAGCCCAGAGCTAAGGAGTTGGAGATTTTGCAATATCCCAAAGCTCCTAAGGAAACGGCTACCTTGCCTATCCATGAGATTTTATATGATCTCATGTTGAGAATGTGGGAGACACCTCTTACCACCTCTCCTCACTCTCGCAGACTGGATACTATGTATCGAGTCCCTCCTTGTCCTGGTTTCCAAAAAACTCAGCTTCCACACCACTCCATTTTTGTGGAGTCAGCTATGAGAAAGATCAGGAGTGCAAAGAGGCATGCCTCTAATCCTCCTGGACGTGAGTGTAGAACCTTGGATGCCTTTGGGCGTCGTACCTTCCAGGCTTACATGCTTTCTGCCAGGATCAGTTCCTATATTTTATATACGGGAATGTTCGTTAAGGAAGTCACAGGAGATTTAGAGGATTTGAGCCCTCCTCTTCCAGAGGACAGAAGACAGGATTTTCTCACACTGCTTAAACATGCCCAAGATGTTTCAAAGTTTGTCAATCGTGCAGCTTTTGACTGTTTTGAGTGCATAAGCAGAACCTCTGCCATTGCCATAGGTGCACAGAGAATTGCCTGGCTCCAGGCTTCTGATTTGGATCTCTGGATGCAGGACAAACTGGGAAATATCCCTTGTACAGGTGAGAATCTATTCGGCAAGAATTGGCAGGAAAAAGCCAATGAGATGGATGCTGACAACTCTACTGTGGATAGGCTATCCAAAGGTACCGCTGATCCTACCAGAAAGGCTTCTTGAAAAATTTCTTTCTTCTTGAAAAAGGTTTTATCCCTCTTATTCCCAACAGGGACGTTCTGCAGGTCAGCTTGTCCAAAAGGGTCAGCAACCACCTAAACAAAGGAAAGCAAAGACTGCCAAGCCTCAACAGTCTCAGCCTCCACAAGGCCTATGACTTTCCTCTAGAGAACTTAGCCTTCCTGGCCCTCAATGGACCAGAGCCTTCCACTATCCCAGGAAGGTTATGTCACTTTGCTCCCAGGTGGGAGCAGATAACAGCAGAGCATTGGACACACTCCATTGTAAGGGAGGGGTACAGACTGCACTTCCTGTGCATGCCCCCTCCCACAATGGTAAGAGTTTAATTCTCAGACCTCTCTTATCAACCTGTTAGATCAAGAGGTCACTATACTTCTTGCCCAAGGGGCAATAGAAGAAATACCCATTCATCAACAGGGTACAGGGTTTTACTCCCGCTGTTTCCTTATCCCAGAGAAAACAGGGGGGCACAGACCTATTTTAAACCTCAGAGAATTGAACAAATTCCTGTTCAGAGAAATTCAAGATGATTTCTCTGGGAACTCTGTGGCCATACCTTCAGAGTCAGGATTGACTTTGCTCTCTAGATCTCAAGGATGCGTACACTGTTCTCATCCATCCAACTCGCAGAAAGTTCCTTCGGTACCTTTTTCAAGGACAGCACTACCAATACAGGGTGCTTCCTTTTGGCCTGGCCTCAGCACCAAGGGTATTCACGAAATTCATGGCTGTCGTAGCAGCATTTCTTCGCACTCTAGGAATATTCGTCTTCCCCTACTTAGGGGCTCGAATGAGCCAGTCATCTATCAGAGTCAGAGGCCAGGATTTCTCTATCTTGCACAATGCGTATCCTTCAGTATTTGGGTCTAGTCATAAACATCCCAAAATCCAGTCTAAATCCCACTCAGTCTCTAGAGTTCATAGGAGCTTTGCTGGATACCAGAAAAGCAAGGGCCTATCTTCCCCAGGCCCGTTGCCTTCGCATGGTACAGTTAGCTTCTCAAGCAGTGCTAAAGCCTCATCTCACTGCTCGAGAAATGTTACAACTACTAGGCCACATGGCATCTACCGTGCATGTAGTTCCCTATGCTCGCCTCCATATGAGAGCAGCCCAGTGGACTTTATCCACTCAATGGACCCAGGCATCAGGGTGCCTGTCAGACAAAATAGCTAATACAAATCGCCTTATTTTGTCCCTCCAATGGTGGCAGTCCACTCAAAACCTGTTGCTGGGGTCCCCATTTCAACAATCTTTACCCCAGGCAACTCTCACAACAGATGCTTCTCCAGTGGGTTGGGGAGCTCATCTGCAAGACCTCTCCACCCAAGGCACTTGGACTCCACAGGAGACTCATCTACACATCAATCTCTTGGAGCTCAGAGCAATCTTTCTTGCACTGCGAGTGTTCCACACCCTGCTCAGCTACAACACAATCCTCATTCATACGGACAATCAAGTAGCCATGTTCTACGTGAACAAACAGGGAGGAACATGCTCTGTCGCTTTGCTACGAAGCTTTGCGACTATGGGCCCTCGCCAGAAAGCATCAGATTCGTCTCCTGGCAGTGTATCTTCCAGGTTTCCAAAACTCTTGGGCAGACAGATTCAGTCGCGTTCTGCTTCCACGCGAATGGTCTCTACATGCAGACCAGGTGGTCAAGATTTTTCAAATTTGGGGAACCCCGGACATAGACCTCTTTGCAAGTTCGTTGAATGCCAGTCTTCCCCGGTTCTGTTCCAGAATTCCGGCTCAGGACTCGCAAGCCAGGGATGCTTTCCTCCATTGGGGTCAAGACTTCCTTTATGCCTTTCCACCCACTCCCCTAATTCCCAAAACCCTGTTCAAGCTTCAGAGAGACAAAGGCCATATGATTCCCAGAGTTCCACATTGGCCACGGTAAGTGTGTTACCCTCTGCTCCTACATCTCTCTCAAGCTCCCTCTCTGGAGTTGGGCTCTGCTCCAGATCTCCTGTCTCAGGAGGACGGAATGTTATGGCATCCCAATCCCCAGTCTCTGAATCTCAGTGCTTGGTTGCTGAAGGCCTAGATCTTCAGGATCTTAACCTTCCTCAGCAAGTAAAGGAATATCCTTTATGCTTCTAGAAAACCTTCCACAAGACACTCTTATGCTTTCAAGTGAAAAAGGTTTACCATGTGGTGGTCGCAGAAGGGTCTTAACCCCCGTGTGATACCTCTGGAATCATTACTGGAGTATCTCCTTCATTTATCCAATGCAGGACTTAAGACTAACTTAGTAAGAGTCCATTTGAGTGCTATTGCAGCTTCTTTCAAGCCTCTAAATGGACAACCTATTTCCTTCCATCTTATAGCGAGATTTCTGAGAGGCTGCCTTCTAACTAAGCCTCCCATTAGGCCACCACCGGTGGCATGGGACTTAAACCTGGTTCTTGGTCAGCTCCTGAAGCCACCTTTCGAACCCTTAGCTACTACCTCATTGAAATTCCTTTCTTGGAAAGTTATCTTTCTCATTGCAATCACAGCACGCCGCATCAGTGAGTTGCAAGCACTTGTAGCTGATCCACCTTATACAAGGTTCCATCATGACAAGGTAGTCCTTAGGACTCATCTACACTTCATGCCGAAGGTGGTCTCGCCTTTTAATTTAAACCAAGCGGTCTACCTGCCTGTGTTTTCTCCAAGGTCTCATGCACCTAATGCAGAAAGGAATCTTCATACTTTAGACCCGGGGTCTCAAACACACGGCCCGCAAGAGAGCTTTGTGCGGCCCGCGACGGGGGGGGAACCCTGGCTTCTGCTGCTGCTGCCGCCGCCGTGGCAGCGGCAGAATCAACTGTCAATTTAAAAAAAAAACTGGCTTCTGCTGCTGCAGCTGTGGCAGCAGCAGAATCAGCTGTCCCGCGGCCCCTTCCCCTTTGTCTGGAAGAGCCCTGAGTCTGCTCCATCAGCGGCGGGCTTTTCAAGCCACGAAGAGAGTATTTCCCTCTCGCGCGGCTTGAAAACGCTTAAGGACTGGAAATGGGCTGATGGGGTTTAGGAAGGACTGGAGGTGGGCTGATGGGGGGGGGAGTTAGGACTGGTAATGAGCTACGGAGGAGTTAAGACTGAAATGGGGTAATGGGGAGTTAGGACTGGAAGTGGGCTAATGGCAGCGGGGGGGGGGGGGGTTAGGACTGGTAATGGGCTATGGTGGGGGCTAGGACTGGAAATGGGCTAATGGGGGTTAGGGCTGGAGGTGGACTGATTGGTGGGTTAGAACTGGTAATGGGCTATTGTGGGGCTAAGAATGAAAATGGGGTGATGGGAGGGTGAGGACTGGAAGTGGGCTGTTGGGGGGCTTAGGACTGGTAATGAGTTATGGGGGGCTAGAAATGTTAATGGACTGGGGGGTTGCTAGGACAGGAAACGGGCTTAGTGGGGGGGGGAGCTAGGACAGGAAATGGGCTGATGGTGGGGCTAGGATAGGACTGGAAATGGGCTGATGGGACTAGAAGGGAGCGGATGCTGGGTGGGGCTGGAACTAGAAGGGAGCTGATGTTGGGGGAGGATTAGAATGGGATGGGGCTGGGAGAGTGAAATGGAGAGGGGAAAAATATTTTGTGTGGGAGGGAAGAAAAATCTACAATTGGCCGGGTATTGGGAGAGTAAGTGGGGATTGAGGATGGAGGGGTAAAATTTGAGTGGATGAAATAGGAATGAGGAAGGAGCAAAAGGAGAAAGATTAGTACGTTAAAGCAGATGTAGAGAGAGAATGGAAAAAAAACTAGGAGAGAAGAAAGGACAAATGGACAGCAGACGATGGAGAGTTAGCAGAAGACACGAAGAAACCAGAAGAAAGTGGCTGGAACAATTGCAACTGAAAAAAATGCACAAAAGGTAGAAAAATATCTATTTTGAATTTAACTGGAATATGTCAGCTCTGGGAAATGTGCATCATTAACGTCTGCGCTTTGTATGGTAACATTATGCAAATATTTATGCAAATGAGGCCCCGCGTCTTATGCGGCCCGCAGGTTACTTTACAAGTCCTCATTTGGCCCTCAAAGCAATTTGAGTTTGAGGCCCCTGCTTTAGACTGTAAAAGGGCTTTAGCCTTTTACTTGCAAAGAACACAGCAACATAGAAAGTCCTCTCAACTCTTTGTTGCTTTTGATCCTTCTCATTTGGGACTTCCAGTCTCCAAAAGAACACTGTCCAACTGGATTGCACAGTGTATTTTCTTTGCCTATCAGAGTAAGAATCTTTCTCTGGAGGGTCATGTCACAGCTCACAATGTGAGAGCTATGGCAGCGTCAATGGCTCATCTGCACTCTGTGTCTATCGGTGACATCTGTCGAGCAGCCACTTGGACCTCGGTCATACCTTCACAGCCCATTACTGCTTGGACAAGGACTCCTGCCTTGTTTGGTCAGGCTGTTCTTCAACACCTGTTCCATACCTAATCAACTCCTACCCACCATCCCTGGTTGGATGCCAGAGATCCATGGGGGGACATGGAGCCCTTTCACAGGGGCACACAACTTCTGGGGTCTCTCCCTGGCATCTAAAGCTAGGGAGTCCCCATATGTGAAGACTACATTCCTGCTTGTTCCTGGAGATAGCATAGTTACTCACCTGTAACAGGTGATCTCCGGGAACAGCAGGAATTTAGTCTTCACAACCCACCCACCTCCCCTAGGAGTTGTAGCTCTCTATCTCTTTCTCTTTCCCTCTCTCTGTCTCAGCTTTAAACTCAACTGGAGAGAGGCAGTTGGGAAAGGCGGGAAGGCAGCACGCAGGCGCTGTGGGATGCTCCCAGAAGCTTCCTAATTGGACGCCCTGGGAGCGTTCCCGCACAGGCTCTGTCGGTACCGACGATACCCATATGTGAAGACTAAATTCCTGCTGTTCCCAGAGATCACCTGTTACAGGTGAGTAACTATTTATCTGGAGATTTTGTGTATGGAGCCAGTCAGCAACTGCGTCGAAGCAGCTTGTCAGTGGGGAGAAATCTGGCTGGTCCGTTGCAAATGGCATGTAGAGTAGAACATCATCTGCGTAAACCAGACAGGTGACGTTAAATGAGCGGATCAGGGCGCAAATGGGCGGCATGTATATGTTGAACATCAGTGCCGATAGGGAGGACCTGTGTGGTACACTGTTTTTGTAGGAATGGTTCCGAGGTGGTGGTGCCGGTTCTTATATGTTGCCATTTGTTAGGTAGGATTTGCACCAGTTTAGAGCTGTGTCCTGTATTCCCTTTTCCTCAAGATGTCCCAGGAGTATCTCATGGCTTACGGAGTCAAAGGCCGCAGTGATATCCATGAAGATGAGGGCAAACCCTTGTCGAATGTTGTCAATTCCCGAGATTATGGTATTGAAGAGGGTGGTGAGGAGGGTTTCAACACCATGTGCCTCCCTGAATCCATGCTGACAGGGGTCCAATGGGGCGTCAGTCTCGATATGTTGAATTTGGCGTTGGACTACCTTTTCAATTATCTTGGTGCGAAGTGGGATGCTTGAGATTGGTCTAAAGGATTCGACCTTCAGGGGGTCCAGTTGTTTTTCAGCATTGGCCTGATGGAGGTATGCTTCAGCCTTTGTGGGACTGATCCATGATTTTATTCAGGAACTGGCTGAGATCACAACGTAGTTTTTACCCAGAACGCTGGAGAGGGGTCGTTTGGTGCATTGATGGTGTTCTCTGTGTCTCTTTGACAAGGTAGTGAATTTGGTCAGTGGCGGTGGATGGGGTGGCTTGTGGGGTTTGTAGTCTTGTCAGTCTGGTGCATTTTTGTTTGGAGATATTCTGCAAATTCTTGCGGTGGCGGCATGTATGGTTGGTCCGGGGCTGGTTCACTAGTTGTCTTCACTATGTTGGAGAGGTCGTGTGGTTTGCTCAGCGAGCGTTTCAGGAGGTCCGTATGAAATTGCTTCCTTCTCTCCATTATTGCTTCTCGGTGCTTTTTTAGGTGTAAGCTATATGCACTTTGTGCTTTGGTGGAGCATGATCGGCACCATTGTCTCCCAAGCTTACGTAGGTGGAGGAGTGATAATCACAGTTTGGTGGAGTACCATGGTGTGGGCTCGCATCTCCTTGGGGGTTTGTTCGTGGTTGGGAGCTGAGCGATGGCGTTGAGGGTGTTGTCCCAGCTAGAGATCATTTCCTCCAAATTAGGGGCCGTTGCGTTGAGTGGAATGTCTTTCTCCAGTATTTCTTCTTTGACAAAGGGTCGGAATCGTCTTGCTGATGGTTTTGGGAAGCCAGTAGTTCTGCTGGTGTTATGACTGTGACAGTGAATAGGTATTTGAAATCTAATCAGCCTGTGGTCGGACCAGCGTACTGAGGTTATAGACATTGCTAGGTCATGGGTCGATTCCAGTTGTTTGTGGGGCAAAGACCAGACAATTTGTTCCCTCTCACGTGGGTGGGTGCGTTGATTAGTTACTTGTAACCTAGCTCATCGAGTGCTTCAAGGAAGGCTGTGGCATGAGTATCTTGCAGCGTAGGCAAGTTGAAATCGCCTAGTAGCCAGTTTGGGGAGCATGGAATACTGGTGTTACAGGCGAGGTCGATTATTGTCGAGAGGTCGTCTGGTGATGCAACCGGTGTTCTGTAGAGTAGGTTGATTGTGCAGTGATTGTTAGCTATGATTGTGTCTAAGTGGGCTGTGCTGGCAGCGTTGATCAGTTGAAATTGTAGCTGTTATGGAGAGGATGAGAGCTCCTCCACCTCTGATTAGCTCTGTGGCAGGTGTGGAGTGAGAAATTGGGGGGGGGGGGTAACATCTGGTTGAGGAGCATTGTCGCAGTCAGATAGCCATGTCTCTGATCATTAGGATGTCCAGGTCGTGGAGAGTTATCAGATCTGTGACCTTTGGCCATTTTTTGCGGATTGAGCAGGCGTTGAGGGCACATTTCAGCATGTGCGGGTGTGGGTGTTTCTCAATGTGGGGCTTTTTGTTGTGTTGTAGTGAGATGTATTGTATGGGGGTGAAGCGTGTGATTGGCTTCTGTTGAAGAGTGGTGAGGGCTACCTGCCCATCTCTTCCCATTGCTCTGTAAGACTGGTATATGATTGCAGACTGGATTAAGGGCAAGTGATCCTAAGGGTAGCTCAGTGAGGAAGTAGAAGCAGGCTATTGCTATGATTGGGTGCGTGATTTTGGCTGCTCCTCCTGTAACTTGGTAGATCGGCACGCTATCTGTTCAAGTACGGCAGGTAATCAGGCAGGCTATCTGATATGATACAGGCAGCTTGTGAGAAGGCCTGTGAGTTCCTGTAGTAGCAGGTCCTGGTGCAGGGGGAGTCCAAGAGGGCTCTCCTGGAAAGAAAGGGGGAGGTGTCTAGCCCAGGTGAAGGAGAGAGCCTTCTGTGATTACTTGGAGTGCCCAGGAGTCAATGATAGCAGGCCACTGATGGGCAAAGTGTACCAAACATCCCCCTGTTGGTAGCTGCTCCCCCCCAAGGGTGGAGAGTCTATGCTCAGTCAGAAACCCATCCCCAGCTGGACAGGAGCCAGGGTCTGGGACTTGGAGCCCTTAGGCTTGTGAGGGCCTTGGCCCGCTCCCTTGCTTTGGTGACCCTGCTGTGAAGTCTGGGGAACCTGCTAAGGTTGGCCCTTTCTCTGGAATGGGAGCCTTTTCCTTGGTGATTTCTTCTTAGGGAGTGTGGATGTCTTCCTGGAGAGCCAAATCCTTGTGAGGTACTCTCTCGATCTCCGCCGCCTTGTCCTCCATCAGCTTGCTTGAATAAGTTTTCACTGAGGCAGGGGACATTGAGGAGCTTCTCTTGGACCCACTGCTCGGTCCGACACCTGGAGCCAGGCCTGGTGTCTAGCACCGATACCCACGGCGGCTACCCTTGCATTTGACTCGAAGCCATCATAAGACAGCTTAAGACATACTTTGAGCACTCCCTGACACACTGCTTGAGGGTTTGAAACCGCTGCAGGTGATCCTCTGAGGTCCACTGAGAAACCTGCAAGTTCCTTTGTTGGGTCCCTAAGATACATGCCGATATACAGCTGGTAGGCTTGTATTCAGCAGGTCAGCAACAAGCCCTTGTAGCTTTTGCGGTCAAGGGTGCAGGACTCCCTAACCTGGGGCACAGTGTTTCTGGCTCTTTTGCCGGTGCATAGTCGACTCCAACACCATGGAGGTGTGTAGCATTTGCGACTTTCAGAAGCCAAGGCCCCACTGTACTTGGTACATGATGTCCAAGTATCGTCTAACTATGGGTACAGATGCCAGTGTCTCCCACAGGCGAAAGAGGAGCTGCCCGATGATGGCAGGGACAGGAACCATCAGGGCCTCCTTGGGTGGGGCCTCATATTGGAGGATTTAGAGTTCCTCCGTATGAGTGAATTTCTCGGACTCCTTGTTGAAGGACAAAGCCTTTGACATATGCCAGACAAACTTGAGGAATGAGATGCCCTCGGGCGGGGACCGATGCGACGTCAGGGGAGACTGATCCGATGGGAGGTTGCAGTGCTTCCACATCTCCAGAGATGCCTTGTCCTCTGACTCCCAGTCACAGTAGTTGGTGGCAGACTAAGTCTGTCACCATCCCCGAAAAAGTAGATTTTTCAAGCTTATTTTGGCTCGTCTCCAGTCTTGCGCTGGTACCCTTTCCCGCCCTGACCTTGGTACCTCTGTATTGGGTTGATTCCATTTTTTTGTACTTGTTTTCATTTTTCTTTGGGCGTCTTCACACCCTTTTTTCTTCACTGGCAGCCCGAAGGGTCTTCGACCTTGCTGGGGTGGTTCTTCCACCCATGGCTACCAGCGAGTTTAAAAAATGCGATCAGTGCAGAAGATCATGTCCCTCACCGATAGACATGACGCTGCCTCTGGTGTCTTGGCCCGGACCATGACCCGGCGGTCTGTGGCCTGTACAAAAATGTCCTCGAAGGCCTTGAGGAGCTGCCAGCAGCAGCATGATATTTTTTCCTGATTCCCCTATGCCTCTGAGAGCCAGGACCTCGTCTGAGGCCTCGATGCCTCGGGAGGAGCACTCCGAACCCGAGCATCGTCGGGGGTCCTCAGAGAGGGGGTCTCCCTCGAGGGAACTGAAAAGAAGGAAGAAACCCTTGAAGGCAGCGTCTCTGGATGGCTCCAATCGGCTGGGCTCCTCCCGGGGCTGGTCACGGAGCCCTGAGCATCTGCCCAAAATGTCGGAGAGGGAGCATCCAGCCAAGGTTCCTCGGAAGGACCCGGTCGCGGATCGGCCTAGGCAAGTACACACTGTCCTAGTCGAGGACTCCCCTCCAGGAGAACCGGCTTCGGGCCTGAGTGCATCAGTGTCCAAGCTGTAGGCTGCAGAGCCTTCTGGGACTGGTGTCCAGGATGGCAGCCTTGGAGCGCAGTGTCACTGCCTTCTTGGACAGCAGCGGGCACTGATGTCTGGCAAGTCTGGTTCCTCTGCCCTGACCACTGGGCGTTCGACGTTGAAGATGTCCCCGAAGGACGAGCCGATCCTCAAGGCCATGAGGGCCTGGGTGGATCCTTGGTCGAGGTCACGCTCGGCCTCACGCTCATCGGGGCCGATGTCTCCAGCGAGTCTGCCGGCACCGGGACCATCGAGGCCCAAGGAGCTTCACGAGTCTTACTCGGAGGCCTCCGCCTGGGAGAACGAGGACGAGGAGTCCTCAGACACCCATCTTCATCGTGATGTCCCGTCCGATTCCCTGATGTTTGAACCTCGGAGAAGGTCCCCACTGGAGGATATAGGTGTTTTGGATTTTGTCTGGGATATGTCCAAGGCCTTGGCTTTCCCGACAGAGTCCGAGGAGGATCCTCGAGCCGATGAGCTTGAGATCCTCCAGTACAAAGCTACCCCTCGAGACTCTCACAGTGCCCATTCCTCCTATCCTGGAACGACTTATGCTCTGCATGTGGGAGACGCCGGCGTCAACGCTGGTGATCAGCAAATGGCTCGACTCAATGTACCGAGTCCGGAGCCCTGGGTTTCAGAAGTCACAACTGCCGCACAACTCCATGGTTGTGGAGTCGGCCATACATCGACTGAAGAGTCAGAAGATGCACTCCTTGGTGCCCCCCCCCCCCAGCAGGGAGGTCCCCACCATGGATGCCCTCGGCAGGCAGTGTTACCAGGGCACGATGCTGAATTGTCAGATCCAGGCCTACCAGCTGTACATGGGCATGTACCTGAGACACTTGGCGAAGGGACTCACCAAGTTCTCAGCTGGTCTCTCAGAGGAGCCTTTGCAGCGCTTCAAGAGCATGTCCAAAGCTGTCCGTGAATGCTCCATGTTAATGTCTCGGGCAGCCTGCGACAGGTTCGCGTCAGTGGCCTGGGTAGCCACGGCGGGCATCGGTGCATGCTGCCAAGCTTGGCTACAGTCGTCCGACCTCGAGCAATGGGTACAGGACAAGTTGGTCGATGTCCCATGTCAGGGGGAAAACGTCTTTGGCAAACCCATGACCGACAAGGCGGCCGAGCTGGAGACAGAGTTCATGACGAGGACTAGGCTCTCTAAGAAGACCACTGCCCCTTCCTGAAAGAAGGGTAAAAAACCCTTTTACCCGAGGAAGTCCACTGCTTACCAAAACTACCCCCTTACCAGGCCTCCCCGGCTCCCCAGCAAGGGCAGCAGGCCAAGGGACAGGGGCATGGCCCACATAAGCAGAAGGCTCCCAAGCCCCAGACTCCTGCTCTGGCCCAGCCTGGAGGGAGCTTTTGACTCCTGTAGCATGGCCCTCTTCCAACCAGAGCTCAGCAGCCTACAGGAGGTCACCTCACCTTTTATGCGCACAGGTGGGGAGCTATCACCACCGATTCCTGGGCATTGCAGGTGGTCAGGGAGGATTACTTCCTCCATCTAAGCCAGGTGCCTCCACACTACTTCCTGGGAAAGCCCATCAGGTCTCTCCTTAACCGGGACCACCACCTGAAAGAATTGGCAGGTCTTCTTGAGGACCAAGCGGTGGAACCAGTGCCCCACCACCTCAAGGGCAAGGGGTTCTACTCCAGGTACTTCCTAGTAACAAAGCGGACAGGGGCCTAAGGCCCATCCTCGACCTGCACAACCTCAACGAATTCCTGGTGAGGGAGAAATTCAAGATGCTCTCCCTTGGAACATTGCTGCCTTACCTCTGTCAGGGAGACTGGCTGTGCTCCTTAGACCTAAAGGATGCCTACACTCACATCCTAATCCACCCAAACCACAGGCAATAGCTACCCTTTGTGGTGGGTGGAAATCATTTCCAATACAGGGTGCTTCTCTTCGGCCTGTCCTCGGCCCCAGGGTATTCACAAAGTGCCTGGCAGTGGTCGCCGCCTTCCTCAGGCTTCTGGGGCTCTGTCTTCCCCTATCTCGAAGACTGGCTCATCAGGGGCACTACAGCCCTTGAGGTGCAGCAGGCCACGTCACGTATCACCCAGGTCCTACAAAACTTGGGCTTCGTTATCAACTACCCCAAGTCGAACCTATGCCCGTCACAGGAGCTGGAATTCATTGGGGCAAGGATTTAGCACCCTTCAGTCAAAGGCCTTCCTGCCAGCAGACAAGGCAGGCAGCCTCATGGCAATAGCCAAAGATATACAGCACCATCTCTCAGTGCCAGCAAGGCATCTGCTGCGCCTCCTCGGGCACATGGCCTCCACGGTGCATGTCACTCCAGATGCCCGCCTCCACATGTGAACAGCACAGTGGTGCCTCAGGGACCAATGGTCCCAGGCCACGGGTCATCTCCAGGATAGTCGGTGTGACCAGACAACTGGTACAGTCCCTGACCTGATGGCTATCGCCATGACACTTGGAGGCAGGGATGACCTTCCAGGCCCCTTGCCACTCGAGGGTACTCACCACAGATGCCTCCCTGCTGGATTGGGGAGCCCATTGCCAGGGATACCGCACCCAGGGCACTTAGTCCCCGGGCGAGTGTGTTCTCCAGGACCAAGCAGGAAGTCATCCTCACATATGGGTGTTATCGGCGCCGATGAAGCCCCAGCGGAGCATTTCCCCAGCTTTCCATGAAAGCCTTTGGGAATGCAGGAAACACATGTGCGGTTCCCTTCCCGTCTAAAGGTGCCAGCTTACCTCAGTCTCTTTTTTTCCGAGAAGCCCATCAGATGCGTGTCCTGTTCTCCCGGATAAAAGTGATTTTTTTTCTTCGGCGATTTTTCGCTATTTTTCTCCAGTTCGCCGGTTCCTCTCCCACCAGGTTCGGTACACCAGTATCAAGCCCGTTTATTTCTTTTTCGGTTTTTGCCCTTCATGGCTGGCGTTCGCGCCCTTTTTTCACTTTTTCCCTGGAAGGCCGGTCTTTTGACCTCGCAGGGGCTCTTTTTTCCCTGATGGCTTCCAGTGGTTTCAAAAAGTGTGATTGGTGTAAAACTCATGTCTCACTGACACACATGACTGCTGCCTTCGGTGCCTCGGCCCTGACCACGACCCCAAGTCGTGTGTGCCATGTGGGAAGATGTCTTCCAAGGCACTCAAAAGTCGACAGCATCAGAAGGAAAGGTTTTTCTCGGACCTCATCTGAGGCCTCGACATCTCAGGATTCCGATCCTGAGCGCCGTCGAAGCTCCTCAGACAGGGGGTCCCCCGACTGGGAACGCAAGAGGAAGAAGCAGCTCGCGAGGGCGGCGTCGGAGGAGGGCCCTGGACCCTCGAGGGCCAGGTCTAAGACCCCCGACCGCTGTCCTGGGCCCGTGGACCAAGAGAAGCCTGCCAAAGTTCCTCGCGTGGAGCCGGAGTCTGCTGGACACGTAAGCCCCGTAGTCCTTGTGGACTCTCCTCCCAGAGAGCCGACGTCGGGCCCGGCACCACCGTGGCCCGAGTCTGTGGCTGCTGCGTCTCCCGAGATGAGTCTCAGGATGACAGCCTTGGAGTGCAGATTGTCTGCCTTCATGGAGCAGCAGCGGGCACTGATGGCCAGTCTGTCTGGTGCATCTGCCCCGACCACCGGGATGTCGACTTCGAAGTCAACCCCGGAGACCGAGCCGATACTCGAGACCCTCGTGGCTCGAAGTCGTCCTCGTTTGAGGTCTCCCTCGACCTCCCGTTCGGGACCGAGGATGTCGACGCCGGTGCCCCCGGCGTCGGGGCGGGTGCCACGGGGCCTCGCGGGGTCAGACCCTGACGACTCCTCGGATGAGTCCGCCTGGGAGACGGAGGACGAGGAGTCTCCCGATACTTTTAAGACTCGGTGCGTCCCGTCGGACTCACCGCAGTCTGAGCCCCAGAGTAGATCCCCTCCGGAGGACACTAGGTTCTTGGAGTTCGTCCGGGATATGGCCGCTGCCTTGGCTATCCCTACCGATCCCGAGGAAGAGCCTCGAGCCGAGGAGCTCGATGCTCTACAGTACGACTCTCCTCCAAAGGAGGCCTTTACCGTCCCGGTTCCTCCGATGCTGGAACGGCTCCTCTTCCGGATGTGGGAGGCACCGGCCTCAGCGCTAGTTCTGAGCAAGCGAGTCTATTCCATCTATCGACTCCGCAAAAGCCCTGGTTTCCAGAAAGCACAGCTACCACACCATTCCATGGTTGTGGAATCGGCCATGCATCGTCTGAAGAGCCAGAAGATGCACTCCGCGGTGCCCCCCAGCAGGGAGGCCCGCAACCTCGATGGCGTCGGTAGGACGTGCTTCCAGGGGTCTATGCTTGCTTGCCGTGTCCAGTCTTACCAGCTGTACATGGGCATGTACTTGCGAGACCTGGCCAAGGAGTTGGCCGGATTCTCTGCTGGTCTCTCCCGGGGAACCCTTGCACAGATTTAAGACCTTGTCCTCGGGAATTAGGAATGCTCAAAGTTCATTTCCCGCGCCGCCTACGATGGCTTTGAGGCTTCGGCCCGAGTAGCGGCTGGTATCGCGGTTCGACGCCAGGCGTGGCTGCAGTCATCGGACCTTGAGCCATGGGTTCAGGACAAGTTGGTCGATGTCCCCTACCGAGGTGAGAACCTTTTTGGCAAACCCGTGACCGAGAAGGCCGCTCAGCTCGAGACCGAGCACCTTACCCGGACAAGGCTGTCGAGGAAGACCTCTGCCCCTTCACATAAAAAGAAGGGCTCGGGTAAAAAGTCCTTTTACCCGAGGAAGGGCACTGCCTACAAACAGTACCCTCAGTATCAAGCTGCCCCCCCAGGGTCAGCAAGCCAAGGGCCAGGGTAATGGGCCCCATAGGCAGAGGACCCCCAAGCCTCAGGCCCCTGCTACCACTCAGCAGGGTGGGGGTTTTTGACTCCTTGAGCGTAGCCTCTCCTCCACTGCTCCCCCAACCCTGCACAGGAGGTCGCCTCGCCCTCTTTGCCCACCAGTGGCCCCTTATCACCGGGGACAGTTGGGTGCTGGAGATAGTCCACAAGGGCTATGCCCTCCATTTTCACCAACTGCCGCCTCCATATTTTCCAGGGGAGCCTCCAAGACCTCCCCTGCACACAGACCTTCTCCTACAAGAGCTTCATGGTCTGTTGGTGGACAGGGCGGTGGAGCCTGTGCCCTCCCCACTTGCAAGGTCACGGATTCTACTCCAGGTATTTCCTGGTACCCAAAAGGACCGACGGCCTTCGACCCATTCTGGACCTCAGGAACCTCAACAAGTTCCTAGAGAAAGAGAAGTTCAAGATGCTTACTCTTGAGACACTTCTGCCCTACTTCCAGCAGCGAGATTGGCTATGCTCCTTAGATTTAAAGGATGCGTACACTCACATCCTCATTCATCCAGACCACAGAAAGTACCTCAGGTTCATTGTGGGAGGAAACCATTATCAGTACAGAGTACTACCTTTTGGTCTGACCTCCGCTCCCAGGGTCTTTACCAAGTGCCTGGCAGTTGTAGCGGCCTACCTAAGAAATCAAGGCATCTTTGTCTTCCCCTATCTGGACGACTGGCTCATCAGGGGTCAGACATTCCTGGAGGCCAGACAAGCCACCCTCAGAACCATTGCTCTGCTTCAAAATGTGGGCTTTGTTATAAACTTCACAAAGTCCACTTTGCTCCCCTCCCAGAACTTGGCGTTCATAGGGGCAAGGTTGGATTTTCAACTGGCAAAGGCATTCTTGCCAGAAGACAGGGCCCACAGGCTGATGGACGTGGCCAAACGGTTTATAAACAAACCCCTGGTCTCCACCAGACTTTGCCTCAGACTTCTGGGCCACATGGCTTCGACAGTGCATGTGACTCCCAACGCCAGGCGCCATATGAGGCCTGCACAGTGGTGCCTTCGGACTCAGTGGTCTCAAGCCACAGGCCGCCTAAGACAGGATATAGGTTCCAGACCCCTTTTAGCCTCCCTCAGCTGGTGGCTACATCCACTCAATCTGCTGAAGGGGTTGCCCTTCCAAATGCCAGAAGACTCGGTGGTCCTCACCACCGACGCCTCTCTGAAAGGCTGGGGTGCTCATTGTCTGGACAAGTGCACTCAGGGCCTCTGGTCTCCCTGGGAAGCAGCCCAACAAATCAATCTCCTGGAACTACGAGCTATCCGCTTGCTCTCAAGGCTTTTTCTCCGGCCCTGGCTCACCGCTCAGTCTTGATTCAAGCAGACAACCAGGTAGCCATGTTTTATGTGAACAAACAGGGCGGGACTGGGTCCAAGCTCCTTTGTCGAGAGACTCAGGACCTTTGTTCCTTTGCCCTGAAGCACAACATGCTTCTCAAGGCGGTGTACCTTCCAGGCCAGGAGAACTGCCTGGCCGACCGGTTGAGCAGAATTCTACAGCCCCACGAGTGGCAGCTGCATCCCTTTGTCATTCAAAAGATCTTCCTGAAGTGGGGTCTCCCTTGGATAGATCTCTTTGCCAGTCCACTGAACAAGCAACTGCCCAAGTTCTGCTCCAGGCAACCGCATCCTTTGAGGATAGCACCGGATGCTTTTCTGATGTCCTGGTCTCAGGGCCTCCTGTATGCGTTTCCTCCCATGCCCTTGGTGGCCCGAACTCTTTTCAAGACTCTTCAGGACAAGGCCTCGGTCCTGCTGGTAGCTCCCAGGTGGCCGAGGCAGCCTTGGTTTCCACTTCTGCTTCAGCTGGCAGTGGATTCCCCACTACCTCTGGGGTTACAACCCGACCTTCTCTCACAGGAGCAGGGTTCCCTTCTGCACCCCAATATCAAAGCTCTCAATTTGATGGCCTGGAGGCTGCAAGGGTAGTTTTGGCCCCCTGGGGCCTACCTCAGGAAGTTGAGGAGGTTGTTCTAGCCTCTAGGAAACAGTCCACTAGGAAAACCTATGCCCTCAAATGGAAGAGGTTTTCTGTGTGGTGTCAGCTATGTACAGAGGATCCTTTCTCCTGTACTGTGCCAGTAGTGCTTAGTACTTACTGCACTTGTCCAATCAGGGACTTAAGTCCAATTCTGTTCGAGTCCACCTCTCAGCTCTAGCAGCTCACCACTCACTGGTGGAGGGACATTCTCTGTCAGGTCACCCCTTGGTGTCTTGCTTTCTCAGAGGCTTGCTTTTGCTCAAGCCCACCATCTGTCGTCGTCCTGAGTGTGAGCTGAATGTGGTCTTGCAGCAAATGACTCGCCCAACCTTTGAGCCGATGGCTACTTGCCCTCTACGCTTCCTTTCCTGGAAGACTCGCTTCCTTCCCTGGAAGACTCTTCCTGATGGAGCTTCAGGCCCTGGTCTGTGATAGGCCTTACACCAGGATTTATAGGAACAGGGTAGTCCTTAGGACTCATCCAATGTTCCTCCCTAAGGTTGTCTCCTCCTTCCACCTCAATCAGGAGGTGGTTCTTCCAACATTCTTCCCTAGGCCTCATGCAAGCCAGGCTGAAGCAGTCCTGCATACCCTGGACTGTAGGAGGGCCTTATCCTTCTATCTTGACCGTACGCAGGGGCATAGAAGGACTACTCAGCTCTTCGTCTCCTTTGACCCCAATAAGTTGGGGTTGGCTGTGTCCAAGCCTACCTTGTCCATATGGGTGGCTGACTGTATCACCTGGGCTTACAAGGCGGCTGACCTTCCTTTGCAGGGTAGGGTCACGGCCCATCGTGTCAGGGCAATGGCTGCCTCAGTGGCTCATCTCCGCTCTGTGCCCTTGGTAGACATTTGCAGGGCTGCAACTTGGTCTTCAAGCCAGACGTTTGCGGCCCATTACTGTCTGGAGAGGGAGTCCCGTAGGGATAGTGCTTTTGGCCAAGCAGTACTCCAGAATCTCTGAGGTTTAGGCAACTCCTGCCCTCTGTTGGGCTACTGGTGGAGGTTGTGTCCTTGAAAAGCCTTTCTTTGATGCTGTGACTAGAGGGAGTTCTCTTGTTCAACCGGGGTTCCTGGTAGCCCAGAGCTAGGGAGTCACCCATATGTGAGGACTCACTTCCTGCTTGGTCCTGGAGAAAGAGTAGTTACTCACCTGTAACAGGTGTTCTCCAGGAGCAGCAGGAATCGGTCCTCACAACCCTCCCTCCTCCCCTTGGAGTTGCAGTTGTACATAGTTTGTTTTTACATTTTTGTGTGCTATTCTTAGCTATGTCATTTGACTGAGGTAAGATGGCACCTTTAGGCGGGAAGGGAACCCTGCATGCGTGCCAGCATTCCCAAAGGCTTTCATGGAAAGCTGGGGAAATGCTCCACTGGGGCTTCATCAGCGCCGATGACACCCATATGTGAGGACTGATTCCTGCTGCTCCTGGAGAACACCTGTTACAGGTGAGTAACTACTCTTTCCAACAGGTCAGCCTCTTGAAGCTGCGGGCAATTCATCTCGCCCTGAAGGCTTTTCAGCAGCACCTGGGCTGCAGGTCTGTCCTAGTGCAGATGGACAACCAGGTGGCCATGTTCTATGTGAACAAACGGGGGGACATGGGGTCCCGAGCCCTCTGCCAGGAAGCCCTGGACCTGTGCTCTTATGCAGTCCAGCATGGCATTCTCCTCAAGGCAGTATATCTGCCGAGCCAGGACAACTGGCTGCCTGAGAGCAAGATGCTCCAGTTGCAGGAGTGGCAGCTGGACCCAGGAGTAGCCGGCGGGCTTTTCCAAACCTGGGGGCAACCGGTGATGGACCTGTTCACGAGCCCAAACAATCACCAGGTATCCCGTTTTTGTCCAAGGCAGCCGTGCCAATGCCTTCCTGGTCTCATGGTCGGAGGGCCTTCTGTATACTTCCCCCCTCTCCCCCCCCCCCCGACATCACTAATCACCAAGACTCTGTTCAAGATTCTCCACGACAGAGCCTCAGTCATCTTGGTAGCCGCACACAACCGTGGTTTCCACTGCTTCTGCTGCTGGCAGTGGAGACCGTCAGCTCCATGGCTCCTTTCCCAGGAAGGGGGCTGTCTTCTGCATCCCAACCTCAGCTCCCTCTTGCTGACGGCGTGGCCGCTGAGAGGGTGACTTTAGCCCCACTCCACCTTCCGAAAGAAGTGGAGGATGTGTTGCTGATCCTCGGTCCATACCTTCTTAGCTCACTACTGCCTGGATAGAGAGTCCCGATGGGACAGTACCTTTGGCCAGGCCGTGCTCCGTAACCTTTTCTGGGTCTAGGCAACTTCTGCCTTCCAACCCTTCTGTGTTCAGGCTACCAGAGTGCTAATTCCTTTGGACGCAAAGGTCCTGTTCTTCCGTGATACAGATTTCATTGTGGTTGCTTGCTGCTCTCGATGAGGAAGCCTTTTTTGGCTGTAGGTTCATGGTAGCCTGCAGCTGGGGAGACCCATATGTGAGGACTGACTTCCTGCTTGTTCCCGGAGAAAGTGTAGTTACTCACTTGTAACAGATATTCTCCAAGGACAGCAGGAATCAGTCCTCACAACCCTCCCTCCTCCTCTTGGAGTTGCAGTCCTATTATCTTCATTTGTTTTTGCCGTCTTTTTAGCTATGTCATTTGAGCAAGATGGCACCCTTGGACAGGAAGGGGACCACGCATGCATGGTGGAAATTTCCAAAGACTTTTTTTTTTTGAAAGCTGGGGATTTGCTCCGCTTGGGCTCCGTCGGCACCGATGTCATCCATATGTGAGGACTGATTCCTGCTGTCCCTGGAGAACACCTGTTACAGGTGAGTTCGCTTTTTGAGACAAAGTGCTCATAATGGCAGTTCCTGAGCAGTCCTCCAGTTTAGTCCTCCACAATCGGGTAGTGCACCTCCTCCTGCAGCCTGGAGACTGGACCAATCAAATCTTCTGTAGGATGTATGCAGACGGAGCTCCCATAAGCCCCCAGTGTGTCCAGTCTCCTTGCAGCTTGAGGACGTGTGTGCCTGTGCTGGGCACACTTAGTGACACTTGGGGGAGCAAAACTAGTTAGTCTTTTTGGGGTTTACTTTATTCCCTTTACTTCTTTACCTTTTCTTTGCCTAGGTAGCTGTTTCTTTAATTTCTTACAAAAAAAAAAAAAAAGACAGACACAGGGGGCCTCCAGGTGTGAGAAGCCAGTCCTGCATTGGGCTCCTGACTTCCTCCCGGAGTAATTGGACAGCCGGTGTTGAGCTCTCCCCTAGACTGCACGGGGAAGAGCTCTACCTGTTACAGGATCCCTTTTCATCTGAGCTGCTGGCTGCCTCCGTTGGTGTTTTTCTGCTGCGGTAGGAACTTTACTTTACTTCCCTTCCTCGGGTGATGCAGCGCGCTCCCGTTGCTGTTTTCAGCGGGTCTGTCAGCTGCCCCGACGTCCCGCCGCAGTGGTGAATGCTCAGACTAGGTTTTTGTATTTTTTCCCTTCATTTGGACCCCGTTTCCTTTATTCTCAGTTTAATCGCGTTTATTTTGTTTTTTAGCGCTGTTTTTCAGCGCGGGTGCTCGAGTGCGGCGGCCATTTTGAAGCTCTGAAGGGAACTTTTACTTGCCAATTTTTAACACTTGTGCACGGGTCCCCCTGGCATTTTCGGCATTTTTTAGGGTGGCGATTTTGATAGGGGCATTCCCAAGCTTCTAGGGAGTGTTTTATTTAAAAAAAAAAAAAAGTGTTCATTTTCATCGGGTTAGCCCTTTTAGCGTTGGCTTTCCCTGTTTCTGTCTCCCTTCTCTTCCGCTTGGCGGGGGGTTTTCAGCACATGGCTGCCAGTCCGCAGTGCGTGATTTGTGGGTCACGCAGGGGTGCGGTGACTGACTCTGGCATCTGCAGAGGCTGTGCCTCAGCTTCTTCAGACCTGGAGCATTCAATTGAGCTGAAAGAGCTGCCCGTCCCGGATGACGCTCCTCTGGCTGCGGAGAGTGTCCCCTCGTCGGGCTCTCGTCCGTCTGGTTCGGTACCCCCGCCCAACGGGGCTGTCCCTGAGTTATAGCATACGGCTTTGGCAGCTCCCCCTGTAGATTTTTCCCCGGATTTCGTTCTCATGCATCAGGCCTTCCGCCTGAGCCGTTCCGGTCAGCTGCCGGAGGCTTGGCCCGCGCCCTTCCCCTCTTGTTCCTCGGGGGAGGTTCAGCGCTCTTCTCAGCCTGCCGCCAAGCGGCTCAGGTCTGTGGACCCGGAACAGGACACCATTTGTTTTCCCGGTTGGAGAGGCGGATGGTGATCCTGAGACTGAGGCTGACGAGTTGGAGGACGGGGAGATCCCAGAGCCGGAAGATCAGGCTAGGATTATTCGCGTGTTTCGTAGGGAGGAGCTAGTCCCTTTGATCACGGAGTCTCTTCAGACCCTTAACCTGGCTGTGGCTCGGCCTCTGGAGGAGGATGGCTTAGAGGACCCTCTCATTCAGGCGGTGCGGGACTCCCAGGTGGTGTTTCCTGTGCACCGGGTAGTAGAGCAAATGATCCAATCTGAGTGGGATCAACCAGAATCCGGTTTGAAGGGCATTCGGACCATGAATCGTCTTTACCCCTTGGCCGACAAAGACGACTTGTTCAAGTCACCGCGTGTGGATGCTGCGGTGTCGGTGGTGACTAAGAAAACCACCATCCCAGTTGAGGGCGGTGCGGCCTTAAAGGATGCACAGGATAAGAAGGTTGATAATTTGTTGAAACAAGCCTTCGATACCAACGCCTTGTCCCTTCAAGCCTCCATTTGTCGGGCGTGAGTTGCTCGGGCTTGCTTACGCTGGTCTCAGCGTCTGCGCTCGGTCTCCGGCCTGGATCAGCAGGGGTTGCTGGAAGTTACCCGCATGGAGTCCGGGTCGGCGTACCTGGCGGATGTGCATTATGATTTGATCCGTTCCTTGGCTAATAGTATGGCTTCCGTGGTGGCGGCACTTCGGTCCATCTGGTTGCGCAACTGGGCGGCCGACGGATCTTCCAAGTCTCGCCTCAGTAAGCTGCCCTTCAAGGGCAGGTGGTTGTTTGGTGAGGCTCTGGACAAGTTGGTCAAAGACCTTGGTGAATCTAAGGGTAGTAGGCTACCGGAAGATAAGCCTAAACTCAATAGAACGTCGCCCTTTACGCGCGGTCAATTTCTGGATTTTCGCAGGTTTCGCTCTTCCCGCCTGTGGACCTCCCAGCGCGGTCACTTTGGGGCCCGTTCTCAGGGGTTTTGTGGTTTCAGAGGAGCAGGACGAGGCTTCTCCGGAGCCTCATCCTCTTCGTCCTCTTCCTTTAATCGCAAGCCACAATGAAGCGAGGCGGGCTCTGGAAGGAAGCCCGGTCATAGGGGGTCGCTTACGCGATTTTCTTCCTTCTTGGGCCCAAATTACTTCAGATCAGTGGGTGTTGCAGATTATCGAAAAAGGTTATGCGCTGGAGTTTGCCTGCCCGCTCCGAGATTCCTTTGTTCTGTCTCCCAGCAAGGGCGATCAAAAGACGTGGGACATCCGCGTGACCCTACATCGGCTCCTATCCCTGGGGGTGGTACTTCCCGTTCCTCCTTCCGAGAGAGGCGCCGGTCACTACTCCATCTATTTTGTGGTTCCCAAAAAGGACGGCTCCCTTCGTCCAATCTTAGATCTCAAGGGCGTGAATCGTGCTCTCAAGGTACCGCACTTCCGGATGGAGACCCTGCGGTCGGTCATCGTGGTGGTGCGTCAAGGAGAGTTTCTCACGTCCCTCGATCTCTCTGAGGCTTATCTACACATCCCCATCCGGGCGTCGCATCAAAGGTTTCTCCGCTTCGCCTTTCCATGGGGCCCCTTCCAATTTCGGGCCATGCCGTTTGGTCTCGCCACGGCTCCCCGCACCTTCACAAAGGTGATGGTGGTGGTCGCGGCGGCCTTGCGCAAAGAGGGTATCCTCGTCCACCCGTATCTCGACGATTGGTTGATTCGAGCAAAGTCCAACCACAAGTGTGCGCAAGTCACAAACAGGGTGGTTGCCCTGCTGAGATCTCTCGGCTGGGTGGTGAACGAACGCAAGAGCCGCCTGTGCCCGACTCAGGACCTCGAATACCTGGGAGTACGTTTTGACACGGCGTGGGGCTTGGTGTGTTTACCGGAGCGCCGTGTTCTGGCTTTGCGGAGTCTCGTCCGCCTCTTCCTGGGGATGCCCGCTCCACCCGCGTGGTGGTACCTTCGGCTCCTCGGCACGATGGCGGCGACCCTGGAGGTGGTGCCTTGGGCGCGGTTCCATATGCGTCCGCTCCAGAGTGCTCTGCTACGTCGTTGGTCCAACCAGTTCGACTCGTTGAACATGAGATTGCCTTGCCCGAAGCCGGTTCGCCGGTTGCTCCGGTGGTGGCTATCCTCCGAGAACCTGAAGCGGGGGATTCCCTTGGAGCCTCCTCTTTGGGTTCCGTTCACAACGGATGCCAGCTTATCGGGCTGGGGCGCTCACTGCGAAGCCCGCTTCACGCAGGGGGAGTGGTCTCCCCTGGAGGCCTCTTGGTCGATCAACCGGCTCGAGCTGCGGGCGGTGCGGCTCGCCCTCGAAGCCCTGGTCCTCGGGCGGCCTGTGCGAGTTCTCTCGGACAATGCGACCACAGTAGCTTACATCAACCGCCAAGGGGGCACCGGCAGTGTGGCCCTGGAATCGGAGGCGAGAGCCTTGTTCACTTGGGTGCAGACTCGTCTTCCGGCGATCTCGGCAGCGCATATTGCAGGCACAGACAATGTTCAGGCCGATTTTCTCAGCAGAGTGCGGGTAGACCCCGGAGAGTGGAAGCTAAACCCGCAAATTTACGCGCAAATAGTTCGTCGGTGGGGTCCGCCCGTCATGGATCTCATGGCGACGTTTCAGTCTGCCAAGACGGGGCGCTTCTTCAGCAGGCGGCGAGAACGCATGTCCGAGGGGCTCGATGCTCTCATTCAGCCGTAGCCAACCTCCGGTCTTCTTTATGTCTTTCCTCCGTGGGCTCTGATCGGCCGGGTCGTTCAGCGCATCGAGGGCCACCGGGGTCGAGTGTTACTGGTAGCTCCGGATTGGCCCAGGAGACCCTGGTATGCCGACCTGGTCAGGCTGCGCGACGGCGTTCCTTGGCTCCTGCCCGCGTTGCCGGATCTTCTTCAGGGGCCCTTGCGGATGCCCCAAGTGGGTCGATTCTCGCTTACGGTTTGGCCATTGAGAGGGCTCGTTTAAAAAAGAAGGGTTATTCCCCCGCGGTGATTGCCACCCTCCTTCGGGCGCGGAAAACGTCCACCTCTCTTACTTATGTACGCGTGTGGAGAATCTTTGAAGACTGGTGCTCCCGGCGCGGTGTCCGTGCAGCAACGGTTTCCGTGTCCGTTGTTTTAAGTTTTCTTCAGGATGGGTTTGATAAGGGCCTTGCTGCTAGCTCCCTGAAAGTCCATTTGGTGGCTCTCTCCTGTTACCGAGGCAAAGTGTTGGGGCTTCCCCTCGGGTCTCATCCTGACATCCATCGTTTTCTTACAGCGGTTTTTCATTTGCGGCCTTCGCGCAGGATCTTCGTTCCTCCGTGGGACTTGAACCTCGTGCTGCGGGCCCTGGTTCGCGAACCTTTTGAGCCCCTGCGTAGGGCGTCTCTGAAAGATCTCACTCTGAAGACGGTTTTTCTAGTGGCCATCTGCTCGGCGAGGCGTATTTCCGATCTCCAAGCGCTGTCGTGCAGGGAGCCCTTTTTGTCGTTTTCCCAGGATCGGGTGGTTCTTCGACCGGTTCCTTCCTTTTTGCCTCAGGTGGTTTCTCCTTTTCACGTCAATCAGGCAGTGTTCCTCCCGGTACTGCCTTCAGGCTCCGTCGGGGCTGCGGACGAGGGGCTTCACTGTCTAGATGTGGGACGCGTGCTTCGGTGTTACTTGAAGATTACCGAATCTTTTCGAAAAACCGACCACTTGTTCGTGCTCTTCGGTGGCGCACAGAAGGGGGAGGCGGCGGCTAAAGCCTCCATTGCGAGATGGCTCAAAGAAGCGATCGCGTCAGCGTATCTGTTGCAGCAGCGGCCGCTTCCGGAGGAGATACGAGCCCACTCCACAAGAGCTCAGGCGACTTCTTGGGCGGAGCATAGTTTAGTTCCGCCAGCGGACATCTGTAAGGCGGCCACTTGGTCGTCGTTACATGCCTTCAGTAAACACTATCGGTTGGATGTGTTGGCCGCTCGGGATTCCTGTTTTGGTTCGGCGGTTCTGCGCGCCGGATGGCAAGGTCCCGCCCGGTGTTGACTGCTCTGCTACATCCCGATTGTGGAGGACTAAACTGGAGGACCGCTCAGGAAATGAAAATTACACTTACCTGGTAATTGTAGTTCCTGGAGGGTCCAGTTTAGTCCTCCTTCCCTCCCGAGTATCAGGTTGTTTAGTGCGGCGCGCCTTTCCGAACGATTTGGGCTTACGGCGGCGGCTTCTTCTCCGTTCTACTTCTTTTCGGCTGCGCTTCCTGTCAGTGCTGTTCTTTCTATTTAGCTTCCTGCCAGCTCTCTTGGGATCTTGGTTGTGGACTGTCTTTTTGCTACCGGGGCGTCGCTAGCGGCGCGGTGCAGTGTTCTGGCTTCCTCGTTTGGGGAGGGGGCTGATATCTTATTGAGGGGAAAGGTTTTATTCTTTATTTTCCATGTTTTATAATAGTCTCATGTGTTGCTTCGTTAAGTTTGCTTTGTTACTAGTTCACTGGGGGCTTATGGGAGCTCCGTCTGCATACATCCTACATAAGATTTGATTGGTCCAGTCTCCAGGCTGCAGGAGGAGGTGCACTACCCGATTGTGGAGGACTAAACTGGACCCTCCAGGAACTACAATTACCAGGTAAGTGTAATTTTCATTTGGTCATTGGTGCATTTCAGGACATCTCCTCAGAGCTTTAGCAACAGACATGAGCTTGTGGAGGCTGAGAGGACTTTGTCAAAGGGGCACTGAATATGTTCTACCTAGCTAAGTTAAAAGTAATTTCTAATGGGCTGGTGACGATATTTGACTGTTAAGCAAGTTCAGCATTATTTTGGATACCACTCTGAAGACGGACATTGGGGGTGGAACTGTGGATTGGTAGATTTTGCCAGATCTGCTCAATAGAGGAGCGGATTGTAGTGGTCAATTTGTTCTGTCCTGCAATGGCATTTAATTGGATAATGGCATTTTGAGACTTTGCTATTATGACTTGGTACCTGATTCTGACTGACTCCAGGGGTCATGTTTTGTTTCGCTCAAATTGCCTTTTCTTTCTTCCTGCTGGCATTCTGTTTTTTGTTCCGTTTTTTTTTTTTGTGTTCTTTTTTGAAACTACTGTTTTTTGTTAGACTGCTCCATGGTTATAATCTGGGGGTGGGGGCCTGTATGGATTGTGGGAATGGAGATTTTTTGCTTGTCTCCTGCCTTTTGCTGTTGCTGAATTTTGTTTGCTTTATCTTGGGTGGCAATCTGCTTGTGAGAAGGGGGAGGAGTGGGTGTTTGGAAGAAGGGCTGTTTGGGGGGGGGGGGGGGGGAGGAGTTAGTGATGTGTTTGGGTCTTGAGCATGAGAGAGAAGTCCTGTCTCCCACGTTGCTGCTCTTATGCTAAAGTGCTGGCTGGTTGTTGGGGCGAGGTGTCTGAGGATATTTAATTCCTTAATGGGGGGTATAGGGCAGTTAGATCTTGTATCTTGTCTTTTGGGTGGTTGGGTTTATTTTAGGAGGGGGATGGCCAGGTTTTGGACTGTTTTGGGGGCGGGCTGTTGGCAATATTATAAATCAGAGGATTGAAGGTAAAAAGAATCATGTAAGTGCAAGATATCAAAAGCTGTAGATTTCTTTAAAGTATTCAGTATTCCAGTGGGGGTGATGGGCTGGCACAACTCTTGGTGCAGGAAAATGTTTTGATTCTTATTTTGTTTAGTGATGGCCTATTTGTACTTGGTCTTACACTAACTGCTTCTAATATAAAAATTTTGATACTTAATATTGAGGGATCCCCAATTGAGCATAAACTGTTGCGTTCTCTGTGGAGAGAGGGGGTCACAAATTGTCGTCCTGCAGCACCCCCATCTGGATGATCTGCAGCACCCCAGCCACCTACTGCTCCTGAAACCGCTCTGCTCTGCCCTGCAAGTGCCCTCCCCCTCCTCCCTCCTATTCTAGCCTTCCCCTCCTCCCTACTGTTTATAGCACATTGTAGATAGACAATATATACAGCTTGAGCTATTAAACTACACATGTATTACACCCACACACACTACTGTCCAACCACTGCATGCTGATACGCCCACCCTTTACAATTTAAATCGTTTGAAGTGAAAGCCGCTTTGATTTTAGGATAAGACTGGATGCACATCCATTTAAATAAATAAAAATTTAAATAAAGCTTCTCCTTGATTGGTTTAGTCAAATGTTCCGTGCCTCATCGTGAAGTAGAAGTGTGCATTTTTATCCATAAGGCTGGGGCAGGTGCAGCACGTTCTTAAGGATCCTCAGGGCAGATGGTGGTTGCTAGTATGTAAATATTTCTCAGTGCACTTCATTCTGAGTTAAATTTATGGTCCCACAGTCATTGGGGGGGAGGGGATAGTTTTAATTGGATCTAAGTACTTAAACTTGCTGTTTGGGAGCTGGACCCATGATTTTGGGAGGTAATTGAAATTCATGTTTAGATTTGGGTCTGGACCGCTCAGTGGGGACTTCATCATATGATAGACATGATGTGTTAGATCCTGTAACTGAAAGAATTTGTAGGTGTATGGCAGGTTCAGAACCCCGGTGCTAGGTATTATATTTGCTACTCTAGTAAATTTGGGTTATATAGTAGGATTACGAAGTGTACAATTGGAAGTAGTATACAATAAGTTCATTGCCTGGTATGTTTTTCCCCCTTTGAACATCATGAATGTGGCTAGCTTTTGGCGCTGTAAGCTTTTCCTTTTGGGAATGTGTGAGGCTGTCAATAGCAAAGTTCCAGGCGAGTCATTCAGAGGGCGAGTATTCCCCCCACCCTCTCGTGGGAGACTCTTAAAGTAGTGATGAGAGACATTGCATTGCATCTGTGCTTAAGGTGAAAAAAAAGCCCAGAGGCAATCCTAGCTGGAAACTATTTCCAATCTGGAGAGAGCATAAGCTACCTACTTATCCAAAATTTATAAGAAGTTGCTGCAGGCCAGAGGAGTTTAGGGTTGCCAACCAGCCAGTTTGCAGCCGGCCTGCCCGGTTTTCCTGTGGTCGGGCCGACTGCCGGCAGAGAGCCGAAACCGGCCATTGAAAAGCCGGTTTTTTGCTCTGGCTGCGAGATCGGGAGCGGCCAGAGCAGAAAACCGGCTTTGCGCTTGCGATCGCGATTGCGATCACAGCCCTGGCCCCCCCTTGCAGCTGCTGCTGCTGCTTCTTACAGAGCAGCGGCTGCAATAAAGTTAATTTAAAAGTAAGGAATCCTGTGAGGGGCCCTCCGGCCCTATGAAACTCCTTCTGCAGTGCCCGCCCCTCTGATGTCACTTCCTTTTCAGCCAGGGACCCTGCAGAAGGAGTTTCATAGGAGCCGAGGGTTTCTCACAAGTTTCCTTACTTTTAAATTAACTTTATTGCTGCTCAGTAAGAAGCAAGAGCAGCGGCTGCACGGGGGGGGGGGGGGGGGACCGGTACGGGAAAAGGGCTAGGGGGGGGGACTTGGAATGGAAAAGGGGTTGTGATGGGGGGGGGGGGGGGGGGGACCTGGACCGGAAAGGGGGGGGGGGGGGGTGGGGGGGAGGGGGACATGGACTGGAAATGGGTTGTGATGGGGGGGTACCTGGACTGGAAATGGGCTATGGTGGAGGGAGGGGGAACTTGGACTGGAAATGGGCTGTGATTAGGGGGGCTAGGACTGGAAATGGGCTGTGATTGGGGGGCGGGGGCTAGGACTGGAAATGACCTGTGATGTGAGAGCTTTCACTGGAAATGGGCTTATGAAGAGCTGGAATAGGACTGGAAATGGGCTGATGTGGGGCATGGGAGAATGGGACTAGAAGGGAGTGGATGCTGGGTGGGTCTAGAACTATAAGGGAACTGATTTTGGGGGAGGACTAGAATGGATGGGGAATGAGAATGGAGAGGGGAAAAATATTTTGTGTGGAAGAAAAGTCTGATGGGTCGGGTATTGGGAGAGTAAGAGGGGCTTGAGAATGGAAGGGTGAAATTTAAATGGATGATAAAGGAATAAGGAAAGAATTGGGGGAAAGAGCAAAAGGGAAACAATCAGTATGTTAAAGCAGATATAGAGAGAGAATGGAAAACATCTAAAAGAGAAGAAAGGACAAATGGATAGCTCGCAGAGGACACGAAGAAACCAGAAGAAAGTGACTGGAGCAATTGCAACTGAAAAATGAAATGCCCAAACAGAAGGTAGAAAAATACTTTTTATTTTGAATTTATTAACTGGAATATGTCTGGTCTGGGAAGTGTGTATTGCTAACATCTTTGCGTTTTTGTTTAGTGCAAGAGGAAATTACTTTATAGTTTTATTTCTCCAGTGTTGTACATTTCATGTTTGGATTTTGGGGTTCCCAGTTTAATTATTATCTGACCAAGGAAGTTAGCCTACACGTATCCTCGGTAATTTTTGTGGGTGGGGCTGGGGGTGGGGCAGGGGTGGGACTAGGGAAGGAGAATGGGTGGAGCATAGCATGCCAAAGGTGTCGGGTTTTCTCGGTGAAAAAGTTGGCAACCCTAGAGGAGTTAGTTGTGGTGAACATTATTTGGCACCCTTGCAGTTGAACCCCGAATCAAATAAAACAAGACCAATTAAAAAAGGAAATAATATAAAAACCTGGGACATACCAGGACATGATTATTGGCACCTTTATAAACAATTCAAATAGTTTGAAAAGAACCATATTCCCACTAACAGTAAAATTAAAAGCACTTGTAATCAATTGTCAGTACTCACATGACTTGAATCAACCAATGAATGATGGCTCTGTTTAAAATGGCCACATTCACGTCCTGTTCCATTTTTCACAATGGTGAAGACTAGGGCGCTGCCTGAGACGGTCAGAAAAAGTCATTATTATCAAACTTCAAAGGGATACAAGGCCATCTCCAAAGGCATTGGAATTTCTGTTTCTACAGTTTGCAATGTTACGAGGTTTTCTATTCATGAAACTGTCAAAAACCTTCCAGGAGGTGGTGGGAAGAGGAAAATTAATCAAAGAAGTCTTCAAAGGTTAGTGCGAACTGTTGGGAAAAACATGTGCCAACATCCAAAGAGCTTAAGGGTGATCTGGAGTAGTGACTTCAATTCGCATCACATGCCGCACACTAAACAATTGAGGACCCCCGCACACCCGCTCAAAGACAGACATAAAAAGACACGCCTGATCTTTACCCAAACCCACCTTGAGAAACCATTGTCCTGGGAAAATGTTCTGTAATCAGATGAAACCAAACTTGAGCTCTTTGGCAATGCAGACCAGTGATATATTTACAGGCAAAGAAATGAAGCTTGTAAGGAAAAAAACACCCTTCCTACAGTTAAATATGGTGGAGGATCCATAATGTTGTGGGGCTAAATTGCTGAATCAGGAACTGGAGGCCTGGAACCTATTAAAGGAATCTTGAAGTCAAAGGACTACCAAGGTATTTTGGAGCAAAATGTGTTATCTAGTGTCAGAAAGCTAAGTCTGGGTTGAAGGTCATGGGTTCTCCAGCAGGATAATGACCCAAAAGTACAAAAGAATGGTTAAAAAGGAACAAATAGACTGTTTTAAACTGACCAGCAACGAGTCCTGATCACAGTCCATTAGAGAACCTTTGGAAAGAGCTGAAATCTGCTATTGGTAAAAGGAATCCTGGAAACATTCATGAGCTGGAACAAATTGGAGTCGAAGAATGGGAGAAGCTACCAGCAGACAGATGTATGAAACTTATAGCTGGCTGCAAGAAACGTTTGGAGGCAGTCATCACTGCCAAGGGTTGTGCAATCAAATATTAGTGAAGGGTATCATTAATCCTGTCCAGGTCATATTTTGGTGTCATTCCCCCCCCCCCCCCCCCGAAATTGCTACATCTAGGTTGCACAGATATCTTTGTTTGTTGTATACCTTTGAACATATTAAAATATTATATGTGGTCAGAATATTTCAGATTATTTCTTAAGATATTGTACACAATATAGCTAAAATGCAAGGGTGCCAATAATGTTGACAACAATTGTTAAAGCTTCAAGTTGCCATTGTGGAAAAAAATTGTGTTTCTCCAAACAAAAATGTTATGAGCATAGAGTTTGGACTGTTGCTGGCTAGGATTACTGTTGCTGATTAGGATCTTTGTTACATTCTTCTGGATTAAGGAGGAGGGGGATGTCTAGATATCCAACCACGTGAAATTGTAACTATTTTAAAATTATATTTGGAGCAGATGTATTCAGTGGGCGAAGCTTGTTCCCTGCCTCAGGTTCATGCCTTTCTTTATGAACTTACTGGTATCGTCTGCTGAGCAGTGGGAAGGACTGGTAAGACCAGTGATGGAGGTTGAAATATAAAGAGCAGTTATGAATCTGCCATTAGGTAACTGTCCTGTTCCTGACAGTTGTCGAGTGGTGTAAAATTTCTAACTAACTTATGCCTGATGTTAATGGCCTTAAATTAGTATGTTGCAGTGAACCTCTGAATCCAGGTACCTTTTGGAAGTTACTAATCACTCTTTTGCTGCCTTACTGAACCAGATAAGCAGACTAGGCTATAACCTTTATAACTGCCCACGATCCAACAAAAGAGGTGGAGGAGTGCTAATAATCGCCAGGTCACACTTGAACCTATCATGCACTTCACTGGAATCCAACCCAGACATAGACATGCTCAAAGTGGAGAACTCTGCAATATCTATCTGCCTAATATACAGAGCCCCCTCTCCGAACCAGGAAATACTTGCTGCAGCGCTAGAAAACATTTCCTCAACACACCCAAAAAAATTCCAAATCATCCTCGGTGACCTAAACCTAGCATCAACAACAGCAGTGCACGCCAATATATTCCTGGAAGCTATGTCACAACTTGGATATCAGCAGATAATAAACGAACCAACACATGAAAAGGGACATACACTGGACATGGTCTTTACCCCTATGAGCAATCAGAACAACCATGATAGACCCCTGATTAAAATCAAAGCCATACCCTGGTCTGACCATCACCAGATAGACTTACTGATAAAACTCCCATCAGTACCGAGAGATGCGAAAGCCCAACAAGGAACACAACAACAGAGATCCTTCAAGAAGTTGGATCTGGAAAACCTCACAAATTGCATCAAGACACACATTGACCTGGAATCTACTGATCTCGATGCACTAGCAAATAGCTGGGATGAAGGAATACAGGCTGCATCAAACCCGAAATGGAAGAAGACAACAACCCCAAGGAAACAACAATCAGAGCCCTGGTATACAACTACGCTAACCCAAAGGAAGAGGGAACTTAGAAGGTCTGAAAAAAAGTGGAGACGCAACAAAACCTTGGAACACAGAGATAAATATTTCAACATCCTCGCAAAATATAAAGACGAGGTGGATAATGCAAAAAGGAAACACCACACCAGCCTACTGAATAAAGCCATCAATAAACCACGAGAACTATTTCAAATAGTGAAAACACTAACCAAAACAACACAACCTGAACAACAAGGTGACACTATTCAGCCCCAAATTCTCGCAGATCACTACGCAAGCAAACTAACAACAACCGCAACTGCGTTATGCCCGGCCGAACCCCACCCGAAAACTTCAGTGACGAAAGAACAGATTTGGAGCGAATTTCACAAAATTGATAAGCAAGCAATTGGAATAATAACCAGTATAAATACTACCACCTCCATGCTTGATCCTTGCCCAACCACCTGGATTAAAGCAGCAAAAAAGGATATTGGCCTCCAGGTCTCACACATTGTGAACCAATCATTGTCACAGGGAGTCATGCCCAACCGGCTCAAAAAGTCTATAATTAGACCGATATTAAAGAACAACCCATCTTCTTACCGCCCAATCTCCAGCATATCGTTTCTAGCGAAAATCATAGAAAAAGCAGCCCTCATCCAACTGCAAGAACACCTCGATGAATACGAAACCCTCGACAAACAGCAATACGGTTTCAGAAAAAATCATGGGGTCGAAACTCTGCTATTAGCACTGTTTAACTGCCTCCTCAAAGGGCTAGAGGACAGGAAGAAAATGTTTATTCTTATTTTTATCGACATCTCAGCAGCCTTCGACACTGTACATCACCTAACCCTCCTTAACAAGCTGGCATCAATTGGTATATTAGGAACCACCCTGAAGTGGTTCTCCTCCTACATAACAGACAGAAAGCCACAAGTCCAATTCAACGGAGAAAAAGCCGAAGCCTTCACTCAAACTCAAGGCATACCACAGGGGTCGGCGCTCTCGGCACTACTGTTTAACATTTACATGCAACCCCTCAGTGAAATATTCAGGAAATATGGCATCAACTACCACATATATGCAGACGATATCATGCTGTACACACAGCTAGAAACCGTCGACCCAAAATACGATCAGCTGGAAACCTGCATGGGAGAGATGTTGGGATGGCTAAAACAGAACAACATGTCGATTAATCATAAGAAGACTGAAGTAATGTTTATATCCAGTAAAACTGACTTCGAACCACCACCAACAATCACATTGTGCAACAATACATACAACACGAAGAAGGAAATTAGATATCTAGGAGTCATAATCGACAGCAAACTGAAAATGGAAAAACACCTCAGCAACACCAACAAAGCCATATTTCACAAGCTTAGAGTATTGCGACCCCTACGGAATGTACTAGATCCATGCGACTTCCGTTCAGTTGCTCAAGCACTCATCATGCCTCACCTCGACTACTGTAACGCCATCTTGCAGGGTCTACCAAAGAAAACGACCAACAGATTACAACTGGCACAACACGTAGCAGCAAGGATCATCATGAGAACAAGCGTCACCGAACATATTACACCTATATTGATGGAACTACACTGGCTCCCAGTCTCTGCCAGGATCCAATACAAAACATTGGTAACGACATTCAAACTAATTCACAACCTAGCCCCATCATTCCTTTCCACCCTGATCACCTTGCAAACTAGCTCCAGAAGCAGGAGAACCATAAGCGAAGCCACACTTATAGTCCCAAGCAGCATCAGACATGTAAAATCCAGTACTGGCCGCAGAGCATTCTCCCTCTCTGCCCCCACTTTATGGAACAACCTACCGCATGAGATGAGAGCAACAAAAGACCTACTCGATTTCAGAAAAAAATTAAAAACTCACCTATTTAACTGCCACTATGGCCAGCTGTGAATCCAACAAGTTGAAAAGAAACAAATAGCTGTTTGTCAAATGTAAATAGTTAAAGGAGAATCGCTTTTGTACATATGAATGATACCTAATGGAGGGCTATATCTAGACCCTGAGATGTGTGCTGTGTATTACCCCTCTTCTTTCTATCTATGCCCCATTCTTCCTGTCTTGATTTTGTGACATATCCCAAAGACTTAAATCAAACCGCTTCTGATCGCTGGAAGTAGCGGTATACAAGTGTTTGCTAAATAAAAATAAATAAATAAAATAAACCTGGAAAGGATAATACTGTTGGAGCTTATTGTCCTGTCTTTTGATAAATACAGCCATGAAAATCTTAACTAAGTCCTTCAATTCCGACTTGAGGATATAATGCCAGGTTTAATATACTGCTATCAAACGGGCTTTAAGGGTTAGTAACGCTTGTTGGCTATTTAATATGATATGGGCAGCTCAGAGGAGGACATCTGGCTTGGTTGTGGCCTTAGACATGGAAAAGGCTTTTAACAGGGTCTTCTGGCCCTTTTCAATTTGCAGTGTTGGAGAAATGTAACTTTCCGGAGGAGATTAAGGCCTGGGTACACTTTGTAATATAATCAGTCCCAAAGCATGAGTGTTGGCAAATGGTGGTTTCTTTTTGTTTTTATTAGTTTGCCATAGGCAGAGGGACTGCAGCGGTGTTCCCTTTCCCTCTTACCCTGCCCCTTTCCATCTTACCCTGCATGAATAGTTCCATTACCGAATTAAAAAGTATCAGTCTATCGGATTTGATTAAGGGATTTATAAGATGAAATTAGACATCTCCAGGAACAAGCAGGAATGTAGTCCTCACATATGGGTATCGTCGGTACCAACGGAGCCTGCTCGGGAACACTCCCCAGCGTCCAATAGGAACGCTTTTGGGAGCATCCCTCAGCACATGCGTGCTGCCTTCCTGCCTTTCCAACTGTCCCTCTTCAGTTTTTCGTTTTCCACAGAGCCGAGAGGACCTATTCCCTGTCACCGCAGAAAATTCCGTCTTTAAATTTTTCTTGTGGTCGCATTGCCTACTGCACGACACCTACCGGTACCGCTGGTTCTTTTCTTTTCATAACCCCCCCCCCCTTAAACTTAGACTGTTTCTTATCAGAAACTTTCCTCTTTGGTGCTAGGCGCCATTTTGGACATTAGGCCCCATTTTTCCTAAATCATGGAAAGACCAACTAGTGGTTTTAAAAAATGTACTAAGTGTGGCGGTACCATTTCTGTCACTGACACCCATGATTGGTGTCTAAAATGTTTAGGACCTGATCATTCTCCAACTGAATGTCTCTCCTGCATGGGGATGACTAAAAGAGGGAAGACAGGACCGGACCGCAAAGCTCGGTACCCTCTTCAGATGCCAGATCCATTGCATCGACATCAAAGGTCTCTTCTTCCTCCCATGGATCTCTGGTAACTAAACATAAAAGCTGGTCCTCAAAGGGAGGCTCTTCTGCTAAGCATCGAGAGGCCATTGGCATTGCCCTTGAGGGAACCACACTGGCAAAACAGCCCCGCCAGAAGGCTTAGACTTCCAAAGCATCGATGGGGCTTCAGGATGATCTCGAGGCCTCAACATCGCAAGAACTACCTGTGCCATGCTCGGGGGTTCCGGTCGTTCTTACCAGTACCAACACCCAGGCATTGGCAGCGTCGATATACCAGAGGTTTCTTGCTATCGAGCGCAGTATCGCAGCTCTTCTTTCAGCTAATGTACCGGTGGTCCCAAGGGCACCGGTGTCGATATCGACACCGATGCTGGTACCGATGGTACCAGCTCCGGTGGGCACTCTTCCCATGCCATCTCTGGCTGAAGTGGACAAAGCTGTACCGGGTCACCTCGGTACCGACTTCGATCGGTACCGGGATCGTGCTTTGCAAGAGCATCAGGGTCCAGGTATATTCCGATTCCGAAGACTCTGACAATTCTGCTGGCACTAGAGGGTTTCTCCTAGAAGATCCCTCTTCTCCCCAATGCAGAATGTCACCTCCAGAGGACATATGTCATTTCAGGATTTCATACGTGATATGGCCAAAGGTCTTTCAATCACAGTAGCTCCTGAAGAGGAACCCAGAGCAAAGGAATTGGAAATCCTCCAATATCCTAAAGCTCCTAAGGAGGCAGCCACTCTGCCCATCCATGAAATTCTGCATAGCTTGATGCTCAGAATGTGGGAGACACCTCTGAATACTTCTCCTCACTCTAGGAGACTTGATACTGTGTATCAAGTTCCACCATGTCCTGGATTTCAGAAAACTCAGCTGCCACACTCTTCAATGGTTGTGGAATCAGCAATGCGTAGGATGAAAAGTGCAGAGAGGCATGCATCCAATCCTCCAGGACGTGAATGCAGGACTCTGGATGCTTTTGGACGCAGAACTTTTCAAGCTTCCATGCTTTCAGCTAGGATCAGTTCATATGTCATATATATGGGAATGTTCCTCAAAGAAGTCACAGGAGACTTGGAACTTATGAGCCCATTTCTCCCAGATGATTAGAGAAGATTTTCTTGCTCTAGTTAAGCATGCTCAGGATGTCTCCAAGTTTGTCAATCGTGCAGCCTTTGACTGCTTCAAATGCATCAGCAGAACTTCTGCTATTGCCATTGGCGCACGACGGATTGCCTGGCTACAGGCATCAGATTTGGAGGCTTGGGTACAGGACAAGTTAGGCAACATTCCTTGCACGGGGGAGAATCTCTTCGGCAAGAACTGGCAGGAAAAGGCTAACAAGTTAGATGCTGACAATTCTACCTTAGATTGTTATTCTACAGCCACTCCAGCCAAAAGGAAATCTTATAAAAAAAAACCTCTTTTAGCAAAAAGAGGAAGTTTTATCCTTCCTGTACCCAGCAGAGTCAGACTCCTGGTCAGGTTGCCCAAAAGGGACAAACTAGACAGCAAAAGAAACCAAAAGGCCCGAGAGCCCAACCAGCTCTCCAGGTTCAGCCCCCTCAAGGGCTTTGACTCCTTCCTAGAGAGCTTTGCCTTCCTGCCTCTGAGGGGTCCCCAACCCTCCAATATTCCAGGCAGGCTATGCCACTTTGTCAACAGATGGCATCAGATAACAGCAGAAGATTGGACTTTGTCCATTGTAGGAGGGGGTACAAGCTTTATTTTCACAGCATGCCCCCTCCTACAATTCTAAAGCAATTCAATTCACAAACCTCTGCAGACAATCTGCAAGATCACAAGGTCTCCATACTTCTTGCCCAAGGGGCAATAGAAGAAGTACCCATTATTCAACGGGGTGCAGGGTTTTACTCCCCCTATTTTCTTATTCCAAAGAAAACAGGACGAGACAGACCCATTCTAGACCTCAGAGAATTGAACAAATATCTGATTTGAGAGAAGTTCAAAATGATTTCTCTAGGAACTCTTCTGCCATACCTTCAAAGCCAGGATTGGCTTTGCTCTCTAGACTTAAAGGATGCATACACTCACATTCTCATCCATCCAAATCACAGGAAATTCTTATGATTCCTTTTCAGGGGAAAACATTTCCAGTACAGGGTTCTTCCCTTTGGTCTGGCTTCAGCACCAAGGGTATTCACGAAATGTATGGCAGTAGTAGCTGCATTTCTACGAACCCTGGGGATTTTCGTCTTCCCTTACTTAGACGACTGGCTCATTCGAGCCCCTACAGTCGCAGAGGCCAGCACTGCACTGTCCCGTACAATGCAAATCCTCCAATACTTGGGACTGGTAATTCATAGAATTCATAGCAACCTGTCTAGATACCTTCCACAAGCCCTGTGTCTTCGCATAATGCAACTAGCTTCACAAGCAGCAGGCAAATCCTCCCTCACTGCTCAAGAGCTACTGCAGTTACTGGGACATATGGCATCTACAGTTCATGTAGTCCCATATGCTCGCCTCCACATGCGAGCAGCTCAGTGGACCCTCTCTACACAGTGGACACAGGCCACGGGTCATTTGTTGGACAAAATAATAATCTCTCAGCGACTAATTTTGTCCCTCCAATGGTGGCAATCACTAGAAAATCTAACAGTGGGGGTCTCCTTTCCATCAACCCCTCTTTCAGGCCACCCTAACAGATGCATCACAGGTGGGTTGGAGCACATAAACCTCCTGAAATTAAGAGCAATCTATTTAGCTCTTCGAGTATTCCACGCCCAGCTCCGCTACAAGACAGTCCTAGTCCAGACGGACAATCAAGTAGCCATGTTCTATGTGAATAAGCAAGGCGGAACAGGCTCTCTGTTATGCAACAAACCTTTGACTATGGGCCCTCGCCAGAGAGTATCAAATTCACCTTCTAGTGGTATATCTTCCAGGCATTCAAAACCTTTCGGCAGACAAACTTAGTCTAGTACTGCTACCTCACAAGTGGTCACTCCACCTAGACCAGGTGGCAAAGATATTTCATCTCTGGGGCACTCCAGACATAGACCTCATTGCAAGTCCTCTGAATGCCAAACTTCCCCGGTTCTGTTCCAGGATTCCGGTGCACAATTGTCAGGCAAGGGATGCCTTCCTCCTTCACTGGGGTCAGGACTTCCTTTATGCCTTCCCACCCATTCCCCTCATCCCCAAAACACTCTTCAAGCTTCAGAGGTCCAGGGGTTGCATGAATCTCCAGGAACAAGCAGGAATGAGTCTTCACATATGGGTACGTCGGTACCGACAGAGCCTGCGCGGGAACGCTCCCCACCGTCCCAAAAAAGGAAAGCTTTTGGGAGCATCCCACAGTGCCTGCGTGCTGCCTTCCCGCCTTTCCTAACCGCCTCTCTCTAGTTCTTCTTTTCCGCGGAGCCAGCAGGTCATGTTCCTGTCACCGCTGAAGAAATTCTTTATTTCATTTTATTTCTTTGGTCGCGCGTCTGCCTTCTTCGACGTTGGACCGGTACTGCCGATCTTTTCTTTCTTTTCTTAAAAAAAAAAAAAATAATTCTTCCGTTCCACTTTAGTGTATGTTTTTGTCTCTTTGGGCCTTAGGCCTAAGAGAAATTTCCTCATGGAAAAGCCCGCCTCCGGGTTTAAAAAATGCACTTAGTGCAGCGGTACCATTTCTGTTACCGACACCCATGACTGGTGTCTTAAATGTTTGGGTCCTGACCATTCCATCATGGATTGTGCGTCCTGTTCCATGATGTCTAAGAGAGATTTACAGAACCGAGCAGCTAAGCTCAATACCCTGTTTCCCTCTGATGCGGCTTCGGTGGCATCGACGTTGTCCAGGGCTTCTTCCTCCTATGGATCTCAGGTAACCAAACATAAATCCAGCCGGTCCTCGAAGGGTAGATCTCCCTCCAAGCATCAAGATGCCTCTGGGCTTGCCCTCGAGGATCCTGCACCGGCAAAAGTACCCCGGCAGGAAGCTCCAGCTTCCAAAGCTCCTCCTATGGGGTCACAGGTTGACATCAATGGCACAGCCTCGACCGATCACCTGTTACAATGTTCTGGGGTACCGGTGGAATCTGCTGGTACTGACTTCCAGACATTGATGGCGTCGATGGATCAGAATATTCTGACCATGCAGCAGGCCATCACGGCATTCATTTGAGCTGCGACGCCGTTGGTACTGCAACAGGCCCTGTTGCCGGCACCGGCACCGATTTCGGTTCCGGTACCGATTGCATCGACATCTGCTTCGGTGTTGTCTGCACCGGTACCCTGTCCGATGATGCCCATCGGTACCGAACCGGTACCGATCACTCCCGATGTCGATACCACTCGGTATGCGTATCGGGCTCTGCAGGAGCATCCAGACAGGCGATACTTCGATTCCTCCGAAGACTCTGATGCATCGGAGGCTTCTGTCGAAGCATCGGTACTCCTTCCTCAAGAGCCTTCTTCAAAAAGAAGAATGTCTCCTCCAGAGGACTTGTCTTTTCAGGACTTTATAAAAGAAGTGGCCAAGGGGCTCTCCATCTCAGTGGCCCCTGAGTCAGAGCCTAGAGCCAAAAAGTTGGATATTTTACAATATCCCAAGGCTCCTAAAGAGGCAGCCACTTTGCCAGTTCATGAGATCCTTTATGATCACATGTTGGGCATATGGGAGACCCCTCGCACTATCTCTTCCCACTCTAGTAGGCTAGACACCATGTACCGTGTCCCGCCTTGTCCTGGGTTTCATAAGACTCAGCTTCCTCACCACTCTATTGTGGTGGAGTCTGCCATGAAAAAGTTAGAGTGCAAAAAGGCACTCCTCTACTCCTCCAGGGAGAGAATGTAGAACCTTAGATGCTTTTGGCAGAAAAATCTTTCAAGCCAGTATGCTTGTTGCCAGAATCAACTCCTATAGTCTCTATATGGGGATGTTTCTAAAAGAAGTTACAGATCATCTGCAAACTTTCCTCCCTTTTCTTCCAGAAGATAAGAGGGAAGAGTTTCTCACTTGGCTTAAGCATGCCCAAGATGTTTCCAAATTTTACAACCGTGCAGCCTTTGACTCTTTTGAGGGTGCTTGCAGAGCTTCGGCTATTGCCATAGGTGCACGCAGAGTACCTTGGTTACAAGCTTCTGATCTGGAACCTTGGGTCCAAGATGGATTGGGAAATCTTCCTTGTACAGGTGAAAACCTTTTTGGCAAGGATTGGCAGGCAAAGGCCACACAAATGGATGCAGAAAATTCTGCTTTGGATAGGCTTTCAAAGTCTACCTCTAATCCTGTCAAGAAGAGGTTGTTCAAAAAGCCATATTTTCCCAAGAAGGGAAGATATTATCCTGTTTATGGTCAACAGACATCTTCTGCAGGTCGTTTTGCTGCAAAGCGTCAACAACCTAAACAGGCCAAGCCTAAGGCTGCAAGGACTCCTGTAGCCCAACAGCCTCAGCCTCCTCAGGGCCTTTGACTTGCATCTAGAGAACTTAGCCTTTTTGGCTCTAGCAGAACCAGAGCCTCTCACCATTCCAGGAAGGTTAGCTTACTTTGCTCCCAGATGGGAACAAATCACAGCAGAGCAATGGACCCTCTCCATCATAAGGGAAGGGTACAAACTTTATTTCTCAAACCTTCCTCCTCACACCATGGTGAGACAGTTCAATTCTCAGACATCTCTCCTCGACCTTCTGGGTCAAGAGATTACTACCCTTCTTGCCCAAGGGGCAATAGAAGAAGTACCCCTTCTTCAACAGGGCTCAGGGTTCTACTCCCCCCTACTTCATTATCCCAAAGAAAACAGGGGGCTACAGACCCATATTAGATCTCAGAGAATTGAACAAGTTTCTATGCAAGGAGAAATTCAAGATTTCTCTAGGTACTCTCCTTCCATACCTTCAGAGTCAGGATTGGCTTTGTTCTCTAGATCTCAAGGATGCGTACACCCATATACTCATCCATCCAACACACAGAAGGTTCCTTCGGTTCCTTTATCAAGGGAAGCACTACCAATACAGGGTACTTCCTTTTGGTCTGGCCTCTGCTCCAAGAGTGTTCACAAAATGCATGGCAGTAGTAGCCGCATTCCTACGCACTCTAGGAATATTCGTATTCCCATATCTGGACGACTGGCTTATCCGAGCTCCATCCCAGTCAGAGGCCCAGACTTCCCTGACCTGCACAATGCGTGTTCTGCAGTGTCTGGGACTGGTGATAAACATTCCAAAGTCCCAACTCACCCCTACTCAATCTCTAGAGTTCATAGGGGCCTTGCTGGATACCACAACTGCCAGGGCCTATCTTCCCCAGGCCCGTTGCCTACGCTTAGTGCAGTTAGCCTCCCAGATTCAGTTAAAAACCCATTTAACTGCTCAAGAGATGTTACAACTGCTAGGCCACATGGCATCCACTGTGCATGTGGTTCCTTATGCTCGCCTTCATATGAGGGCAGCTCAATGGACTTTGTCCACCCAATGGACCCAGGCATCAGGGGGTCTGTCAGACAAAATAGCAACCTCCAGGCGCCTCTTTTGGTCTCTTCAGTGGTGGAAGTCCACTCAAAATCTGTTGCAGGGGTCCCCCTTCCAACAGTTGTTACCCCAAGCAACCCTTACAACAGATGCCTCTCCAAAGGGTTGGGGAGCTCATCTTCACGACCTCTCCACCCAGGGCATTTGGTCCCCACAGGAGACCTCTCTACATATCAACATCTTAGAGCTCAGAGCAATCTTCCTGGCTTTGTCTTCCATTCCCTGCTCAGCTACAAGACAGTCCTCATTCACACGGACAACCAAGTAGCCATGTTCTATGTGAACAAGCAGGGAGGGACTGGCTCTGTCGCTTTGCAACGAAGCTCTGAGATTGTGGGCCTTCGCCAGAGAGCATCAAATTCATCTTCTGGCAGTATACCTTCCAGGAGTTCAAAACTCTTGGGCAGACAGACTCAGTCGAGTTCTGCTTCCACACGAATGGTCCCTTCATATGGACCAGATAGTCACTCTTTCAAATTTGGGGAACCCCGGACATAGACCTCTTTGCAAGTCCGTGGAATGCCAAACTTCCCCGATTCTGTTCCAGAATTCCGTGTCAGGGAGTTCAGGCCAAGGATGCCTTCCTCCTTCATTGGGGTCAAGACTTCCTATACGCCTTTCCACCCATTCCCCTAATTCCCCTGTTCAAGCTTCAGAGAGATCGAGGGGCTATGATCCTCATAGCTCCACGATGGCCACGCCAAGTGTGGTACCCTCTACTCCTGCATCTCTCTCAAGCTCCCTCCCTGGACTTGGGATCTGCTCCAGATCTCCTGTCTCAGGAGGGGGGAACGTTGTGGCACCCAAACCCCCAATCTCTCCATCTCAGGGCTTGGTTGCTGAAGGCTTAGACCTTCAAGATTGGCATCGGTCTCAGCAAGTGAGGGCTATCCTGCATGCTTCCAGACAGCCGCCTACTAGGCGTTCCTATGCTTTTAAATGGAAAAGGTTTACCATTTGGTGTGCTGAGAAGGGTTTTAACCCTCTAGCAATACCTTTGAATTCTTTACTAGAGTATCTCCTGCATCTTTCCCATGCAGGCCTCAAAACGAATTCAGTAAGGGTCCATTTGAGTGCTATTGCAGCATCTCTCAATGGACAACCTATTTCCTCTCATCCTCTTATTGCAAGATTCATGAGAGGCCTTCTTTTAACTAAACCTCCCATTAGACCACCTCCAGTGGCATGGGACTTGAATCTGGTTCTTGGTCAGCTCATGAAGCCTCCCTTTGAACACTTAGCCACTACCTCCTTGAAATTTCTTTCCTGGAAAGTTATCTTTCTTCTTGCAGTCACCTCGGCTCGCCGCATCAGTGAGCTGCAGGCCTTAGTGGCTAATCCACCTTATACACGGTTTCATCATGATAAGGTAGTCCTTAGGACCAATCCACACTTTATGCCTAAAGTGGTCTCACCTTTTCATCTTAACCAAGAGGTGTACTTACCTGTCTTCTTTCCAGGCCCTCATGCATCAAGTGCAGAGAGGAATCTTCATACCCTGGATTGTAAGAGGGCTCTTGCCTTTTACTTACAAAGGACACAGCAGCATAGAAAGTCTTCTCAACTCTTTGTTGCTTTTGATCCCTCTCATTTGGGACTTCCAGTCTCTAAGAGAACACTGTCCAATTGGATTGCTCAGTGTATTTCTTTCGCCTATCAGAGCAAGAACCTTTCTCTGGAGGCCATGTCACAGCTCACAATGTGAGGGCCATGGCAACCTCTATGGCTCATCTAAATTTTGTGTCCATCGACCAGATCTCAGTTCATACCTTCACAGCCCATTACTGCTTGGACAAGGACTCCCGCCGGGATGCCTTGTTTGGTCAGGCTGTTCTCAAACACCTGTTCCATGCTTAATCAACTCCTGCCCTCCATCCCTGGTTGGATGCCTGAGATCCATGGGAGGAGGTAGAGCCCTTCTCAGGGTCTCACAACCTTGGGGATCTCCCAGGCATCTCTAGCTGGGGAGTCCCCATATGTGAAGACTCATTCCTGCTTGTTCCTGGAGATAGCACAGTTACTTACCTGTAACAGGTGATCTCTGGGAACAGCAGGAATAAGTCTTCACAACCCACCCACCTCCCCTAGGAGTTGTATCTTTCTATCTTTCTTTCCTTTCCTCCCTCTCTCTCTTTGTCTCAGCTTTAAAACTCGAACTGGAGAGAGGTGGTTAGGAAAGGCGGGAAGGCAGCGCGCAGGTGCTGTGGGATGCTCCCAAAAGCTTTCCTTTTTTGGGACGCTGGGGAGCGTTCCCGCGCAGACTCCGTCGGTACCGACGTACCCATATGTGAAGACTTATTCCTGCTGTTCCCAGAGATCACCTGTTACAGGTAAGTAACTGTGCTTTCTCGTAGCACCACGATGGCCACGCCAAACGTGGTATTCCCTGCTTCTGCATCTCTCTCAAGTGGCACCTCTGGAGTTAGGGCATGCTCCCAATCTCCTTTCCCAAGAGAACGGGATGCTATGGCACCCGAATCCCCAGTCCCTGCACCTCACGGCCTGGTTGCTGAAGGCTTAGACCTCCAGGATTTCAACCTGTCCCAGCAGGTAAAGGATATCCTTCAGGCTTCTAGGAAACTTTCCACACGAAGAACTTATGCCTTCAAGTGGAAACGGTTTACTATATGGTGCTCCAAAAGGGGATTTAAACCCCCTTGTCATACCCTTAGAATCGATACTAGAGTATCTCCTTCACTTATCGAATTCTGGGTTAAAGACCAATTCGGAAAGAGTCCATCTTAGTGCAATTGCAGCTTCTTATAAGCCTCTAAATGGACAACCAATTTCCTCTCATCCACTCCTATCAAGATTTATGAGAGGCCTTTTATTAACTAAACCTCCCATCAAGCCACCACCGGTGGCATGGGATCTAAATCTAGTTCCCGGGCAGCTCATGAAGCCGCCTTTTGAGCTTTTAGCCACTGCAGCCCTTAAGTTTTTGACCTGGAAGGTCATCTTCCTAATTGCAATCACCTCTGCCTGTCGCATTAGTGAATTGCAAGCTTTAGTGGCTGATCCTCCTTATACTAGGTTTCATCATGATAAGGTTGTTCTTAGAACTCGCCCACATTTTATGCCAAAGGTGGTTTTGCCTTTTCATTTAAATCAATCAGTTTACTTTCCTGTATTTTTTCCGAGGCCTCACGCCTCTAATGCAGAAAGAAACCTTCATACTTTGGATTGTAAAAGGGCCTTGGCCTTTTACATACAAAGAATACAGCAACATAGAAATTCCTCACAACATTTTATAGCTTTTGACCCTAGTCATTTGGAACGTCCAGTCTCCAAAAGAAATTTATCTAAATGGATTGCCCAATGCATATCCTTTGCTTATGAGAGTAAGGGTCTTCCTCTTCAGGACCATGTCACAGCTCATAATGTGAGGGCCATGGCAACTTCCATGGCTAATCTACACTCTGTGTCTATCGATGACATTTGTCGAGCAGCCACCTGGGCTTCGGTACACACCTTCACAGCCCACTACTGCCTAGATAAAGCCTCCCATCGGGATGCCTTCTTTGGTCAAGCTGTTCTTTGTAATCTCTTTCCGACCTAAACCAACTCCTACCCACCAACCCTGGTGGGATGCCTTCGATGGTGGCACCTTCTTGGGGCTATCTCCCTGGCATCTTCAGCTAGGGAGTCCCCATATGTGAGGACTACATTCCTGCTTGTTCCTGGAGATAGCCTAGTTACTCACCTGTAACAGGTGATCTCCGGGAACAGCAGGAATTTCGTCCTCACAACCCACCCACCTCCCCTAGGATGTTCTCTCTCTCTCTCCATCCCTTGCCTCTCTCCCTCTATCCTTTCACTCAGCTACAAACTTAACTGAAGAGGGACAGTTGGAAAGGCGGGAAGGCAGCGCGCATGTGCTGAGGGATGCTCCCAAAAGCGTTCTTATTTGGACGCTGGGGAGCATTCCAGCGCAAGGTCCGTCGGTACCTATGATACCCATATGTGAGGACTAAATTTCTGCTGTTCCCGGAGATCACCTGTTACAGGTGAGTAACTACGTTTTACCTGCTGATTGTAGTTCCTTGAGGAGCTCCAGTCTAGTCCCGAACCTCTAGGGCTTTGCACCTCCTCCCGCAGCATTGGAGACTAAGCATATCACACTTTTGGTGACACTGTATATCTAGTCCAGGGTCCGCCCCCATAGCTCTAGTAATCTATTGACCAAGCAGACTCACCAGAGCAATAAGTACATCTGTAAACATCCTTAAACTTTAAACCTTTGTAAACCTAGCTCAAGCAAACAATTTAAAGAGCTAACAATGATCTGTGCTGTTAACTCCCCTGTAAAGCAGTGCCTAGGCCTGCTAACTCCTTCTCCCCAGGCCTCTCGGAAAGCCTAGAGTACTAAACAAACAAGCTGCACTCATCCCCGCTCCCCCCAAGGCACCGCTGTCCAACAAACCTAACCAGTCTGTTGACCATTCTTACTGTGCTACAGGCTGCTGTCTGGTCCACCTCATCCGGGGAGGGCAGTGGGACTAGACTGGAGTTCCTCAAGGAACTACAATTAGCAGGTAAGTCTAATTTCATCTCCTTATCGTCCCTCCAGTCTAGTCCCGAACCTCTAGGGATGTAACAGAGCAGTTATCACTTCAACGGGAGGGCCCGGCCAGACCAGCCTGTAGTACTGCTGATCCAAACCTAGTCACCTTCTGCCTGAATGTCAATCCTATAATGCTTCACAAAAGTATGCAAGCACGACCACATCGCCGCTCTGCAAATTTCCACTGCTGGCACTAAGCTAAACTCTGCCCAGGAAGCCGCCTGAGCCTTAGTCGAATGCACTTTTAAACCTTTCGGAACTATCTTGTTCTTCAAAATATATGCCGCCGCAATCACTTCCTTAATCCACCGCGCAATGGATGACTTTGATGCCGGCTCGCCTTGCTTTGGACCCCCAAATAACACAATCAATCTGTCTTGCGGATCAACTACGTTCTCTGCAAATAATTCTTCAGAGCTCTGCCAACATCCAATCGATGAAGTCTTCTGCTCGATGTATCCTTGCTCGCACATTCAAACACTGGCAAAGAGACACCTGGTTCACATGAAACACCGAGACTATCTTAGGCAAAAAGGAAGGCACCATCCTCAAAACCACCTTCTTGCTATCAAAGGTCAAAAAAAAGGCTCTCTACATGATAAAGCCTGCAACTCTGAAATGCGCCTCGCCGACGATATAGCCACCAAAAACACCACCTTAAGAGTCAAATCCTTCAACTTCGCTAATGGCTCGAATGGCTCTCACCAAAGCCTCCAGCACCAGGTTAAGGTCCCAAACCAATACCGAGGCCCTGGTGGGCGGTCTAATCAAAGTCACTGCCCGTAAAAATCTCTTAACATCCGGATGCGCCCCCAGCATCACCCCCAGCACCTTCCCCCTAAAGCAGGAAAGTGCTGCCAACTGTACACTCAGGGACGCCGCCACCAGTCCTTTATCAAAGCCATCCTGCAGAAAGGACAAAATCTGCGGAATGGAGGCGCTCAATGCCTTCACCTGCTTTGTCACACACCACGACTCAAACAACCGCCAGACCCTGATATACGCCACCGATATAGATCTTCGTCTGGACTTCAGTAACATAGAAATCACCGCCGACGAGTATCCCTTGGACCTCAACCTTGCCCTTTCAAGAGCCAAGCCGTAAGCAAGAACCGATCCACCTGAGGCATACTTAACGGCCCCTGCACTAACAGGTCCCTCCTGACTGGCAAGCGCCACGGTTCCGCTACTAGAATACGCATCAGGTCTGCATACCATAGGATCACCAAACCTTTGTGCCATTCTATTCTCTGTAGAACTCGGCCTATTAAAGCCCACGGCGGGAATACATACAGCAGCTTCTCCTCCGGCCATTTTTGTATCAGCATATCCAGGCCTTCAGACATTCATTCTCCATCTGCTGTAAAACCTGCTGACCTTCGCGAATGCAAACGATGCCATGAGGTCCATCACCGGATTGCCCCAGCAATTCATCAGCAAGTCGAACACCACCTGATTGAGACTCCACTCTCCTGGATCTACTTTGACTCGACTCAAGAAATCTGCCATCACATTGTCCACTCCTGCTACATGTGCTGCCGATAATGCTTCCAAATTTAACTCGGCCCAGCTCAGAAGTTGCTCCACTTCCTCTTCGAGAGCCACACTGCTGGTCCCGCCTTGCCGGTTGATGTGTGCCACCGCGGTGGCGTTGTCTGACAGCACCTGAATCGCTTTTCCTTGCAGGAGTTGCTGAAAGGCCTTCAGTGCCAGAGTAACAGCTCTCAATTCCCACCTGTTTATTGACCAAGACACCTCCCAGTCTGTCCACTGACCATGGACATACTGCATCTCGAAGTGGGCCCCCCAGCCAAACAGACTGGCATCCGTCGTCAACGGTCTTCATTCTGGGGATTCGAGGGGCATTCCCTTCTCTAGACAGCCCCGCATAAGCCACCACTGCAGAGATTGTCGTACTTCTTGAGGACAGATCAGCTTCTGGGACAACTGATCCAACTGATGGGACCATCTTCTGAGAAGTGCTCTCTGCAGCGGTCTCATGTGCGCTCTGGCCCATGGCACCAACTCTGTCGTAGCCGCCATTGTCCCCAGTAGCTGCAAGTAGTGCCACGCCGACGGAGCTCGTTTCTTCAAAAAGACATTTATCCGTTGCCTCAGTTTCCATGCCCTGAGGCTGGGCAGAAACACTCTCCCGCAGTTCGTGTCGAAGCGAGCCCCCAAATACTCCAATTCCTGCGACAAGACCAACTTGCTCTTTGTCAGATTGACCACCCACCTGAGAGTCTGCAGAACCTGCACCACTCTGTGGGTGGCCTCTTCGCTTTTGCTCCTCGACTTTGCCCAAATTAACCAATCGCCCAGGTATGGATGAACCAACACCCCTTCTTTGCGCAAAGCCGCTGCCACTACCACCATTAGTTTGGTGAAAGTTCTGGGAGCTGTCGCAAAACCGAACGGCATCGCCTGAAATTGAAAATGCCCCATGGGCACAGCAAACCGCAGAAACCTTTGATGTTCCAGTCGAATGCGTATTTGAAGGTATGCTTACGAAAGATCTAGCGATGTGAGGAATTCTCCTTGCCGGACCGCCACGATGACCGAGCGCAGTGTTTCCATACGAAAATGCGACACCCTGAGACATCTGTTCACCCTCTTTAGGTCCAGAATTGATCTCAGGGTTCCCTCCTTTTTGGCACCATGAAATATATAGAGTAACGACCACATCCTCGTTGGCCTGCCGGCGCCACTGCCTTTAGCGCTAGCAGCCTTTCCACAGTCTTGCGAACTGCTGCCAACCTTGACTTCGTCCTGCAGGAAGATTGCACGAAAGAGTTGGCCACCGGCCTTTGGAATTCGAGCGCATATTCTTTCTGAATGACTTCCAATACCCACCGATCTGAGGTAATTTGGACCCAGGCAGGGAAAAATTCTCTTAAACGCCCCCCTACGGGCACAGACCCTGCCTGTGCCCCCCTCGCTTCATTGCAATTTCTTGATATTTGGGGAAGAGGAGGTTCCAAAGCCTCTGTCTGCTCCTCTAAACCCCCGAAACCCCTGCGATCTATATTGCGACCGCCCTCTCTGAAACTGAGGCAATCGCGACTGACAATCTCCGAAATTCCCTTTGCTGATTTCTGGAAGGCGCTGCCGGCCGACTCTGCTTCTGCTTGTCTTCCAGTAATCTCCCTCCTTTAGATTCTCCTAGGTCCTTGACCAACTTATCCAAATCTTCTCCAAAGAGTAACTTGCCTCTAAATGGAAGTTTACCTAACCTAGCCTTAGAGGCCCCATCCGCAGCCCAATTGCACAGCCAGAGGTACCTCCATGCCGCCACCACAGACGCCATACTGTTTGAAAGGCCTCAGATAATTCATATTGAATATCTGCTAAGTACGCCGCCCCCGATTCCAAGCAGGCCGCTTCTTTGACCGCCTCTTCCTGTGATCCCTTGATTCCCTGGGACTATCGAAGGCATGCCCTTGCCACCCATGCTCTACAAATTGAAGCCTGAATGGATAGCGCATTAACCTAAAAAACCTGCTTTAACAAGGTATCTAATCTTCTATCCTGAGTATCCTTAAGAGTGGCACTCCCTTCCACTGGAATTGTGGTTTTCTTTGTAACCGCCACAACTGCTGCATCAACCTTAGACAACTTAAACAGTTCCTTATCCGGTTCCTGCAACAGGTATAGGCACGCCATCACTCTAGAGCCCTTTAGACTCGCCTCCGGTGTGTCCCACGCCTCCTAAATCATTTTCTTGAATACTCTGTATTGGGAATGCCCTTTGGGTCTTCCGTACCGCCTGTAATAAAGGATCCTCCAGAGTAGAATCCTCCGCCTGGCTTGAAACCGGCATGTTCAAGGCCTTCAGTGTCTCCGAGATTAACGCTGACAGTTCCTCCCGCCGGACCACCCTTGCCTGGTCCTCCTTCCTGCTCTGGTATCTCGCCACCTTCTAGGTCCTGCTCTAACTCAGTCGTCCATAGACTCTGACTGCTCCTTCAGGCCTACCCTTGGCTCATCCTTACCCGGGTCCAGCCTGGGCTTTTTAAGTGGCACACTACCCAGTTGTCTTAGCGGAGCCGCTGATCTCTTTGACCCGATCACTCCACCAGTCAGACTCTGGCACCCCACCTCCAGACCCCCCTAGGGCCTGCTGTAGCAGCACCATAAAGTCCTGTGAAAAAATAGCTGCCAACCCCCTTGTAATGAGGGCTGGACAGAGGGTATCTGCTGCCGCGGACGTTCCCGGCACCGGCTCCATAAGAGGCCCTGACGGGTCTAGAGCCTCAACTGACTCAGTCTGCCCCCTTACTTCTCAGGACACTGTCCTCTGTCACCTGCGCTGCCACTGTCTCCTGTGCACAGCCCCTACACACTCCTGCCTCCAAAACAGATCCCCTTCTGACCCCACACATCAGACACATAGGCTTAGAAGGCATCTGGAGGCCGTACAGTATAAACTAATTGTAAAAACAAAAGTTTATATATAGATAGAGATATATAAATAATATATACCTACACTAACACTCTTAATTCCCTGCTACTGGCAATGAAAATCGTTAATGTTCTGTGCAAGCACCAACCGGAGGACAGAGGGGAAACTATCTCACACTGCCCTGGTTTCCCATGCTTCAGACACACGGTCTGGGCCCGACCTATCCTGCCGCTCAGGTAACTGCACGTGCCGCGAGTGAACTCTTGACTGCTGGCGCTTACCTTTCCGCCAGTCAGCAGCTGCCGCGCAGACCGCCGAAGCCTGCTGGGAAAGACGGTCGCTCCACGCTACAGCGATCCACCCTCACTGATTTGCGGTCGGCCAAGCTGCGGCAGAAGCCGGGCCGTTCTGAAAGCGCAACCAGCGGGTCTCGCCTCAACTGCCTCACACCCGATCAGGGGATCAGAAGCAGGAGGCACCTCCGACTCCCTCACTCTCCCCTGCAGTTACTGCTTCAGGGAGGGGGGAGAAGGGGGGCAGCCAGAGCAGCACTTCTTTCTACCAAAATTAACTTGGAACTCAAATTGTCAATTTGAAGAGGTATTACCTCTTTTTTACAAGGAGCTCTACCTATCCTATCTACCCTGACCTTAATTATTTCTCCAGTGAGCCCCAAACCTCTAGGGCTCACACCACCTCCTGCTGCATAGAGACTGAGATTACTGGAGCTGTGGGGGCGGACCCTGGACTAGATATACGGTGTCACCAAAAGTGTGACATGCTCAGTCTCCAATGCTTCGGGAGGAGGTGCAAAACCCTAGAGGTTCGGGACTAGACTGGAGGGACGATAAGGACTTTATGATTAAGACTCATCAGCATAAGATCTCATTATATGCTAATGATGATTTGTTCTTCACAAGGCCCGAGAAGTCTGTGACTCCGCTTTGCCTCCTTGACCAGTATGGGGCACTCTGGCTATAAGATGAATACTGGTAAGTCTGAAGTGTTTGGGCCCCTCAAGTTGCTTTCTGACAGCCCTGTTGGGCTTCTGAGTGTGGAATGGTCACTTTAAGTATCTAGACATTAATATTCCTTATCTCCAATACTTATACATTTATACATAGCTAATTACCCAGAGGTGCTGAGGAGAGTTAAGCTCATAGTCTGGCAGAAACATACTTTGGCATGGTTCGGGTGGGTGAATGTTCTTCCCAGACTTCTTTATTTCAGCATATTCCCTGCCAGGTTTCTTTACAAGTATTCCATGATATTCATGGGAAGATGTTTGTTTGAACAGTTTTTCGTTATACCGCCCTTTCCAGCAATCAGGGGCAGTTTACGTGGAACTATAACTTGAAGATGCATGGCACATATTTAATTACATAATTGGGAACTAGGGACTTAGTTGAAACAAGAACTATACACATACCAGTGTACACTTATACATAGGCATAGGGATAGCTGGATCTCTTAGCTATTTACAATAAAATACAATTGGGGAATAGGGGAGGTTTAAAATATTTGGGTGGCAGGAGGGAGGTTAGATGTATTGGATGTGTTGTTGGTGGAGGGTGTATTATAATCTAAGAATAGAAGGGTTTTTAATTCCTTGCGGAATGTTAGGTCTTTGATTGCTCTGAGTTGCTTGGGTAGAGTGTTCCCGAGTGTGGGGGCTGTAAATCTGAACGCTCTATTGCTTGTAAACTGTTTCGTTTTGTATATAGAGGATGGTATTTCCAGTAGATTTTGTACGTTTTTTTTCTTCTGTCTGTTATCCGTTTGTGATTTTTTTTATGGTGCAGTAGACTGCTATGGATTAAACTACATACACTGGCTGCCCTTGAAATGATAGGGGAGATTTTATATACCAGTCTACAGTATTACTGGGCAGCTCACCTGGCAGTGGTCAGAAACTGGTTGGATTCAGGAAATGCTGTGTCTTGCCTTCAGATTGCAAAGGTTAGTATGGGATGCAGTGATTTAAGTGTTCTGCTTACCTTGAGTTTTGCATTCTATCTACAGGTGGGCCAGTCACCATACTTTACATGTGGTGTATACACTGAGTGTCTGGAGGGCAGTCTGTACTAAACTGGGGATGTGGGGGAATGTTTGGCACTTCTTACACTTATTCGGAACAAATCTGGTGCTTGGTCTATACTCTGACAGCTTGCATGCTTGGGAGACCTGTGGGTTGTGGTTTTATAGGACAGTTGTGGCACTTTGAGGCGGCTCAGACCTTTGACAGACTTGTTGCTAAATAAGATTCCTAATGAGATGTGACCAATATATGATCTCCAGGAACAAGCAGGAATGTAGTCTTCACATATGGGTATCGGTACCGATGGAGCCTGTGCGGGAACGCTCCCCAGCGTCTAATAGGAATGCTTTTGGGAGCATCCCTCAGCACATGCACGCTGCCTTCCTGCCTTTCCAACTGTCCCTCTTCAGTTCTTCGTTTTCCGCGGAGCCAACAGGATCTATTCCCTGTCACCGCAGAAAATTCAGTCTTTAAAATTGTTTTTTGTAGTCGGGTTTGCCTGACGCATGACGCTTACCGATACCGCCGATTCCTTTCTTTTCTTTTTCAAAAAAGAAAGCTAAACTTTAAACTGTTTCTCTTCAGAAACTTTTCTTTTTTGGTACTGGGCGCCATTTTGGGCACTAGGCCCCATATTCCTAAAACATAGAAAAACCAACTAGTGGTTTCAAAAAATGTACTAAGTGTGGCGGTACCGTTTCCGTCACTGACACCCATGATTGGTGTCTTAAATGTTTAGGGCCTGAACATTCTCCAACTGAATGTCTCTCCTGTATGGGGATGACTAAAAAGAAGACAGAACCTGGCTGCAAAGCTCGGTACCCTCTTCTCTTAGGATGCCAGATCCATTGCATCGACATCTTCAAGGGCCTCTTCTTCCTCCCATGGATCTCAGGAAACTAAACATAAAAGCCGGTCTGCAAAGGGTAGCTCTCCTGCTAAGCATCGAGAGGCCATTGGCATTGCCCTTGAGGGAACCACACCGGCAAAACAACCCCGGCGGGAGGCTTCGGCTTCCAAAGCATCGATGGGGTTTCAGGATGTTCTCGAGACCCCAACCTCACAAGACCTACCTGTGCCATGCTCAGGGGTTCCGGCCATTTTTACCGGTACTGACACCCAGCATCGGCAGTGTCGATAGACCAGAGGTTCCTCGCTATCGAACGCAGCATCGCAGCTCTTCTCTCAGCTGCAGTACCGTTGGTCCAACAGGCACCAGTACCGACATCCACACCAGTGCCGGTACCGATACCAGGTACCGGCCCTGGTGGGAATTCTTCCCACGCCATCTCTGGCTGGAATCGATAGATCGGTACCGGATTAACTCGGTACCGACTTCGATCGAAACCAGGACCGTGCTTTGCAAGAGCATCGTGGTCAAGAATACTTCGAATCCTCCGATTCCGAAGATTCTGACAATTCTGCTGGTACTAGAGGGTTTCTCCCAAAAGATCCCTCTTCTCCCCAATGCAGAATGTCACCTCCAGAGGACATGTCTCTTCAGGATTTTATCCGTGATATGGCCAAAGGTTTTTCAATCACGGTAGCTCCTGAAGAGGAACCCAGAGCAAAGGAATTGGAAATTCTCCACTATCCTAAAGATCCTAAGGAGGCAGCCACTCTGCCCATCCATGAAATTCTGCATAACTTGATGCTCAGAATGTGGGCGACACCTCTGACTACATCTCCTCACTCTAGGAGACTTGATACTATATATCGAGTTCTGCCATGTCCTGGATTTCAGAAAACTCAGCTGCCACACTATTCAATGGTAGTGGAATCAGCCATGCGTAGGATGTAAAGTGCAAAGAGGCATGCATCCAATCCTCCAGGTCGTGAATGCAGGACTGGATGCTTTTGGGCGCCGAACCTTTCAAGCTTCCATGCTTTCAGCTAGGATCAGTTCATATATTCTATATATGGGGATGTTCCTCAAGGAAGTCACAGGAGACTTGGGACTTATGAGCCCATTTCTTCCAGATGACAAGACTAGATTTTCTTGCTCTAGTTAAGCATGCTCAAGATGTCTCCCAAGTTTGTAAATCGTGCAGCCTTTGACTGCTTTGAATGCATCAGCAGAACCTCTGCTATTGCCAATGGTGCACGACGGATTGCCTGGCTGCAGGCATCAGACTTTGGAGACTTGGGTACAGGACAAGTTAGGCAACATTCCTTGCACAGGGGAGAATCTCTTCGGCAAGAACTGGCAGGACAAGGCTAGCGAGTTAGATGCTGACAATATTACTTTTGATAGATTGTCAAAATCTACAGCCACTCCAGCCAAAAAGAAGCCTTATAAAAAACCCTCTTTCAGCAAAAAGAGAAAATTTTATCCTTCCTATACCCAGCAGAGTCAAACTCAAGGTCATGTTGCCCAAAAGGGACAAACTAGACAGCAAAAGAAGCCAAAAGGCCCGAGAGCCCAACCAGCTCTGCAGGTTCAGCCCCCTCAAGGGCTTTGACTCCTTCCTAGAGATTTTAGTCTGCCTGCCTGAGGGGTCCTCAACCCCCCAATATCCCAGGCAGGTTATGCCACTTTGCCAACAGATGGCATCAGATAACAGCAGAAGATTGGACTTTGTCAATTGTAGGAGAAGGGTACAAGCTTCATTTTCACAGCATACCCCCTCCTACAATTCTAAAGCAATTCAATTCTCAAACCTCCGCAGACAATCTGCTAGATCACGAGGTCTCCACACTATTTGCCCAAGGGGCAATAGAGGAGGTACCCATTCTTCAATGGGGTGCAGGGTTCTACTCCCCCTATTTTCTTATTCCTAAGAAAACAGGAGGACACAGACCCATTTTAGACCTCAGAATTGAACAAATATCTATTTTGAGAAAAGTTCAAAATGATTTCTCTAGGAACTCTTCTGCCATACCTTCAAAGCCAGGATTGGCTTTGCTCTCTAGACTTAAAGGATGCATACACTCACATTCTCATCCATACAGATCACAGGAAATTCTTATGATTCTCCAGGACCAAGCAGGAAGTCAGTCCTCACATATGGGTGACGTCGGCGCCGACGGAGCCCTCGCGGAGCAATTTTCCCCAGCTTTCAAAGAAAGCCTTTGGGAATTGCAGCGCGCATGCGCGGTCGCCTTCCCGCCCAAGGGTGCCATCTTAGCCAGTCTTCTTTTTTCCGCGGATCCCTACAGACGTACCCGTCGTGTCCCCGCGAAAAAGTTGATTTTATTCGTAATAATCTCTTTTTTCCTTCGGTTCGACGCCGGTTTTCTTCCCGCCCGGACTCGCAACGCCGGTCACGAGTCCTCTTCTTCTTTTTCGGTTTTTCTGATTTAGTCAGTTTCGTTTTCGGTTTTTTTCACTGGCAGCCCGGTCTTTTGACCTCGCAGGGGCCCTTTTTCCCCCGATGGCTGCCAGTGGTTTCAAGCGGTGTGGTCAGTGTGACCGAAATATGTCACTAACTGACACACACGATAATTGCCTCCGCTGCCTGGGCCCGGATCATGAAGAAATGATCTGTGGGGCCTGTGGCAAAATGTCCTCCAAAGCGTTGAGAAGTAGGCGGCATCAGCGGGATAGGATCTTCGCTGACCCCAGCCGTACCCGAACCTCGTCGAAGGCCTCGGCGTCCAGAGGTTCCAGCTCTGACCGTCGCCGGAGTTCCTCCGACAGGGGTTCTCCCTCCAGGGACCATCGACGGAAGGTGAAACCCGCGAGGGCGGCGTCGGTGGACGCTCCTGGCTCCGCGAGGGCCAGGTCGCATAGCCCCGATAGCCATCCCGGGTCCTTGGAGAAGGAGCACCTCTCGAAGCGACCTCGCATGGAGTCGGAGCTGCCTGCTCGGGTAAGTCCTGTGGTCCTCCTGGACTCGCCTCCGAGACCGCCGACGTCGGGCCCGACACCGTCGGGGCCCGAGTTGGGGGCTGCTAGGTCACCTGAGGTCGGACTCAGGTTGACGGCCTTGGAGAGCAGACTGTCTGCCTTCATGGACCAGCAGCGGGCACTGCTCGCTAGCCTCGCTGGCGCCGCTGTCCCGACCGCCGGGACGTCGACGTCTAAGTCGACCCCGGAGACCGAGCCGATCCTCGAGTCCATGCGAACTCGAGTCGATCCTCGGTCGAGGTCACCCTCGGCCTCCCGTTCGGGACCGAGGTCGTCGACGCCGACTCCCTCGGCGTCGGGGCGGCCGGTGCCGCAGCCTGCCCGGGCCGACCCCACCGATTCCTCCTCGGAGTCGGTCTGGGAGTCTGAAGAGGAAGAGTCACCTGATTCTTTTCGGACTCGGTGTGTCCCCTCGGACTCGCCTGAGTCCGAACCTCGGAAGCAGTCCCCTCCGGAGGATGCCCGGTTCTCGGACTTCGTCAGGGATATGGCCAAGGCTTTGGCCTTCCCTGCAGATCCCGAGGAGGAGCCTCGAGCCAAAGAGCTCGACGCCCTCCAGTATGACTCTCCCGCCAGGGAACACTTTACTGTACCGGTTCCTCCCATGCTGGAACGACTACTCTTCCGCATGTGGGAGAGTCCGGCCTCCTCGCCGGTCCTGAGCAAGCGGGTCGATTCTATCTATCGAGTCTGCAAGAGCCCTGGCTTCCAAAAAGCACAGCTACCACACCATTCCATGGTAGTGGAATCGGCCATGCATCGTCTTAAGAGCCAGAAGATGCACTCCTCGGTGCCTCCTGGCAGGGAGGCCCGTAACCTGGATGGCCTTGGTAAGAAGTGTTTCCAGGGCTCTATGCTTGCGTGTCGTGTCCAGACCTACCAGCTGTACATGGGCATGTATCTCCGAGACCTGGCTAAAGAGCTAGCCGGATTCTCCGCTGGATTGTCCGAGGAACCTTTGCGGAGGTTCCTAGCCTTGTCCACTGGCATTCGGGAATGCTCAAAATTCATATCCCGAGCAGCCTATGATGGCTTTGAAGCATCGGCTCGAGTGGCCGCAGCCGGCATCGGTGCCCGCCGACAGGCTTGGCTTCAGTCGTCTGACCTTGAGCCCTGGGTGCAGGACAAGTTGGTCGATGTCCCCTGCCGAGGTGAAAACCTCTTTGGCAAACCTATGGACGAGAAGGCTGCACAACTAGAGACAGAGACTCTCACCAGGACTAGGCTTTCTAGGAAGACCTCCGCCCCTTCCCAGAAAAAGAAGGGCTCGGGAAAGAAGTCCTTTTACCCGAGAAAGGCGGCTGCCTATAAACACTACCCCCAATATCAGGCCCCCGCAGCTCCCCAACAGGGCCAGCAGGCCAAGGGACGGGGTAACGGGTCCCGTAGGCAGCAAGCCCCCAAGCCTGCACCACCAGCCCCTGCTCAGCAGGGTGGGGGCTTTTGACTCCTTAAACATAGCCTCTCCCCCTCCGCTGGCTCCTCCCAGCACCGGAGGCCGGCTGGTTCACTTCGCCCACAGGTGGTCCAACATCACTTCAGATGCCTGGGTGCTTCAAGTCGTAAGAGAAGGCTATCTTCTCCACTTCCACCAGGTCCCTCCCTCCTATTTCCCGGGAGAACCTCCACGACTCCCTCTGCACAGGGACTTACTCCTTCAGGAGTTAGCAGGTCTTCTACAGGAACAGGCGGTGGAACCGGTGCCCCACCACCTGAGAGGTCAAGGCTTTTATTCCAGGTATTTTCTAGTACCAAAAAGGACAGGAGGCCTCAGACCCATCCTGGACTTGCGCAACCTCAACAGGTTCCTCGTGCGGGAAAAGTTCAAAATGCTTACCCTTGGAATCCTTCTGCCCTACCTCCAGCAGGGAGATTGGCTATGCTCCTTGGATCTAAAGGATGCCTACACGCACATCCTCATCCACCCAAGCCACCGCCAATACCTAAGGTTTGTGGTGGCAGGAAATCATTACCAGTACAGGGTACTGCCCTTTGGCCTGTCCTCCGCACCGCGAGTCTTCACAAAATGTCTCGCGGTGGTGGCGGCCCATCTCCGGCTTCACGGCCTCTGTCTTCCCGTACCTCGACGACTGGCTCATCAGAGCAGCGTCCGCTCCGGAGGTCACCAACGCCACACACCGCACGGTGACTCTTCTGCAGTACTTGGGCTTTGTCATAAACTTCGCAAAGTCCACTTTGCTCCCCTCACAGGATCTCGAGTTCATCGACGCAAGACTGCACACTCCTCAGGCACGAGCTTTCCTGCCTCTCGACAGGGCTCAATGGCTCATGGACCTAGCCGACCGTTTTCGCAGCCAGTCCCTGGTCTCCGCCAGGCGCTTCCTGAGACTGCTCGGCCATATGGCTTCCACCGTCCATGTGACCCCCAATGCCCGCCTGAATATGCGGCCTGCTCAATGGTGTCTTCGCAAGCAGTGGCAACAAGCCACAGGCGGCCTAGCAGACCTAGTGCGCGTCTCCGAGCCGCTGGCCTCGTCTCTCCAGTGGTGGCTTCATCGGCCGAACCTGGTACTCGGCATGCCTTTTCAGTCACCTCAGCCGGCCCCTGTGCTGACGACAGATGCGTCCCTCCTGGGTTGGGGAGCACATTGCCAAGGGGCACGTACTCAGGGCCTCTGGACCACGTGGGAGTCTGCTCAGCAGATCAACTTCCTGGAGCTCAGAGCGATCCGCCTGGCTCTCAAGACTTTCTCCCACCTGACCTCTCACCAGTCCGTCCTTGTCCAGATGGACAATCAAGTTGCCATGTTCTACGTGAACAAACGGGGGCACGGGCTCCTTCCTTCTCTGTCGGGAAGCACAGAAGCTCTGCTCTTGGGCCGTCAGTCACGGCGTTCTTCTCAAGGCAGTTTATCTCCCAGGCCAAGAAAATTGCCTGGCGGACAAACTCAGCAGGATCCTCCAGCCGCACGAGTGGCGCCTGGATCCCTTGGTAGTTCAGAAGCTCTTTCTAAAGTGGGGCCTCCCCACGATGGATCTCTTTGCCAGTCCTCACAACCGGCAACTTCCTCGCTTCTGCTCTCGTCAGCCACATCCCCTTCGAGTTGCGGCAGACGCTTTTCTACTCTCATGGTCGGAGAGCCTTCTGTATGCTTTTCCTCCCATCCCGCTAGTCTCTCGAACTCTCTTCAAGGTTCTCCGAGACAAAGCTTCCATGATCCTGGTGGCCCCTCGCTGGCCCAGACAGCCGTGGTTTCCACTCCTGCTGCAATTAGCGGTAGAGGATCCATTCCCTCTGGGGTTTCAACCGGATCTCCTCACTCAGGATCAGGGGTCTCTGCTACACCCCAACCTCAGATCTCTCAATCTAATGGCCTGGCTGCTGAGAGGGTAGTCCTTGCTCCCCTTCTCCTGCCGGCAGAGGTGGAAGAGGTCGTCTTAGCTTCTCGGTGACCTTCTACCCGCAAATGCTACGCCCTTAAATGGCGTCGCTTTTCCGTTTGGTGTACCCAGCAGTCTCAGGATCCCTTCTCCTGCTCGGTGTCGGTGATCTTGCAGTACTTGCTCTACCTCTCTAATCTAGGACTTAAGTCCAACTCCGTCAAAGTTCACCTCAGTGCTCTTTCAGCACATCATGTACCGGTGGACGGCAGACCTCTTTCCAGCGACCCTCTCGTAGCGAGGTTCCTCCGAGGTCTCCTTCTACTTAAACCACCTCTGCGCCCGCCAGCGCCTGACTGGGATCTGAATGTGGTTTTACAGCGGATCACCTGTCCGCCTTTTGAACCTATGGCTACCTGTTCTCTCCATTTTCTTTCTTGGAAAACATTGTTCTTGATAGCCCTCACTTCCGCTAGACGCGTAAGTGAATTGCAGGCCCTCGTGTCTGATCCCCCTTACACTCGGTTCTACAAAAATAGGGTAGTCCTACGGACTCACCCAAAATTTCTTCCTAAAGTGGTCTCCCCTTTTCACATCAATCAGGAGGTGGTACTTCCGACCTTCTTTCCCAGACCACACTCCAGCCGAGCTGAAATGGTCCTCCATACCCTGGACTGTAGAAGGGCATTGAACTTCTACCTTGACCGTACGCGGGAGCACCGTAAGGCTGCTCAGCTTTTTGTGTCTTTTGATCCCAATAAATTGGGGCTCCCGGTCTCCAAGCGTACTCTGTCCATCTGGGTTGCGGACTGTATCACTTGGGCTTATGGGGCAGCCGGGCTCTCCTTGGATGGTCGAGTCACGGCTCATTGTGTTCGGGCAAAGGCTACGTCAGTGGCTTACCTCCGCTCTGTTCCGCTGGCAGACATCTGCCGGGCCGCTACTTGGTCTTCGAGCCAGACTTTTGCGGTCCATTACTGTCTCGAGAGGGAGTCCCGCAGGGACAGTGCTTTCGGACAGGCAGTCCTCCGTAATCTCTTTGAGGTTTGAGCAACTCCTACCCTCCATCCCGGATGTGGGCTACCGGTGGGTAATAATTCAGCGAAGATTCCTTCCTTCTGTGCTGCTGAGCTAGAGGGAGCTCATTTTTGTGCTTAGGGTCTCCGGTAGCCTTAAGCTTGGGAGTCCCATATGTGAGGACTGACTTCCTGCTTGGTCCTGGAGAAAGCGTAGTTACTCACCTGTAACAGGTGTTCTCCAGGAGCAGCAGGAATCAGTCCTCACAACCCTCCCTCCTCCCCTTGGAGTTGCAATCATCTGCTTAAGTTTTTTTGCAAATTTTTATGCTGTCTTTTTTAGCTATGTCATCTGACTGGCTAAGATGGCACCCTTGGGCGGGAAGGCGACCGCGCATGCGCGCTGCAATTCCCAAAGGCTTTCTTTGAAAGCTGGGGAAAATTGCTCCGCGAGGGCTCCGTCGGCGCCGACGTCACCCATATGTGAGGACTGATTCCTGCTGCTCCTGGAGAACACCTGTTACAGGTGAGTAACTACGCTTTCCTTTTCAGGGGAGAACATTTCCAGTGCAGGGTTGTTCCCTTTGGTATGGCTTCAGCACCAGGGTATTCACGAAATGCATGGCAGTAGTAGTTGCATTTCTACAAACCCTGGGAATATTTGTCTTCCCTTACTTAGACAACTGGCTCATTCGAGCCCGTACAATGCGAATTCTCGAATACTTGGGGTTAGTAATAAATTTCCCCAAAATACCAACTTGCTTCTTCCCAATGCCTGGAATTCATAGGGGCCTATCTAGATACCAGACAGGCAAAGGCTTTCCTTCCACAGGCCCTGTGTCTTCGCATAATGCAACTAGCTTCCCAAGCTGCAGGGAAATCCTCCCTCACTGCTCGAGAGCTACTACAGTTGCTGGGTGCATATGGCATCCCCAGTTCATGTAGTCCCATATGCTCGCCTCCACATGCGAGCAGCTCAGTGGACCCTATCCACACAGTGGACACAAGCCACAGGTCATTTATCGGCCAAAATAATAAACTCTCAATGACTAATTTTGTCCCTCCAATGGTGGCAATTCCTAGAGAATCTGACTGTGTGGGGTCTCCTTTCCATCAACCCCTTTTTCAGGCCACCCTAACAGATGCATCACAGGTGGGTTGGGGAGCACACCTGAATCATCTCTCTACTCAGGAACCTGGACTCCACAGGAGGCTGGTTTACACACAAACCTCCTGGAATTAAGAGCAATCTATTTAGCTCTTCGAGTATTCCACGCCCAGCTTAGCTACAAGACAGTCCTAGTCCAGACGGACAATCAAGTAGCCATCTTCTATGTAAACAAGCAGGGCGGAACAGGCTCTGTCGTTATGCAACAAAGCTTTGACTATGGGCCCTCGCCAGAGAGTATCAAATTCACCTTCTAGTGGTATATCTTCCAGGCATTCAAAACCTTTCGGCAGACAAACTCAGTCGAGTACTGCTACCTCACAAGTGGTCACTCCACCTAGACCAGGTGGCAAAGATATTTCATCTCTGGGGCACTCCAGACATAGACCTCTTTGCAAGTCCTTTGAATGCCAAACTTCCCCGGTTCTGTTCCAGGATTCCAGCGCACAACTGTCAGGCAAGGGATGCCTTCCTCCTTCACTGGGGTCAGGACTTCCTTTATGCCTTCCCACCCATTCCCCTCATCCCCAAAACACTCCAAGCTTCAGAGAGACAGGGGTCGCATGATTCTCTTAGCACCACGATGGCCACGCCAAACATGGTATTCCCTGCTTCCGCATCTCTCTCAAGCGGTACCTCTGGAGTTAGGGCATGCTCCAGGTCTCCTTTACCAAGACAACGGGACGCTATGGCACCCGAATCCCCAGTCCCTGCACCTCACGGCCTGGTTGCTTTAGGCTTAGACCTCCAGGATCTCAACCTGTCCCAGCAGGTAAAGGATATCCTTCAGGCTTCTAGGAAACCTTCCACAAGAAGATCTTACGCCTTCAAGTGGAAACGTTTTACTATATGGTGCTCCAAGAAGCTAACAGGTAGCAGCAGGTCATACCCTTAGAATCAATACTAGAGTATCTCCTTCACTTATCGAATTCTGGTCTAAAGTCCAATTCGGTAAGAGTCCATCTTAGTGCAATTGCATCTTCTTATAAGCCTCTAAATGGACAACCAATTTCCTCTCATCTACTCATATCCAGATTTATGAGAGGTCTTCTATTAACCAAACCTCCCATTAAGCCACCACCGGTGGCATGAGATCTAAATCTAGTTCTCGGGCAGCTCATGAAGCCGCCTTTTGAGCCTTTAGCTACTACAACCCTTAGGTTTTTGACCTAGAAGGTCATCTTCCTAATTGCAATCACCTCTACATGTCGCTTTAGTGGCTGATCCTCCTTATACTAGGTTTCATCATAAGGTTGTTCTTAAAGCTCATCCACACTTTATGCCAAAGGTGGTTTCGCCTTTTCATTTAAATCAGTTTATCTTCCTGTATTTTTTCCGAGGCCTCACACCTCTAATGCAGAAAGAAACCTTCATGCTTTGGTTTGTAAAAGAGCCTTAGCCTTTTTTATACAGAGAACACAGCAATATGGAAAGTCCTCGCAACCTTTTATAGCTTTTGACCCTAGTCATTTGGGACTTCCAGTCTCCAAAAGAACTTTATCTAAATGGATTGCCCAATGCCTATCCTTTGCTTATGAGAGTAAGGGTCTTCCTCTTCAGGACCATGTCACAGCTCATAATGTGAGAGCCATGGCTACTTCCTTGGCTAATCTCCACTCTGTGTCTATCGATGACATTTATCGAGCAGCCACCTGGGCTTCGGTACACACCTTCACAGCCCACTACTGCCTGGATAAAGCCTCCTGTCGGGATACCTTCTTTGGCCAAGCTTCGAAATCTCTTTCAGACCTAATTCAACTCCTACCCACCAACCCTGGTGGAATGCCAGAGATCCGTGGGAGGAAGGATGCCTACCTTTCTAGGGTACACAACACCCATAACACAATCCAATCAAATTAGGGAAAACAACAAGGCTGAAACCATTTTATGTGTCGGAGTATGTCAGCCCAGTGTCAGGGAAGCATCCCGCAGACACCACTGTGACCACTCACTTTATTATAAATAATTTTTGTTTGTTTAAAAATGTGCAAAAGTGCAAAAATAGAGCTATAGACTTAGCTTCTTAAGTAGAGCACCGCCGAAGTGCCTTCATCAGTTAGATTGACTATTGAGAATGGAATTCCATTTATTCAAAAACCCTGCATCATCGGTGAACTGTTTAGGGGGTTTAATAACCCGTAACCCTCTAGGTAGAATCAGAGATTTCAAATATTGGGTCATAGCCGAGCCATGTAATTGAGCCCGGATCAATTTTTTATGGAGGTCCTTCAATTCAAAAATTCAGCTCAAAAAACATAAGTCACTCTTCGATGACGATTCCATTTCGTCTACGGGACAGCTCCCTTCTACTATTTTTGAATTGAAGGACCTCCATAAAAAATTGATCCGGGCTCAATTACATGGCTCGGCTATGACCTTTCATTTTCCTTCAGCTTTGTTGAGGCTTCCTTAGACCCTAGATGCAATCAGTCGCAGTTACTTTTTTTTCCATCATAATTGAGTTTTTTTACTGCAGCTATTTTTTCCAATGTCACAAGCTAGCCAGTAGGTTCAGAAAGTGCTCCCAGTGCTTTCAGCTGATGTCAGTCACAAACACCCATAAACCTTGCCTAAAGTGTTTGGGGCCCAACTGTAACAACATATTCATTCTGTTTAGAGATGATAGAGGTTGAGAAGAAAGCTGCACCGGATGCTGGTGGTGCATCAGCATCGAAGAGTGCTCGAACTGCCTTTGAACAGAGCACCAGTCAGGGATCCAGTCACCCACAAATTCCACCCTGAAGAAGAGGAAGGATCCTTCCTCTACTTTGAGGGCATTGAGAACCACCGATGGTGAGCATCAACATAAGTTCTTCAGAATGTGAAGCCTGGAGTGCAGTTCACCCCCCTGAAGCAGCCCCGAAGGGACAATAGCTCAGCGTCTGAAATTGGAAGAGCCATGCTAGACTCCAAGAGTCTCTGACCAGCCTTTTGATACACCTTCTAAAGAGCCAGGGACATCAGCAGTCTGAGCTCACAGTGGCTTACTCAGTGGTAGCCCTTGGAGCATTTGGCTCAGAGGATGGAGGACAAGTTGATGAGGACACTGCATGTGAGAGCTGTTCAATCTGATGCCCTTGAGGCAAGAACATTGAATTGTTACTTTTGTAGAAGTCCTCAAACCGCTGTGGGAGATGGGTTGTCATGAGGATCTTAGTAGGCAGACACTGACCAATACCTGGCCGATAACTAACTGTCCAGTGCATCGGGGGGACTATTTCCACAGAAGCATTGGAGCCAGTCGGTGCACTGTGACTCCTGGAGATCTGAGGCTAGTCTATGCAGAGACTGTCTACTGAGTATCTCTTTGAGACAGATTGCTCTTAGGAAACTAGCTATGATTCTGAGAACTTCCCAGAGGAGTGATTTCTAGAACTGTCTTCAAACCCGCTGCTGCCAGAGGATGCACCTTTCCATGATTTTATAAGGGTTATGGCTAAGGCCATACCATTTACTTTAGATATGGAGGAGGATCCCAGGGCAGAAGAACTGGACATCCTCCAATATCCTGATCTCCCTAAGGAAGCAGTTGACAATGTCCATGCATCTCATCCTTAAGCTATAGATGAGAATGTGGAAGATCCCTGCTCTGTGGCTGCAATGAACAAGAAGACAGTCTAGAAGGCTCCTGGATTTGAGAAGCTACAGCTTTTTTACCATTCCTCGATAATTCTACTGCCAAGAACTAAGAGTTCCAAGTTGCATTCTTTGGCACCCTTGGGAAAGGGAGTATGAGTCTAGATTCCATTGGGAGTAAACCTTTAGAACTCTATGCTCTCTTCCTCCGGTATCCTGCTAGCTCTATATGAGCATGTGCTTGCAGAATACCATGTGTAGCATTGAAGAATGCATCAACCTTATCCTCACAGAGAATGTTGAAGGTTTCTGTTTCCTAGTGAGTCAAGAGAGTGCCTGCAGAAAGTACCTGATCCAAGGAACCTACAATATTTTCAATACAATATTGAGAGCATATGCCATGAGTATTGGCTCCGGGCTTCAGACTTGCAATTGAATGTGCAGGAACAGCTTGCTGAGGTAACGTCACGTGACGTGCCATGTTGTGGAGAAAATCTCTTTGGAGATAGGATTCAGGAGGCTGCTACCATGATTTCAGCAGCAGAGTGATACCCTGAATATGTTCTCCAGGCCCAGTTCCGACCCATCCTCTTGTAGGAACTTTCAGAGCGGTGGGCATAGGAGGGTCTATTAATCTCATAGGTATAGATATCGTCCTCCATCCTGCTCATCCTAATCTCTCCTGCCCATTCTAGGCAGCAGAGACCTGTATAGACCTATCTGGCTCCCTAGCCAAACCAGGATGGGGTTTTCACTGGCTCTAGAAGAACATAGCCAATCTTTCAGTGTTCCAGATGGACATCCTGCCTTTAGAAGGGAGGTTCACCTACTTGGCCAACTGGTGGCCCTTTAATCACCTCTGACAATTGGGTTTTCAAGTTCATCAGAGGTACAGATTACATTTTTTCAAAAGATCTTCAAATTGCCCTCCAACACAAATTTCAAGAGTGTCCATGCAACAGGAGTTACTTCAAAAGGGAATTTCAGCCTTGCTCGAGGACAAGGCCATTGAACTCATGCCACCAAGGCAAACTGGCTGGGATTCTACTTAAGGTAGTTCCTGGTGCTAGTAAAGACCAGAGGATACCATCCCATCTTAAATCTCAAAGATATAAACAGATTCTTCTTTAAAGAAAAAGCTCAGGATGCTTTCTCTTGGCCAACTCCCCCCCCCCCCCCCATCTGCAAAAAAGGAGACTGGTTGTGTCCCGTACATCCCGTGAGTGGATGTATGCTTGTATCCTGTAGATTCATCTCCGATTCATTGTAGGAATACACCATTTCCAGTACTGAGTAATGCCTTTTGGCCTGATGTTCACTTTTCCAAGTGCTTATCAAGTTGTGCAGTAGTCATAGCATCTCCCTACTTCAATGATTGGCTGCTCAAGAGTACCACTCAAAGGGTATAGGAATCCATACATATCATCTGGGTGCTAGAGCTACTAGGATCCATCATAAATTACCTCAAGTCCCAATTGGCTCCAGCCTTTCCATTGGAATTCATCTGAGACCTGCTAGACACAATTCAGGCGAGAGCTTTTCTGCTTCTGGACAGGTGAGAACATCTGATCCAGCATGTGACAGAAGTCCACGTGAGTCAGCAGATTTCAGCAAGAACCCTTGTGTTTGCCTTTCTTTTCATATTTTCCCTCTCCGACCCACCCCTATTGCCATGTCCTCGTTTATCTGTTTGCTGATTCCTCCTTTCCTATCCTGTCTGACTTGATGGCATTCTTTTCCTACTTTCTCGCAGCCTGTAAATTTTAATTGTGAACCGCCCAGATGCCTATTTTGGTGTGGGCGTTATATCAAATTTTAATAAAACATAAACATAAACCATGCTTAGAATGTTAGGCCACATGACTGAAGTACAGATGGATAATGAGGATAACGAACTGCAATCTCAATGAACCCTGAGCACCGAACAACTCTATAGGAGTCACTGTTCTAGTAGATACACCCACAAACTCAGGTCACAGGCTTCCCTTTTCAGGAGCTACCCTTCCAGAAGCTGGTAATGACTGATGCGTCCAAGGTTGGCTGGGGAGCCCATCTCGATGGGTTTCTAGTGCAAGGCTTATAATCCACCTAGGAGAGTCTCCATCACTTAAACGTCCTTGAATTGAGAGCAATAGTGAACGCTCTAAAGGCTTTCAGAGATTCCTTAGCCAACAAAATTGTCATGATTCAAATAAACCAGGTAGTCTTATTCTACATCAAGCAGGGAGCAAGAGATTCATACCTCCTGTGTTGGGAGACTGACTGTTGAACTTTGGCATGAAGCATCATTCAATTTGAAATGGTACTTAGGGTAAAACAATGTTCTGTCAGACAGGCTGAGTCGAGTCCTTCGTCCTCACAAATGGACCCTAGACACGGAGTTAGCCTTGGGCATCTTTCAAAAATGGGGCACCCCCTCAATAGATCTCTGTGACTCCCCACAACACACAAAGCCCTCAGTTCTGTTCCATTTCTGGGACAAATGTCAGCTAGCCTCAGATGCTTTCCTCCTTCATTGGGGAGAGAAAAGTCTATATGCATATCTGCCCATTCCTCTGATAGCAAAAACTCTTCTGCAACTTCAACAAGACAGACCAGCATGATTCTTATCACCCCCTGTTGGCCCAGGTTAGCTGTGGTTTCCTCCTCTTAAAAATCTCTGTTTGGGACCCTCATCTAGGATCAGGGTCTGCGTCACAATTTCAAGTACCTAACCCTTACAGCTTAGATATTGAGAAGCTAGAGCTCAGCTCCCTGAATCTGCCAGTTGGGGTAGCCGATTTCATCTTGGCTTCCAGAAGATCTTACACTTTCAAATGGAGGTTTGCCATCTGGTTTAAGGGTCAGCAGGCCTGAGATCCCTTCCACACAAAAGCTACTTGAATACCTTCTATACCTTTCTTGTCTGAAGATCACATCAGCGTGATTGGAGCTTATCGACATGTAGAGGGTAAATGCATCTCTTTACAGCCTTTAGTTGCTTGTTTCGTGCATTGTTTGCTTCAGTCAAGGTCTTCCCTTAAACCACTAATAGTGTCATGCAACCTCAACATGTTTTTTGTCTTAGCTGATGAAAACTCCATTTGAGCCACTGAATACCTATGAACTGAAGTTTCTAACCTGGAAGATAGTGTTTGGTGGATCCAATACTAGAGCCTGTAGCTCACTTATTTTGGTGGTATTTACCTCGGCACGCAGAATGTTTCTTTTTTCACAATAGTGGTGTTGCATACTCATCCAAAATTTCTTCCTAAAGTGGTATCTGATTTCGACCTTAACCAGGCAGTCATCCAGTATTTTTCCACAATTTTCATGCCATGAAGGGGAATAGAGCACTACACACATTAGACTGCGGGAGATCTGCTAGAGCAGACTAAAGCTCTTAGAAAGTCCACCCAACGTTTTATTTGGGTTTTTAAACCCAGGTGAGTAGGCTGCTGTAACAGAGTACTATCAGTCTGGCTAGCAGATTGCATCTCCTTCACTTATGCTAGGCAGGCCTGATGCTTGAGGGTCATGTTATGGCTTATAATATCTGAACCGTGACTGCATCGGTAGCTCACTTGAAGCCAGCCTTCATGGAGGTGATTTGCAAGGCTGTGACCTGGACATCTGTCCATGCATTAAAATTTTAGTATTGTTTGGAGAGGTTACCCAGATGCAACAGCAAATTCGGTTAATCAGTCCTGCGGAATCTTTTTGAAGGTTAGAATCCAACTCCACTCCTGCCTAGACCCTTTTCTTTCTGTTTCAGGTTGCTTAAAAAATAGTTTCCAAAGCCCTGTTGGCGGCAACAACATTTATTGTTTGTGTCTGCTTGTTGTAGTGCAATACTTACTGGTATTTTAGTCAGCCTGTTGCTAGGAATTCCTATAAAGGAGCACTTACCTTGCTTGCCAATGCAGAAAACTAAGTTACACACCTGTAGCCGATGTTCTTTGTGGACAGCAAGATAAGACCTCACTACCTGCCCACCTCCCCTTGGAATTGGCTTTACAGTTCTAATTAGACTGAGCGCCTGTGACACAGTGGCGGCAAGTGGGAACAGGCACGCATGCATAGTTGAGCTTTAAGACCTGGCGTGGGTTCCATCAGATGACATCACCCATAAGTGAGGACTTATTCTGCTGTGCACAGAGAACACCTGCCACAGGTAAGTAACTTTTATCTCCAGGAACAAGCAGGAATGAGTCTTCACCTATGGGTACGGCGGTACCGACGGAGTCTGCGCGGGAACGCTTCCCAGCGTCCAATCAAAGAGCTTTTGGAAGCATCCCAACACGCCTGCGTGCTGCCTTCCCGCCTTTCCCAACTGCCTCTCCTCAGTTTTCGTTTTCCGCGGAGCCGGCAGGACATCCTCCTGTCACTGCAGAAAATTCTTGTTTTTATTTCTTAGTTTTCTTGTGGTCGCGGCTGTCTCCCGACGCCACCGGTACCGCCGGTGTTTTCTTTTCTTTCTTTTCTTGTAAAATCTTCCTTCAGGGAAATTTTTTCTTCATAGTGTCTTAGGCCCTTTAGGCCTCTTCTTTTTCCTTCATGGAACCGCCAGCCACTTATACCTTATCAGAATATAGAAAGACTAGGGGACATGCAATGAAGCTACAGGGTAAACTATTTAAGACTAATAAAAGAAAATATTTTTTCACTCAACGTGTAATCAAACTCTGGAATTTGTTACCGGAGGATGTAGTAAAGGCTGTTAAAAAGGTTTGGACAAGTTCCTGGAGGAAAGGTCCATAAACCATTATTAAGAAGGGACCCAGGATATCAATGCTTAAACCAATACAAGCATTGTGGAACCTGTGTCTCTTGGGGAAACTGCTAGGTACGTATGACCTAGATTGGCCATTGTTGGAAACAGAATACTGGGCTTGATGGACCTTGGTCTGACCCAGTATGGCATATCTTGTTCGCCGAGAAATGTTCAAACTGTGGCGGTACAACTTTATTTTTAGACCCTCGAAGTCTGTGTCTAACCTGCTTGAGTCCTGACAACAGTTTGGGGAGAAGAAGTTCTCAATATCGAGGTTCCCTTGATACACGGTTTCCCTCCAGCTTCCGGGCACCGTCCCCTTCTTCACAGGATCAGGTAACCCACAAACAGTCTGTTAAGACTAGCCAGCCCTCGAGTGGTAGGTCTCATGCACAGCATGTATACGGCTCCGGCCTTGCCCTCGAGGGCCCATTGGCTTCAAAACCCCAGCAGGAGTCTTCGATCTCCAAAGCGTATAAGGGGTTTCAGGTTGTTCCTGGGGTTCACCCCTCACAGAACATACCTGCGCCGTGTCCGGTGGTGGCATCCGCTTCGAGCGGTACCGATACCCCAACATTGGCACTGGTGTTGGATGAAACACTCCACACCAGAGATAGTCATCTGGCATCCTCGGTGCCTTCGGGACTGGTGGATACTCTCCAGACTGATTTTTCAGTATCGGTATCAGCACCGATACTGCCACCGACGTCGGTACCCTCCAGACGTGCATCGATAACCTCGCTTCCTTCGATGCCGAGTCTGGAATCGATCTCCAGTCTGGAGGACTGGGTACCGACTCGCCTTGGTACCGGTTCTCGGTGGTACCTAAGGCTCGGTTCCGATGATTCGGATCCACAACTCTCGGTTCCCCTGAGGCCGATTGAGTTGCCACTAGCTGACCTTCATTCACCAGTATCAGACACAGTACCGAAATCGGTGCCGATGTCTCCATTACCCTTACGGTCGGTGCCTTCCATGCTTTGCTTGTCGATGCCGAGTTTAGAATCGCTCTCTAGTTTGGAAGACTCAGTACCAATACATTTTGGTACCGACACCGATCGATACCGGCGGCTCGGTACCGAGGATAGCACCCGGAGGTTTTCAGTTACCTCGGTACCGATTGAACTGTCGCCAATGACTGCTCCGATGTCTTTGTCGGGCTCGACTCCGACATCGGTACCGGTATCTGCATCGGTACCGGTATCCACAGTAGCATCATGGCTAACTTCTACCATGCTTTTTTCAACAGGATCGCTCCCTTCTATGCCTAGCTTGGAGTCGATACCTGGCATGGACAATGTGGAAATGACGGTCTCTGCTCCTGACAGCCAGTACCGGCGACCATCCTTTAAACATTCCACACTGCACTGTGCATCTTCTATTCCTATATATCTGGATAGCTCTGTCGGTGCTCATGCTACTTCTTCAGATCTACCCTGTCCAAGGGAAAATACTATTAGGGAACCCTCTTTTCAGAGTTTCCTCCTGGATATAGCAAGATTTCTTGCCATTCCTATCCCAGGACATGATCCTGCACAGGACTCTTTCTACCAAAGCAAATGAGAACATAATGCTTCCTTTGCATCATTCCTTAAAGAATCTCCTTCTAGGAATGTGGGAAACACCTTTAAGGGTACCCCCACCTTCCAGAGCAACTGATCTCATATCAGGTGCCCCCCTCTCCAGGGTTTCAAAAGACTCAACTTCCTCATCATTCCATAGTTGTGGAATCAGCAATGAGGCGGGTAAAGAGCAAGAAAAAGCACTTCTTATCCGCCAGGTCGTGAGTCTAAGATACTTGATGCCTTTGGACGTCAAACCTTCCAGACATCTATGCTTTCTGCAAGAATTCTCTCATATATTTTCTATATGAGTCTATCTCTTGAGGAGGTCACAAAGCAGTTACATCTTTTGACTCCTTCCCTTCCAGAGTCCAGGAGTGCAGACTATTCTTCACTGCTCAAGCATCTCCAGAATATCTCTTGGTTTTTTACTCGTGCTTCCCTAGACTCTTTTGAGTCTGTTAGAAGGACTTCTGTTATAACTATAGGGGCACGACGTAGAGCCTGGCTCAAAGCTTCAGGCTTGGACAAATGGGCACAGCACAGACTGGGACATACTCCTTGCACTGGAGACAATCTTTTCAACAAGGAGTCTTTACGTCAGGTTACTCAGTTTTCCACTGATTTACCTGTTCCTAGGGGCTCTTCTGCACCTTCTGTCCCAGTAGGTAGGAAATGTCCTGCCAAACGTTCTTCCCATAGGAGAAGAAGGTTTTATGCATCATCTGCCCATCCTATAGATGTTCCCAAACAGGGGAAGCATCGTCCTGGTCTGCAGAGTTCAACCTCTCACCAGGCTCAGCAAACCCAGCAACCACAGGGTTTCTAATCAACCCATCAGATGCTTGTGACTCTGGGGGATTACAATCTGCAGTTGCTTCTTCTCAATAGACAATCCACTGCTGTCATTCTAAATCCTAAACATGGATCTCTTCCCGAAAGACATCCATTCTTTCTATATGAGCTGTCAGGATGTTCATGCTTCTAGGTCACAGGGTTCTCCTCTTTTTCCTTCTAGGGAAAGAGTTCTATCCACTATCAAATGATAGTTTCCTGTGCCAGCATGTCTCCTTTCCTTTCTATAAACTTACTACTTTGTAAGTTTTCTTCAGCTCCATTTTCTTTACCCTCTTACCAGGGTTTTTCCTCTGTAAGAGTGGTATTGCTCACTGGAGGGCTTTTCTTCATCCTCTCTAGTTTTCTTACTTTTCTAGTGCGGAGTTCTCTTTTCTGAGTTGACTCCTCTTTTTCAATCTTGCTTGCAGCAGTCATCAGACACGTCCAGAGTTTTCTACTCTTGTTTTGTCTGTTCTTTCTGTTTTTAAACAGTAAGAATAGTTACTCACCTGTAACAGGTGTTCTCCAGGAGCAGCAGGAATCAGTCCTCACATATGGGTGACGTCGGCGCCGACGGAGCCCTCGCGGAGCAATTTCCCCAGCTTTCAAAGAAAGCCTTTGGGAATTGCAGCGCGCATGCGCGGTCCCCTTCCCGCCCAAGGGTGCCATCTTGCTCTGTCTGATGACATAACTAAAAGACAGCAAAAAAATTAGCAAAAACGAAATGATAGGACTGCAACTCCGAGGGGAGGAGGGAGGGTTGTGAGGACTGATTCCTGCTGCTCCTGGAGAACACCTGTTACAGGTGAGTAACTACTCTTTCTCCAGGACCAAGCAGGAAGTCAGTCCTCACATATGGGACTCCCTAGCTTAAGGGTATCGGAGACCTCAAGCGAAAAAATTAGCTCCCTCTAGCTCAGCAGCACAGAAGGAAGGAATCTTCTCTGAAAACGCCCCCGACTGGTAGCCCAACATCAGGGCCGGAGGGTAGGAGTTGCCTAAACCTCAAAGAGATTACGCAGTACTGCCTGTCTGAAAGCACTGTCCCTGCGGAATTCCCTCTCCAGGCAGTAATGGGCCGCTAAAGTCTGGCTTGAAGACCAAGTAGCGGCCCGGCAGATGTCTGCCAACGGAACAGAGCGGAGATGAGCCACTGACGCAGCCTTCGCCTTAACACGATGAGCCGTGACTCGACCCTCCAACGAGAGGCCGGCCGCCCCATAAGCCCAAGCGATACAGTCAGCAACCCATATGGACAAAGTACGCTTGGAGACAGGTAGCCCCAACTTATTGGGGTCAAAAGAAACAAAGAGCTGAACAGCCCTCCGATGCTCCCGCGTACGGTCAAGGTAGAAGGATAAGGCCCTCCTACAGTCCAGGGTATGCAGGACCATTTCAACCCGGCTGGTGTGCGGCCTGGGAAAGAAGGTCGGAAGAACCACCTCCTGGTTGAGATGAAAAGGAGAAACCACTTTTGGAAGAAACTTAGGGTGAGTCCGTAAGACTACCCTATTCCTGTAGAACCTAGTGTAAGGAGGATCAGACACTAGGGCCTGCAGTTCACTAACGCGCCTAGCAGAGGTAAGGGCTACCAAGAACGAGGTTTTCCAAGAAAGAAAACGAAGAGGGCAGGTAGCCATAGGTTCAAAGGGCGGATAGGTAATCCGCTGCAAGACCACATTCAGATCCCATTCAGGGGCTGGTGGGCGCAAAGGAGGCTTATGGAGAAGGAGGCCTCGGAGAAAACGAGCCACCAAAGGGTGGTTGGAAAGAGGCCTGCCATCCACCGGTGCGTGATGCGCAGAGAGCACTGAGGTGGACCCTGACAGAGTTGGACTTAAGGCCCAGATTGGAGAGGTAAAGCAAATATTGCAAGACCACTGTCACCAAGCAGGAGAAGGGATTCTCAGACTGCTGATCACACCACACGGAGAACCGACGCCACTTAAGAGTGTAGGACTTCCGGGTGGAGGGCCGCCTGGAGGCCAAGACGACCTCGTCCACCTCCCGTGGCAGCAGGCAGCAGGAGGGGAGCAAGGACTACCCTTTCAGCAGCCAGGCCATCAGATGAAGGGACCGGAGGTTGGGGTGTAGGAGAGTCCCCTGATCCTGTGACAGGAGATCGGGTTGAAACCCCAGAGGAAGAGGAGTGTCCACCGCCAACTGCATTAGAAGCGGGAACCAGGGTTGTCTCAGCCACCGTGGAGCCACTAGGATCATCGAGGCTCTGTCTCTGAGAACTTTGAAGAGCGTCCGGGACACCAGTGGCATGGGAGGAAAGGCATACAAGAGGCCTGTGGACCATGGAATCAGAAAAGCATCTGCCGCTACTCTGAGAGGATGCGGTTGTCGAGAGCAGAATCTGGGAAGCTGCCGGTTCAGGGGATTGGCAAATAGATCCATGGTGGGGAGGCCCCACTTGAGAAAGATCTGCTGAACCACCAACGGATCCAATCTCCACTCGTGAGGTTGGAGGATCCTGCTCAGCCTGTCTGCCAGGTAATTTTCTTGACCTGGGAGATAGACAGCTTTGAGGAGGATGCCGTGAAGGACGGCCCAAGAGCAGTCTTCATGGCTCCTGACAGAGAAGGAAGGAGCCTGTTCCTCCTTGTTTGTTCACGTAGAACATTGCAACTTGATTGTCCGTCTGGACCAGCACAGACTGGTGAGAAGTGAGGTGGGAGAAGGCTCTCAGAGCTAGGCGGATGGCTCTGAGTTCCAGGAAGTTTATCTGCTGAGCAGACTCCCAAGGAGTCCAGAGGCCTTGAGTACATGTCCCTTGGCAATGTGCTCCCCAACCCAGGAGAGAAGCATTGGTTGTCAGTACCTGAGAAGGCGGAGTTGATTGAAAATCCACTCCCAGCACCAGGTTTGGTAGATGAAGCCACCACCGCAGAGAAAAGACCAGCAGGTTGGATACCTGTACTGAGTCCGCTAGGCTCCCTGTTGCCTGATGCCATTGAGTGCGAAGGCACCACTGAGCAGGTCGCATGTTCAGGCGGGCATTGGGGGTCACATGGACCGTGGAAGCCATATGGCCGAGCAGTCTCAGAAATTGCCTGGCAGAGACCAGGGAATTGCTGCGAAAGTGGCTGGCGAGATCCATGAGCCTGTGTACCCTGTCTAGAGGCAGGAAGGCCCGCGCCTGAAGTGTGTTCAACCTTGCGCCGATGAACTCGAGATTTTGAGAAGTGGACTTTGCGAAGTTTGACAAATCCCAAGTGCTGGAGCAGAGTCACAGTGCGATGAGTGGCATGAGTGGCCTCTTGGGAAGACTGGGCCCTGATGAGCCAGTCGTCCAGGTATGGAAACACAAAAAGGCCTTGAAGTCTTAGATAGGCCGCCACCACTGCTAGGCATTTGGTGAACACCCTGGGGGCGGAGGATAGGCCAAAGGGCAGTACTCTGTACTGATAATGATTTCCTCCCACAACAAACCTGAGATATTGTCTGTGGTCTGGATGAATAAGGATGTGAGTATAGGCATCCTTCAGATCTAAGGAGGTAGGGCAGCAGGATTCCAAGGGGGTAAGCATCTTGAACTTTTCCCTTGCCAGGAACTTGTTGAGGTTTCGCAAGTCCAGGATGGGTCTGAGGCCTCCTGTTTGTTTTGGTATCAAAGTACCTGGAATAAAAGCCTTGACCTCTCAGGTGGTGGGGCACCGGTTCCACAGCCTGTTCCTGAAGAAGACTTGCCAACTCCTGAAGGAGTAACTCCCTGTGCAGAGGGAGTCTTGGAGGCTCCCCTGGAAAGTAGGAGGGAGGTACCTGGTGAAAGTGTAGAAGATAGCCTTTTTGAACTATATGAAGCACCCAGGTATCTGATGTGATGGCTGACCACCTGTGGGCAAAGTGGACCAGCCGGCCTCCTGTGCTGAGAGAAACCAGCGGAGGGGAAGAGGCTATGCTGATGGAGTCAAAAACCCCCACCCTGCTGAGCAGGGGCCGGTGTTGTGGGCTTGGGGGCCTGCTGCCTACGGGACCCATTACCCTGTCCCTTGGCCTGCTGACCCTGTTGGGGAGCTGCTGAGGCCTGATAATGAGGAGGGTATTGTTTATAGGCAGCCGCCTTCCTCGGGTAAAAGGGCTTTCCCCGAGCCCTTCTGAGAAGGGGCAGAGGTTTTTCTGGACAGCCTAGTCCTGGTCCGAGTCTCGGTCTCGATCTGTGCAGCCTTTTCAGCCATGGGTTTGCCAAAGAGGTTTTCACCTCTGCAGGGGACATCGACCAACTTGTCCTGTACCCATGGCTCAAGGTCGGATGACTGAAGCCAAGCCTGTTAGCAGGCACCCATGCCGGCTCCGGCTACTCGAGCCGATGCTTCGAAGCCATCGTAGGCTGCTCGAGAGATAAACTTCGAGCACTCTCGAATGCCAGTGGACAAGGCCTGGAACCTCTGCAAAGGTTCCTCGGAGAGACCAGCAGAGAACCCGGCAATTTCTTTTGCCAGGTCTCGGAGATACATGCCCATATAGAGCTGGTAGGTCTGGACTCGACAAGCAAGCATAGAGCCCTGGAAGCATTTCCTACCGAGGGCATCCAGGTTCCGGGCCTCCCGGCCGGGAGGCACTGAGGAGTGCATCTTCTGACTCTTGAGTCGATGCATGGCCGATTCCACCACCATGGAATGGTGCGGTAGTTGTGCCTTTTGGAACCCGGGGCTCTTGCGGACTCGATAAATGGAATCGACCCGCTTGCTTAACACCGGCGCCGACACCGGGCTCTCCCACATGCGGAAGAGAAGTCGCTCCAGCATCGGAGGAACCGGTACAGTAAAGGCCTCCTTCGGGGGAGAGTCATACTGGAGGGCATCGAGCTCTTCGGCTCGGGATCCGCGGGGAATGCCAAGGCCTTGGCCATATCCCGCATGAAGTCCGAGAACCTGGTGTCCTCCGGGGGGGGACCGTCTCCGAGGTTCGGACTCAGGCGAGTCCGATGGGACGCACCGAGTCCGAAAAGTACCAGGTGACTCTTCGTCCTCCGTTTCCCAGGCTGACTCCTCGGAGGAGGAATCGAGCGGCTCCGGTCGGGCGGGCACCGATGTCCTCCGCCCTGATGCCGAGGCCGTCAACCTCGGTCCCGAATGGGAGGCCGCGACCGAGGATCGACTCGAGTTTGCATGGACTCGAGGATCGGCTCGGTCTCCAGGGTCGACTTGGACGTCGACGTCCCGGTGGTCGGGGCAGATGCACCGGCAAGGCCAGCGATCAATGCCCGCTGCTGGTCCATGAAGGCAGCCAAACTGCTCTCCAAGGCCGTCAACCTGAGTCCGAGCTCAGGAGATCCAGCAGCCCCCGACTCGGGCCCCGACAGCGGCTCCTTCGGAGGTGAGTCCACGAGGACTACAGTACTCACGTGTCCAGGAGACTCCATCTCGAGACAAGGATGTTTCGAAGGCCTCTCCGACTCAGAGGACCCAGGACGGCTTTCGGGGCTATGCGACCTGGCCCTCGAGGAACCAGGAGCGTCCACCGATGCCACCCTCACGGGTTTCTTCTTCCTATGATGTTCCCGGGCAGGAGACCCCTGCTCAGAGGAACTCAAACGATGCTCAGGACAGGAGTCCCGGGACGTCGAAGCCTCTGACGAGGTCCGGGCCCGGCCAGACGCGGAGTCAGAGAAGAGTCTTTCTTTTTGTTGCTGCCGACTCCAACGCTTTTGAGGACATCTTGCCACACGGACCACAGATGATCGGGTCCAAGGCAGCGGAGGCAGCAGTCGTGTGTGTCGGTAAGAGACATAAGTTTCTTACACCGATCACACTTTTTAAACCGGCTGGCAGCCATCGGGGGAAAAAGGGCCCCTGCGAGGTCAAAAGACAGGGCTGCCAGTGAAAAAAGAAAAATTGGCGCGAACGCTAGTCACGAAGGACAAAAACCGAAAAAATAACGAACGGATTCGATACCGGTGTATCGGGTCCGGGCGGGAAAAGGATCCGGCGTCGAACCGAGAAAAGAATAGTAAATAAAATCAACTTTTTCAGCGGCGATCACAAACAGCGTCTGTAGGGCTCCGCGTAAAAAAGAAGACTGAGCAAGATGGCACCCTTGGGCGGGAAGGGGACCGCGCATGCGCGCTGCAATTCCCAAAGGCTTTCTTTGAAAGCTGGGGAAATTGCTCCGCGAGGGCTCCGTCGGCGCCGACGTCACCCATATGTGAGGACTGACTTCCTGCTTGGTCCTGGAGAACCATTCTTCTGCTGTCTGGCAAGCAGCTACCAATGCAGGAGCCTTAATGTTTCGACCACTGGCTCTTGTCCACCAGTAACCAGATTTGTCCTCCACTAACATTGTCTGGTCTTAGTAGTGACTCCAAGTTAGTGCTGTCATCTGTCTTGAAAATGTTTTCACTACAAACTTGTTGGATTGTCTTCTCTTTCTACCATCTCCATTCCCATGGCTTTGGCAGCATAGTTGAAATAGCTACTGGCTTTTCTGTAGCCAGTTCTATCTCCTCATTCTCCTGCATCATGCTCTCTGCAATTCTACAGAGAAGCTCTCCACTATGGGCCCTTGCTAGAGAGCATGGGTTTTTTTTTCTCCAACAGCTATACTAGATGGTTGAAAAAGGCTTTTTCAGTCCTATCTCCCATGACTAGAAAAGTTCTCCTTTTTAATATAAAGCACATAGGCCTACTCTTACGTGAAAGCTTAAGGAGTTGCTAATTCCCTACTTTGGTCCATAGTTTTTCCAATAGGGAATATGTTTGTTTTCTCCTTCCAGCTCGTCCTCATGGTAAGAACGCATGATACCTTTTTGCCCTTAAGCAGGTCAGCATGGTATCTCATGCGTCTTCTGTCCACTTACCATGCTAGACTTCTAGAATACTCAGGACTTGCGGGCTGCTAACTGATATCATCCTCTGCTTTTCACGTAACCATCCTGGTGGTTCTACTACCTAGCATCCCTGTAGCCATAACCAGTGGGAATTGATTCTCTATATGTCTTCTCAAGTAGGTTCCAACTTCTTGTTCTTAGATGAATCTTTCCTCTCCACATTTTTCCTATGTGAATGCCTTTTTGTGGGCATATCTGTCTGCTTCTTGCAGACTTCCATATAGAGGTGTATGTGTGTGTATATATATATATATATATATATATATATATATATATATATTCATACCTATAGCACACATCTTACAGATGTCTGTCTATCATGTGTGAGTAGTTTATGCCCTTCATATCTCACTATAGATATATTCTCATATATCTGTTATATGTATGTATTTGTGTATGTATATATATGTGTGTATGTATATATGTCGAGAGATTCTACTATCGGTAGATATGTATTCTGCTTTATCTACCTGACTGTCGAGGCTCATATAGCCATATGATTCTGACAGGTTTTTACCCATACTATGCTATCCAGCATGTTTTGGGGTCCTACTCTCACAACTACTTGGTGGTAGTTAACACCTACCATAACCCTAAGGTTAGGTACCTCTGAAGCTCTCCATGTCCAATATCTCTCTCAGCTGACTTCAGTTAGGAGAGAGATTGCGGATCTTCAGCTACTCACAGGCTAACACCTCTGGCGTTTTTCCTTTCTTTGGGATACAAGAGGTTCCCATACCCTTTCACCCTGCAAAGACTGGGCCTGTTTGTCCAGATCGGTTAGCTTTTCTCTTTTGTTCCTAAGAGTGAGCCACTCTTTTGCCAAAAGACTGGGTTTTTATCATAAAGCCTTCCGCTGAAGGCCCACCATTTTTGTACTACCCCAGTTTTTCCTACTGGGGTTCCCTGTTACCTTTCAGGATTCTGACCTCCATTGTTTTTCCTACAGGTTTCCTACCTCCACTTACAAGTGAGGTTCTTCTCGAGGTTCCTATACTGGGTTCCCCAGTAGATCCCATGAACCTCCATACTTCTCTGAAGTCCTGTTAGGGGAGGTCCATATTGCAATATTTTTTCTTTGCAATATCATTGATGACAATCCTCATCCACACATGGACTCCTTGTCTACAATCCTATACTAGGTTAGCTGTTCCACAGCACCTTTCTCAACTCCTACCCTCCATCCTCAGGATGCCTGGTGTTCTGGGGGATAGCATATTCCAACCTATGACATGCTGGGACTCCAGGCATCTCAGCTTGAGAGTCCCCATATGTGAAGACTCATTCCTGCTTGTTCCTGGAGATAGCACAGTTACTTACCTGTAACAGGTGATCTCTGGGAACAGCAGGAATAAGTCTTCACAACCCACCCACCTCCCCAGGAGTTGTATCTCTATCTTTCCTTTCCTCACTCTCTCTCTTTGTCTCAGCTTTAAAACTTAACTGAGGAGAGGCAGTTGGGAAAGGCGGGAAGGCAGCATGCAGGTGTGGTGGGATGCTTCCAAAAGCTCTTTGATTGGACGCTGGGAAGCGTTCCCGCGCAGACTCCGTCGGTACCGACGTACCCATATGTGAAGACTTATTCCTGCTGTTCCCAGAGATCACCTGTTACAGGTAAGTAACTGTGCTTTATCCACCCCTTTCTTCCTTTTTTTTAAGCTTTCCATCCTTTGTGCCACAAGGTGTGCAGTCAATTGACTTGATGATTTTCAGGTTTTACCACCTGTTATGTTCTCTAAATTGTGGGTTATGATTTTAATATATTGTGGTTGTGGCTCTCTTGGATCATCAGAGTATAATTATCTTATGTATGTCTTGTGTTTTAATAAAGAGTTCACCAAAGGCCGGGGATATCTTTATCAAATAGCATCTAGTATCTGGCCTGAAGTGTGAATGAACAAAATATTTTGGCATATTTTGAAAATACTGCTTAAGGCAGGGCTCAACAAACTCCCAGGTCCCCATGGGACTGAAAACTTGGACCTGGAGCACATGTGGGCCTGCGCTATCTGCCTGGGATATGGGCTGCAAAAGGCCGTGATTATAGCCAAGATTGGCAGAATCTACCTGTGGGGAGCCCATCTCTCTTGGGGGGAAGGGCTGTAATTGTGGCCAAGACCAGCAGAATTTACTCATGAGGATCCCATCTCCTGTGGGCAGACGCTGCAGCCCTTTTGCCCATAAGAGATTGGATCCTTGCAGGCAGGGCAGAAAGGCCACAATCACAGCAGTACTGCTGGAGTCTGCAAAAAAAAAAAAGAGGTGAGTATTCTGCTGCACAGATGGTTAACAATATTTAAAGGAACAGCATGTGTGATTTTTTTTTAAAGTGTGTGGAGGGGGAGGAGTGCAAGGGGGAGGGAGAATGGGAGAGTGTCTAGGAAGAGAACAGAGATGAGGCTGAGAGAGAGGGGAGAGCAGGAGAGTGGTTGGAGGGTAAAGAGATGAATACATGGGAAGTAAAGGGCACAGTTTTTATGTGCAAAAGGTGCACCCTTCCACTGCGCACATGCAAGCACCCCATCTCCACATGTATGCACACAGGTGTAGCTTAAAGGGTCAGTGACACATTAGTCTTGGTAAATTAGGCTCTAAAACCTAAAAAATGTAACTGCAATACACCTTTTTGAGGGGTGGGGGCATGCACTGTGACCATGATTTTGGCAACCAGCACCTAGATTCCAAGAAAATTTATCAAGGCCTGGTTTAAGGATAAAAGGCAAATATAGCAGCTTACAGATAAATGCTCATCTTTATCTAGTTATCTTAGGCTAGCTAGATCTGCATCTGAGATAGTTAACTGGTTAGGAGCTGAAAATTGCTTCCATTTAGTAACTTTGAGCTTTTCCCCCCTCCCTCACACATTTAACCAGATACAGTTTGGACAGACATCTAGTTGTATGGCTAAAATTTGTCTGCTCTGCTTAGAGGATGTGAATTTCAGAGCCAGTGTTTTTGTCCAGGTAATTTCTGAGGTTAATTGGACAAACTGCTTTGAGTGCCAACCTCAAAATGGAGAATAAACCCTTTTAATATTTTAAGCCTTTAATGTGTTTAACAAAATACCTCCTTGTGGTTTAGGACTCTGCTCTTGTAAATTTGGATGGTTAGTTCATATGAAGCAGTATTCTCACCATCTGTATAAAACATTCTAGAATCTTAGCCCCCATATACAGTTTCAAAATGATTTGAGAATCAGGTGTACCACAACTCAGCCTTCCAAAAAAGGACCTGCTGCAAACTAAATCATTTTTCTACACTGATTTACATATACTTAATTAGCTGTGTTGTGTGCAAGGGTCGGAACATTTAAGAAACAGGTGCTAGCCAAACGTTTTTCAAAACCATGGGGAATTTTTATATATAATATATATATTTTTTACTACTTAGCTCTTTATTTTTTTGTTTAGTTTTGCTTTTGCATTCCTTTATTCCCTTCAGACACGACCCTTATCTTTCCCTTCAGGACATTCTTTGCCCCCTTCTCTCCCTGCCATTGAAGTTCCTGTTTCCATATGCCCCTTCTGCTCTTCCCTCTCCTGGATTCCAAGCAGTTAATCCCCACCCTTTCCTCCCCTGGCCTGGCCTATATCCAGGCATGTTCCTGTGCTCCCATCAACATCACTCCCATTCACCCAGCTGAACTACTTGGCCTCATAATAGAGCCCTTGTGACATAGCCAACTCTCTGTGACCTAGGTCCACATATAGTTCTTCTTGGCCTCTGAGTGTCATGATCCTCATTTTAGCCACCTGGCCAACCTGCTAACCAAGAATTTTTTTCCAGTCCTGGTTTATGCAGTAGTTCAGTTTGTTTTAGGAAGTGGTTATTTGACACCTTATACACTAAAGGGAATGTTTAATTTTATAGATCTGAAGAGCCAGATGAAAAGAAACCACATACAGAAGAGGCAAGTGTATCCTCATCCCAAATGAGTGGAGACATGCAGGGAAGTCAAGATGCTTATAACTATGGTTCCTGGTATGAGGTTAGTAGTGATAACTTTTTTTGGAGGGACAAGGGCAGTCGTGTTTGTGTTAAAACATAAAATAAGAATCACCTTTTTGTATCACATGGTAAAATATTAAATATTGTCACTAAACATTGTGGATGCTGTTTTTATTTTGGATTGTTACTACTGAGTGATTTTTAAATAATGTAGCCCCATCTCTTAAAGGGATATGGGCTAGTAAAACCAGTAAACATGCATCCTGTGCAGAGTGTCTGACCTCATAAGTGCTACAAATTAATAAGTGAAGGTATGCTTTGATAGCTATTAGGTTTAAATTTAATAAATGTGCTGCTGGAATGAAAAAGCATTAGTGTGACTTGTGTATCTTGGTCTGTGAATTTAATTTCTCTTCTTTCAAATCTTTTTTTTCCAGTACAACTATCAGAATCATTGGAATTATGGGCAATATTATCCTTCCTCTTCTACTTGATTTGGAAGAGCCAAATTCAAGTTTCTACAAAATCTGAGTGCATATATATATTTTTTTTTATTAACAAGGAATACAAAAATGAACTCTGTAATATATGGACTTAATTTGTCTCCCAGTTTCTAATGAATACACAAGTTAATTTTCAAAGAATAGTTGGTGGTAGTCACCTTTTTAATATTTTACCTATGGAAGTATGTTGGAATGGTTGTACCTTAGCTAGTTTACACAGGTTGGATGCTACTTGATTTAATGTGCTTTTTTGCCGGTCTGTACCCTGAAGCAGATAAGATTATAATTTAATATTTTGTAGTAATCTCTTAATTGCATTTGTTGCATTTCAAATGTTCCATGCTTAAGCATTGAACACGTTAATCCTGTGTACTTCAATTTATTTTGGTTGGCCAAATGTCTTAAGCCTTGTGTTATTTCAAGTACTAGTTGGGAATACTTTCTGTTCTGACAAAACCTGCCCTTTTTTCCATTATGTATTTGCCTTCACCTTTGCCCATAGATAATATACCATACTGCTGTTTGCGAGAAAACAAGACTGTTCTCAAGTATAAACTGAAGAACATAAAGTGATATCACATGACTTCAATGATCTACAAATATTTGTTTCAGTAAGAGAAATATGCAGAGTGGTGGGGGGGGGGGGGGAAGCGGTAGTAAAATTATGAATAGGCCCTTGTCTAAAATATGAGCATAGAACAGGTCAAGTAAAAAAATGTTTCTTGAAACATTGGTGTTCACTCTGTATGCATTACTGCATCTATCCATAATATATACATAACTGTGAAGGAACAGATTTTATAATTCTGAATGTCTACCATGTTTCATGGAACCCTGAATTTTGAGTCTATTCCTATGTCTGCTGTGCCAGAACTCTAGTTTTCACCTACTTGATTACTGCATGGCATACAGCAAGAGGAAGCTGAACATTTTAATATAAAATGCTGAAAATGCTCCCATTTCCCCATAACCATATAGCATTACTGGAAGTAGTGATGTCATATACCAACAGTGCAGTGTTCCAGGAAGCTAAATACATCTTCAATATAATTTATTCTGGTTTTTCAATCACTTCAATTGTTCTGCAATAAAAGAAGCTGAAGTAATAATTTTAAGAAGTCTTGACTGGGTTTTGTATTTAGAAGTTTGTGTACAAGTTGTAAAGGTTTTTATTTTTTGTTTTTTTCCATTTCATTGTGATCAAACTTAATCTGATTCATAATAAAGAAGAAAACTGTGCTGTAGTTAATTTTTTTATGCATCCACATTTCTGCTTGCTTGTCTTTGTAGGTGTCCTATGTGCATGTTTGCTCTAAAATATATTTCATTTTTTTAGCATCAGAAAAATAATTTATAGTGATCTTTTGCTAAAGGGTGCAATGGTGTTGTACCTAACATGCCACTAATGCCAAAAGCCATAGCACATTGGGTACAACACCACCTGGGTTAAATGTTGGGAATATACTTTCACTGTGGTGCACCCTGTCCTAATGTGACACACAAATAACAAAAATGCATTTTGCCACCTCAGTAGATAGAGGTAAATACACCTGCATTAATTAGATGACTTGCAGTTAGCATGGGAGTGCTGACTGCAAGCTCAGGCTGCCAACCTCAGCCACTCCCTTAATGTGCCATAAACAGCACCAAAATCTGGCACTTTGTTAGCTTTTAGTGTATGTCCTAGCATGCCTTTATCATGTGCCAGAACCTGGGCTAATGCCCTTTCATAAAAAAGCCCCTAGCATTACAGCTTTTTTTGAACTTAAGATGCTTCCTTGAATATGGATTCAAGTATGTTAAAGTCCAGTTGAATGGTTTTTATTTGATTTTTCTTTCATAAGCAAAGCACTGCCCATATAAACTGGTTCTCTAGGAATAGGCAGGAAGTCAGTCCTCGCATATGGGTGACGACAGCGCGGAGGGCATGGAGCACTTCCCCAGTTTTCAAAGAATGCCTTTTGGAATGCTACCACAAATGCGTGGTCCCCTTCATGCCTAAGGGTGGCATCTTGCTCAGCCTCCTTTTATCTCCAGGAACAAGCAGGAATGTAGTCTTCACATATGGGTATCGTCGGTACCGACGGAGCCTGCGCGGGAATGCTCCCCAGCGTCCAATTAGAAAGCTTTTGGGAGCATCCCACAGTGCCTGCGTGCTGCCTTCCCACCTTTCCCAACTGCCTCTATCCAGTTCTTTGTTTTCTGTGGAGCCAGCAGGTTGTCGTTCCTGTCACCGCAGAAAATGTTTTCCTTATTCTCCTTTTTTTGTGGTCGCGTCTGCCTTCCTCGACTCTATACCGGTACCGCCGATTTTTCTTTGTTTAAAAAAACAAAAACAAAAAATATATATATATATAGTAGTCCAAACTTTTTTTTTCCAGGTGCACGTGCCATTTTGGGCCTTAGGCCCAAAATTTCCTCTACCATGGAAAAACCGCTTCGGGTTTCAAAAAGTGCACCAAGTGTGGCGGTACCATCTCTGTCACCGACACCCATGAGTGGTGTCTTAAATGTTTAGGTCCTGACCACTCCATCTCGGAGTGTATGGCTTGTGCCATGATGCCAAGATGGGTCGACAAAACCGAGCTGCTAAGCTCAGCACCCTTTTTCCCTCTGATGCAGCTTCTGTGGCATCGACGTCTTCCAGGGCTTCGTCTTCCTCCTATGGATCTCGGGTAACTAAACATAAGTCTAGCCGGTCCTCAAAGGGTAGATCTCCTCCTAAGCATCGAGATGCCTCTGGCGTTGCTCTTGAGGGTTCTGTACTGGCAAAATTGCCCAGGTGGGAGGCTTCGGCTTCCAAAGCATTATTGGGGCCTCCAGGATGTTCTCAAGTCCTCAACCTCGGCAGAACTACTGGTGCCATGCTCTGGGGTACCGGCTGCTTTCTCCGGTACCGACACCCAGGCATCGGCAGCATCGATAGACCAGAGATTCCTGGCTATTGAACGCAGTCTGGCGGCTCTCCTTGCGGCATCGACACCCTCGGAACCGCATCGAGACAGTTCAACCAGTACCGGCATCGACTCCAGCATCGGCACCCAGTCATGCTATGACTTCCAGTACCGATACACCAGTACCGATTCCCCCTGGTACCGACTTCGGTCGGTACAGGGATCATGCTGTACAAGAGCATCTGGACAGAAGGTACTTTGAATCCTCGGAGGAGTCTGAGGATTCTGACGACTGTCAGTACCGGAATATTTCTCCCGGAGGAGCCTTCCTCTCCTAAACGTAGGATGTCTCCTCCAGAAGATATTTGCTTTCAGGATTTTATCAGAGGTGGCTTGGGGTCTTTCCATTACTGTGGCTCCTGAAACAGAGCCCAGGGCAAAGGAGTTGGAGATTCTACAATATCCCAAAGCTCCTAAGGGAGGCAGCTACTTTGCCTATCCATGAGATCTTACATGATCTCATGCTAAGAATGTGGGAAACACCTCTTACCACCTCTCCTCACTCGTAGACTGGATACCATGTATCAAGTCCCTCCTTGTCCTGGTTTCCAGAAAACTCAGCTTCCTCACCACTCTATTGTAGTGGAATCAGCTATGAGAAGGATCAGGAGTGCAAAAAGGTATGCCTCTAATCCTCCAGGACGTGAGTGTAGAACTTTGGATGACTTTGGATGTCGTTCTTTCCAGGCTTCAATGCTTTCTGCCAGGATCAGTTCCTATATTTTATGTATGGGAATGTTCCTTAAAGAAGTCACAGGAGATTTAGAGGTTTTGAGACCTCTAATTCCTGAAGATAAGAGGCAGGATTTTCTCACTCTGCTTAAACATGCCCAGGATGTTTCTAGATTTGTTAATCGTGCAGCTTTTGACTGTTTAGAGTGCATAAGCAGAACCTCTGCCATTGCCATAGGTGCACATAGAATTGCCTGGCTCCAGGCATCCGATTTGGAACTCTGGGTGCAGGACAAACTGGGCAATATCCCTTGTATAGGTGAGAATCTATTTGGCAAAAATTGGCAAGAGAAAGCCAATGAGTTAGATGCTGACAACTCCACTTTGGATAGGTTATCCAAAGCCACAGCTGATCCTGCAAGGAAGAAATCTTTCAAGAAACCATTCTTCTCAAAAAAAGGTTTTATCCCTCTTATTCCCAGCAGGAACGTTCTGCAGGTCAGCCTGCCCGAAAGTCAGCAACCACCTAAGCAAAAGACTGCTAAGCCTCAACCGTCTCAGCCTCCACAAGGCCTTTGACGTTCATCTAGAGAACTTAGCCTTCCTGACCCTCAATGGACCAGAGCCTTCCACCATTCCAGGAAGGTTGTCACTTTGCCCCCAGATGGGGGCAGATAACAGCAGAACATTGGACTCTCTCCTTCATAAGAGAGGGGTACAAGCTGCACTTTCAAGCTTCATTTTGTCCGCATGCCCCCTCCCACAATGGTAAGACAGTTCAATTCTCAGACCTCTCTCATCAACCTGTTAGATCAAGAGGTCACTATGCTTCTTGCCCAAGGGGCAATAGAAGAGGTACCCATTCCTCAACAGGGTACAGGGTTTTACTCCCCCTATTTCCTTATCCCAAAGAAAACAGGGGGACACAGACCTATTTTAGACCTCAGAGAATTTAACAAATTCCTGTTCAAAGAGAAATTCAAGATGATTTCTCTGGGAACTCTGCTGCCATACCTACAGAGTCAGGATTGGCTTTGTTCTCTAGATCTCAAGGATGCGTACACTCATGTTCTCATCCATCCAACTCACAGAAAGTTCCTTCTGTTGCTTTTTCAAGGAAAGCACTACCAATACAGGGTGCTTCCTTTTGGCTTGGCCTCAGCACCAAGGGTGTTCACGAAATGCATGGCTGTGGTAGCAGCATTTCTTTGCACTCTAGGAATATTTGTCTTCCCCTACTTAGACGACTGGCTCATTCGAGCCCCATCAGAGTCAGAGGCCAGGTTTTCTCTATCTTGCACAATGCGTATCCTTCAGTATTTGGGTCTGGTCATAAACATCCCAAAATCCAGTCTAACACCCACTCAGTCTCTAGAGTTCATAGGAGCTTTGCTGGATACCAGAAAGGCAAGGGCCTATCTTCCCCAGGCCCATTGCCTTCGCATGGTGCAGTTAGCTTCTCAAGCAGTGCTAAAGCCCCTTCTCACTGCTCGAGAAATGTTACAACTACTAGGCCACATGGCATCTACCGTGCATGTGGTTCCCTATGCTCGCCTCCATATGAGAGCAGCCCAGTGGACTTTGTCGACTCAATTTATTTATTTATTTATTTATTTTTATTTTTTATATACCGCGCTATTGAAAATCAGCTCGGTTTACATTAAAACTGAACAGAGCAACAATGCGTTAAATATCGCAATGTGCTTACATAGAACATGGCTTACATATAACATGTGTTTTTACAATAACAATGGCATAATCAAACTTGGGAAAAACAGGGAAACTATTTACATGGTATATACAAGTATTTACATAGAGAAATTTATGGTGCCTGTCAGACAAAATAGCAAACACAAATCGTCTTATTTTGTCCCTCCAATGGTGGCAGTCCACTCAAAACCTGTTGCTGTGGTCCCCTTTTCAACAACCTTTTCCCCAGGCAACTCTCACAACAGATGCTTCTCCAATGGGTTGGGAAGCTCATCTGCAAGACCTCTCCACCCAAGGCACTTGGACTCCACAGGAGACTCATCTACACATCAGTCTCTTGGAGCTCAGAGCAATCTTTCTTGCTCTGCAAGTGTTCCACACCCTGCTCAGCTACAAGACAGTTCTCATTCAGACGGACAATCAAGAAGCCATGTTCTACGTGAACAAGCAGGGAGGAACAGGCTCTCTGTCGCTTTGCAACGAAGCTTTGCAACTATGGGCCCTCGCCAGAGAGCTTCAGATTCATCTCCTGGCAGTGTATCTTCCAGGCATACAAAACTCTTGGGCAGACAGACTCAGTCGAGTTCTGTTTCCACACGAATGGTCTCTACATGCAGACCAGGTGGCCAAGATTTTTCAAATTTCGGGAACCCTGGACATAGACCTCTTTGCAAGTCCGTTGAATGCCAAACTTCCCTGGTTCTGTTCCAGAATTCCGGCTCAGGGCTCTCAGGCCAGGGATGCTTTCCTCCTTCATTGGGGTCAAGACTTCCTTTATGCCTTTCCACCTATTCCCCTAATCCCCAAAACCCTGTCCAAGCTTCAGAGAGACAGAGGCCATATGATTCTCATAGCTCCACATTGGCCACGGCAAGTGTGGTACCCTCTGCTTCAACATCTCTCTCAAGCTCCCTCTCTGGAGTTAGGCTCTGCTCCAGATCTCCTGTCTCAGGAGGATGGAATGTTATGGCATCCCAATCCCCAGTCTCTGCATCTCAGGGCTTGGTTGCTGAAGGCCTAGATCTTCAAGATCTTAACCTTCCTCAGCAAGTAAAGGAATATCCTTTATGCTTCTAGAAAACCCTCCACAAGACGCTCTTATGCTTTCAAGTGGAAAAGGTTTACCATATGGTGCTTGCAGAAGGGTCTTAACCCCCTTGAGATACCTCTGGAATCATTACTGGAGTACCTCCATTTATCCAATGCAGGACTTAAATGGACTCTTACTGAGTTAGTTTTAAGTGCTATTGCGGCTTCTTTCAAGCCTTTAAATGGACAACCTGTTTCCTCCCATCCTCTCATAGCAAGATTTATGAGAGGCCTTCTTTTAACTAAGCCTCCCGTTAAGCCACCACTGGTGGCATGGGACTTAAATCTGGTTCTTGGCCAGCTTATGAAGCCACCTTTTGAACCCTTAGCTACTACCTCGTTGAAATGCCTTTCTTGAAAAGTTATCTTTCTCATTGCAATCACATCAGCACGTCGCATCAGTGAGTTGCAGGCACTAGTGGCTAATTCTCCTCATACAAGGTTCCATCATGACAAGGTAGTCCTTAGGACTCATCCACACTTTATGCCAAAGGTGGTCTCGCCTTTTCATCTTAACCAAGCGGTCTACCTGCCTGTGTTTTTACCAAGGCCTCATGCATCAAATGCAGAAAGGAATCTTCATACTTTGTAAGTAAAAGGCTAAAGCTCTTTTACAGTCCAAAGAACACAGCAACATAGAAAGTCTTCCCAACTCTTTGTTGCTTTTGATCCTTCTCATTTGGGACTTCCAGTCTCCAAGAGAACACTGTCCAACTGGATTGCACAGTGTATTTCCTTTGCCTATCAGAGTAAGAACCTTCCTCTGGAGGGCCATGTCACAGCTTACAATGTGAGAGCCATGGCAGCTTCAATGGCTCATCTGCACTCTGTGTCTATCGATGACATCTGTCGAGCAGCCACTTGGGCCTCGGTTCATACCTTCACAGCCCATTACTGCTTGGACAAGGACTCCCGCCGGGATGCCTTGTTCGGTCAGGCTGTTCTCCAACACCTGTTCCATACCTAATCAACTCCTACCCACCATCCCTGGTTGGATGCCAGAGATCCATGGGGGGAAGTGGAGCCCTTTTACAGGGACACACAACTTCTGGGGTCTCTCCCTGGCATCTAAAGCTAGGGAGTCCCCATATGTGAAGACTACAATCTCCAGGAACAAGCAGGAATGAGTCTTCACATATAGGAATGAGTCTTCACATATGGGTACGTCGGTACAGACGGAGCCTGCGCGGGAACGCTTCCCAACTTCCCAAAAAGGAAAGCTTTTGGGAGCATCCCACAGCGCCTGCGTGCTGCCTTCCCGCCTCTCCCCAGTTCTTCTTTTCTGCGGAGCCAGCAGGTTGTGTTCCTGTCACCGCTGAAGAAGTTCTTTGTTTTATTTTATTTCTTTGGTCGCGCGTCTTCCTTCCCCGACGTCGGACCGGTACCGCCGGTCTTTCTTTCTTATAAAAACAAACACATTTTTCCCTCACTTAGTGTGTTTTTCCTCTTTGGGCCTTAGGCCTCACGAGAAATTTTCCTCATGGAAAAACCAGCCTCCGGGTTTAAAAAATGCACTAAGTGCAGCGGTACTATTTCTGTCACCGACACCCATGAATGGTGTCTTAAATGTTTGGGTCCTGACCACTCCATTTTGGATTGTCCGTCCTGCTCCTTGATGTCTAAACGAGGTTTACAGAACCGAGCAGCTAAGCTCCATGTGCTGTTTCCCTCTGATGCAGCTTCAGTGGCATCGACGTCTTCCAGGGCCTCTACTTCCTCCTATGGATCTCAGGTAACCAAACATAAATCCAGCCGGTCCTCGAAGGGTAGATCTCCTTCCAACGAGGGGCTGGGGGAGGCTCTCGGGCTAGAGTCTGCGGAAGATTTAGAAGACGGCGAGTTGTGTGACGACGAGCAGAGTAGTAGAATAGTGCGTGTATTTCGTAAAGAGGAACTTCCGGCACTGCTTGCCGAAACCCTCAAAGTATTGAACATACCCGTGGAAGATTCCGCTGCGGAGGACCAGTTGGAGGATCCCTTGATGCAGGCGGGGTGCACTTCCCACAGTCTTTCCGCTCCATAGGGTTTTTAAGGCTATGATCCAGGAGGAGTGGAACAGTCCAGAATCCGCCTTGCGCGGGACTAGACTGTTGCCTAAGTTGTATCCTCTATCGGAGGCTGATAGAGAGCTTTTTCGTTCGCCGAAGGTGGACGCGGCAGTTTCTGCGGTTACTAAACGGACTACTATCCCGGTGGAAGGTGCTGCGGCGTTGAAGGACGCGCAGGATAGAAAGGTCGAGAGCTTGTTGAGACAGGCGTTTGATGTTTCTGCCCTGTCAATGCAGGCGGCAGTGGCCGGGGCCTGGGTGGCGCGCGGCTGCCTCCGCTGGTCTCAGCAGTTGCAGGGGCCCCAGTCGGCGGAACAGGAGGCCGCGGTGTCCAGATTGGAGTCTGGTGCCGCTTATTTGGCAGATATCCACTATGACCTCATTAGGGGGTTGGCTAACGGCATGGCGTCGGTGGTAGCGGCGCATCGTTCTCTTTGGTTACGCAATTGGGCGGCTGATGGTTCTTCTAAAGCTCGCCTTAGCTGCCGTTTAAGGGCAGGCAGCTATTTGGAGAGGACTTGGATAGGTTGGTAAAAGATCTCGGGGATTCTAAGGGGGGGTCGGCTTCCGGAGGATAAGCCCAAGCAGGGGAAGCCGACCTTCACCTTCCGGGGGGTCTCAGCAGTCCTTTCGGAGATTTCGTGCCTCCCGCTTTGGTCCGTCCTAGCGTTCCAGATACCCGGGGCACGGACAGAGTTTCCGCGGATTTCGGGGGGCAGGTAAAGGTTTTGGCTCCTTCCAGGCGCAGGTCCCCAAAAAGTCACAATAAAGCGAGGCCGGCTCCGGTGGCGGTGATCCCCGTAGGGGGCAGACTACGGGATTTCTACCCTGCCTGGACCGCTTTCACATCCGATCAGTGGGTGTTAGAAGTGATACGAGAGGGATATGCGCTCGAGCTGCATCGACCGGTGCTAGATTCCTTCGTTATGTCCCCGTGCAGCGCTCCCTGGAAACGAAGAGCCGTATCGATACACTTTCCCGGCTGCTTCGGCTCCGGGCAGTCGCCCCCGTGCCGGAGGGGCAGTTAGGGTCCGGTCCATACTCCATCTACTTCGTGGTGCCGAAAAAGGAGGGCACCTTTCGACCAATCCTGGATTTAAAGAGAGTGAATCGGTGCCTCCGGGTGTCGCATTTTCGCATGGAAACGCTGCGGTCCGCGAGGAGGAATTCCTAACGTCCCTAGACCTTACGGAGGCCTATTTGCACATTCCCATTCGTCGGGAACATCAAAGATTTCTGCGGTTTGCACTGCCGATGGGCCATTTTCAGTTTCAAGCCATGCCCTTCGGCCTCGCGATGGCGCCACGGGTCTTCACGAAGATCATGGTGGTGGTAGCGGCGTTCCTGCGGAAGGAGGGTGTCCTCGTGCATCCCTATCTCGACTGGTTGATCCGGGCGAAGTCGAGGGAGGAGAGTCTCCGAGCGACGGTGCGGGTCGTACAGATTTTGCAGTCGTTAGGCTGGGTGGTCAATCGGGCGAAGAGCAGCCTTCTTCCCTCGCAGACCTTGGAGTATTTGGGGGCGCGTTTCGAGACCGGCAACGGGAAGGTTTTTCTCCCAGTGCACAGAGCGCGGGCCCTGAGGCGGCTGGTGGAGCAGTTTCTAGCGAGACGGTCATCCTCGGCTTGGCAATACCTTCAGCTTCTCGACATGATGGCGGCGACCATCGAGGTAGTTCCGTGGGCAAGGGCGCACATGTGGCCCCTGCAGCGAGTGCTGCTGCGTCGATGGTGTCATCAGTTCGACTCGCTAGCTCGTCGGTTAGTTTGCCCCTTGGGGGTTCGGCGCAGCCTTCGCTGGTGGTTGCGTCAGCGCTCTCTGGCGAACGGTATGCCCTTGGAGTCTCCCGTCTGGCGTCTGCTGATGACGGATACCAGTTTGAGCGGCTGGGGGGCTCATTGCGAGAGTCAGATTGCTCAGGGCCAGTGGTCCTCGCGGGAGAGCCAGTGGTCCTCGCGGGAGAGCCAGTGGTCCATCAACCGTCTGGAAATGAGAGCCGTGTGGTTGGCTCTGACTGCGTTTCAGCCTTGGCTGCAGGGAGCGGCGGTCAGGGTGCTGTCCGACAATGCCTCCACGGTAGCCTACATAAATCGCCAGGGAGGCACAGGCAGCGCGGCGTTGGAAGCGGAGGCGGATCTGCTTCTAGAATGGGCAGAGCGGCATCTTCAATGTCTGTCGGCCCAGCATGTCGCGGGGGTTCACAATGTGGAGGCGGACTTTCTGAGTTGTCGCAGAGTAGACCCTGGAGAGTGGTCTCTACATCCCGAGGTATTTGCGTTGCTGGTCCGTCGTTGGGGTCTGCCGATAATGGACCTCATGGCGACCTTTGAGTCCGCGCAGGTCGAACGGTTCTTCAGCAGGCGTCGGGAACGCATGTCGGAAGGCCTTGATGCATTGGCACAAAGGTGGCCAAGGTACAGGCTGCTCTATGTCTTTCCTCCGTGGGCTCTGGTGGGTCGCCTGGTGCAGCGGATCGAGCGGCATCCGGGTCCCATGGTTCTGATTGCCCCGGACTGGCCTCATCGGCCTTGGTATGCGGATCTGGTGCGGTTGAGTGTGGCCGATCCGTGGCTGCTTCCTCCTCGGCCGGATCTCCTTCGGCAGGGGCCGCTGCAGATGCCTCAGGTGGCTCGATTCTCGCTTACGGCATGGCTATTGAGAGGGCGCGAATGAGAGCCAAAGGTTATTCTCCGGAGGTCATTGCTACCTTGTTGCGGGCACGGCGTCGGTCCACGTTGCTAGCGTATGTCTGGGTCTGGCGTATTTTTGAGAGCTGGTGTGTGGATCGCGAATTGCGGCCTTTGCGGACCTCCGTTCCTCAGATCCTCTCCTTGCAAGCAGGGGTGGACAAGGGCCTGGCGGCCAGTTCCTTGAGGGTACAACTTGCAGCTCTTGCGTGTTTTCGAGGCAAGGTTCAGGGCCAGCTATTGTGGTCCCATGCTGATGTGAAGCGCTTCTTGCGAGCGGTGTTGCTTATGCGTCCTCCGTGCAGGGCTTTAGTTCCCTCGTGGGACTTGAATTTGGTGTTGAGGTCTCTGGTGGCTTCGCCGTTTGAACCCTTGGCGCAAGCTTCATTGAAGGACTTGACGTTGAAGATGGTGTTTCTGGTGGCGATCTCGTCAGCTCGCAGGATTTCGGAGTTGCAGGCTCTTTCGTGTAGGGAACCCTATCTGTCTTTCTCGGCCAACAAGGTGGTATTGCGACCGGTTCCCGCGTTTTTGCCTAAGGTAGTTTCGGCGTTTCACATGAATCAAGTGGTGTCTCTCCCGGTGTTTGCCAAGGAACGCGGTAAGCACGCGGATAACTCCTTGCACGCGTTGGATGTCCGTCGAGCGCTTCGCCGGTATTTGCGGGAAACGGCGTCCTTCCGTAAGTCCGATCGTTTATTTGTCGCCTTTGGCGGTCCGCGCAAGGGGGAAGCGGCGTCTAAGTCTTCCATTTCCCGCTGGTTGAAAGAGGCGATTTCGTCGGCATACCTTTTACACGGCAAGGTGGTTCCTGCCGGGCTTCGGGCTCACTCGACTAGGGCGCAGGCGGCGTCTTGGGCAGAAGTTAGCTTGGTGTCGGCGGTGGATATTTGTCGGGCGGTGACGTGGTCGTCCTTGCACACCTTTGCTAAGCACTATCGTCTGGATGTGCAGGCGGCGTCGGATGCGCGGTTTGGCTCTCGGGTGCTTCAGGCTGGACTAGCGAGGCCCTCCCGTTGAGATATACTGCTCTGTTACATCCTCTATGGTTCCGGGACTGGACTAGAGAGACGCTAAGGAAGAGTAAATTAGACTTACCTGCTAATTGTTGTTTCTTGCGGAACTCTAGTCCAGTCCCGGATCCCTCCCTGTCTCTCGGTTCTCGCTGCCAGCCAAGAAGATACAGTCATTATAGGAGTCTGCCAGGGTTTTCTGTTCTCTATGCTTTCGGTCAGAGCTCCTCTGCTTGCAGCACGCCTTAGTTCCCTTTCGGGGCCAATTTGGAGGGTGAGCGGTGGCGCCTCTTGTTGCTTGTGTTTTGCGCAGGGGTCGCCACGGCTGTTCTGGTCCGCCTTCCGGTAGGCGGGAGATTGTTCATAAGAAATACCAAAAAAAAAAAAAAAAAAAAATTTTCGCTAGTAGTGGGATCTTTAGGGTCAGGATCCTTTTTTCCACTGTATGGTTATATCTACTTATTTGTTGCTCTGCTTAGTATGCTTTGTCAATAGGTACTGATGTGTGGGCGGTCCTTGGGGCTGCATATAGCTGGATGATCAAAGAGATGAAGATATTCAGTCTCCAAAGCTGCTGGTGGAGGTTCACAACTCTATGGTTCCGGGACTGGACTAGAGTTCCGCAAGGAACAACAATTAGCAGGTAAGTCTAATTTACTCTTCCCGATGTATCGATATTTCCTTCAATTCTTCCGCACCTTTAAATACCACGTCAGTCATGGGTAACATCCCTACATCTTCCTCAGTAAAGACCGAAGCAAAGAATTCATTCAGTCTCTCCGCTATCGCCTTGTCGCCTCTTAGTGCCCCTTTAACTCCTCTATCATCTAATGGTCCAACTGGCTCTCACAGGTTTTTTGCTATGAATGTACTTGAAAAAAATCTTTATTTTGCGTTTTTGCTTCCGCAGCAAGCTTCTTCTAATTCTCCCTTTGCCTTCTTTATCAGTGCCTTGCATTTTACCTTCCAGTGCTTGTGCTGTTTCCAGGTTTCATCATTTGGCTTTTTTCCATTTCCTGAAAGATGCTTTTTTGGCAACAGCCTCTCTGACCTCACCTTTAAACCATGCTGGCAGTTTTTTGGACTTCCTTCCACTTTTCTTAAAGCGTGGAATACAGCTGGTCTGGGCTTCCAAGATAGTATTTTTCAACAACACCCAAGCTTGATGTAATTCTTTAACCTTTGCAACTGCTCCTTTTAGTTTTTTCTTAACTATTTTCCTCATTTTATCATAGTCTCCCTTTCGAAAGTTAAAAGGTAGTACTGTGGATTTCCTTACTATCCCTCCTCCACTAATTAAATCAAAGGCGATCATGCTATGATCACTATTGCCAAGTGGCCCCAACACCCTTATCTCTTGCACTAGATCTGGTGTTCCATTAAGGACTAGGTCTAATACGGCTTCCCCTCTGGTCGGTTCATGAACCAGCTGCTCCAAGAAGCAGTCATTTATGTCATCTAGGAACTTTATCTCCCTAGCATGTCCTACCGTGACACTGACCCAGTCGATACCGGGGTAATTGAAATCGCCCATTATTATTACCGTGCTGTAACTTTTGTTAGCTTCCTTGATTTCTTTGAGCATTTCATCATCCATTTGTTCATTCCGGCCAGGCAGTCGATAGTACACCCCCACCGCCATCGCCTTCCCCTTTGTACATGGAATTTCAATCCATAAAGATTCTACAGCAAATTTTGTTTCCTGCAAAACTTTAATCCTTTCTGACTCAATGCCCTCTCTAACATAGAGCGCAACCCCTCCACCAATTTGATCAGCTCTATCATTACCATATAGTTTGTACCCAGGTATCACAGTGTCCCACTGGTTGTCCTCCTTCCACCATGTCTCTGATATTCCAATCACATCTAACATCTCATTTAGTGCTATATATTCTAACTCTCCCGTCTTATTTTTTAGACTTATAGCATTTGCATACAAGCATTTTAGAGACTGTATTTTATTCATATTAATTTGGCTATTGGTAGACATGGGTAATTTGGGATCTTTAAGCTGTGTCTGCTCCATACTTGAGGGCATTTGGGCTACTTTACTCTTTTTTGGAACCTCTCTGCTTTTGGCAGTATCCTTCAAGGATACATTCTGCCGAACCATCCGCTCTTGGGCGACTGTCGGCTTTCCTCTATTATCTAGTTTAAAAGCTGCTCTATCTCCTTTTTAAAGGTTAATGCCAGCAGCCTGGTTCCATCCCAGTTAAGGTGAAGCCAATCCCTTCGGAAGAGCCCCTCCTTTCCCCAGAATATACCACAGTTCCTAACAAATCCAAACCCCTCATCTTGGCACCATTGTCTCATCCACGCATTGAGACTCCGGAGCTCTGCCTGCCTTTTGGGTCCTGCACGTGGAACGGGAAGCATTTCGGAGAATGCTACCCTGGAAGTTCTGGATTTCAACTTCCTACCTAAAAGCCTAAATTTAGTCTCCAGAACCTCCCTACCACATTTTCCTATGTCATTGGTACCGACATGTACCAAGACAGCAGACTCCTCCCCAGCACTATCTAAGACCTTATCTAGGTGGCGCGTGAGGTCCGCTACCTTCGCACCAGGCAGGCATGTTACCAGGCGATCCTCACGTCCACCAGCCACCCAGCTATCTACATGCCTAATGATCGAATCACCAACTATAACGGCTGTCCTAACCCTTCCCTCATGGGCACATGGCCCTGGAGAAACTTCCTCGGTGCGAGAGGGTTTTACATCATCTGGAGGACAGGTCCTAGTTAGAGGATCACTTCCTGCCACACCAGGGTGATGCTCTCCTGTCAAGTGACCTCTCTCCTCCATGGCAACAGGGATGCTGCCAGACTGGAGGTGGGACTTCAGGACTATGTCCCTGTAGGTCTCGTCTATGTACCTCTCTGTCTTTCTTATGTTTTCCAAGTCTGCTACTCTAACCTCTAGAGAACGGACTCGTTCCCTGAGAGCAAAGAGCTCCTTGCACCTAGTACACACGTAAGACCTCTCACCAACTGGGAGAAAATCATACATCTGACACTCAATGCAAAAGACTGGAAAGCACCCATCCCGCTGCTGGACTGCTGTCTGCATCTTAGTTTTAAGTTTTTGTTTAGATCTTTAAGTTCTTTACTTACTAAGGGTTGCTATGGATATTTATACCAATAAAACTGTACCTAATACGTTTAATATATCTTGTTCACCTGAAGCTTAATTAATCTCAGGTCCTTAGTGTATGACTGATTTAGGTAACCAGCTTCACCTGAGAGCACCTCCTGTCTTTTAAGATGTGTAAGTACCTATAAAGCTACGATTATCCCATGGGTGGGTGGGTGTGGTAAGGGAGGGAGGGAAATAACACTTATTAAAAGAGGGCTGCTACACAGTACCCTGTCCTGTGCTGCTGAGGTAAGCTATATTCTTATTTGATTTAAATTATAGCTGTTTGCTGCTGCTAGGCTCTAACTTATTATGAAATTTAAACTTCAAGCTCTCTGCTGGGTTCTAAATTTAACCAGAAAGCTCTCTTCTGTGTTTTAAATTTAAACTAAAAGTACTTTGCTGATGCTAGGCCGAGTGACTATTAAATTAAAACTATACGCTCTCTGCTGGGTATGAAATGTAAGCAGAAAGTTCTCTTCTATGTTTTAAATTTAAACTTAAACTGCTGCTACTAGGCCCTGACTGATTTAACAAAAAATAGTGGGTTCACAGATTAAATAGCTTTAGTAGAAAGAATTCCTTTCAGAAAATTCCCAGAAGTATATACTCACAATTGCAGATCTCTCTCCAGAAGTAAGTCCCTTTTTCTAGTCCTTCAAGACTATTCCACAGCTAGTCTCTGCCAGACAATTCCTGAGGCTCTTAGGCCACATGGCATCCACGGTCCATGTGACTCCAAATGCCTATCTACACATGAGACCAGCTCAGAGGGGCCTCAGGAAGCCTCGTGGACAAAGTCTTCTCTGCAATGGTGGCTTCATCTTCCGAATCTAGTGCAAGGGGTGCCTTTTCAGGCACCTCCACACTCTCAGGTGCTGACAACCGATGCTTCTCTACAAGGTTGGGGTGCACATTGCCAAGGGGCATGTACTCCAGGCCTGTGGACTCCTTGGGAGGCCGCACAGCAGATCAATCTCTTAGAACTGAGAGCTATCCGCTTACCCCTGAGAACTTTCTCTCATCTCATCTCTCACCAGTCCGTCTTAGTTCAGACAAACAATCAAGTGGCTATGTTCTATGTGAATAAACAAGGGGGCACAGGGTCCCGCCTTCTATGTCAGGAAGCGCAGAAACTGTGCTCCTGGGCAGTCAATCATGGCATTCTTCTCAAAGCAGTCTACCTCCCAGGTCAGGAAAATTACCTGGCGGACAGATTGAGCAGGATTCTGCAGCCGCACGAATGGCAGTTGAACCCTTTAGTGATTCAACAGATTTTCCTGAGATGGGGTCTTCCAATCATAGATCTCTTTGCCAGTCCTCTGAACCGTCAACTTCCCAGGTTCTGCTCCAGACAACTGCATCCTCAGAGTAGTAGCGGATGCATTTCTCATTCCATGGTCTACAGGCCTCCTATATGCGTTTCCTCCCATGCCTCTAGTGTCCAAGACACTATTCAAGGTGATCCAGGACAAGGCCTCAGTGATTCTGGTGGCCCCCAGATGGCCAAGGCAACCCTGGTTCCCACTACTATTGCAACTAGCGGTGGACATTCCTCTTCCTCTGGGGATGCAACCCGATCTCCTGTCTCAGGAGCAGGGATCTCTCTTGCACCCCAATCTCCAGTCCCTCAATTTGATGGCCTGGCTGCTGAAAGGGTAGTCCTAGTGCCTTTACTACTGCCTACGGAAGTGGAGGACGCAGTCTTGGCCTCTAGGAGGCAGTCCACCATAAAGTCTTATACCCTTAAGTGGCGTACATTCTCTTCCTGGTGTACTCAACACAACGAGAATCCCTTCTCATGCCTGGTACCAGTGGTGCTGCAGTATTTGCTTCACCTGTCCAACCTAGGCCTTACATCCAATTCTGTTAGAGTTCATCTTAGTGCTCTTTCCGCACACCACTCACAGGTGGAGGGTCAGTCTCTCTCCAGCCATCCTTTGGTGGCTCGCTTCCTCAGAGGCCTGCTTTTGCTTAAGCCTCCAGTGCGTCCACCTGCCCCTGACTGGGATTTAAATGTGGTCTTGCAACACTTTACTTGCCCACCATTTGAACCTATGGCTACTTGCCCTCTGCATTTTCTGTCCTGGAAAACGCTGTTTCTGGTAGCCCTTACCTCAGCTAGGCGAGTGAGTGAGCTTCAGGCCCTAGTCTCAGAAGCACCTTATACTAGGTTCTATAGGAACAGGGTTCTCTTACGGATTCACCCTAAGTTCCTCCCAAAGGTTGTCTCCTCCTTCCACCTCAATCAGGTGGTGGTTCTTCCGACTTTCTTTCCCAGGCCTCATGCTAGCCGGGCTGAGATGCATACCCTGGACTGTAGGAGGGCATTGTCCTTCTACCTTGACCGTACGCGGGAGCACCGGAGGGCGGTTCAGCTCTTCATCTTTTATGACCCCAATAAGTTGGGATTGGCTGTCTCCAAGCATACTTTGTCCATATGGGTAGCTGACTGCATCGCCTGGGCTTACGGGGCATCCGGCCTCTCACTGCAGGGTCGAGTTACGGCTCACCATGTCAGGGCGAAGGCTGCGTCAGTGGCTCACCTCCGCTCTGTTCAGTTGGTAGACATCTGCCGAGCCGCTACTTGGTCTTCAAGCCAGACTTTTGCAGCCCACTACTGCCTTGAGAGGGAGTCCCGCAGGGACAGTGCTTTTGGGCAAGCAGTAATCCATAATCTCTTTGGGGTCTAGGCAACTCCTACCCTCCGGCCCTGGTGTTGGGCTACCTGTCGGGGGTGTTATCAGAGAAGATTCTGTTCTTGCATGCTGAAGCTCTAGAGGGAGCTCATTTTCCAGTTTGGGGCCTCTGGTAGCCCTAAGCTAGGCAGTCCCATATGTGAGGACTGACTTCCTGCTTGGTCCTGGAGAAAGAGTAGATACTCACCTCTAACAGGTGTTCTCCAGGAGCAGCAGGAATCAGTCCTCACAACCCTCCCTCCTCCCCTTGGAGTTGCAGTCATATGATTTTGCTATTTTTGCTGTCTTTTAGCTATGTCATCAGACTGAGCAAGATGGCACCCTTGGGCGGGAAGGGTACCGTGCATGCGTGCTGCATTCCCAAAGGCTTTCTATGAAAGCTGGGGAAATGCTCTGCATGGGGGCTCCGTCGGCACCGACGTCACCCATATGTGAGGACTGATTCCTGCTGCTCCTGGAGAACACCTGTTACAGGTGAGTAACTACTCTTATCCGCTGATGGCAGAAACACATCCTAGGCGCTCCGTGGAAAAAGAAGACTGGAGATAAGATGACACCATGGCAGGTGGGAAGGCAGGCACATATCACAGTAAAGCTTCCCAAAAGCCCAACCCCATGCGGGGCTCCATCGGGGACATCACGCATATGTGAGTACTTATTTCCTGCTTATCCACAGAGAAACCCATGCTTCTTAATGTGGCCCAGAGTTTCTCATGGTTTATACAGTCAAAAGCCTTGCTGTGGTCAATAAAACATATACAGTAGATATCCTTTTGGTATTCTTTATCTTTCAAAGATCCATCTCACATCCGTGATGTCTCTCGTTCCTCACCCTTTCCTGAACCCTACTTGCACTTCAGGCAGTTCTTGTTCCAAGTATGGTTGTAGTCTCTGCTTGGTGATCTTGAGCAGAATATTGTGTCACGCTCCCCTGCTACTGGCTGAAGGCTTTATAGTAGGGGTGACCGCTGTTTTGCTTCTGAGTGTCCTTTATATTATCTAGCAGCAAGGGTTGCTGGGATAGCGTAGTTACTCACCTGTAACAGGTGTTCTCCAGGAGCAGCAGGAATCAGTCCTCACATATGGGTGACGTCGGTGCCAACGGAGCCCTCGCGGAGCAATTTTCCCCAGCTTTCAAAGAAAGCCTTTGGGAATTGCAGCGCGCATGCGCGGTCCTCTTCCCGCCCAAGGGTGCCATCTTGCTCAGTCAGATGACATAGCTAAAAGACAGCAAAAATTAGCAAAAACGAAAGCATATAACTGCAACTCCAAGGGGAGGAGGGAGGGTTGTGAGGACTGATTCCTGCTGCTCCTGGAGAACACCTGTTACAGGTGAGTAACTACGCTTTCTCCAGGACCAAGCAGGAAGTCAGTCCTCACATATGGGACTCCCAAGCTTAAGGCTACCGGAGACCCTAAGCACAAAAATGAGCTCCCTCAAGGTCAGTAGCACAGAAGGAAGGAATCTTCTCTGAATACGTCTCCAACCGGTAGCCCAACATCCGGGACGGAGGGTAGGAGTTGCCTATACCTCGAAGAGGTAACAGAGGACTGCATGTCCGAAAGCACTGTCCCTGCGGGACTCCCTCTCCAGGCAGTAATGGGCTGCAAAAGTCTGGCTTGAAGACGAAGTAGCGGCCCGGCAGATGTCTGCCAATGGAACAGAGCGGAGGTAAGCTACCGACGTAGCCTTCGCCTGAACACGATGAGCTGTGACTCTACCTTCCAGCACGAGGCCTGCTGCCTCGTAAGCCCAAGCGATACAGTCCGCAATCCAGATGGACAGAGTACGCTTGGAGACAGGGAGCCCCAACTTGTTGGGGTCATAAGACAGGAAGAGCTGAACAGCTTTTCGGTGCTCCCGCGTACGGTCAAGGTAGAAGGTCAACGCCCTTCTACAGTCCAGGGTATGCAGGACCATTTCAGCTCGGCTGGAGTGTGGCCTGGGAAAGTAGGTCGGAAGTACCACCTCCTGGTTGATGTGAAAAGGGGAAACCACTTTGGGAAGAAATTTAGGGTGAGTCCGTAGGACTACCCGGTTCTTGTAGAACCTAGTGTAAGGAGGATCAGAAACCAGGGCCTGCAGCTCACTAACGCGTCTAGCAGAAGTGAGGGCTACCAAGAACAAGGTTTTCCAGGAAAGAAAACGTAGCGGACAGGTAATCCGCTGCAACACCACATTAAGATCCCAGTCCGGGGCTGGCGGGCGCAAAGGTGGCTTAAGGAGAAGGAGGCATCTGAGAAACCGAGCCACCAGAGGGTGGCTGGAAAGAGGTCTACCATCCACCGGCAGGTGATGCGCAGAAAGAGCACTGAGGTGGACCTTTACCGAGTTGGACTTTAGTCCAAGGTTGGAGAGAGAGAGCAAGTACTGCAAGACCACTGATGCTGAACAGGAGAAAGGATCTTGAGACTGCTGAGTACACCAGACGGAGAACCGATGCCACTTGAGAGCGTAGGTCTTGCGGGTGGAGGGCCTCCTGGAGGCCAAGATGACCTCTTCCACATCTGGAGGTAGCTGCAGAGGAGCAAGGACTACCCTTTCAGCAGCCAGGCCATCAGATGAAGGGACCGGAGATTGGGGTGTAGGAGAGTCCCCTGATCCTGCGACAGGAGGTCTGGTTGAAATCCCAGTGGAAGAGGAGTGTCTACCGCTAGCTGCATCAGAAGCGGGAACCAAGGTTGTCTTGGCCACCGGGGAGCCACTAGGATCATCGATGCTTTGTCTCTGAGAACCTTGAAGAGCGTCCGAGACACCAGTGGCATGGGAGGAAAGGCATACAAGAGGCCGGAGGACCATGGAATCAGAAAAGCATCCGCTGCTACCCGGAGAGGATGCGGCTGTCGAGAGCAGAACCTGGGCAGTTGCCGGTTCAGAGGACTGGCAAACAGATCCATGGTGGGGAGGCCCCACTTGAGAAAGATCCGCTGAACCACCAGCGGATCCAACCTCCACTCGTGTGGCTGGAGGATCCTGCTGAGCTTGTCGGCCAGGTAATTTTCTTGACCTGGGAGATAGACAGCCTTGAGGATGAGGCCGTGGTGGACTGCCCAAGAGCATAGCTTTTGGGCCTCCTGACAGAGAAGGAAGGAGCCTGTTCCGCCTTGTTTGTTCACATAGAACATTGCCACCTGATTGTCTGTCTGTATCAGCACTGACTGGTGAGAAACCAGGTGAGAGAATGCTTTGAGCGCTAGGCGGATGGCTCTGAGCTCCAGAAAGTTTATCTGCTGAGCAGACTCCCAAGGAGTCCAGAGGCCTTGAGTACATGTCCCTTGGCAATGTGCTCCCCAACCCAGGAGAGAAGCATCGGTCGTCAGGACCTGAGAATGCGTAGGGGGCTGAAAAGTCACTCCTAGTACCAGGTTTGGCAGATGAAGCCACCATTGTAGAGAAGAGACCAGCTGGTCGGAGATCCGTACGGAGTCTGCTAGGCTCCCGGTGGCCTGATGCCATTGATTGCGAAGGCACCACTGAGCAGGACGCATGTTCAGTCGGGCATTGGGGGTCACATGGACCGTGGAAGCCATATGGCCGAGCAGTCGCAGAAAATGCCTGGCGGAGACCAGCGCATTGCTGTGAAAGTGGCCGGCGAGATCCATGAGCCGCTTGGCCCTGTCCAGAGGGAGGAAGACCTGCGCCTGAAGTGTGTCCAACCGGGCGCCAATGAACTCGAGATTTTGAGAGGGGAGCAAAGTGGACTTTGCGAAGTTTATGACAAAACCCAAGTGCTGGAGCAGAGCCACAGTGCGATGAGTGGCTTGAGTGGCCCCCTGGGAAGACTGGGCTCTGATGAGCCAGTCGTCCAGGTATGGGAACACAAACAGACCTTGAAGTCTCAGATAAGCCGCCACCACTGCGAGGCATTTGGTGAACATCCTGGGTGCGGAGGATAGGCCAAAGGGCAGCACTCTGTACTGGTAATGATTTCCTCCCACAACAAATCTGAGATATTGTCTGTGGTCCGGATGAATGAGGATATGAGTATATGCATCTTTCAGATCCAAGGAGCATAGCCAGTCTCCCTGCTGGAGGTAGGGCAGCAGGATTCCAAGGGTAAGCATCTTGAACTTTTCCTTTGCAAGGAACTTGTTGAGGTTTCGCAAGTCCAGGATGGGTCTGAGGCCTCCTGTTCTTTTTGGAATCAGGAAGTACCTGGAGTAAAACCCTTGACCCTTCAGGTGGTGGGGCACCGGTTCCACGGCGTGTTCCTGAACGAGACTTGCTAACTCCTGAAGGAGTAAGTCCCTGTGCAAAGGGAGTCTGGGAGGCTCCCCTGGAAAGTAGGAGAGAGGTACCTGGTGAAAATGAAGAAGATAGCCCTTTTGAACTATGTGAAGTACCCAGGTATCTGTGGTGATGTTGGACCACCTTTGGGCAAAGTGGACCAGCCGGCCTCCTGTGCTGAGAGAAACCAGCTGAGGGGGAGGCTATGCTGAGGAAGTCAAAAACCCCTACCCTGCTGAGCAGGGGCCTGTGGTGAAGGCTTGGGGGCTTGCTGCCTACAGGACCCATTATCCCGTCCCTTGGCCTGCTTTCCCTGTGGGGGAGCTGCTGAGGCCTGATATTGAGGGTAGTATTTATAGGCAGCACCTTTCCTCGGGTAAAAGGGCTTTTTCCCCGAGGCCTTCTTCTTTTGAGAAGGGGCAGAGGTCTTCCTCGAGAGACGAGTCCTGGTGAGAGTCTCCGTCTCGATTTGTGCAGCCTTCTCATCCATGGGCTTGCCAAAGAGGTTATCACCTCGGCAGGGGACATTGACCAACTTGTCCTGTACCCAGGGCTCGAGGTCGGACGTCTGAAGCCAAGCCTGGCGGCGTCCACCGATGCCGGCCGCAGCTACTCGAGCCGAAGCCTCAAAACCATCATAGGCTGCTCGAGATATAAACTTGGAGCACTCCCGAATACCAGTGGACAAGGTTTGGAACCTCTGCAAAGGTTCGTCGGCGAAACCAGCAGAGAACCCGGCTATTTCTTTAGCCAGGTCTCGGAGATACATGCCCATGTAAAGCTGGTATGTCTGGACTCGACAAGCAAGCATAGAGCCCTGGAAGCACTTTCTACCGAGGGCATCCAGGCTTCGGGCTTCCCTACCAGGGGGCACCAAGGAGTGCATTTTTTGACTTTTAAGTCTATGCATGGCCGATTCCACCACCATGGAATGGTGCGGTAGTTGTGCCTTCTGGAAGCCGGGGCTCTTGCGGACTCAATAAATGGAATCGACCCGCTTGCTTAATACCGGCGACGACGCCGGGCTCTCCCACATGCGGAAGAGAAATCGTTCCAGAATTGGAGGAACCGGTACAATAAAGGCCTCCTTCCGGGGAGAGTCATATTGGAGGGCATCGAGTTCTTCGACTCGAGGCTCCTCCTCAGGATCCGCGGGGAAGGCCAGGGCCTTGGCCATATCCCTCACGAAGTCCGAGAACCGGGTATCCTCCGGGGGGGACCGTCTCCAAGGTTTGGACTCGGGGGAGTCCGAAGGGACACACCGAGTCCGAAAGGAACCAGGTGACTCTTCGTCCTCCGATTCCCAGGCCGACTCCTCGGAGGAGGAGTCGAGCGGCTCCGGTCGGGCGGGCACCGATGCTATCTGCTCCAACGCCGAGGGAGTCAGCATCGACGACCTCGGTCCCGAATGGGAGGCCGAAGGAGACCTCGACCGAGGATCGACTCGAGCCCTCATGGACTCGAGGATCGGCTCCGTCTCCGGGGTCGATTTGGAGGTCGACGTCCCGGTGGTCAGGGCAGAAGCACCGGCGAGGCCAGCGATCAATACCCGCTGCTGGTCCAAGAAGGCAGTCAGACTGCTCTCCAAGGCCGTCAACCTGAGTCCGAGCTCAGGAGACCCAGCAGCCCCCGACTCGGGGCCCGACGTCGGGTCCTTCGGAGGCGAGTCAACGAGGACAACAGTACTCACGTGAGCGGGTAAGTCCACCTCGAGTCGAGGATGTTTTGACGGCCTCTCCATCTCCGAGGACCAGGGACGGGAGTCGGGGCTATGCGACCTAGCCCTCGAGGAACCAGGAGCGTCCACCAATCCCGCCCTCGCGGGTTTCTTCTTCTGATGATGTTCCCGGATAGGAGACCCCCTCTCAGAGGAACTTCGACGATGCTCAGGACCAGAGTCCCGAGACGTCGAAGCCTCTGACGAGGTCCAAGCCTGGCCGGAGTCAGAGAAGATACGCTCCCGCTGATGCTGCCGACTCCTCAAAGCTTTTGAGGACATTTTGCCGCAGGGCACACAGATCAGGGAATCATGATCTGGGCCGAGGCAGCGGAGGCAGAAGTCATGAGTGTCTGTAAGAGACATGAGTTTCTTACAGAGATCACACTTTTTAAAGCCGCTGGCAGCCATCGGGGGAAAAAGAGCCCCTGCGAGGTCGAATGACCGGGCTGCCAGGGAAAAAGGAAAAAGGCGCGAAATCTGTCACGAAGGACAAAAAAATGAAAAATAAGGGACGGACTCGCAACCGGCATCGCGAGTCCGGGCGGGAAAAGAACCGGCGTCGAACCGAAGAAAAAAGAGAAAAATAGAGAAAAAATCAACTTTTCTGTGGGGAATCACAGGCAACGTCTGTAGGGCTCCGCGGAAAAAAGAAGACTGAGCAAGATGGCACCCTTGGGCAGGAAGAGGACCGCGCATGCGCGCTGCAATTCCCAAAGGCTTTCTTTGAAAGCTGGGGAAAATTGCTCCGCGAGGGCTCCGTCGGCGCCGACGTCACCCATATGTGAGGACTGACTTCCTGCTTGATCCTGGAGAAATGTAGTTTCTTAGGTTTCACTCACACAAAAATGTGTTGTGGCACAAGGGTCTTTTGGAACAGATAAATTTATTATTATTGTTGGGTTTTTCCCCTTACAGAGGTTCTCAGGCAAATAAGCAAAGCAATATAATTCTTTTCCAGAATAAACAGAAAAACAGGAGCAAATGAAAAGCATCAAATAAAAGTGGAAAAACTGTTTCTTCACAGCAGCACAAAACTTCCAAACAACTTTGTAATTCTTCTTACCAAAACTTGTTTATCTTAGGAGCAGTCTTTCTACATTATACATGGAACAGTCTCTCTTATAGTAATCAGGTGAGTCAGGAATATCAGCTACGTCATTAAACATCTCCTTGCTTGCATTCTCATGGCTCTGTTTAGGAGAACTTCTTGGCTGCAATCCTGGGATAGCTATTTGCAGCTGTTCTAAGAAGACTCCACTCTCACTGACCGTGACTTCTTCTAGTTCAGGAAATGGGTTAGAAGGTAAGCTCTTCCTTATGGTTGTCACATTAGCTTTAAACCATTTGTCAAAGGAGTATCTGCTAGGTGCTTTCACAGCCGTGCTACCCTGGCACCTATTAGCACTTGCTCTTAACTGTTTCACAACGTCTTCCACAAAACTCTGGCTTGGCAGTAACCCTGACGTACCTTTTCTGCTGACCTTGCTTTGTCTGTGCTCGGAGCTCTCTTCCTCTTTACAGGGAAATGGCTTTGCCCTGTCTTCAGGAAGCTCCCACAACAGCTTAGGTTTAGCTTCAAGGTAACCAGTAATGGACCCACCAGAATCCTTCTTGCCTGGGGCTGGGTTCCAAGACTCCCTCAGTTGCTGCCTTCCTTGCTGAAGTGGAATAGACACTTGTAAAGGCTTTTCCCTGCCTTCTTATCCGTCCTAATTCTCAGTGCTGCTCTCCAAGACTAGCCCTGAAGCTGGTTTAAAACGGCTTCCTTGTTCAGGCACGCCCTTCTGACTATCCAGGTACACCTCGTTAGGGCTGCTTCCAGCTCTTACGTCATGAATCTGACCGAGCTGCATTCTCTCTGAAAGCTTCCTGCTGTCATGGAAACCTGGCTTGCTCTGGCTTTTAAAGGTGCAGTGCTCGCCCTTTTCCCCTTCTGTCTGCTCAGGAATGCTTTCGGTACCACAATTGCTGGCAGGTGAAATCAGAGTGATTATGCGATAATTTCCACAGTCAGATCACCTTTCTTCAGTATTGGTATAAACCACAGATCTCCTCCAGTCAGTTGGCCATGATATCGCCTTCTAAATTTTTTGGCAGAGCCTTTTAAGTATGGCAAAAGCCGCATCCAATTGCTGTAATACTTCAATAGGAATGCCATCAATACCCAGTGCTTTGATGCTTTCAATGCTGATTTGATGACTCCTTTCATCACCAATGGTTCCTGGTAATAAGGTACAGGCTGAAATAGCTTGGATCCCCTTGATCTTTATAGTATGACTGTATATTCTTTCCACCTTTTCTTGATCTTCTCAGCATCATTCAACATGGATCTTAAGTATCTTGTAGCATTCCAATTCAAGGATGGAATTTTTAACTCTCGTACATAAGAACATAAGATATGCCATACTGGGTCAGACCAGAGTGTTGAAAGAACTGAAATATGAGATTGCAGACCTGTTATTGGTAATCTGTGAACTTTCATTAAAATCATCTGTAATACCTGAAGATTGGAGGGTCGCCAACGTAACACCAATTTTTAAAAAGGGTTCCAGGGGTGACCCGGGAAATTACAGACCGGTGAGCCTGACGTCAGTACCAGGGAAAATGGTAGAAGCCATCATAAAGAACAAAATTACACAGCATGTAGATAGTCATGGCCTAATGGGAGACAGCCAACATGGCTTTAGACAAGGCAGATCTTGTCTTACTAATCTGATCTGTTTTTTTGAAGGTGTGCATAAACAGGTAGACAAAGGTGAGTCGGTTGATATAGTGTATCTGGACTTTCAGAAAGCTTTTGACAAGGTCCCCCATCAGAGACTTTTGGCGAAGCTAAAAAGTCATGGGATAGGAGGCAGTGTACTATTGTGGATCGGGAACTGGTTAAAAGATAGAAAGCAGAGGGTAGGGCTAAATGGCCAATATTCCCAATGGAAAAAGGTGAATAGTGGAGTACCCCAGGGATCTGTACTGGGTCCGCTACTTTTTGACATATTCATAAATGACCTGGAAAAGGGAATAACTAGTGAGGTAATCAAATTTGCAGATGACACAAAACTGTTTAAAGTTGTTAAAACCCAAGAGGATTGTGGAAAACTGCAGGAGGATCTGGATAAATTGGAAGACTGGGCATCCAAATGGCAGATAAAATTTAATGTGGACAAGTGCAAAGTTATGCACCTAGGAAAGAACAACCCACACTATAGTTACAAGATGCAAGGCTCCACATTAGAAACCACCACCCAGGAAAAAGATTTAGGAGTCATCGTGGATAACATGTTAAAACCCTCCGCCCAGTGTGCAGCGGCGGCCAAGAAAGCAAATAGAATGCTAGGTATCCTAAGGAAAGGGATGGAGAATAAAACAAAGGATATTATAATGCCTCTGTATCGCTCCATGGTACGACCGCACCTTGAATATTGTGTGCAATTCTGGTCACCGTATCTTAAAAAGGACATAGAGTTATTAGAAAAAGTACAGAGAAGAGCCACCAAATTGGTGAAGGGGATGGAAGGCTACTCCTATGAAGAGAGGCTAAAAAGGTTAGGGCTCTTTAACCTAGAAAAGAGGCGGCTGAGGGGAGATATGATAGAGGTGTATAAATTAATGAATGGAGTGGAACGGATAAACGTGGATAAATTGTTTACGCTATCAGAATATAGAAGGACTAGGGGGCATGTAATGAAGCTACAGGGTAAACTATTTAAGACAAATAGGAGAAAATATTTCTTCTCTCAACGTGTAATCAAACTCTGGAATCTGTTACCGGAGGATGTAGTAAGGGCTGTTAGTATAGCTGGGTTTAAAAAAGGTTTGGACAAGTTCCTGGAGGAAAGGTCCATAAACCACTATTAAAAAGGGACCCAGGATATCAATGCTTGGCCTAGTACAAGCACTGCAGAACCTGTGTCTTTTGGGGAAACTGCTAGGTACGTATGACCTAGATTGGCCACTGTTGGAAACAGGATACTGGGCTTGATGGACCTCGGTCTGACCCAGTATGGCATTTCTTATGTTCTTAAGGTCCATCAAGCCCAGTATCCCGTTTCCAACAGTGGCCAATCTAGGTCATACGTACCTAGCAGTTTCCCCAAAAGACACAGGTTCCACAATGCTTGTATTGGGTCAAGCATTGATATCCTGGGTCCCTTCTTAATAATGGTTTATGGACCTTTCCTCCAGGAACTTGTCCAAACCTTTTTTAAACCCAGCTACACTAACAGCCTTTATTACATCCTCTAGTAACAAATTCCAGAGTTTGATTACACGTTGAGTGAAAAAATATTTTCTTTTATTAGTCAAATAGTTTACCCTGTAGCTTCATTGAATATCCCCTAGTCTTTCTATATTCTGATAAAGTAAACAATCGATCTTCGTTTACCCGTTCCACTTCGTTCATTAATTTATAGACTTATATCATATCTCCCCTCAGCCATCTCTTTTCCAGGTTAAAGAGCCCTAACCTTTTTAGCCTTTCTTCATAGGAGTATCCTTCCATCCCCTTTACCATTTTAGGAAAGTCTATCTTGTTCTTCCTCTAATAGTTTCTGATTCTATTTCCTGGCATGTGTCATTGTAGTACTTCTCATCTCGTCTTGCATGTTGGAAATCTGTTGAGTTCTGTGATTGCCTCTCTTTCTCCAGGAACAAGCAGGAAGTCAGTCCTCGCATATGGGTGATGTTTCTGCATGTGCTCCATCGGCACCAATATCTCCCAAGCTTCCAAAGCTCCTTCCCGCCCAAGGGTGCCATCGTGCTCAGTCTCCTTTCCTACGTGAAGCCCAATGAATGCACATCCAATGTCCCTGGAAAAATTCCTTTAAAACTTAGTAATTCAGTTTAGCTTTCTGGTAAGTGTACCGGTTCCTCTTCCCGCCTTGAGCCACTGTCTTCAATGCCATCCTCTGGCCCATCCTTTTTCACAGTTTTTTTTCTCAAGGTTTCCTTGATCGGCGCTTCGTGCCCTTTTTTGCCCAGGGGTCATTGACCCCGTCCGGGTGCATCCCACAATGTCCACTGGTGGGTTAAAAAAAATGTGACCGCTGCAGTCAAACCATGTTCATCGCAGACACCCATGACTGCTACATGCATTGTCTGGGATCGGACCACGACAGTTTCAATTGTGACCTCTTCCAGGCCCATGTCGGCAAAAACCAACAAAAAGATGTTGGAATTGCAGGAAAAGATGCTCCCAAGGTCAGACACTGTGCCTCCATCCCCAGCGCCCAGCTCCAAGGCAAGCACATCCAGCAATACCCGGGTATCCTCAGAGTCCCATGAGCGCAGATCCTCCAAGAGGATTTCAGAGCAGGAGCGGAAGAAAAAGAAGTCCTTGAAGAGCCCAGAGGTCGGTCTGGAGAAACCTGGTAGATTACACTGGAAAAACAGTCATCGGAGAGGCACCCGGCCAAGCTTTCCAAAAGGGACCCTTCAGCAGGCAGAGACCAGCCAAGGGCACTCATGGTTATCAAGGACACACACTCATGAGTGTTGGCATTGGGCCTGAAGCAGTCTGTGCCCATGCCGAAAGCCGCAGAGCCTTCTGGCATGGAGACCAGGATAGCAGCCTTGGAGCAGAACATCACTACTATCCTGTCCCTGCAACAGGCAATGATGGCCGGTTTGCCTGGCTTATCCGCTCTGACTAGCCCCTGCACTGCGAGAGGGTCACCGATCGTCGAGCCAAGCATAGAGTGCCACCGGCCTCAAGTAAGCCCTCGGCATCTGTCCTGTTCCTCGGGTATCCGAGCCTCACTGGCCAGTGTCTGCAACTCAGACCTCAGGTCCTCGACAGGCCTCGACCAACGGAGTCACAGAGCCACTGAATTCTCATCACTGCTCGACTCAGAGTGGCAGACAGAGGATGAGGCATCCTTGGACACACTGAGATGTCCCCTCAGACTCGTCTCCACTGGTGCCTCGACGCCGTTCTCCACCTGAGGACATGCCCTTCCACGACTTTGTACGGGATATGACTAAGGCACTCTCGGTCCAAACCGAGGCCAAGGAGGATCTGCACACCAAGGAACTGGAGATCCACCAGTATGAGGCCCCTCCCCAAGAGACATTCACGATGCCAGTGCAACCATTCCTCTGGCGGCTGCTCCTCCAGATGTGGGAAACACCGGCATCAGTGCCCATTGTCAGCTGACGGCTCGATGCGATGTACCGCGTCCGCAAGAGCCCAGGGTTTCACAAAACCCAGTTACCGCATAACTCCATGGTCGTTGAGTTGACCAAATCCACAAAACTAAAGAGCCAGAAGACCCACTCTTCAGATCCCCGGGTAGGGAGGCTCGAACCCTCGATGCCCTCGGGGGCAAATGTTTCTCAACGACCATGGAGTTATGTGGTAACTGGGTTTTTTGAAACCCTGGGCTCTTGCGGACGCGGTACATCGCATCGAGCCATCAGCTGACAATGGGCACTGACACCGGTGTTTCCCACATCTGGAGAGTAGCCGCCAGAGGATTGGTTGCACTGGCACCACAAAGGTCTCTCAGGGAGAGGCCTCATACTGGTGGATCTCCAGTTCCTTGGTGTGCAGATACTAGGGTGCAGAGTCCAGGCCTATGAACTTTGTATTGGCACATACCTAAGGCACTAGCCAAGGAGCTTGCTGGTTTCTTAGTGGGCCTCGACAGGGAACTCCTCCAACGGTTAAAGACCCTGACCTCAGTGGTACAGGACTGCTCAAAGTTCCTCTCTCGAGCAGCTTATGATGGCTTTGAGTTGTCAGCTTGAATTGCAGCTGCCATCATTGGGGCCCGAGACCAATCATTCAACCTCGAATAGTGGGTTCAGGACAAACTACTCAATATCCCCTGTACAGGGGAGAATCTTTTTGGTCAACCTATGTCTGACAAGACTGCCAAGATTGAAAATGTTTATGACTCGACAAAGGCTCTCCAAAAAGACCTTGGGGCCTCCCGCAGAGAACCACTGGGGAAAAAGCCTTTTTTCCCCAGAAAGAAGGGAGCCTTCTCTCATACCCAACAATGACAAGGCCACTCAGGGTCTCTGCAAGGTACCCAGCCCAAGAGACAAGGACATGGGACCCACAAGGCCAAAACCCCTAAACTCCAGACTCCGGCTCCAGCCCAGTCTGGGGGGAGCTTTTGACTCCCAGGGCATGGCCCCTTCTCCCCCAGGTGGCCTTCTTTAGCCCACAGGGGAGACACAGCCTGGCACTCTTCACCCACAGTTGTGCCTCAGTCACCACAGACCTCTGGGTACTGCAGGTGGTCAGGGAGGGTTACCTCCTCCACCTACAGCAGGCACCCCCAGACTTCTTCCCAGGAGAGCCACGGAGGCCTCTCCTTCACCAAACCTTGCTCCTCACAGAGCTTGCAAGTCTCCTCAAGGACAAGGCAGTTGAGCTGGTACCCAAGCACCTTTAGGACAAGGGTTTCTATTCCAGGTACTTTCTTGCCTCAAAAAGGACTGGAGGCCTCAGACCCATCCTAGACCTGCAAAGCTTGAATGCATTTCTGGTGAGGGAGAAGTTCAAGATGCTTTCTCTTGGAACACTGCTGCCTTACCTCCACCAGGAAGACTGGCTTTGATCCTTGGACCTAAAGGATGCTTACACATACATTCTAATCCCTCCCTCCTACAGGTTTGTGGTGGAAGGAGGGCACTACCAATACAGGGTGCAGCCGTTCAGACTGGCCTTCTCACCAAGGGTGTTCACCAAATGCCTAGCAGTGTTGCAGCCCGCCTTCATCTTCCCCTACCTGAATGACTGGCTCATAAGAGGCAGCACTGCCATAGAGGCACACCAGACCACAGGGCATGCTATCCTCTTACTGCAGCACTTGGGGTTTATCAACCACATCAAGTCTCACCTGACCCCCAGCCCAAAGCCTCGAGTTCACAAGGGCTCAGCTAGACACTCTGCAGGGCAAAGCCTTTCTTCCCATAGAGGGCAAAATGCCTCAAGGAGCTAGCAGCTCAGGTGCAGCGCTAGCAACCAGTCCCAGCCTGTCTCCTCCTCTGCTGGGCCATATGGCCTCCATGGTCCATGTGACCCCACTAGCCCACTTACACATGCAGGCAGCTCAGTGGTGGCTATGCTCTCAGTGGACCCAAGCCACTGGCAGACTACGGGACAGGGTCAGAGTAACCTGCTAACTAGCAGAGTTCCTCGATTGGTGGCAGTGCTCCTGCCACCTCCAGGCTGGGATGTCCTTCCAGACACCCCCCCCCCCCCCCAGAGTCCTGACCTCAGATGACTCATTCCTTGGTTGGGGAGTCCACTGCGACGATCTTCGCACACAGGGCTGCTGGTTCCAGGTGGAATCTCAGCTACAGATCAATCTCCTGGAACTCGGAGCAATATTCCTGGCCCTTTGGGCTTTCTGAGAAACAAGAGCAAAAACCCTCACAGCAAACCAGGAGAAACACAACCATGTGAGTGGTATGTGGAGGACTTGCAACGGCATGCTCCTCCAGGCAGTCTACCTCCTGGGCCAGGACAATGTCCTGGCAGACAGGCTGAGCAGAGTCCTTTAGCTTCATGAGTGGTGTCTGAACACCAGAATAGCCTCCCTGCTCTTCAGTCTCTGGAGGCTGCCCCTGATAGACCTCTTTGCCAACCCGGGCAACATGCAACTGCTCGACCTTTGCTCACGGCAACTGCACCCGTTGAGAGTAGTGGAAGATGCATTCCTAATCCTGTGGACAGGCCTCCTCTACATCTTCCCACCAGTCACCAGGACCCTCTTCAAGGTCCAGCGTGAGAGGGCATCACAGATACTAATCGCTCCCAGATGGCCCAGGCAGCCATGGATCTCATTACTGTTTGAATTGTCAGCAACACTCCCGGTCCCACTGGGCTGTGCACCGGACCTTCTGTCTCAGGAGGAGGGCTCCCTCCTACACTTGGGGGACATTAACAGCTTGGCTGCTGAAACATAGCTCAGGCTCCCTTTTACCTCCCACGAGAGGTAGAGGTGGTCTCCTTGGCCTCCCGCAAGCCCTCCACAAGACGAGCGTACACCTTTAAGTGGCATTAGTTCTCAGTGTGGTATACAGAGAGGCAGGAGAACCCCTTCTCCTGCCCTGTGCAAGAGATCCTCCAGTATCTGCTCCATTTTTCACAGGCCAGACCTAAGCCCAACTCAGAATGGACCTAAGCACAATTGTGGTGCACCACTACCCATCAAGGGAATACCCCGCTTGGTTCAGTCCCCGATCTCTCGATTCCTCCAGGGCCTCTTGCTATCTAAATCCCATGTCCGCCCCGCAGCAGCAGAGTGGACCTCAATGTGGCGCTCTCGCAGCTCACTAGACCGTCATTCGCGCCTCTGGACACTTGCCACCTGTGGTATCTTTCCTGGAAGGTTGCCTTCATGGTGGCTCTTACATCTGCTCACAGAGTAAGCAACCTCCAAGCTCTGATGGTAGTGCCACCTTATACAAGGTTCTAAGGACAAAGTAATGCTCCGCACGCATCCTAAATTCTTCCCAAAAGTGATATCCCCTTTGCTCCTCAATCAAGAGGTGGTCGTCCCCACCTTCTTCCCCCAGCCCCATGCCAGTTGGGAGGAGACCATATTCCATACTTCAACGGACTGAGGGCCACCACAGAGCTTCTCAACCTTTTGTTTCATAGGACCCCAGAAGGCTGGGGCTCCCAGTGACTAAGTGAACTCGGTCCACTTGGGTGGCAGACTGTATTGCCCTCACCTATGAGTGGGCTAGACTCTCCCTGGAGCACCGGATGACAGCACAGCACATGAGATCACACTTTCGCAGCTCACTACTGCCTGGAGAGTGAGTCCCCTCAGGACAGTGCCTTTGGCCAGGCGGTACTCCACAATCTATTTGTGGAATAGGCAACTCCGACCCTCCGGTGTTCAGGCTACTGGAGTGATGGCCCTCAAGACACTAGCATCTCACAGAGTCTCTCAATCAGGGACTCATCTGCTGCAACTCGCGACTACACTGCCATGGTCGCCGCTGCTGCTGTCATGGTTCAGTTCCAGGCAATCTAGAGCTAGGGAGTCCCATATGCGAGGACTGACTTTCTGCTTGTTCCTGAAGAAAGTGTAACTACTCACCTGCAACAGGTGTTCTCCAGGGACAGCAGGAAGTCGGTCCTCACAACCCTCCTCCCCTTGGAGTTGCCTCCTTTACCTTATTTTATTTTTATGCCTTCCTAGCTATGTTATCTGGTTGAGCAAGATAGCACCCTTGGGAGGGAAGGGGACCATGCATGTGTGGTGGCATCTCCCAAAGGCTTTCTTTGAAAGCTGGGAAGATGCTTCCATGTGTGCTCCATCTCTGCCGACGTCACCCATATGTGAGGACTGATTCCTGCTGTCTCTGGAGAGCACCTGTTACAGGTGAGTAACTATGCTTTCTCCTCTGGCTTTAGCTTCTCTGTGTTTCTGAGCATTTTCAGAGTTTCTTTGGTCATCCATTTTGGCCATTTTTGCTTTTTCACATTTTGTAGAGACTTCTCACTTTCTTTTAGCACAACTCTCTTGATGTCATCCCATGACTCTTCTGATGTTCTGTCATTTGTATCCATAACAACAAATTGATTTTGCAGTCTTTAAATTCCAGTGGTATAGTCTCAAGGTCATATTTTGCTACATTCATGAGTGGCCTGCTCTTTTTCAGTTTTAGCTTGAGTTTGCATACTAGTAGTTTGTGATCTGTACCAGTCTGCTCCAGATTTTGTCTTTGTTGATGTTATTGACCTTTTCCCAACGTTGACGTCCACAGATGTAGTCAATTTGATTTTTGTACAATCCATTGGGTGAAGTCTATGTGTGCAGTTGCTGCTTGTGTTGCTGGAAGAAAGTATTTGAGACGAATAGATCATTCGTCTTGCAGAATTCTCTCAGTCTTTCTCCAGCTTCATTTCTGTTGCCAAGTCCATATTTCCCAACCACTTTGCCTTCTTTGTTGCCGACGTTTGTGTTCCAGTCACTCATGACTATCAAGAAATCCTGTTTACATGTTCTGAGCACCATCTTGCACCTCCTGCCCTGAGGCAGGTAAGGGCGGACTAATTGTATCCACCTGCTGAGAGGGAAAAAGCATGCCCTCCAGAGGTGACTCAGAAGCTGCCATACAGGAAAGGCAGAGCCCAGAATCCAAGGATGAGGCTCATTGCCACAGGTCAAACAATATTTCTCCAGGAACAAGCAGGAAGTCAGTCCTCACTTATGGGGTGACGTCGGCACCAACAGAGCCCGCATGGAGCAATTCCCCAGCTTTCAAAGAAAGCCTTTGGGATTGCTGCCACGCATGCGTGGTCCTCTTCCCGCCCAAGGGTGCCATCTTGCTCAGTCTCCCTTTCTCCATGGAGCCCTTCGGACGCACATCCTCATCCCTCGGAAAAAGTGTTTCGTTTTCTGGCCTCTGGGCTACTGTTTTCCGGTTGCACCGGTCATCCCTCCATCCTCCCCCTTGCTCCTATTTCTTTTGAGCAAAGCGGACATTTTTTCCTAATTTTTGTTGACGAGCTTCGCACCCTTTTTTCTCCTAACCGCTGGCCGTGTGGGTCTTCGACCTCACAGGGGCCCTTTTTGCCCCAACGGCCACCGGTTTCAAAAAATGTGATAGATGATCCAAGAACATGTCGCTTACGGACACCCATGACTGTTGTCTATGGAGTCTCAGAGCCAACCATGATCCAGAGCTCTGTTCGCCTTGTAAGAAAATGTCCTCCAAAGCCCTGCTCAGTCATAAGCAGAAGTCCAAGGACACTTTCCAAAAGGCTGCCTCTGAATCCCCGGTGGCACCGTTGGTCGTCTCTCTGCCGGTGGGGTCCCCCACCTCAGCTATGCGCTCAAGACGGCACTACGACCAGGGGTCCCCTGAAGTGGAGCGACATAAAAAGAAGACAACCTCATAGTCGCTGTCAGGGGGCTCCCGCGCTCGGTTGCTTAGCCCCCCCTTGGTGTTCCCAAGAGTTGGACAAGGAGCGGCCTCGTGAGGTACCTTGAACAGACTCCAAGGCCCCGGGCAATGGCGCCAGGTCTCCCGAGGGTAGTCCCGGCGAAGACCCCGTCTCCTCCTCGACGCCCAACCCGGTGAAAGAATCGCAGGGCCCCATGCCCGCGTAAGAGTCCCATATGCTGGAAGTAGAATGTAGCGTTTCTGCATTCATAACTTCCCAGCAGGCGCTCGTATCCAGCTTTGCTGGTCCGCGCCTAGAGACAGAGGTTCCCTCGAGAGGGACACCAAAATCCGCCCTGGAAACCCCCGAGATCCATGGGCCTTGTGAGGGTCCTTGGTGTTGGTCTCGTTCGCCTTCCCGTTCCTCAGGGGTGAGATCCTCCTGGGCCTCCGGCTCCAAATAAGTCTCGGCCTCCGGAAGAGGCAACCAGCCAGAATCAGACTCCTCTTCCGAATTTTCGGGCTGGGAATCAGATGGGGATACTTCCCCTGAGACCCGTACCCATTGGGACCTCCCATCAGACCCGTCCCTGCCCACCTTTCAGCAGCATTTGCCACCAGAGGACGACGACAACACCTTGGTGTTCATGCGGGATATGGCACGGGCTCTCAACCTGGCTACTCAAGCAGAGGAAGAACCTGGAGCTGAAGAGCTTGATACTTTGCAGTATGAGTCCCCTCCTCGTGAATCTCTTGCTGTCCCGGTTCTGCCCATTTTTTCCAGGCATGTGGGAGACCCCTGCATCAGTCCCCATCGTGAGCAAGAACCTCGATACGATGTACAGGGTCCAGCACAGCCCTGGGTTCAGGAAAACCCAACTCCCCCACACCTCCATGGTGGTGGAGTCGGCCATGAGAAAACAAAAGAGCCGAAGTCACATTCTTCGGTTCCGCCAGGCAGGGGGTCGTGAGTTCTCGCCGCCCTAGGCTGCAAGGCCCATCAAGGGTCCATGCTGTCATGCTGTATTCAGGCATACAAATTGTACACAGGCATGTTTTTACATGACCTAGCCAAGGAACTTGGGGGCTTCTCAGTGGGTGAACCCCTCAACAGGTTCCGGACCCTCCTGAAGTCCATTGCGGAGTGCTCAAAATACTCTCCTGCGCTGCCTACGATGGATTTGAAATCTTCAGCTCGAGTCTTGGTGGTTGGCATCGGGGCCCGGTGCCAGGCATGGCTCCAGTCCTCGGACTTGGAGCAGTGCATCCAGGAAAAGCTGCTAGACGTACCCTGCCTTGGTGAACAGCTCTTCAGTAAATCGATGAGGATAAGGCAACCGAGATCGAGATAGTTTGTCACCCGCACCCACCTCTCACGCAAGACCTCCTCCCTTCCTTGAAAGAAAGAGCAAACTAAGAAGCCGTTCTTTCCGCGGAAGGGCCTACCCTACCAAGGCTACCCACCGTACCTACCCACTCCCATGTCGACCACTGCGATGCAGCGAAAATCTGGACCACATGGTCATCGCAAACCGAAAGGGCCCAAGGCCCAAACCCCAGCCCCGCCTCAGCCCAGCGAGGGGTTTTGACGCCAGCAGCGTAGCCTTTCACCTCCTGGCAGCGCCGCAGCCAGTGGGGGGGTGATGCCTGTCCTCCTTCGCCCCTCAGTGGGCGTCCATCACATTGGACACTTGGGTCCTCCGAGTAGTCCAGAACAGCTACCGTTTCTGTTTGGACAGGCTTCCCTCTCCCTTCTCCCCAGTGGAGCCTTCTCGACTCCCTGCGCACCAGTCCTTCTTACAGTGGGAGTTAGATAACCTCCTCACCCAGCGAGTGGTCGAGAGGGTACCGACACACCTCCGAGGTCGGGGCTTCTATTCCCGGTACTTCCTCGTCCCAAAGAAGACAGGAGGCCTACGGCCCATCCTCAACCTCTGAAAACTAAACATTTCTGGTGTGGGAGAAGTTCAAAATGAAATCTCTTGGCGTCCTGTTGCCCTTCCTCCAGCAGGGCGATTGGCTATGCTCCTTGGATCTCAGGGACGCTTACACCCACATTCTGATTCACCCCCAGCACAGGCAGTTCCTGCGCTTCAGGGTGCAAGGGGAGCATTACCAATACAGGGTGTTCCCCTTCGGACTCACATCTGCACTGCAAGTCTTCACAAAGTGTCTCTCCGCAGCCGCTGCCACCCTCAGACAGCAGGGTGTACCGGTCTTCCCTTACCTCGACAACTGGCTCATCACGGGGCCCTTGGCCAGGAAAGCCCGCCTTGCGGCATCACGCACAATCCTCCTCCTCAAGCGCCTGGGATTCTTGGTCAACTACCCCAAGTCCCACCTCGAGACAGCACAGGATTTGGAGTTTATTGGCGCATGCCTCGACACTCAGCGGGCGATTGCCTTTGTACCAGCAGACCATGCGGCTCACCTCCGAGCATTGGTGGCCCAGGTCCAGGTCCAGAGCAACATTCTGGTCACAGCACAGACTAATGCTGCACCTCCTGGGGCATATGGCCTCCACCATCCATGAGGTCCCACATGCCCGCATGCACATGCAGATGGCCCAGTGATGCCAGCACTCAATGGAGCCCGGCCTCTGGTCACCTCAGGGACCCCATTCAGGTCTCCCTCAACTTTCGCAGATCCTTAGACTGGTGGCAGGACCCCCGCAACTTTCTCCACGGACTGCCCTTCCAAACCCCGCAGCACGAATTAGTGCTGACAACCAACGCTTCCCTATTGGGATGGGGAGCCCACTGCGGTGCACTGTGCACACAGTGGCAATGGTCACCCGAAGAGTCTCAACAGCAGATCAACATACTCGAGCTTCGGGTGGTCCAATGGGCCCTGAGGGCCTTCGAAGACCATCTCCAGGGAAAGTAGGTACTTATGCAGACCAACAATTGATAAGCAATATTCTACATCAACAAGGAAGGGGGCACGGGATCACGCCTCCTCTGCTCCTTCGCCTTCCGTCAAGGGATAACCCTAAGAGCGGTCTACCGCCCGGGCCACGAGAACATCCTCGCAGACAAACTCAGCAGGATCCTTTGCCCTCACAAATGGCGGCTGGACCCAGAGGTGATCAGCTGGATGTTCCATCGGTGTGGGACCCCGACCATAGACCTGTTCGCCAGCCTGGCGAACACTCAGCTCCCCCGCTTTTGCGGCCCAGTCCTGCATCAGAGCAGGGAGGCACGGGATGCATTCCCTCTTGAGCTGGACCTCCGGGCTTCTCTGTGTTCCCTCCCACTCCTCTTATTGCGCGGACCCTCCACAAAGCTCAGCGGGAACGAGCGTCGATGATACTCGTCGCTCCCTCATGGTCTCCGCAACCTTGGTTCCCATTCCTGCTCCGGCTCGCGTCCGAGCCTCCGATTCCCCTGGGCTATGCCCCAGGCCTGCTAACGCAGGAGGAGGGGCGGTTGCTACACCCGAACCTCGCCTTGTTGTCCCTCGCAGCCTGGTGGCTGAATGGGTCACCCTAGCCATGCTAGACCTCCCGGAGGAGGGTGAGGAGGTCCTCCTCGTGTTGAGGAAGAACGCGATGAGAGGAGCTTATGCCTTCAAGTGGCAACGCTTCTCGGTCTAGTGTTCCGAGCTCCAGATCGACCCTTTCTCGTTTCCCATTCGGGGGGTCCTCCAGTACCTTCTCCACTTCTCAAAGGAAGGGCTGAAGTCCAACTCGGTCAGGGTACACCTGAGCGCCCTCTTTGCGCATCACTTCCCCATAGAGGGCAAACCCCTCTTGGAGCAGCCCTTGGTCTCCTGCATCATGCGGGGCCTCTTGCTGTCCAAACCTCCCATCCAGCCTCCTCCAGCAGAATGGGATCTGAACGTAGTGCTCATGCAGCTTACACGTTCACCCTTCGAGCCAATGGACACATGCTCTCTTCGGCACCAGTCCTGGAAGGTGGTCTTCCTGGTGGCTTTGACCTCAGCCCGCCGAGTCAGTGAACTCCAGGCTCTCATGGCTGAAGCCCCTTACACCAGGTTCTATAGGAACAGGTTGGTCCTCCATACCCACCCCAAGTTCCTGCAGAAGGTCGTCTCGGATTTTCATCTCAGTCAGGAGATAGTCTTGCCGACCTTCTTCCCAAGATGCCATACCGATCAGGTGTCGGCGGTTTTGCATACACTCGACTGCAAGAGGGCTTTTGCCTTCTATCTGCAGTGCACCCAGCCTCATCGCAAGTCTGGCCGGCTTTTCATGACCTATGATTCCAATCGCCTGGGCCAGGCAGTCACAAAGCGCACCCTCTCTATTTGGGTGGCGGACTGCATTGCCCTCACTCACGTAAAGGTGGGCACCCTGCTGGATTGAAGGGTCACCGCCCACAGTGTCCAAGCCAAGGAGGCCTCGGTGGCGTCGCTGCACTCAGTGCCTCTGACAAACATCTGCCAGGCTGTGACCTGAGCTTCTACGAATACCTTCGCTTCACATTACTGCCTGGAGAGGGAGTCCCACCAGGACAGTGCCTTCCGCCAGGCTGTACTCCGTAATCTGTTCGGGGTATAAGCAACTCCTGCCCTCCGACCCTTCTCGATGGCTGAGGGTTTTGCCCTGGGGAACTGAAGACTCGGCTCCTTTGGGCATCGGCTTCTGCTCATGGCCCCACAGAGGTATTTTTTGGTTACAGATTTGGTAGCCTGTAGCTGGGGAGTCCCATAAGTGAGGACTGACTTCCTGCTTGTTCCTGGAGAAAGCGTAGTCACTCACCTGTAACAGGTGTTCTCTAGGGACAGCAGGAATCAGTCCTCACTACCCTCCCACCTCCCCTGATGAGTTGCTAGATTTTTATCCTTCCCTTGCCATCTGCGGGGTAGGGCTTGAGCTAAGGGACCTAAATGAGCAAGATGGCACCCTTGGGCGGTAAGAGGACTACGCATGCGTGGCAGCAATCCCAAAGGATTTATTTGAAAGCTGGGGAATTGCTCTGCATGGGCTCTGATATCACCCCATAAGTGAGGACTGATTCCTGCTGTCCCTGAAGAACACCTGTTACAGGTGCGTAACTACACTTTTCTGGAAGAAGACAGAGTTAGGGTATCACCAGAGCATGCACTAAGGCTGCGTAGGCCTGCATGTGTGTATTACCTGTACTTTTCTGGAACATGCAACAAAGGCACTAGGGAAGGAGCGTGCACTGGAGCTGCTTGGGCAGAACATGCATCAGGACCATGTAATTCCCAGGTGCACAATAGCCAAAAACATTACAAACCCATGCAGAAAACGATGGGAAACCTCTACACAGCACCAACGGTTGCTAGTAGTCCACCTCAAATTGCGCCCTGTGGAGATGGATTCGGGAGCCCCCAACAAGGACAATGATAAGGTCAAGCCTTGGTACTCACCCCCCTGCAAGCCCCGATTGTAGGTTCCGTGCCAGGCTCAGTTCTACTCCCTTGGAAGTGCTTCACAGTGTAGGTTTATTTTTTTTAACAGCACTGTGCGAAAAGTGGCAGGCAGGCCAGATCCCTCAGAGAGCCTTCTGCAATCTTTGGGAGAGAGCAGGGAGGGGAAAGGAGGAGGGGCGGGCTGCTGAGGTTATGCAAGGCTGCTGTACTCTACCAGATTCTTCCAAATCCTTCCAATTTGTGACTGTTCAACAGACGTTTATGATAAGGGCATGGAGCTCAACCAATTTTCCTTCTTCCTATGGCTACCAAAAAGACCGCAGTCTAGTACAGCCTCCAGAGGCAGGTCTTGTCAGACAAATCTGATTGATTTCTTTGACTGGGTGACCAGGGAGTTGAACCGAGGGAGAGCTCTAGATGTGGTGTATTTAGATTTCAGTAAAGCCTTTGACACTGTTCCTCACAGGCGACTTATAAACAAACTGAGCACCCTAGGGATGGACCCTAAAGTTACTGCTTGGGTTATAAATTGGTTGGGTGGGAGGCGACAAAGAGTACAAGTAAATGGAGCTCACTCTGAGGAGAAGGATGTTACCAGTGGTGTGCCCCAGGGATCTGTCCTTGGTCCGATTCTTTTTAACATCTTTGTTAGTGATATAGCGGAAGGGCTGTCGGGTAAGGTTTGCCTCTTTGCAGATGATACCAAAATCTGCAATAGAGTAGACACCCAGGAAGGTGTAGATAACATGAGGAGGGATCTAGCTAAGCTTGAAGAATGGTCTAGAATTTGGCAGCTGGGATTTAATGTTAAAAAATGTAAGGTCATGCATTTGGTCTGCAGCAATCCAAGGGAGCAATACAGTATAGGAGGTGAAGTACTTTTATCCACTAAAGAAGAGCGGGACCTAGGCGTGGTTGTGTCTGATGATCTTAAAGTAGCTAAACAGGTAGAAAAGGCGATGGCAAAAGCTAGAAGGATGCTTGGGTGCATATGGAGAGGAATGGCTAGCAGAAAAAAGGAGGTGATAATGCCTCTGTATAAGTCTTTGGTGCGACCTCATTTGGAGTATAGTGTGCAATTCTGGAGACTGCACCTTCAAAAGGATGTGAACAGGATGGAGTCGGTGCAGAGAGTGGCTACTAAAATGATTAGTGGGCTTCATTATAAAGCATATGAGGACAGACCTAAGGATCTTAATATGTACACCTTAGAGGAAAGGCAGGATAGAGGTGATATGATTGAGATGTTTAAATACCTCCGTGGCATAAATGTTCAGGGAGAGAGCCTCTTTCAATTGAAAGCAAGTTCTGCTACGAGGGGACATGGGATGAGGGTGAAGGGAGATAGATTCAGGAGTGATATGCAGAAATATTTCTTTACGGAAAGAGTAGTGGATCCGTGGAATAGTCTCCCAGTGGAGGTGGTAGAGATGAGGACAGTAACTGAATTCAAAAAAGCATGGGACCAACACAGAGGATCTCTAAAGGTAAAAAGTGGACTGTTGTAGTTGTTGATATGGAAGGACAGACTAGATAGGCCATGTGGTCTTTTTCTGTCATCATGTTTCTATGTTCTAACGTTACGCTCAAGTGAGAGTCACCCCTTTAGGGCTTGAGGTGGTCATTTATGAATGCTTATTCCATCTCTTTTCCCCTCAATCAACAAATTTTCTACAGCAAGGAAAAAATCCATCCATTATCTGTTGGAGACAAAGAAATACTGAAGAGACCTCTGGTGGCTGAGCAGATAGAGGCAAAGGAGTGATATCATTGAAACCTGGGCTTTTCATTGGTTCTTTGTCTCCACCCCTCTGCTAGTAGGGGAACACAACCCACTTGTCTGGACAGGTCTAGGAGGATACGGAAACTAGTATTTGTCCCAAATCTCCCACCTGAAATCAGTGCTGCAATGTATCTGATAGGGTTGTAGAAATCCAGCACGCTGGTGTTTAAATGGGAAACACGGGAGTTCTGCCTACATGCTCTCCCCTCCACTGCCCAGGCCTCCCCTCCCAAACATGCTCTCTACCCAATCTCTCTCTCACTTCACATGCTCTTGTCCCATGCTTTATGTTCCAGGTAGTCTTTTTCTTCAGCAGGCTTCCCTCCCCCATACTCTCTATTTCTCAAGGCTTCCTCCACTCCCTTTCCCAGCCAGTACCTGTTGTACACTGGCGACTCAGCTAGCAGCAGCTGGCTTTGTTCTGTGGTGGGGACAGGCAGTAGTGGCAAAAATAGTGCAAATTTAAAAGGCCTCAAAAACAGCAGTCCCACGGCACTCTCTGCAGTGAGGGTGAAGCACCAGCATGCAGTCCTACAACCTTCTCTGCAGTGGGGGCAGGTAGCAATAGTGACCCAAGCAAGCCATGAACAACTGCTGTATGCAGTGGGAAGAGACCCGAAGTATCATCGGCATAAGGGGAAATAGTGTGTGTGTGGCCCCCCCCCCCCCGATGTATAACAATCTCCCTTCACCTTACTCCGAATGTGACAAGCAATGGGTTCAATGGCAAGTGCAAAGAGAAGTGGCGAGAACAAGCAACCTTGCCGAGTGCCATGTCCTAAATGGAAGCTATTAGAGTGGAAGCCATTAACTAGCACCATAGCCATTGGATTAGCATATATGGCTGCAACCCAACTACACAAGTTTGGTCCAAAACCAAACTATTTAAGCATCTCAAACAGAAAAGGCCATTCAAGTTTATCAAACACTTTCTCAGCATCTAGAGAGAGAACTGCATATGGTTCCATGGACTCACCTATTCTATGTATTAAAATGCCGAACATTCTTAAAGCCGCACCTATGCTTCATAAAGCCCATCTGATCCGGATGAATCAGCTCTTGCAAACAGGATTCAAGATGCCCACATAGGATCTTAGAGAATAGGTTATAGTCTACATTCAGGAGGGATATAGGCTGGTAGTTACTACAAAGTAAAACATCCTTACCTTCTTTAGGTATAACCGTGATGGCCACGTGGTGAAAAGGAATCTGGGAGCAAACCCGAGACAAAACTTCATTCAAGACCCCCTGACAAGGGCAGGAGCAAATTGTTCTTGCAATGTCCTATAAAGCTCAGCAGAAAGAATATCAGGGCCTGCAGCTTTCACCATCTTGAGACTGCAAATGGCATGGCGCACCTCCTCCAGAGTTCATTCGATTCTCGCACATCTGGCAACAGGCCAAGGTGGTTCGCTGCGGCAACCCACCCTCAAATCTCTCCATCATCAGCCACCAATTGGGAGGAGTACAGATCACCATAGAACCTGGCAAAGGACTCCGCCATCTCTAAAGAGCAAAAGATAAGGGACCCATTATCTGCTTTGAGGGCATGGACCTTCTTTTCCCGCTACCTCGTCAGCTGCCAGAGTAGACAGCTTGTTTCGTTCCCATGCTCATAAAAATGTTGCCTCGTATGAAGCATAGTGGAGACAATAGATTTTGTTTCCAGAGAGACCAGTTCCCCTCGCTTTGCCAGTCACTTCCAAATGTGGTTTCCCACTCCCTTCCTATGGAACACCTCTAGCTCAACTATCTCCTTTTGCAGTTTGTCCTTCCTCTGACACACTCTTCCGGAACCAGCTGACCAGCAAGAAAAGGACATAAGTTGGTCCTTAAGAACAGCCTGAATGCTGAGATGTCAGTCATTAAAAGCTAAATACTCTTGCCAACCCTTTAGTAACAATTGAATAATCTCCTTATTTTTGAGATCTCTACACAAGGCCCACCTCCAAGGGGGTACCCTCCATTTCGCTTTCCTGGAGCACAATGGTGATAATAGTGTGATCCGACACTCCCATGGTCCCAATAATCACGACACTAAGCATCGAGTGCATCCTCTGAGAAAGAAGCCAAAAATAAAATCCTCAAGTAGCTCTTGTGTACCGAGGAGAAGTATAGTCTCTCCCCATCCCCCATGAATAGTTCTCCAGGCATCAGATCAACTCAACCACATCATCAAAGACTGAAGCTTATTCATATCCATAGGAAACCCAGTATGTCCACCTGAGCAATTAAGACCAGACAATAAAAACCTCACCTCACCCATGATAACAACCTCCTTCTGGTGGGACTGCACTGTGTCCAAGATAGCATCTAGGGTCAAACCAACCTAAGCAAAAGGGATATAGATATTGACAATAGTAAGCATGATCCCACTCAGTGTCTCATTCAAAATCAAAAACTGCCCCTCCAGCTCTCCCAATTGGATCTGTACATGGAAAGAGCAAGGCTTGGATAAAAGAACAAGAACCCCACTCTTGTGGAAAGAAAAGTTAGAGGAATAAACATGTGGAGACCATTTGGACTTGCAATGTAAGTGGTCTTGCCCCTCAAGATGTGTTTCTTGCAAGAGAGCAATATCTGCCTTCTCCCTCTGCAATTGCTCTACCACCCTCTTGCGCTTGACAGGGTTATGAAGGCCCCTAATGTTCAGGGAAACTAACAATCATAACAACTGCCCAACTCAACAGCAATAAACATTCCCTCCGCCAAAATGATATCAAACTGTCTCAACCAGGAAAGAAACCCCTCCATCAAATTCCCCTCTCATCCAGCTACCCCAACCACCACCCAACTCTCCTCCTCTCCTCCCCCGCCCCCTGAAAAAAAAAGTAGTGGCCAAAGCATAATAAACAAGGAAAAAGAAGAAAAGGAAGGCCACCAAGCACAATGCTCTAGGACATCAGTGTTTCGGACCAAAAGCCCTCCCCCCAAGCTCTCCCATCTCCAAACATACAAGCAACAAATCCTCCCCACCAGTCCATTCCAACAGCAAACCAGCCAAAATTTAACACACACCCCACAATGAGCTCCCTGCTTTAAGCGGGCAAACCCACACCCCACCCCTCAAACACCAACTCACTATCCCCACCTCAGCCCCCTCATCCTGCACCGACACCAAGGAGGTCCCAACAAAACATGAAACCACATATCCCAGCTCCAAAATTAGAGAGACTAAGTGGCCCCCTCCCACACGTGGAAAAATAACCAGCACAAAAGACAGTATAAGAGGAAATCAGGGAGGCAAACAATGTAAAAGAGCAGACATGAGAAAAATAAAGTACATCACAGGGGTTTCGAAGTGTCCATATCCTGTTCCTGCAAGTCCTCACTCCCTACAAGTTGACGCCAGGCACCAGGGATCTTACATTGCTTGGGGGGGGTGGAGGCCTGCCATTCTCTGTGATCCTTAGGCAAGGCCTAACCTCGAGAGAGGTTTTAAGAGATATGAACCTCCTGACCATGAAAGACAACAGACTACACAGTAGAGACTAACTTTATCCTCAAATAAGTAAGAAGCACACAATAATGGGATGCAGACAAGAGCTGGGCCCCATTCTAGGGCCAACTCCTCTTGGGATCTCTCCAATTTGACAGGCTCAGTGGCCCCAGGAACACAGAAGGTATAAAGTTGCCGGACCAAGTCCCCAGTGTTCTCCTGGTCTCCAGAAGCTTCAGGTAGTCCCAGAATCTGAACGCTGTTTTGACACAGACTGTTTTCCAGGTCATCGTGTCACTCACACAGGTCCTCAGTAAGAGTGCAACTTGTAAATTTTAGACTGGAACAGCATGGTCACATCAATCTGTTTGCCAATATTGATCTCAGTTTGCATAACCCTATCATCAAGGGCCTTGATCTTAGCTTTAAATGCCACTCACCACTTGGGTGAAATTCACCCTGAAAAGCTTAAGTTCCTGCAAGATCGTCAACGTCTGCCTTGGTGACAGGGGAGGACATGGCAATAGAATCTCCAGAGCCAGGCACACCTCTTGAGGTCAAGCCAGGAGTTGCAGCTTCTGCTTGAGTAGGCTCCACAGTGCAAGCATATTTAGACAGGACAGTGGCATAGGAGCCCTTTTCAACCATCAGCCTAATGGAAGAATAGTGAAGGTTCCACAGCTCCACTGAAAATATTCACCAAAATGAAGTGGAGAAGATAAAGCCCAAAATGGTCCATAAACACAGTGCCTGAGAAAAGTCCAGAGATACAGTGGAATATGCAGCGCAGCGCAGCGCAGCACAGCACAGCACAAGAAACTGCAGGGGACTACAGGAGTAGCACTATACAAATGATTAGTAACAGTACTAGAGAGGCTACACCAACCAGCACTTGTCCTCAAATGAATCCTCCTCAATCCCCTGCTGAATCAAAGAAGAAAATCCAAGTTGAAAAAACAGCAGCTGGTAAGCTGCAGTGCAGGCAGCACCCAACGCAGGGAGTGGGAGGGGCCTCCTTTACTCCCAGACTTACGATAGAGCACCGGACCAGCAGACAAAAGGAAAAAAAAAGAGCAGGGCTCGCTATAGAGAGGACAGAAGCGGCCGCCGCAATCAAAAGGAGGAAAACATCAAGGCCATCAGCCCACTAACCCCACAGACCTGACAACCAAGGCAGGCAGGGACATGAGATCAGACATCAGTCAGGCCCCGCTTCTCCGCAGAGCTTCCATGTCGCAGAGGAAGAAAGTTGAGGAGCACAGGGCTGACCAGGACAGAAGTAAAAGGTAAGGAAGCCCGCAAGGTCACATCTGATGGCGGGGAGACCCCCCAAAATCACGGCAGCAAGTTGTTAGGGAGATGAGTTCTGATCCTAGGCATCCATTTTGGATTGAGCTCACCAGCACCCCCAATCGGAATATGTTCTTTTTGAGTAAACTTACCACTGTTTGTAAAGGCAGAAGTGATGTGTTCAGTAAGCAATGGGTGCAATTTCTAAAATGGGGTACCACAGAAAAACCATCATGTTTAGAAAGATCTTTATATTTACATATTTTAAGGGCTTTACTATATTGATGTTGAGACACTGAGTGGTGGTGGGGGGGGGGGGGGGGTGGTTGGGAGACTGGGGCACTGTACTACTATGACACTTTGAAACCCCCGGGATGGGACTGTTTTTCTCATGTCTGCTCTTTTACACTGTTTGCCTCCCTGATTTCCTCTTATACTGCCTTTCTTTTGTGGTTATTTTTTAACTTGTGTGGGAGGGGGCCACTTAGTCTCTAATTTTGGAGTTGGGATATGTGGTTTCATGTTTTGTTGGGACCTCCTGGGTGTCTGTGCGGGATGAGGGGGCTGAAGGAGGGGGGATGGCCATTGTTAGTAAAAGCCATACTGTGTAGAGGTTGTAAAATAAAGGAAAAAAAATACGCATTTATCTAAGTCAGTACAATACATCCCTTACAAACCAATGATACCAACAATAAGTGTAATCCTGTCAAGCAAAGGGGACACATCGGTACATAAAGCACCAGCACATCTAAGACAGCTGGGAGATCCATCACACAAGGCCTTAAAAACTAAATAGTATATTTAAAGTGGATGTAAAATATATCGATAGCCAATATAGTTAACACTGGGGGTCATATGAACCTATGGTCCAGTCTTTGTCAAATGTGCCGTTAAGTTTTGAACTAGCTGAAGAGCACACAACGTATATGCTGGAAAAGCGTAGTTACTCACCTGTAACAGGTGTTCTCCAGGGACAGCAGGAATCAGTCCTCACATATGGGTGATGTCGGTGCCGACGGAGCCCCCATGCGGAGAAATTCCCCGTGATTGCATTGTGCATGCACGATCCCCTTCCCGCCCAAGGGTGCCATCTTGCTCAACCAAATGACATAGCTAAAAAGAGCAAAATGAATAAAAATCAATAGTAGGACTGCAACTCCAGGGAAGGTGGGAGGGTAGTGAGGACTGATTCCTGCTGTCCCTGGAGAACACCTGTTACAGGTGAGTAACTACGCTTTCTCCAGGAACAAGCAGGAAGTCAGTCCTCACATATGGGACTCCCTAGCTATAGGCTACCGAGAACCCCTAGCTGAAAAATGGCTCCCTCTAGAAGAGCCACAGAAGCTGGGATGGGAATTCAGCAGAGACGCTACACCCCCGGTAGCCTGACACCAGAGGACCAGAGGGCCAGAGGGTAGGAGTTGCCTAAACCTCAAATAGGTTACGGAGTAACGCCTGGCCAAAAGCACTGTCCCGTCGAACCTCTCCATCCAAGCAGTAATGGGCCGCAAAAGTCTGACTTGAAGACCAGGTTGCAGCCCGGCAGATGTCTGCCAGCGGAACAGAGCGGAAGTAAGCCACTGATGCGGCCCTTAGCCCTGACACGGTGGGCCGTGACTCGACCCTGCAATGGGAGGTTGGCCGCCCTGTACACCCAGGCAATGCAGTCTGCCACCCAGGTGGACAACGTGCGCTTGGAGACAGGTAGCCCCAGTTTACTGGGGTCATAAGAGACGAAGAGCTGGGTAGCCTTTCGATGCCCCCGTGTACATTCCAGGTAGAAGGCTAGTGCCCTCTTACAATCAAGGGTATGCAGCACCGCCTCTGCCCGGCTGGCATGCGGTCTGGGAAAGAATGTCGGAAAAACCACCTCTTGGTTGAGGTGGAATGGAGAGATCACTTTTGGAGGAAACTTGAGGTGGATGCGCAGGACCACCCTGTTCCTATAAAACCGTGTACACGGTCTTTCTGACACAAGAGCTTGTAGCTCACTCACTCGTCTGGCCGATGTGAGTGCCACCAGGAAGAGCACCTTCCAGGAGAGGAAGCGCAGATGGCAAGCAGACATCAGCTCAAAAGGTGGGCGAGTAAGTTGTTGCAAGACCACATTCAAATCCCACTCGGTTGCCGGGGGACGAACCGGGGGTTTTAGTAGAAGTAGACCTCTGAGGAATCTGGACACCAAGGGGTGAACCGACAGAGGATGTCCTTCCACTGAAGAGTGGTGTGCCGACAGAGCACTCCGGTGGACCCGGACAGAGTTAGACTTGAGGCCTAATTCTGAGAGGTGAAGCAAGTACTGTAATACTACTGGTACTAGACAAGAGAAAGGGTTCTCGTTGTGCTGTTTACACCATACTTCAAACCTACGCCACATGAAGGCATAGGTTTTCCTAGTGGACTGCCTCCTTGAGGCCAGTAGCACTTCTTCCACCTTCTTAGGCAGGAGGAGAGAAGCTAGCACTACCCTTTCAGCAGCCATGCCATCAGGTTGAGGGACCTGAGGTTGGGGTGTAAGATAGAGCCCTGCTCCTGGGACAGGAGGTCAGGCTGTGTCCCCAGAGGGAGTGGGGTTTCCACCGCCAAGGAGAAGTGGAAACCAAGGTTGCCTTGGCCATCTGGGGGCTACCAGGATGACCAAGGCCTTGTCTTGAAGGATTTTGAATAGAATTAGGGCCACCAGAGGCGTGGGAGGAAACGCATATAGGAGGCTCACGGACCAGAAGATTAGAAAAGCATCTGCAGCCATCCTTTGTGGGTGTGGCTGTCTGGAGCAAAAGTTGGGCAACTGATAATTCTGTGGGCTTACAAAGAGATCTATGACTGGATGTCCCCAGCATTGGAAGATCTGCTGGGCTACCTCCAGATTCAGTTGCCACTCATGAGGTTGGAGAATTCTGCTTAGCTTATCTGCTAGGTAGTTCTCCTGACCCGGCAGATAAACTGCTTTGAGAGACATTCCTTGTCAGATTGCAAAGGAACAGAGGTCCAGTATCTGCTGACACAGGATGCGGGACCCTGTCTCTCCCTGTTTGTTCACATAGAACATAGCCACCTGGTTGTCTGTTTGTACTAATACAGACTGATGTGAGAGAACATGAGAGAAGGTTTGAAGATCTAGGCGTATCACCCGGAGCTCTAAGAGGTTGATTTGTTGCTTCTTCTCTTGAGACCACAACCCTTGAGTGCATAAGTCCTGGCAATGGGCTCCCCAGCCCAGCAGAGATGCATCTGTCATCAGCACTCTTGTGTATGAGGGAGGCTGGAAAGGCACTCCCTCAAGCAGGTTGGATGGCTGAAGCCACCAGGTCATCAACTTCAGTAGTCATTTGGACACTCTGATCCTGTCTCAGAGTCTTCCTGTGGATTGTGTCCACTGATCTCTGAGGCACCACTGAGCTGTCCTCATGTGGAGATGGGCATTTGGGGTCACATGAACTGTGGAGGCCATGTGTCCTAGAAGGCGTAGAAAGTGCCTCGCTGATATCTGAGACTTCTGGTTGATTTGTTGCACAAGCTCAAGAAGCCTCTGTGCCCTGCCCTCTGGCAGGTAAGCCTTCGCTTGAAGGGTGTCTAACCTTGCCCCTAATGAACTCTAAATTTTGAGTGAGGAGCAAAGTGGACTTTACTTGATTTATGACAAAACCGAGATGCTGCAGCATGTACATCGGAGGAGCTGGTACCATAAAGGGCTTCCCGAGGGGGAAAATCATACTGGAGGGCTTCGAGCTCTTCGGCTTGAGGCTCCTCCTCGGTGTCCACCAGGAATGCCAAAGCCTTGGACATGTCCCTGATGAAGTTTGAGAACTGGGTATCCTCCGGGGGGGGGGGGGGGGGGGGGGGGGGGGGTGGGGGAACCTTCTCTGAGGCTTGGACCCCGGCGAGTCCAATGGGACACACCGGGTCCGATGGGTGTCCAGGGACTCTTCATCCTTAGTTTCCCATGCCGAGTCCTCCGAAGAGGAATCGATGGGCTCCGGGCGTGAGGGCTTCGATCTCGACTGCCCCGATGCCAAGGGCACCAGCATCGACGACCTCGGTCCTGAACGGGAGGTTGAGGGAGACCTTGGCCGAGGATCGACTCGAGCTCGAAGAGTCTCGAGGATCAGCTCGGCCTCCGGGTCGACTTGGATGTCGAGGTCCCGGTGGTCGGGGCAGATGGACCGGTGAGACCGGCCATCAGTGCCCGCTGCTCCATGAAGGCAGACATGCTGCGCTCCAAGGCCGTCATCCTGAGACCGAGCTCAGAAGACTCCGCAGCCTCCAGAGATGCCGGTTCTCCCGAAGAGTCAACAAGGACAACAGCAGTTACCATCCACGGCATCTCCGGCTCCATGCGAGGTACTTTTTCAGGGCGCACCGGCTCCGAGGACCCAGGGCGGCGGTCAAGACCCCGCAACCTGGTCCGCGAGGGCCCAGGCCGATCAGAGGCTTCCAACGACGACGCCCTTACAGGTTTCTTCTTCCTCCGGTGTTCCCGCGAGGGAGACCTCCGCTCAGATGAGCCATGATGATGCTTGAGTCAGACAGCTCCTGAGACGTCGAGGCTTCTGACGAGGTCTGGACCCGGGTGGATTCGGACTCTCAGAAAATCCTTTCACGCTGCTGCTGCCTACTTCTAAGTGACTTAGAGGACATTTTGCTGCAAAGGCCACAGGCCTTCGGGTCATGGCCAGCCCCGAGGCAGCGGAGACAGTAGTCATGTGTGTCGGTGAGGGACATTAATTTTTTACACCGATCACACTTTTTAAACCCGCTGGCAGCCATGGGGGAAAAAGGGCCCCTGCGAGGTCAAATGACCGAGCTGCCAGTGAAAAAGAAAAAGCGCGAACGCTAGTCACGAAGGACAAAAACAAAAAATAAGACCGGACTCGATACCGGTGTACCGAATCCGAGGCGGGAAGGGGAACCGGCGTCGAACCGGGCCGAAGAAAAAAAAAAAATCTTCAGGAGTTTTGATGCACTTTTTCCACGAGGGAAGTTGGACTATGTCCGTTGGGCTCCGTGGAAAAGGGAGACTGAGCAAGATGGCATCCTTGGGTGGGAAAGGGATCGTGCATGCGCGATGCAATCCCAAAGGCTTTCTTTGAAAGCTGGGGAATTGCTCCGCATGGGGGCTCCGTCGGTGCCAATGTCACCCATATGTGAGGACTGACTTCCTGCTTGTTCCTGGAGAATCTAAGATAGTTCCCTCTAATTACTGTAAAGTGGATGCTTACCTGTAACAGGTGTTCTCTGCAGAAAGCAGAGAAATGCAGCCACAATTGCTTGGTGACGGCACGGACACTGCCAAGTGACCAGAGCCCTTCCCCAGATTAAAGTTTTGAGACTTTAGTGTGCATGTGCCCGAGCGCTCCCCCTGCTAATCCAATCACCACTATGTCAGATCCTCCAGAGCAGGAAATGTTGCAGAAGCCACTGTATTGCTATGTTGTATTATGCTTATGAATCTAATATATATATTTCTCCAGGAACAAGTAAGGCAGTCAGTCCTCACTTATGGGTGACGCTGGCACCAACTGAGCCCACACGGAGCAATTTCCCAGCTTTCAAAGAAAGCCTTTGGGATTAGTGCCACACATGCGTGGTCCTCTTTCCACCCAAAGGTGCCATCTTGCTCAGTCTCCCTTTTTCCGCGAAGCCCTTTGGACGCACGTCCTCGTCCCTTGGAAAAAGGTTTTTCGTTTTTGGCCTCTGGCCCTCTCTTTTCTGATAGTACTGGTCTTCTCCTGTTGTCCCCTTCGCTCTTTTTTTCCCCGAGCAAAGGGACGTCCTTTATTCCAGCCTTTTTGGAAAATGTTTCTCTTCAGGCCTTTTTGCGCCCTTTTCAACTACTGGCCTTGAGGTTCTTTGACCTAGCAGGGGCTATTTTTGCCCCAATGGCCACCGGTTTTAAAAAATGTGACAGATGCTCACAGACACCCATGACTGCCGTCTCTGGTGCCTGGGGGCCGACCATAACCCGGAGCTCTGCTCTCTCTGTAAGAAAATATCCACCAAGGCCCTGCTAAGTCGCAAGCAGAAGTCCAATGACATTTTCCATAAGGCAGCCCTGGAATCCCCGGTGGCATCCTCGGCCATCCAGCTGCTTACGGAATCTCCCACAGTGGCCCTGTGTTCAAGGTGGCACTCCAATCAGAGGACTCCTAAGGTGGAGAGGCGCAAAACGACGACCTTGAAGTCGCTGTTGGGGTCTGCACCGGTTTGAGGTGGGGACTTGGGTTCATCTGTGCACTCCTCGACACGGATCAGGCGACCGCCTTCCTGCACCAGGACCGTGTGGATCATCTCCGTGCCCTGGCGGCCAAGGTAGGGCTCAGATTCCAGTGTGAGCCACGTTGTGCCTCCTGGGGCACATGGCCTCCACCGTCCATGTTGTTCCCCACACCCGCATGCAGACAGCTCAGTGGTGCCTCAGGACAATGGAGCCAGGCCTCCGGCTGCCTCTGGGACCCTGTCCAGGTATCCTGCAGTCTTTACACCTCCCTGCCTGGATTGGTGGCAGGATCCCTGAAGCCTTCTTCGAGGAATGCCCTTCCAGGCCCCGCAGCACGAGCTCGTCCTGACGGATGCATCCCTGCTGGGTTGGGGAGCCCGCTGAGTTGGGGAGCCCACTGCGGCAACCTACACACCCAGGGATAGTGGTCGCCCGAAGACTCTCAGCAGCAGTTCAATCTGCTTGAGCTTCGGGCGATCTGGTGGGCCCTGAGGGCCTTCGAGTACCACCTGAGGGGAAAGTCGGTGCTCGTGCAGATCGACAATAGGGTAGCTATGTTCTACATAAACAAGGAGGGTGGAACAAGTTCCCCCCCCCCCCCCCCCCAACGGGAGGCAGTTCTCCTTTGCCGTTCGCCGGGGCATAGACCTTCAGAGCGGTCTATCTCCCGGGCCAGGAGAATGTTCTCACGGACAAACTCAGCAGAATCCTCCGCCCACACGAGTGGCCCCTGAATCCAGGTGTCCAGCCTCTTATTCCATCGGTGGGGGACTCCGTCCATGGATCTGCTCACCAGCCTGATTAACGCGCAGCTTCCCCGCTTCTGCGGACTGGTTCCACACCCGAGCAGGGTGGCTCCAGATGCGTTCCTCTTGAATTGGATCTCCAGGCTTCTTTACACCTTCCTCCCCACTCCTCTCATTGCGACGACTCTACACAAGGTCCAGCAGGAGCGAACTTCAATGATTCTTGTGGCTCCTTTGTGGCCTCTCAACCGCCTTGGTTCCCGCTTCTGCTCCGGCTCTCATCCCAGTCTCCAGTCCCCTTAGGCTTCGCCCCGAGCCTGCTAACGCAGGAGGGACAGGTGCTCCACCCGAACCTGGCCTCGTTGTCCCTTACAGTCTGGTAGCTGAACGGGTCTCCTTAGCCCCACTGCACCTCCCGGGGGAGGTCGAGGTGGTGGTCCTTGCGTCAAGGAAGGACTCGACGAGGCAAGCCTATGCCTTTAAGTGGCAGCATTTCTCAATCTGGTGCTCCGATCTCCAGATCGACTCATTCTCTCCGGTGTGTTCTCCAGTACCTCCTCCACCTCTCAAAGGAGGGTCTGAAGTCCAACTCGGTCAGGGTACACCTGAGACCCATCTCGGCTAACCACCTCCCCATCGAAGGTAAACCCCTCTCAGGGCAGCCCCTGGTCTCCCACTTCATGCGGGTCCTCTTACTTTCCAAGCCTCCCATCTGGCCTCCTCCGGCGGAGTGGGACCTGAACATCGTGCTCATGCAGCTTACACAGCCGCCCTTCGAGCCAATGGTGACGTGCTCATTTAAGCACCTCTCCTGGAAGGTAGTCTTCCTGGTGGCTGACCTTGGCTCGGCGAGTCAGCGAACTCCAGGCCCTCATGGCTGAAGCTCCATACACCAGATTCTATGGGAACAGGATGGTCCTCCGCACCCACCCCAAGTTCCTATGAAAGGTTGTCTCAGACTTCCATCTCAATCAGGAGTTAGTCTTGCCAACCTTCTTCCCGAGACCTCATGCCAACCGGGCATCGGCGGTCTTACATACACTCGACTGTAAGAGAGCTCGCCTTCTACCTGCAGCACACACAGGTTCATCACAAGTCTGATCGGCTCTTTATTGCCTACGATCCCAACCGCCTGGGGCAGGCAGTCACCAAGCGCACCCTCTCCATCTGGGTGGCGGACTGCATTGCCTTCATCCAGGCAAACGTGGGCGCACCGCTGGATCGGCAAGTCATTGCACACGGTGTCTGGGCCAAGGCGGCTTCGGTGGCGTCGCTGCGCTCAGTACCTCTAACGGACATCTGCCGGGCTGCGACCTGGTCTTCAGCAAACACTTTCACTTTGCACTACTGCCTGGAGAGGGAGTCCCACAAGGACAGCGCCTTCGGCCAGGCTGTACTCCGTAATCTGTTCGGGGTATAAGCAACTCCTGCCCTATGACCCTTCTTTGGCGGCTACCGAGAACTTCGCCCCGGGGAGCTGAAGGGCTCCTTCAGGCATCAACTTCTGCTCACGACCTCGCAGAGGCATTTTTTGGGTTATAGGTCCTCCCTCCCCTACCGCTCTTACCTTGGAGCCTCTTTGCCGTGTGGCTTTTCTACCCCTTGCACTCAGCCTTCCTTCCCAAGCTTCGGCACCGAGGAGGCGACTCAGGGCTGCCAGCTTTCACTCCCATCAATCCACTGCTGCCCCTGCGGCGGCTCATCACCTGATAACAGGCTCGGGAGCCAGAAGTCAGGCCTCCACAGAACTCCCCCCTGAAATCCTGGGGAAGGGGAGGGGTTTAGAGAAGGAATATCCCTCCCCTCAGCCCTGTTCTCCCCCATCTCTTTTCTGCCTTTAAAAACAAAGAAACCTGCACCTTAACAGGGGAAATAAAAGGAAACTCTAATTAAACCTATCTCCTTAGTTGTCCCTTCAGTGAGTCCAGCACCCTGACTTACTACCTCCTCCAGATGCTTGGAGACTGAGCATATTGGGGCTGGTAGACGGTGCCAGCTTCATAAGTAAACTGATGTCATCAAAAAGATGACATGCTCAGTCTCCAAGCTGCTGGAAGAGGTACACTACCCAGAGGTGTGGGACTGGACTGTAGGGATGATAAGGAAGAGGGAGTTGAACAGATAACTGTCATGCGTTTATATTACTAATATTGCTGCTGAAGTGAAGATCTCCTTGCTACGTATAGGCTAGCTCAAACAAGTAAGCTTTCAGATTTCTTGAATGTCCTAAGGGAAGTGAGTGAGTCTAATAGCACCCAGGTTTGTACTATAGGTACAACTCTAGTCCTCCTCTTCCAGGGGAGAGAGTGGCATATGCCCTTTCCCATACAAATGTTCTCCTAACATTCAATGCCACAAATTTTCAAAGAGGAAATATGCTGAAGACTGTTCTAAATTCTACTGACTTTCTACTTGCTTTCCCCTGCCAAAAGCAGCTGAATATCATTAGAATATATCCAATAACACATCCCAGACGTTAACAAAAACGAGTCTGCCAAAGGCCTAACATACCAGTATAAAATGAGGTTAAGGGAGGGGTGGACATGATTCATTCATCCGATAGCTTAGTGACTTTTTTTTTTTTTTAAGAAGTCTTGCTAGATATTGCTACAAGAGCCAAATGATTAGCCTCCTTTTTGATGTGTTTCTGTGGATGGAAATATAGCATAGTTACTCACCTGTAACAGGTGTTCTCCAGGGACAGCAGGAATCAGTCCTCACTTATGGGTGATGTCGGCACCGCTGGAGCCCGCACGGAGCAATTCCCCAGCTTTCAAAGAAAGCCTTTGGTATTGCTGCCATGCATGCGTGGCCCTCTTCCCGCCCAAGGGTGCCATTTTGCTCAGTCAGGTCCCTTAGCTCGAGCCCTACCAAGCAGATGTCAAGGAAAGGATAAAAATCCAGCAATTCATCAGGGGAGGTGGGAGGGTAGCGAGGACCGATTCCTGCTGTCCCTGGAGAACACCTGTTACAGGTAAGTAACTACGCTTTCTCCAGGAACAAGCAGGAATCGGTCCTCACATATGAGTGACGTCGGGTCAATGGAGCCCACGCGGAGCAAATCCCCAGCTTTCAAAGAAAGCCTTTGTGATTGCTACCATGCAGGCATGGTCCCCTTCCCGCCCAAGAGTGCCATCTTGCTGAGTCAGATGACATAGCTAAAAGATGGCAAAAAGAAAATAAAAGATGGTACAGCTGCAACTCCAAGGGGAGGAGGGAGGGTTGTGTGGACTAATTCCTGCTGTCCCCAGAGAACACCTGTTACAGGTGAGTAACTATGCTTTCTCCAGGAACAAGCAGGAAGTCAGTCTTCACATATGGGACTCACCAGTTACAAGGCTACCATGAGCCTATAGCAAAAAACGGCTCCCTCGTAGAGAGCCACAAGCAGCAGCAATGAAATCCGTATAACGGACCAAACAGGACCTCCGCGTCCAAAGGAACTAACACTCTGGTAGCCTGAACACAGAAGGGTCGGAGAGCAGGAGTTGCCTAGACCCCGAAAAGGTTACGGAGCATGGCCTGGCCAAAAGCACTGTCCCGTTGGGACACTCTACCCAGGCAGTAATAAGTTGCAAAGGTATGAACTGAAGACCAGGTGGGGGCCCAGCAGATGTCTGCCAGAAGAACCGAACGCAGGTGAGCAACTGATGTTGCCATAGCCCTGACCCGGTGTGCCATGACCAGGCCTTCCACTCGCCTCTTCATAAGCCCGGGCAATACAGTCTGTCACCTAGGTGGATATCATACGCTTGGACACCGCCTCCTGCAACTTACTGGGATCGTAGGAAACGAAAAGCTGAGAGGCTTTCTGGTGGCCTTGAGGGCGTTGACAAGGCCCTCTTACAGTCCAAGGTATGGAGGACCGTCTCTGCCCGAATGGCATGAGGTCTGGGAAAGAAGATAGGGAGGACCACCTCCCGGTTAAAGTGGAAAGAGAACACCACCTTCGGAAGAAATTTGGGACACATGCAAAGCACCACCCTATTCTTGTAAAACCTGATGTAAGGTGTCTCAGCCATGAGGGCCTGAAGTTCACCTACCCTACGGGGCAGAAGTGAGCACAACCAGGAAAACCACCTTACAGGAGAGATAGCAAAGGTGGCACATAGCCAGAGGCTCAAAGGGCAATAGGGTGAGCTGCCCCAACCCCACATTGAGATCTCATTCAGTTGCCGGGGGGGGGGGGGGGGTGAACCAGGGGCTTAGACAGGAGTAGGCCCCTTAGGAAGCGAGACACCACTAGGTGGGCCGAGAGGGTCTTCCCGTCCACCTGATGGTGGTTTGCCACTAGGGCAGAGGTGTACTCTAACAGAGTTAGACTTGAGCCCCGCCCAGGAGAGGTGGAGCAGGTACTGCAACACCATGACCACCAGGCAAGAAAAGGTAGACGCCTCGTGAGGCCAGCAGAACATCCTCCACTTCTTTCGGGAGGTAGAGCACGGATAAAGTCACCCTCTCAGCAGCCATGCCATCAGCGAGAGGGAGCCAAGGTTGGGGTGCAGGAGAGAGCCCCCTTCCTGGGAAAGGAGCCATGGAGCGGAACCCAGGGGGTATGGGGGCCTCCACCGCTAGCTGCAGAAGCAGCAGAAACCACAGTTGCCTGGGCCACCTTGGAGCCACCAAGATGACCGAGGCTCTGTCGTGTAAAATCTTGAACAGAGTCCTGGCGATCAGTGTTGTCGGAGGAAAAGCATACAGAAGCCCCTTCGACCATGAGACCAGGAAGGCATCAGCAGACCCAGTAAAAAACGTGGAGGCAAGGAAGGAACTGTTTATATACCACCTTTATTTCATAAAGCCAGGCCCGACACAGGCCGTGTTTCGTTTATGCCTTCATCAGGGGCTTTGGCTATATGATTTTCCTGCCACACTGCAATGACGGGTATTTATGCCAGAACTGGCAAAGCATATACTCTGCCGTTGCTTTCTCGTCTGACTTTGCCCGCAATTGCGTAGCGTACTAAAATCCGAGTTTTAAAAAAATGGTTTCTGCAATTACACCGGAACGTCTAGGCACTGCTCCTTTCTTTCTGCAAGTGGATCCACTTGCAGAAAGAAAGGAGCAGTGCATAGACGTTCCGGTGTAATTGCAGAAACCATTTTTTTAAAACTCGGATTTTAGTACGCTACGCAATTGCGGGCAAAGTCAGACGAGAAAGCAACGGCAAAGTATATGCTTTGCCAGTTCTGGCATAAATACCCGTCATTGCAGTGTGGCAGGAAAATCATATAGCCAAAGCCCCTGATGAAGGCATAAACGAAACACGGCCTGTGTCGGGCCTGGCTTTATGAAATAAAGGTGGTATATAAACAGTTCCTTCCTTGCCTCCACGTTTTTTTACTGGGTCTGCTGTTGGTACGTGGACTGTGCTTATCTGTTGGACAGGAAGGCATCAGCAGCCATCCTGGCGGGGTGAGGCTGCCTTGAGCAGAAACGGGGTATTTGGTGATTGTCCGGGCTTGCAAACAGGTCCATCACCGGTTTTCCCCCAGGTTTGGAAAAGTCTGCTGGTAACCCGTGGGTCAAGCTGCCACTCATGCAGCTGGAAAATCCTGCTGAGTCTGTTAACCAGCAAGTTGTCTTGGCACGGAAGGTATACCGCTCTGAGGAGAATGCCCTGCCAGACTGCATAAGAGCACAGATTCAAATTCAAGGCTTCCTGGCAGAGGGCATGGGACTCCGTGCCTCCCTGTTTGTTCACATAGAACATGGCCACCTGGTTGTCCGTCTGAACTAGGACTGACCGGTGGCCCAGGCAATGATGGAAGGCTTTCAGGGAGAGATGAATGGCCCACAGCTCCAGGAAGTTGATCTGCTGAGTGCTCTCGTCCGGGGACCAAGTGCCCTGGGTGCAGTATCCCTTGCAATGGGCACTCCAGTCCAGCAGGGAGGCGTCTGTGATGAGAACCCTTGAGTGGTGTGGGGCCTGGAAAGGCATCCCCGCCTCCAAGTGCCGGGGCGATAGCCACCAGATCAGGGACTGTACTAGCTGCCGGGTCACTCGGACTCTGTCCTGGAGATGTCCCGTGGCCTGGGACCATTGGTTCCCGAGGCACCACTGTGCTATTCGCATATGGAGGCAGGCATCTGGAGTGACATGCACTGTGGAGGCCATGTGCCCGAGGAGGCGCAGCAGATGCCTGGCTGGCACTGAGGGACAGTGCTGTATATCCCTGACCAGCAAAACACAAGGAGAGAAAATACCCTCGCAGACAGCCAGAGAGAACGCAGACAGCGAGTGGTATGTGGTGGTCACAAGTGCTTTATTAATTCAACAAATACCCGAAGGGAATTTAGGCGGAAGGGAAGCACCCTGTATTGAAAATGATTTCCCCTCACCACAAAGCGTAGGTACTGCCTTTAGTTTGTGTGGATTAGGATGAGTATAAGCATCCTTTAGGTCTAAGAAGCATAGCCAGTCTCCCTGGCTGAGGTAAGGCAGCAATGTCCCAAGGGAGAGCATCTTGAACTTCTCCTTCACCATGAATTTGTTGAGGTTGCACAGGTCAAGGATGGGCCTTAGGCCCCCTGCCCTCTTTGGTACAAGGAAGTACCTGGAGTAGAACCCCTTGCCCTTGAGGTGGTGGGGCACCGGTTCCACTGCCTGGTCCTCTAGAAGGCCTGCCAACTCCTTCAGAAGGTGGTCCCGGTGAAGGGAAGACCTGAGGGGCTCTCCCGGGAAGTAGGGTGGAGGTACTTGGCTCAGATGGAGGAGATAACCCCTCCCTGATCACCTTTAATGCCCAGGAATTGGTGGTGATAGCTCCCTACATATGGGCATAAAGGATGAGGCTACCTCCTGTAGACTGTTGAGCTCCGAGTGGGAGAGGGGACATGCTGCAGGAGTCAAATGCTCCCTCCAGTCTGGGCCGGAGCCTGGGGCTTGGCAGCCTTCTGCTTACGCGAGTTATGCCCCTTGTCCCTTGGCCTGCTGCCCTTGTTGGGGAGCTGGGGAAGCCTGATAAGGGGGGGTAGTTTCGGTAAGCAGTGGACTTCCTCAGGTAAAAGGGCTTCTTACGTGAGCCCTTCTTTCGGGAAGGGTCAGTGGTCTTCTTGGAGAGACTAGTCCTCGTCATGAACTCGGTCTCTAGCTCTGAGGCCTTGTCGGTCATGGGTTTGCCAAAGAGGATTTCCTCCTGACATGGGACATCGACCAACTTGTCCTGTACCCACTGTTCGAGGTCAGACTGGAGCCAAGCTTGGCGGCGTGCACCGATGCCCGCCGCAGCTACCCGGGCTGCCAACTTGAAACAGTCATAGGCCGCCCGAGACAAACTTGGAGCACTCACGGATGGCTTTGGACAGGTTCTTGACATGCTGCAAAGGCTCCTCAGAGAGACCAGCCGAGAACCCGGCGAACTCCTTCGACAGGTCCCTCAGGTACATGCCCATGTACAGCTGGTAGGCCTGGATCCGGCAATTCAGCATCGAGCCCTAGTAACACTTTCTGCCAAGAGCAACCAAGGTGCAGGCCTCCCTGCTGGGGGGGCACCAAAGAGTGCATCTTCTGACTCTTCAGTCAACACATGGCCGACTCCACAACCATGGAGTTGTGATTTCTGAAACCCAGGGATCCGGGGACACGATACGATACATAAAGTCGAGCCGTTTGCTGATCACTGGCATTGATGCCAGTGTTTCCCACATGTGGCACATAAGCCGTTCCAGGATGGGAGGAATAGGCACCGTGAGGGTTTCCCGTGGGAGAGCCTAATACTGGAGGATCTCAAGCTCGAGGATCCTCCTCAGACTCTGTCGGGAAAGCCAAGGCCTTGGACATATCCCAGACAAAGTCCAAAAAACCCATGTCCTCCATTGGGGACCTTCTCCAAGGTTCAGAAACCGGGGAATCGAAAGGGACATTGCGATGATGGGTGTCCGGGAACTCCTTGTCCTTGGTCTCACAGCCGGAGTCCTCCGAGGAAGACTCGCGGTGTTCCTCATGCCTCAAGGGCCCCATCGCTGCACGCCCCGAACCTGGCAGACTCATCAGTGAGAACCTTGGCCCTGATGAGCAGGAGGCCGAGCGCGACCTCAGCCGAGGATCGGCCTCCGGGGAAGTTTTCGACGTCAAACACCCAGTGGTCGGGGCGGAGGAACCGGACATCAGTGCCCACTGCTGGTCCAAGAAGGCAGTGACACTGTGCTCCAAGGCTGTCATCCTGGACACCAGTCCCGGAGGCTCCACAGTCATACATATCGGTTAGGGTCATAATCTTCCCACACCAATCCCACTTTTTGAACCTGCTGGTAGCCTTGTGGAGAAAAAGAACCACAGCAAGGTCGAAGACCCTTCGGGCTGCCAGCGAAGAAAGCATAGTTACTCACCTGTAACAGGTGATCTCCGGGAATAGCAGGAATTTAGTCTTCACATATGGGTATCGTTGGTACCGACAGAGCCTGCGCAGGAACGCTCCCCAGCATCCAATTAGAAAGCTTTTGGGAGCATCCCACAGCGCCTGTGTGCTGCCTTCCCGCCTTTCCCAACTGCCTCTCTCCAGTTGAGTTTTAAAGCTGAGACAAAGAGAGAGAGAGGGAAAGAAAAGAAAAGAGATACACAACTCCTAGGGGAGGTGGGTGGGTTGTGAAGACTAAATTCCTGCTGTTCCCGGAGATCACCGTTACAGGTGAGTAACCATGCTATCTCCAGGAACAAGCAGGACTATAGTCTTCACATATGGGGACTCCCTAGCTACAGATGCCAGGGAGACACCCCAGAAGTTGTGTGCCCCTGTGAAAGGGCTCCACTTCCCCCCATGGATCTCTGGCATCCTACCGGGAATGGTGGGTAGGAGTTGATTAAGTATGGAACAGGTGTTGGAGAACAGCCTGACCAAACAAGGCATCCCAGCGGGAGTCCTTGTCGAAGCAGTAATGGGCTGTGAAGGTATGAACTGAGGCCCAAGTAGCTGCTCGACAGATATCGTCAATAGACACAGAGTGTAGATGAACCATTGAGGCTGCCATGGCTCTCACGTTGTGAGCTGTGACATGGCTTTCCAGAGAAAGGTTCTTACTCTGATAGGTAAAAGAAATACACTGTGCAGTCCAGTTGGACAGTGTTCTCTTGGAGACTGGAAGTCCCAAATAAGAAGAATCTAAAGCAACAAAGAGTTGGGAGGACTTTCTATGTTGCTGTGTCCTTTGCAAGTAAAAGGCAAGTGCTCTTTTACAGTCCAAAGTATGAAGATTCCTTTCTGCATTTGAAGCATGAGGTCTTGGAAAAAACACAGGCAGGTAAACCGCCTGGTTTAAATGAAAAGGTGAGACCACCTTTGGCATAAAATGTGGATGAGTCCTAAGGACTACCTTATCATGATGGAACCTCGTGTAAGAAGGATCAGCAACTAATGTTTGCAATTCACTGATGCGACGTGCTGATGTGATTGCAATGAGAAAGATAACTTTCCAGGAAAGGAATTTCAAGGAGGTAGTAGCTAAAGGTTCAAAAGGCGGCTTCATGAGCTGCCCAAGAACCAGATTCAGGTCCCATGCCACTGGAGATGGCCTAATGGGAGGCTTATTTAGAAGAAGGCCCCTCATAATTCTCACTACGAGAGGATGAGAGGAAATAGGCTGCCCATTTAGAGGCTTTAAAGAAGCTGAAATAGCACTTAAATGGACTCTTACTGAGTTAGTCTTAAGTCCTGCATTAGATAAATGAAAGAGATACTCCAGTAAAGATTCCAGAGGTATCGCAAGGGGGTGAAGACCCTTTTGCGAACACCATATGGAAAACCTTTTCCACTTGAAAGCATAAGAGCGTCTTGTGGAAGGTTTCCTGGAAGCCCAAAGGACATCCTTTACTTGTTGAGAAAGATTAAAACCATGAAGGTCTAGGCTCTCAGCAACCAGGCCCTGAGATGCAGAGAGTGGGGACTGGGATGCCACAACATCCCATCCTCCCGAGACAGGAGATCTGGAGCAGATCTTAACTCCAGAGATGGAGCTTGAGAGAGATGTAGGAGCAGAGGGTACCACACCTGCCGTGGCCAATATGGAGCTATGAGAATCATATGGCCTTTGTCTCTCTGAAGCTTGAATAGGGTTTTGGGAATTAGAGGAATGGGTGGAAAGGCATATAGGAAGTCCTGACCCCAATGGAGGAGGAAAGCATCCCTGGCCTGACAACCCTGAGCCGGAATTCTGGAACAGAACCGGGGAAGTTTGGCATTCAGTGGACTTGCAAAGAGGTCTATGTCCGGAGTTCCCCAAATTTGAAAAATGTTTGCTACCTGGTCTGCATGGAGACACCATTCGTGTGGAAGCAGAACTCGACTGAGTCTGTCTGCCCAAGAGTTTTGAATGCCTGGCAGATACACTGCAAGGAGATGAATCTGATGCTCTCTGGCGAGGGCCCCTGGTCGCAAAGCTTGGTTGTACAGCGACAGAGAGCCTGTTCCTCCCTGCTTGTTCAGACAGAACATAGCTACTTGATTGTCTGTCTGAATTAGGACTGTCTTGTAGCTCAACTGGATGTGGAACACTCGAAGAGCAAGGAAGATTGCCCTGAATTCTAGGAGACTGATATGTAAGTGGGTCTCCTGTGGAGTCCAGGAGCCCTGGGTAGAGAGATCTTGCAGATGAGCTCCCCAACCCACCTGTGAGGCATCTGTTGTTAGAGTGACCTGTGGTAGGGGTTGCTGGAAAGGGGACCCCACCAACAGGTTTTGGGTTGACTGCCACCATTGTAGAGACAAAATAAGGCGACTTGTATTTGCTATTTTGTCTGATAGGCAGCCTGATGCCTGAGACCACTGAGTGGATAGAGTCCATTGGGCTGCTCTCATATGGAGGCGAGCATAGGGAACCACATGCACTGTAGATGCCATGTGGCCTAGTAGTTGTAACATCTCCTGAGCAGTGAGATGAGTTTTTAACACTGCCTGGGAGGCTAACTGCACAATGCGAAGGCAGCGGGCCTGTGGAAGATAGGCCCTTGCTTTTCTGGTATCCAGCAAAGCCCCTATAAACTCTAGAGACTGAGTGGGAGTTAGGCTGGATTTTGGGATGTTTATGACCAGGCCTAAATACTGAAGGATACGCATTGTGCAAGATAGAAAAATTCTGGCCTCTGACTCTGATGGAGCTCAAATAAGCCAGTCATCTAAGTAGGGGAAGACAAATATTCCTAGAGTGCGAAGAAATGCTGCTACCACAGCCATGCATTTCGTAAACACCCTTGGTGCTGAAAGCCAGGCCAAAAGGAAGCACCCTGTATTGGTAGTGCTTTCCTTGAAAAAGCAAAAAAACGAAGGAATCTTCGGTGAGTTGGATGGATGAGAACTTGAGTGTACGCATCCTTGAGATCTAGAGAACAAAGCCAATCCTGACTCTGAAGGTATGGCAGCAGAGTTCCCAGAGAAATCATCTTGAATTTCTCTTTGAACAGGAATTTGTTCAATTCTCTGAGGTCTAAAATGGGTCTGTGTCCCCCTGTTTTCTTTGGAATAAGGAAATAGGGGGAGTAAAACCCTGTACCCTGTTGGGAAATGGGTACGTCTTCTATTGCCCCCTGGGCAAGAAGTAAACTGACCTCTTGACCCAACTGAGTGTTGGGTGAAGTCTGAGAACTGAACTGTCTTACCACTGTGGGAGGGGGCATGTTGAAGAAATGAAGCTTGTACCCCTCTCTTACAATGGAAAGAGTCCATTCTTCTGCTGTTATCTGCCCCTATCTGGGGGCAAAATGACAATCTTCCTGGGATGGTGGAAGGCTCTGGCCCGTTTAGGGCCAGGAAGGCCAAGTTCTCTAGATGGGAGTCAAAGCCCCTGTGGAGGCTGAGTCTGCTGGGCCAGTTGAGGCTTAGCAGTCTGTTTTCCTTTGCTTTGGGGGCTGCTGTCCCTTTAGGGCAGACTGACCTGTAGAATGCACCTGCTGGGTATAGGAGGGGTAAAACTTCTTTTTAGAGAAGAATGGTTTCTTGTAGGATTTTCTCCTGGCAGGATCAGCTGTAGCCTTGGATAGTCTATCCAAAGTGGTGTTATCAGCATCCAACTCATTAGCTTTCTCTTGCCAATTTTTGCCAAAGAGATTGTCGCCTGTGTAAGGGATAGTCCCCAGTTTGTCCTGTACCCAGAGTCCTAAGTCAGATGCCTGGAGCCAGGCAATCCTACGAGCACCTATGGCAATGGCAGAGTTTCTGCTTATGCACTCAAAGCAGTCAAAAGCTGCACGATTAACAAACTTGGAAACATCCTGGGCATGTTTGACAAATGTAAGATAATCCTGACTCTTATCATCAGGAAGGAGAGGGCTCATAAGCTTTAGATCTCCTGTAACCTCCTTAAGGAACATTCCCATGTATAAGATGTAAGAACTAATCCTGGCAGAAAGCATAGAGGCCTGGAAAGTTCGACACCCAAAGGCATCAAGAGTCCTACATTCACGTCCTGGAGGATTAGATGCATGTCTTTTTGCACTTTTGATCCTTCTGATAGCCGACTCCACCACTATGGAGTGGTGTGGCAACTGTTTTCTGAAATCCAGGACAAGGATGCACTCGATACATGGTATCCAGTCTACAGGAATGAGGAGAGGTGGTAAGAGGTGTTTCCCACATTCTTAACATGAGATCATGCAAGATCTCATGAATAGGCAAAGTTGCTGCCTCCTTGGGAGCTTTAGGATATTGTAAAATCTCCAACTCCTTTGCTCTGGGTTCTGTTTCATGAGCCACTGTGATGGAAAGACCTCTAGCCACCTCCCTGATGAAATCCTGAAAGGATATATCCTCTGGAGGGGACATCCTACGTTTAGGAGAAGGCGGCTCCTCAGAGAGAAGTACTCCGGCATCGACAGAGCTGTCAGTGTCCTCCAAGTCATTGGAGGATTCAAAATATCTTCTGTTCGGGTGCTCTTCTAAAGCACGATACCGGTACCGATCGAAGTCTGTACCGGAGGAAATAGCATGACTCGGTGTTGGTAACACACTCGCCGATGTCGATGCTGTCACTACCAGTATCAGTGCCGATACCGGTTGAACTGTCTGAAGCAGTTCCGAAAGCACCGATGCCGCAAGGAGAGCCGCCAGACTGCGCTCAATAGCCAGGAATCTCTGGTCAATTGACGCTGCCAATGCCTGGGTGTCGGTACCGGAAGAAGGGGCCGGTACCCCCCGAGCATGGCACCAGTAGTTCTGCCGAGGTTGAGGCCTCGAGAACATCCTGGAGCCCCGATAGTGCTTTGGATGCTGAGGCCTCCCGCCGGGGCAATTTTGCCGGTACAAGTTCCTCAAGGGCAACGCCAGAGGCATCTCGATGCTTGGAAGGAGATCAACCCTTTAAGGACCGGCCAGATTTATGTTTGGTTACCTGAGATCCATGGGAGGAATACGAAGCCCTGGAAGACATTGATTCCACGGATGCTGCATCGGAGGGAAAAAGGGTGCTAAGCTTAGCAGCTTGGTTTTGCCGACCCCTCTTCGACATCATCCCACAGGCAACACACTCCGAGATGGAGTGGTCAGGACCTAAACATTTGAGGCACCACTCATGAGTGTCGGTGACGGAGATGGTACTGCCACACTTGGAACACTCTTTAAAACCCGAAGTGGGTTTTTCCATGTTGAGGAAAAATTGGGCTTAGTGCCCAAAATGGCGCATGGCACCCGAGAGAAAAAAGGCTGGAAAATCCAGAAAAAAAATTACAAAATTTTTATTTTTTTTTTGAAGAAAGAAAGAATCGGCGGTACCGGTATAGCGTCGAGGAAGGCAGACGCTACCATAAAAAAGAATGAAAAATATGGGATAATTTCTGCGGTGACAGGAAAACGACCTGTAGGCTCTGCGGAAAACAAACAACTGGAGAGAGGCAGTTGGGAAAGGCGGGAAGGCAGCACGCAGGCGCTATGGGATGCTCTCAAAACCTTCTAATTTGATGCTGGGGAGCGTTCCCGTGCAGGCTCCGTCAGTACCGATGATACCCATATGTGAAGACTACATTCCTGCTTGTTCCTGGAGATAAAAGGGCGTGAAGAAGCCAAAAGAAAATTGAAAACTTAAGTAAAAAAGGAATCGACCCGATGCCGAGGTTGGGGTGGGAAAGATTCGGCGCAAGACCAGAGACAAGCAAAAATGCTAAAAAAAAAATCAACTTTTTCCAGGACGAAAACAGATGTCTGGTGGGCTCCGTGGAAAAAAGAAGACTGAGCAAGATGGCACCCTTGGGCGGGAAGGGGACCACGCATGCGTGGTAGCAATCCCAAAGGCTTTCTTTGAATGAAAGCTGGGGATTTTCTCCACGCAAGCTCCGTCGGCATCGTCACCCATATGCGAGAAATGACTCTTCTTGTTCCCAGAGAAAGGCTTTTTGTTTCTTCCGAGGGACGGTGGGGGTCCTGTGCAAAAGATGGGTTTGGGTGAACTACTCAGTATCTCTCTGCAGCCTTGTCCTCTATCGGCTTCCGAAAGAGCTGCTGACCGAGCCAGGGTACATCCAGGAGCTTCTCCTGTACCCACTGCTCCAAATCAGAGAACTGCAAGCCATGCCTGGCAACGGGCCCAGATGCCCGCGACCGCCACTCGAGCCGAGGACTCGAAACCATCGTAGGCAGCACGGGAGAGGTATTTTGAGCAATCCGTGACAGACTTCAGCAGGGTACTCGAGGCCCGCAGAGAAACCTTCAAGCTCCTTGGCCAAGTTGCGCAAGGACATGCCCATGTATAACTGATATGCCTGAATATGGCAGTTGAGCATGGACCCCTGGTAGGCTTTACGAGCTAGGGCGTCGAGGGCTCTTGACTCCCGGCCCGGGGGGACCAAAGAGTGCAACTTCGGGCTCTTGCTTTCTCATGGCTGACTCCACCACCATAAAAGTGTGGGGGGGAGTTGGGTTTTTCTGAACCCAGGGCCGCGCTGCACCTTGTACATGCCGCCGAGGCACTTGCTCAAGATGGGCACCGAGGCTGGCGCCTCCCACTTATGGAGCACAGCCTGGACAGGATGGAGGGCATTGGAACAGTAAGACTCCCTAGGTGGGGACTCATACTGAAGGATTTCAAGCTCTTCAGCTCGAGGGTCCTCTTCGACCTGGGTGGCCAGATTAAGAGCCTGTAAAAAACCGTAGGCAGATGTAGGCTCTCACCAATACTTTATTGATCCATATATGTAAAAGGGAGACCTGACCCGACAAGCTAGCATGTCGACATTTTAAGTTATTATTCTGGTTATTGTTTTGTTTCATGTCATCATAGAAAGATCCGTATAACTACTATGCCAGCTTACATGGAGGCTTATAGTTTGAAGAGAGTATCATACAATCAGAAAGACGGTGTCCCTTCAGTCATAGGCGTGTTGGTAAAACAGTTTTTAGTTTACAAACATCGAGTAAAATTTGAACGGTGTTAGTGTGATAATGTTCCCCAGGCTCATAATGATCATGATTACCATATACCGTTGGTGATTAATTCCGTTTTGAAATTCCGCATTTAGACGGATCTCAACAATTTTTAAATGATACCATTATTTAGTCTTTTGTTTTTTTTAAGCCAACAGCAAGGCATGCTTTTAACTTATGTTTTTTTAAGATTGAACAGATCAACTTCCTTTTAAATGTATAAAGTCTTCTCATACGAATCCCTTAGTTTCTGTTTTTTAGTTAGTATATAGAGGGTCATTTTTGAACGGTTGCAGCATAGCCGCGTCTCTTACACCTAAGAGACTACGATCATTATCTGCCGTTAGTGATAAATCATAAGCTGTAATTAGATTGATCTCTCAAATGACACCACTTTCTAAAGGGTTGTGTGTTCACATCCTGATAGCCTGATATGTTTATAACTAACGACATTTTTAAAGTTTTAAAAGTTTTTAATAGTTTGAAGAAATCAATGAACCTTTTGGATAAAATCAGTTTGATACAAACACTTTTCCTTTCATCCTCTTTGCAGTTACAAAAGGTTGTTTCAATTTCAGTGCAACATATTAACTGTATTGGCGTATCCCTATTAAGGTTTTTCAGGTAAATTTGTTTCACTCCTGCTCCTTGTTCTCCATCTTCTCCGTGTTTTCTCCATGCTTTATTTCTCCGTGCCATATTGATATGTTTATTTGTACTATTGATCTTATTTATGTGGTATGAGTGGTATCTACAATATGTTTTTATCCATTTTATTATTTTTTAACTTTTGATTAATCATCATTTGCCATTAGTGTTTCACATATACATTGTGTCACTTTAGTTTTAAAAGAGAGCTTTTTAATTTCCAAAGAGTTTTTGTGTTTTATTCGTTTTTTAACATATTTGAGTGTGACATATATAGTTCATGTTTATAGGTTTATGAATAATATTTTTTTGTGTATTATATATTTTAAGCTTATCATTTATTCATTATTCTTTATCACGTTTTTTACGGTGTTATACATGATGCATTTAGTTTATTTATGGTTTTTATACTTGTGTTTTTAATTTATTTATAATGTGTTTTTAGTATGAGGTGAGCCAACCCCTGAAGAAGAATTTATCGAAACACGGCCTGTGTCGGGTCAGGTCTCCCTTTTACATATATGGATCAATAAAGTATTGGTGAGAGCCTACATCTGCCTACGGTTTTGTACTGTTTGCCTGCGTGGCAGTTGCTGCCTTTGGTGCCCAGGTTAAGAGCCCGTGCCATATCCCAAACGAACACCAGAAAGGAGGTGTCCTCAGGTGGCGCCACTGAAACGCTGGCAGGGAGAGGTCTGACGGAAGGTCCCGATGGGCATGGGTTTCCAGGGAGGTATCCCCATCGGACTTCCAGACTGAGAAATCGGATGAGGAATCTGAACCGGGCTGGTCGCCCTGCCCAACGGCTGAGGTCCGCTTGGGGCCGGAGGCCCTGGATGATCTCGCCCCCAAGGAATGGGAAGGCGAGTGAGACAGACATCGAGGACCCTCACGAGGCCCGCGGCTCTCGGGGGTTTCCTGGATGGTTTTCGGTGTCCATGCGAGGGAACCTCGGTCTCTGGGCACGAGTCAGTGAAGCTGGCTGTGAGTGCCTGCTGGGAAGCGATCCCATGCGGGCATGGGGTGCTGCGATGCCGACCCTGGGGTCACCGGGTTGGGCTTCGAGGAGGAGAGGGGGTCCTCACCAGGACGGCCCTCAGGAGACCAGGCGCCATCGCCGGAGGCCTCCGTATCTGTACGAGGTACCTTGCGGGGCCGCTCCTTGTCGGACTCTTGGGAATGCCGAAGGGGGCTAAATGACCAAGCGCAGGAGCGCCCGTGCTCGTCGGGTGCTCCCGACAGTGACTTTGAGCCTTCTTCTTCTTGCACCGCTCCACTTCAGGGGACCCCTGGTCAGAGTGCCGCCAAGAGCGCAGGACCTAGGTGAGGGAGCCCACCAGAGGAGAGACGACCGCTGGCGCTTCCGGGGACTCCGAGGCGGCCTTGCTAAAAATGTCCTCAGACTTCTGCTTACGACTCAGCAAGGTTCTGGAGGACATTTTCTTACAAAGCAAACAGAGCTCTGGATCATGGTCAGCCCCGAGACACCACAGGCAACAGTCATGGGTGTCCGTAAGCGACATGTCCTTAGATCACATTTTTTTAATCCAGTGGCCATAGGGGCAAAAATGGCCTCCGAGAGGTCGAAGACCCACGTGACTAGCGGTTGGAGGAAAAAGGGCGTGAAGCCTCTTAAGGCAAAAAAGGCGAAGAAAAACATCCCCTAATGGCTCTAAAAAGATAGAGCAGGGGAAGGATGGGTAGAAGACTGGTGCAACTGGAAAAATAGAGGGCCAGTAGGCCAAAAACAGTAGGCCAAAAACAAAACACTTTTTCAGAGGGATGAGGACATGCGTCTGAAGGGCTCCACAGAGAAAGGAAGACTGAGCAAGATGGCACCCTTGGGTGGGAAGAGGACCACACATGCATGGCAGCAATCCCAAGAGGGAGGAGTGGCCTAGTGGTTAGGACAAGGTACTTCAGGCCGGAGGGCCGGGGGTTCAAGTCCCACCTGGGGACAGCAATTTCAGGCCGGAGGGACTGGGATTTCTAGTCCTATAGGTACTCCTTGTGGTCTTGGGCAAGCCACTTAACCCTCCATTGCCCATGTTCCCTGTAAGTATTAGCGTATGTGTGTCATATCCCCTCGTGTTAAATGTATCTCCCAATTGACCGCTTTGACCCAGGGAAAAGCGGGATATAAATACAGCTAAATAAATAAATAAATAAAAGGCTTTCTTTGAAAGCTGGGGAATTGCTCCGCGCGGGCTCCGTTGGTGACGACGTCACCCATAAGTGAGGACTGACTTCCTGCTTGTTCCTGGAGAATCTTTCCTGATGTGGCTAGAGCCATGCAATATGCTAGGAAGCATTTTCTTGCATTAAAAATTTGGGTACCTGCAAGTACCTGATTAGTTATCATAGGAATAGGTATACCTTCTTGGAAAAAATTTCCTGTGAGAAGTATGGTTGATTACTTACTGGAGTTATTTATGGTATCTATAACCCCCCTCCCTTCTCCCCCCCCTTTCCTCATTCCCCCCCACATCACACACTCAGTCTAGTATTTCTTTTAAGGCATTTACCACATCGATACTGGGGTAACATCTCTCTCACCATTACTGTGTTACCAAATTTGTTAGCCCTCCTAATTTCTCTTAACATTTCACTGTCTCTCTTCATCCTGTCCACCCTCACCAGCATGCTCATGGCACATATGACAGAATAAATTGAAATATTCTTTATTCTGTTAGAAAGGTATAACTAGCAGCACATATTCTCTTTGTAAATCTAAATTGCAACCCTCATGGAATTATTTGTAATCAGCCAAAACACAAAGGTAAGTTCTGTAGTTCCTTTCAGTCTTTGGAACCAACTAAACCACTTCTACTATGGTCATATCCAATTTCTACCCTGTCAGCTCCCACTACTTCAGTATATCTTGCAGGTTTAAGATGTATTTTCACTCCACCTATTTAGAACAAATTCTAGATACTAACAACTGGTTGTTGGTAAACTCATGGTGCCTGCCTTGGATTATGTAATGCAAGAGGCCAGAAGTCTTTTACACATTACATTTATGGGGGAATGTTTTAGAACAGAGAAACAGTCGCTTTTTTAAAAGCCTATTTCATACCAACAATAATATACAGGATATCCATGTTATCAAAAATGTATCTTTTGTTTAATATGCTGTACAAGTTTATTTCATAACAGCATAACATGCAACTTTTTCAATAAAAAACCTATTAGATAATTATTTACAAAATTAGAAAAGCATACCAAAGGAAAACAAATACACACTAGATGGTATTCTCTTTTTAAAAATCTGATCTCTATGTCATGAAAACCTAGTTATTTTGAGAAAAGATGTTAATAAGGTTAGTATCTGTGACATATCAAAGTGGGTTATGACTCAAGGCTTATGTAGAGGAAAGTATCAATATCAGAAATGTGCTTGCCTTACATATCAGGGCTAGAAAAACCCTAGGCATGTCTTCCTAGGTACTAAAATCTGGCACAGGTTGCTAAGTAGAGGAGCCGGGGCACAGAAGGGGTGAAGCACTAGGCACCTGGATTGGAAAGAACAGAAAACATTGGGAAGGAAAGGAGCATCAGAGGCATATTGCTGGTAAAAATGGCAGTTCCTGGGGTGAGGAGCAGTACTGGAGGCCTGAAATGAAAAGCAGTGGCCTAGTTACAAAAATGCTTTCTTCTCTTTAGTAAGTGCAGTAATTCAATGAGAGCTAATTAACATCTGATATCATAATAGCAACAGACAGTACTTCAAAAAGTAAACAAAAAAAATTAGAAGGAACCAAAAAAAGGTTGCACTATTTTCTTTACTTACATGCATATAAATCTTTTCAAAATAAATTCCATTCTCCTGTTTTTATCTGTTCTTTGAATATTTCCTGTAAACTAGTTTGATTTGGCAGCAATCCAGCGACTCCCTGGATAGCGTTTCATCCAAAGAAAACTACATTTTTTTAGTCAGTCTTTTAGTGGCTTGACTTAGGAGCTATGGACAGTATGAACTTGGAAAAATGACAGAACAACTGATAGAGTGGAGATAATTTAAAGCAGAAAACAGGATCAAAAATTGCCTAATTCCAACCTAGGTGGCTGGACTGGAGCTTGCTGGATAGCTGCTTGGGGCCACCACACACAAAACTCTCCTCCTTGCCCCATGGCAAATGAGCATAACACAAAGAATACAAAATCAAAAAATTCAACCAAGTGAACCATTGCAATTATTAAGTAATGCACACACAACCCACAACTGATCTGCTGTGCTTGCTAAGGTCAGTGGGATAACTTTATCAAAAATGTGATAAGCTCGTATCTTGCCTATCACAAACCCCACATGAATTTTTAAAGAAGCAGTCTCATTTGTCTCCACTATTTCCTCCATTACAGGTGAATGCTGCTCCTCAATAACTGGAGCCTCTTCTACAGCAAGTGGATCCTCCCCCTCAAGACCTGAGACTCCCCCTATAGTCACCTGAGCCTGTTCTTCAGCATCTTGAAACTCTTCTGTAATAGCTGAACCCATCTTCTTAGGCATCACAACCTCTTGCACTACTACTGCAACCTCTTCCATGCCTAGTGGGACATGCTCCATAACTACTGCAACCTCTTCCATAGCCATTGGGACTTCTTCCATAACTACTGCAACCTCCTCCACAGCCAATGGAACCTCCTCCATGACTACTGCAACCTCTTCTACAGCCACTGGTATTTGGTCCTCCAAGACCGAATGGATACCTTCCATTGTGTAAGTCAACTCTTCCACTGCAGTTTTCATGCGATGAAAAGGAACAGTCACTAAATGGGCACCTACTGATGCAAGAAGATCATGTATTGGGAAGTTTTTATCTGCTATCACTATATCATTAGGTTCCAGCAAACTCAAAATGCCAGACAGTTTTATCATCTCATTATCTGAAATACAGCCACTGAACAAAGGGCTTACAAAAATTACAGAACCTAAAGGGGAAATGCCTGTAAGACCTTTAAAGGTAGTATAACTACTATAAATATGTGCCCTAGAGCTGGGTACGTTTTGAGTCTCCGTCTGCACTTTTACTTCAGTGCAATCCAAAATTAACCGAGTATGAGGATATGTAGCTTGAAAGCAAGCAGGCATGTCTTTGTCAATATCCTCTCGGCTAGGCCACTGAAGTGAAGGAGCAAGCATGAAATGTAGATAGTTAGCCCATGTTATAATAACCCTATTAACTGTGCACTGAGAAACATTAAACCTCACAGCCAGGTCTTGTTCCAAAAACCCCTGCCGGACTTTGCACAAAAATAAAAAAAACTGATCAATCAGAGCCAGCAATTCTTCCCCATCATCTTCATCCCCGCTGACCCTATTGTATCCATCCTCTTGGCACCGTCTCCACTTCATCATGTTCACAGTGGTTGGTTTCACAGACAAAAACATAGCTTTCAATGTTGCATAGTCCTTAAATCCAGTGTAAAAATGGATTAAAGTGGAATCATTAGAAAAACGTTCAAGGAAAAACAATTTCCCCTCTAGTACTTCTATTCGTTGCTGCAGCCTTGTAATCTCCTTCCGAGCAGCATCTAACATTTCTGACTCTGATATGGGTGAAATGTCATAACAGTGATCCAGTGAAGAACTTGACCGCACAGGCAGTTCTAACTGTTTTGTCTTCTGGACTTGAGTCTGTGATGCAGGCGTAATGGATTCAAAGGTAGTTTTATTTGCCCTATGTAAGAAAGAGATTGAAATTTAGACAAGTATAGGATGAAACCTATTCGAGAACAAGTCATGGTGATTTCACTGTAACACTTAAATCACAAAATAAATGCTCTTTTTGACAAACCTACTTTCATATGAAAATCTCGCCGTATCATGTCAGATGAAGACAATATTAGCAAGAAAGGACCAACTAGTAAACTGATCTACCAGTCTGCCTATGTGTGCCTGCCTAAGGTGCTGTCAGAGGACTTATCTATGCTTTTCTCCTACCACCAAGGTCTCTGCGTCTGTTCCATTTGTGACTGAATCCCGTCAATGTTTTAGCTGCTATAATGTTCACTGGAAATCTGATCCGGCATCCCACCACCCTCTCAATGAAAGCATTTTCTCGGGGAGGAAGTGACATCAGCTGATGGGAATGGCTGCTTTCTAAGAGTGCTCCGTGAGAACTATGACAGTGTATTTCCATCTGAGGTGATTTAGTACCCCAGAGGTTACAAAAATGTGAGTCAATCAGCTTCATATAGTAGCCATGTTGGCTTGGAAGAAGTTAGAGTGATTCAGATTGTCATATATGAAATGAAACAGCTGTGGTGGGAAAGACATGTGGTGTAAAAGCGGTTCAACAGTTTAGTGTCTGATAGAATCCAATAGCAGAAGAATAGAAAGGGGCAGAGAAAAAGAAAAAATAAATCACTTAAAAAGATATGCAGGGTTAGTTGGTTGGAGATGCACAATGAAATAGCCTCAATAAGAAAAGATATAAAAGCAGCAGTGGCCAATCTGCCCAGACAAAATGTGGAGTTCAGAGCAAGACTAGACTAAAAGAATTGGAGGGAAAGCACAGTTACTTACCTGTAACAGGTGATCTCTGGGAAAGCACAGTTACTTACCTGTAACAGGTGATCTCTGGGAACAGCAGGAATTAGTCCTCACATATGGGTACGTCGGTACTGACGGAGCCTGCGCGGGAAAGCTCCCCAGCCTTTCAGATGAAAGGCTTTTGGGGCCTCCCACTGCACATGCGCGCTGCCTTCCCGCCTTCCTGACCAGCTCTCTTCAGTTCGAGTTTAAAGCTGAGACAATAGAGAGAGGAAAGGAAGATAGATAGATAGATATACAACTTCTAGGGGAGGAGGGTGGGTTGTGAGGACTAATTCCTGCTGTTCCCAGAGATCACCTGTTACAGGTAAGAAACTGTGCTATCTCCAGGAACAAGCAGGAATAAGTCCTCACATATGGGGACTCCCTAGCTAAGATGCCGGGGAGATCCCCCTCCAGGGAAGGTGGGCAGGAGTTGTTTAAGTATGGAACAGGTGTTTGAGGACAGCCTGACCAAACAAGGCATCCCGGCGGGAGTCCTTGTCCAAGCAGTAATGGGCTGTGAAGGTATGAACCGAGGCCCAAGTGGCTGCTCGACAGATCTGATCTATGGACACAGAGTGAAGATGAGCCATAGAAGTAGCCATGGCTCTCACATTGTGAGCTGTGACATGGCCTTCCAGAGAAATGTTCTTACTCTGGTAAGCAAAAGAAATACACTGAGCAATCCAATTGGAAAGTGTACGTTTGGTGACAGGAAGTCCCAAATGAGAAGGATCAAAAGCCACGAAAAGTTGGGAAGACTTTCGATGTGGCTGAGTCCTGTTGAGGTAAAAGGCGAGAGCTCTTTTACAGTCAAGAGTATGAAGGTTCCTCTCTGCACTGGATGCATGAGGAGCCGGGAAAAAAACAGGTAGATATACCTCTTGATTAAGATGAAAAGGCGAGACCACTTTAGGCATAAAGTGGGGATTCGTCCTAAGGACCACCTTATCATGATGAAATCTGGTATAAGGTGGATTAGCCACCAAAGCCTGCAGTTCACTGATGCGGCGAGCCAAAGTGACTGCAATAAGAAAAAGAACCTTCCAGGAAAGAAATTTCAGGGAGGTAGATACCAACGGTTCAAAAGGTGGCTTCATAAGTTGACCCAGAACTAGATTCAAGTCCCATGCTACCGGAGGGGGTCGGATGGGAGGCTTAGTGAGGGTCAGGCCTCTCATGAACCTTGCAATAAGAGGATGAGAGGAGACAGGTTGTCCATTTATAGGTTTTAAGGATGCTGCAATAGCACTTAAATGGACTCGTACTGAATTCGTCTTGAGGCCTGCATTGGAAAGATGCAGGAGATAGTCCAGTAGAGAATTCAAAGGAAGTGCTAGAGGGTCAAGACCCTGTTGCGCACACCAAATGGAAAAACGTTTCCATTTGAAAGCATAGGAACGCCTAGTAGAGGGTTTCCTAGAGGCATGAAGGATATCTTTCACTGGTTGGGAAAGATTAAACTCATGAAGGCTTAAGCCTTCAGTAACCAAGCTCGGAGATGTAGGGACTTGGGGTTTGGATGCCACAAAGTCCCCTGCTCCTGAGACAGAAGGTCTGGTGCAGCTCCCAGGTCCAGGGAGGAGCCCTGGGAGAGCTGTAGAAGAAGAGGGAACCACATTTGGCGTGGCCAGCGTGGAGCAATGAGGATCATGGATCCGTGATCCCTCTGAAGTTTGAACAGAGTCTTGGGAATCAAAGGAATGGGTGGAAAAGCGTACAGGAATTCCTGACCCCAATGTAGGAGAAAGGCATCGTTGGCCTGAGCTCCCTGACACGGAGTCCTGGAACCGAACCGGGGAAGTTTGGCATTCCACGGACTTGCAAAGAGGTCTATGTCCGGGGTCCCCCATTCCTGAAAGATTCTGCGTATCTGGTCCATATGCAGGGACCATTCGTGTGGGAGCAGAACTCGGCTGAGTCTGTCTGCCCGAGAGTTTTGAACTCCTGGAAGATATACTGCCAGAAGATGAATTTGATGCTCTCTGGCGAAGGCCCATAATCTGAGAGCTTCGTTGCAAAGCGACAGAGAGCCCGTCCCTCCTTGTTTGTTGACATAGAACATGGCTACCTGATTGTCTGTTTGGACTAGGACAGTCAGGTTGACAAGGAGGGTGTGGAAGACTGTGAGGGCAAGGAAGATTGCTCGCAGTTCCAGAAGGTTGATGTGAAGGGTGGTCTCCTGAGGAGACCAGGTGCCCTGAGTGGAGAGGTGTTGGAGATGAGCTCCCCACCCTGTTTGGGAGGCATCTGTTGTGAGGGTTGCTTGGGGCAACGAAGGTTGGAAGGGGATCCCCAACAACAGATTTTTGGAGGACGTCCACCACTGGAGAGACCAAAACAGTCGTTTTGAGGTGAGTATTTGGTCTGAGAGCAGTCCTGATGCTTGAGACCACTGGGTGGCCAAGGTCCATTGAGCTGCTCTCATATGAAGACGAGCGTAGGGCACCACGTGTACCGTGGAGGCCATGTGGCCCAGAAGTTGCAGCATTTCTCTGGCTGACAAGTGACTTCTGGACTGAGCCTGGGAGGCCAAGCTTATTAGTCTTTGGCCTCGGACCAGAGGGAGGTAGGCCCTTGCAGTGGTGGAGTCCAATTGGGCCCCTATGAATTCCAGAGACTGAGTAGGGATGAGTTGGGATTTGGGAATGTTTACCACAAGTCCCAGATATTGAAGAATACGCCTTGTGCGGTCCAGAGAAATCTGGGCTTCTGACTGAGATGGAGCTCGGATGAGCCAGTCGTCCAGATATGGGAAGACAAAGATTCCCATGCCTCTGAGAAATGCGGCTACGACTGCCATGCATTTTGTGAAGACTCTTGGAGCAGAGGCCAGACCGAAGGGTAGTACTCTGTACTGGAAATGTTTTCCCTGGAACAGAAATCTTAGATATTTTCTGTGGGATGGATGGATGAGTATATGAGTGTATGCATCCTTGAGATCTAGAGAACAAAGCCAATCCTGACTCTGAAGGTATGGAAGGAGAAGGCCCAGAGAGAGCATTTTGAATTTCTCCTTGAATAGAAACCTGTTCAATTCTCTCAGATCTAGGATAGGTCTGAAGCCCCCTGTCTTCTTTGTTATGAGAAAGTAAGGGGAGTAGAAACCTAACCCCTGTTGTGGAGGAGGAACCTCCTCTATTGCCTCTTGGGCAAGGAGAGAAGAGACTTCCTGACCAAACAGGGTCAGAAGAGATGGGGGAGAACTGAATTGCCTCACCATGGTATGGGGAGGAAGGCTGGAGAAATGAAGTTTGTAGCCCTCCCTGATAATAGAGAGGGTCCATTGCTCTGATGTGATTTGTTCCCATCTGGGAGCAAAATGAGCTAGCCTTCCAGGAATGGTGAGGGGCTCTGGTTGTTCTAGAGCCAGAAACGGCAAGTTCTCTAGTGGCAAGTCAAAACCCCTGAGGGGGTTGAGCCTGCTGGGGTGTGTAGCAGACACTGCAGGCTTTGACTTCACCTGCTTAGATTGTTGACGCTTAGCCGCAAAGCGAGGCTGAGCAGATTGCTGGCCAGTATTTGTGGAAAATTTGGCCTTCTTATAGTAAGGCCTTTTAAAAGACTTCTTTTTGGCAGGGGTAGAAGTAGACTTGGAAAGTCTATCTAGAGTGGCATTTTCTGCATCCATTTGAGCAGCTTTAATTTGCCAGTCTTCCCCAAATAAGTTCTCACCGGTACAGGGCAGATTCCTGAGGCCATCTACAACCCAGGGTTCTAGGTTAGAAGCCTGGAGCCAAGCGAGACGTCGGGCTGCAATAGCAATTCCCGAAGCTCTGCCTGCAACCTCAAAGGATTCAAAGGCTGCCCTGTTGGAGAACTTGGAGACCTCTGAAAGTTGTGTCACCATAGAAAAGAAGTCCGCCCTTTGATCATCAGGGATAAAGGGGGCAAAATTCTGTATCTTTAGGGCAAGTTGTCCAAGAAACATGCCCATATAAGCTTTAAGAATTGATCCTGGCTATAAGCATACTAGCCTGGAACATCTTTCTTCCAAAAGAGTCCAGGGTCTTACATTCTCGCCCTGGAGGGGTAGAAGAATGCCTTTTAGGACTCTTTATTTTCTTCATGGCAGACTTCACCACAATAGAGTGGTGAGGCAGCTGAGTCTTCTGGAACCCAGGAGAAGGAGGGACCCGATACATGGTGTCCAACTTACGGGAATGGGGAGACAGTGTTAAAGGAGTCTCCCACAAATCCATCAAGTGTTCTTGAAGGATTTCATGGATAGGCAGAGTGACTGCCTCTTTAGGAGCTTTAGAGTATCCTAAAATATCCAATTTTTTTGATCTGGGTTCTTTCTCAGAAGATGTAGCAATAGATAGTGCTTTAGCTACATCAACAATGAAATCCTGAAAGGATAAATCCTCTGGAGGAGACATCCTCCTCTTTGGAGAAGAGGGCTCCTCAGGAAGAGTAAGCTCAGCAGAGTCATCAGAGGAATTGAATTCATCAGAAGAATCTGAGTATTCCCTCTGTGCTTCCAATGTACGATACGCATACCGATCGGTATCGACATCGGGCGTATCGGGCATGGGATCGGTACCGTGCGGAACCGATCGACGCTTGGAAGTCGATGGTCTCGGTTCCGGTGTGGATACCGGAACCGGGGCCGGTACCGATGGAATCGGTACCGAGGGCGTCGCAGCCTTAATGAATGCCAGAACGGCCTGCTGCATGGTCTGGACAGTATTGCCCATAGACGCCACTACTGCCTGGATGTCGGTACCGGTATGGGCCGGTACCCCAGAGCAGTCCAACAGGTGATCGGTCGAGGCCGTGCCATCGATGTCAACCTGTGACCCCATGATTGCTTTGGAGGCCGGAGCCTCCCGCCGGGGTTTTTTGGCCTGGGCAGAATCCTCGAACTCAAAATTGAGAGCCTCTCGATCTTTAGAAGGAGATTTGCTTTTAGAGGATTTGCCCACAGGAGGTTTGGTTACCTGAGATCCATCCGGAGAGGAAGACCTGGATGACTGTGATGCTTCTGAAGGAAACAGCACATGGAGCTTGTTGGCCCGGTTCTGCAAACCACGTTTAGACATCTGGGTGCAGGATGGGCAGTCCGGTATGGAGTGGTCAGGTCCCAAACATTTGAGACACCATTCATGGGTGTCTGTGACAGAAATGACAGCACTGCATTTGGTACATTTTTTAAAACCAGGGACTGGCTTCTCCATGAGGAGAATTTGTGTAGGCCTTAAGGCCTAACAGGTACCAAGCTGTGCTGAAGAAAATAAAAAAGTCTTTTTTTTTTTTTTATAAAGAAAGAAAGAGAGACCGGCGGTACCGGTTTCGGTATGGGGAAGGCAGGTACGCGGTCTAAAGAAAACAAACAAATTTCACAATTTCTTCAGCGGTGACAGGAACACGACCTGCTGGCTCCGCGGAAAAAGAGAAACTGAAGAGAGCTGGTCAGGAAGGCGGGAAGGCAGCGCGCATGTGCAGTGGGAGGCCCCAAAAGCCTTTCATCTGAAAGGCTGGGGAGCTTTCCCGCGCAGGCTCCGTCGGTACCGATGTACCCATATGTGAGGACTTATTCCTGCTTGTTCCTGGAGATCAGCAGGAATTAGTCTTCACATATGGTATGGGTACGTCAGTACCGACGGAGCCTGCACGGGAATGCTCCCCAGCATCCAATCAGAAAGCTTTTGGGAGCATCCCTCACGCCTGCGCGGTGACTTCCCGCCTTTCCCACTGCCTCTCCTCAGTTGAGTTTCATAGCTGAGACAGAAGGAGAGAAAGAGGAAAGGAGATAGAGATACAACTCCTAGAGGAGGTGGGTGGGTTGTGAAGACTAATTCCTGCTGTTCCCAGAGATCACCTGTTACAGGTAAGTAACTGTGCTATCTCCAGGAACAAGCAGGAATGAGTCTTCACATATGGGGACTCCCTAGCTGTGGGTGCCGGGGGAGATCCCATAAAATGCGTATCCCTGGTACAGGACGGCATTTCCCAAACCTGGATCCCCAGCATCCCCTGAGGGATGGGGGGTAGGAGTTGAAAGAGAAGAGCTGTAGAGGAACAGCAAATCTAAAGACTACAGGGAAAAAGACTCTTTAGAATGTATGTCAAGTATCATTAAAAAATTTAATGAACTAGTACACTATAGATCTTACCTACTGGATTGTAGGAAGTAGAACTGTGATGGAGTGTACTGTAGATGCAGTAGCGGAATCTTCAAGGTAACTTCACAGCAGTGAGGATGAAGTTCCAAGCCGGAATGGGCAGGTGACCCAGGTGTCAACTGGGGCAGGAGAAGAACGGCAGGTCTTTAATGGAAAGCTTTATGGAAAAAAGCTGAAAACTCTTTTAGGCACAGAGTTATTAACATTGAGAACTAAAAGAAAAGACTGACCGATCTGGAGAATTAGCCCAGTCCTGAAAGGAAGAGGGGGTATGGAAAAAAGCCCCTATTCCCAAGGAGAACAGAAGTGTACTCAGAAATACTGAAGATGTACACTGTCTTTCCTAGCTGGTAAGAGATAGGAAGACATTGAAGTTTGATACTTCATAGACAGGGAGATTGATAACAAAAAGAGAAGCTGTTGACATCACAGCAGTAATTGTGTGTATAACCGCTCCCACTTACTGAGCCGCATGAGAATAGGCAAGTTGACTGTCTGGACTTCTTAAGAAGGCAAAAGCTTTATAGCACAGACAGTTAGGGAGATAGTAGGTAATACATAGCGTCCTATGGATATATATATGGAGATACATACATATCTATAGATATGTGCATATCTATATATATATATATATATATATATATATATATATATATATATATATATATATATATATATATATATGTATGGAGATACATACATATCTATAGATATGTGCATATATATATATATATATATAGATAGATAGATAGATAGATGGGCATGACTTAAGCCCACACAGTCTACAGAAATATGTATGTACAGGACATATACATACATAAATATAAATCTGAGGATACATGCCTGCAACTGAGCCCCACAAAAACATTCACATGGGGAATGTGATAGGAAAAGATTCATCTAATAAGGGGGTGAAAACCACCTGAAGATATATAGAGAATCTATTTCTGCGGTGCAGGAAGGTATTTCAGTGGAATGACCAGTATGGTTGCGTGAAAAACAGAGGATAATAGCAGTCTGGTAAGAGCACGTCAGGAGTACTTTAGGACTCTGACATGTCCAAAGGACAAAAAACGCATAGACTAAGACACCAAGATGACCCAGCCAAGGGACACAGGGGTATCATGTATACCAAAAGAGTATGCGTAGTCCAGGTGGAGCATAAAGCATAATGCCAAGCTGCAAGGAAAAAAGGGTGGATTCCTGAAAGATTGGGAACTCCTTAGACATTCACACAGAAAAAGCTTGTCTTCTGTAGCACAACAGGAGACAAGAGGGTATAAGAACCCATAAAGTCATGGATGATTATATAAGGTTTTTCTGCTATATGGAAGAAACCTTCAAAGAAAAGTTCAATGCTCTGTAGCAAGGGCCCATAGTAGTAAGCTCCTCTGAAGATTGCAGAGAGCATTGTGCAGGAGAGGTATGAGAAAAAACTGACTGAAGTCAGGTGTGTTGCCACATCCTAGGAAAGGATATGGCTAGAAGAAGATAACCTGCAGTGAGTAGGTACTATGCAAGATAGTTGAAATGGAAATTACACTAACCTGGTAATTGTAGTTCCTGGAGGGTCCAGTTTAGTCCTCCAACATCGGGTAGTGCCCCTCCTCCTGCAGCCGGGAGACTGGACCAATCAAATCTTCTGTAGTATATATGCAGCAGGAGCTCCCAGAAGTCCCCAGTGTACTAGTAACAAAGCATACTTAACGAAGCAACACATTAGATTAATATACAAAATGACCTAATTAAAGAACAATTTGTTCCCCCCCAAGGAATATCCAACCCCTCCCCAAACGAGGAAGTCAGAACACTGCATTGCGCCGGCACCGACGCCTCAGGAATCAAAACACCGCTCCCCACCAGAAGTTCAGGAGCTGCCTGAACCCCCGAGACAGGGAAGAGCCTCTGCAAAAAACGCGGCTGCCACAGAGGGACCGAACGGCAAGAGGAACCGTCTTAATATCAACCGTTCGGAAAGGCGCGCCGCACCACATTAGCAGATAGTCGGGAGGGAAGGAGGACTAAACTGGACCCTCCAGGAACTACAATTACCAGGTTAGTGTAATTTCCATTTCCTGTTCGGTAATCCAGTTTAGTCCTCCAACATCGGGATGTAACAGAGCAGTTAAGACCGGGTGGGACCTTGCCATCCGGCGCGCAGAACCGCCGAACCAAAACAGGAATCCCGAGCCGCTGACACATCTAAGCGATAGTGTCTACTGAAAGCATGCAGAGACGACCAAGTGGCCGCCCTACAGATATCTGCCGGCGGAACCAGGCTATACTCCGCCCAAGAGGTCGCCTGAGCCCTAGTAGAATGAGCCCTCAGACCCTCCGGAACAGACCGCTGTTGCAACAGATACGCGGACGCGATCGCCTCTTTGAGCCATCTAGCAATGGAGGCTTTAGCCGCCGCTTCCCCTTTACGCGCACCCCCGAAGAGCACGAAAAGCCGGTTAGATTTCCGAAAAGACTCGGTAACCTTTAAATAACGATGGAGCGTACGACCCACATCGAGCCGGAGAAGACCTTTGTCCGTTGACCCGACAGATTGCGAAGAAAGCACTGGAAGAAACACTGCCTGATTCATGTGAAAGGGAGACACCACCTTTGGCAGAAAGGAAGGAACCGGACGGAGAACGATCCGAGCCGCGGAAAAAGACAAGAAAGGCTCTCGACAGGACAATGCATGCAGATCTGAAATGCGCCGTGCCGAACAGATGGCTACAAGAAAAACCGCCTTCAGCGTGAGATCTTTCAGAGACGCCCTGCGCAGGGGCTCAAAAGGTTCACGAACCAGGGCCCTCAGAACTAAATTCAAGTCCCAAGGAGGAACGAAAACTCTGTGGGAGGGCCGCAAATGAAAAACAGCCGTAAGGAATCAGCGTACATCCGGATGAGCCCCGAGCAGACGACCCAAAACCTTGCCGCGGTAACACGAGATAGCCGCCAGCTGGACTTTTAGGGAACTAGCCGCAAGGCCCTTATCGAAACCATCCTGAAGAAAACTTAAAACGACGGGCACTGAAACCGTCGCCGCCCGGACTCCCCGCCGGGAGCACCAGTCTTCAAAAATCCTCCAAATCCAAACGTAAGTAAGAGAAGTGGACGTTTTCCTCGCCCGCAGAAGGGTAGAAATCACTGCGGGGAGTAGCCCTTCCTTTTCAGCCGAGCCCTCTCAAAGGCCAAACCGTAAGCGAGAATCGATCCACTTGGGGCATCCGCAAGGGACCCTGAAGAAGATCATCCGGTAGAGCGGGCAGGAGCCAAGGAACGCCGTCGCTCAACCGGACCAGATCGGCATACCAGGGCCTCCGGGGCCAATCCGGGGCCACCAGTAACACGCGACCCCGGTGGCTCTCGATACGTTGTACGACCCGGCCGATCAGAGCCCACGGAGGAAAGACATAAAGAAGACCGGACGTTGGCCACGGCTGAATGAGAGCGTCGAGCCCCTCGGACATGCGCTCCCTTCGCCTGCTGAAGAAGCGCCCTGTCTTGGCTGATTGAAAGGTTGCCATGAGATCCATGATGGGTGGACCCCACCGCCGGACGATTTGTGCGTAAACCTGTGGGTTTAGCTCCCATTCTCCGGGGTCCACCCGCACTCTGCTGAGAAAATCGGCCTGGACATTGTCTACGCCCGCAATGTGAGCCGCCGAGATTGCTGGAAGGCGAGTTTGCACCCAGTTGAACAAGGCCGCCGCTTCTGCCTCCAGGGCCACGCTGCCGGTACCCCCTTGGCGATTGATGTAAGCTACAGTGGACGCATTGTCCGACAGGACTCTCACCGGCCGTCCGAGAACCAGGGTCTCCAGGTCCACCAGGGCTAGCCGGACTGCCCGCAATTCGAGACGGTTGATCGACCAAGAGGCCTCCAGGGGAGACCATTCCCCCTGAGCAAAGCGGGACTCGCAGTGAGCCCCCCAGCCGGTTAAGCTCGCATCCGTCGTGAACGGAACCCACAGAGGAGGCTCCAAGGGAATCCCTCGCGACAGGTTCTCGGCGGAGAGCCACCACCGGAGGGATCGGCGAACCGTCTTTGGGCAAGGCAATCTCTTGTTCAGCGAGTCGAACTGGTTGGACCAACGTCGCAGAAGAGCACTCTGCAGCGGACGCATGTGGAAGCGCGCCCAAGGCACCACCTCCAAGGTCGCCGCCATCGTGCCGAGGAGCCGCAGGTACCACCACGCCGACGGAGCTGGCATCCCCCGGAAGAGACGGACCAGAGCCCGCAACGCCAGCACGCGTCGCTCCGGAAGGCACACCAAGCCCCTTGCTGTGTCAAAGCGGACTCCCAGATACTCGAGATCCTGTGACGGAGACAGACAACTCTTGCATTCGTTCACCACCCATCCGAGGGACCGAAGGAGATCCACCACCCTGCTCGTGACTTGCACACACTCCCGACCGGACTTCGCTCGAATCAACCAGTCGTCGAGATATGGATGGACCAGGATGCCCTCCTTGCGCAACGCCGCCGCGACTACAACCATTACCTTTGTGAAGGTGCGGGGAGCCGTGGCGAGTCCGAACGGCATGGCCCGGAATTGAAAATGGCCCCACGGGAGCGCAAAGCGGAGAAACCGTTGATGGGAGGGCCGGATGGGAATGTGTAAATAGGCCTCTGTAAGATCGAGGGATGTCAAAAATTCCCCTTGACGCACCGCTATGATGACTGACCGCAGGGTCTCCATGCGAAAGTGCGGTACTCTGAGAGCGCGATTCACGCCTTTGAGATCCAAGATCGGACGAAGGGAACCGCCCTTTTTGGGAACCACAAAATAGATGGAGTAGCGACCTGCGCCTCTTTCCAAGGGCGGGACCGGAACCACGGCCCCCAGAGAGGGAAGCCGATCCAGGGTCACGCGGATGTCCCGCGCCTTTTGAGCTCCCTTGCTGGGAGACAGAACAAACGAATCCGGAAGTGGGTGCGCAAACTCTAGGGCATAACCTTCTTCTATAATCTGCAGCACCCACCGATCTGACGTAATTTGGGCCCAAGAAGGAAGAAAGTCGCGCAAACGACCCCCGATGACCGGGTCTTCCTCTAGAGCCCGCCTCGTTTCATTGTGGCTTGCGATTAAAGGAAGAGGCCGAAGAAGAGGCGGCTCCGGAGAAGCCCCTTCCCGCTCCTCTGAAACCACGAAACCCTTGATGACGGGTTCCAAAATTACCGCGCTGCGAAGTCCACAGCCGGGAAGAACGAAATCTGCGCGCATCCCGAAACTGGCCGCGCGCTGAGGTGGACGACCTATTAAGCTTAGGCTTATCCTCTGGAAGCCGACCACCCTTAGACTCACCGAGATCCTTCACCAACTTATCCAGAGCCTCACCAAATAACAACCTGCCCTTAAAGGGTAGTTTACTGAGGCGAGACTTGGAAGAACCGTCGGCCGCCCAATTGCGCAACCAGATGGACCGTCGTGCCGCTACCATGGAGGCCATGCTATTAGCTAGGGAGTGTATTAAATCATAACACAGATCCGCCAAGTAGGCCGATCCCGACTCCACGCGGGTAACGTCCAACAGCCCCTGTTGGTCCATACCGGACCCCGAGCGCAGGTGCTGCGACCATCGCAAACAAGCTCGAGCTACCCACGCCCCACAAATAGAAGCTTGTAACGATAAGGCGTTAGTCTCGAAAGCTTGCTTCAACAAATTATCAACCTTTTTGTCCTGAACATCCCTCAGGGCCGCGGCCCCTTCAACCGGGATGGTGGTTTTCTTAGTCACTGCCGAAACGGCAGCATCCACCCGTGGAGACTTAAACAAGTCCCTGTCCTTGTCTGCAAGGGGGTAAAGACGATTCATGGTCCGAATCCCTTTCAAGCGGATTCCGGTTGCTCCCATTCCGCATGGATCATCTGCTCAACTACTCGGTGCACAGGAAAAACTACCTGGGCATCCCTGACCGCCTGAATGAGAGGATCCTCGAGACCCTCCTCCTCCAGCGGCCGCACCGCAGAGAGGTTAAGTGCTTGGAGAGACTCCGTGACCAAAGGTACCAGCTCGTCCCTTCGAAACACCCGAATGATGCGAGCCTGATCTTCCAGTTCTGGAAGCTCTCCGTCTTCTAACTCCTGCGCCTCAATATCCGGATCCCCCTCAGTCTCGGAATCCGGGAGGCAAAGGGCGTCCTGACCCTGGTCCCCCAACCTGGGCCGCTTGACCGCGGGTTGGGAAGACCGCTGAACCCCCCCCGCGGATGCTGGGGGGAGAGAGGCGGGCCAAGCCTCCGGCAAATGACCAGACCGGCTTAAGCGGAAGGCCTGATGCATGAGAAGAACAAAATCCGGGGAAAAGTCTATAGGCGACGCTACCATAGCCGCCTGCTGGAGCTCAGGGACCGACGTACTAGACGCCGGGCCCAGACCAGAAGGAAGGATGCTCGGTGAAGGGACACTGTCCCCCGAAAGGGAAGGGTCCCCGGGCACATGCTGTTCCTTAATTTCAATAGGCAGCTCCAGTTCTGAAGAAACTGCAGCACAGCTCTTACAGATTCCAGAGTCAGTCATTGTACCTCTGCGGGAGCCACAAATTACACACTGAGGTTTGGCAGCCATGCCAAGGCCACCTGCTCTCAGGGAAAAATAAGGCAACAGGAACAGGGAAGCCCACACCAAGGGGACTAACCTTATTCAATTCAGCACAGTATTAAATTTAAAACCTTTTTTTTTTTTTTTTTTTTTTACAGTAAACAAAATACTCCCCAGAATCCTAGGGGTGCCCTGAGCAAAATCGCCAGCAAAAGAAACCCCAAAAACACCAGGGGAACCCGTGCGCAAGTGTTAAAAAGTGCCCTTAAAAAGCACACTTTAGAAATCCGAAATGGCCGCCGCACTTTTTCACCCTCGGTAAAAAACGGCGCGAAAATACAAAGGTACCCAAATAATATGGAAAAGAAAGAAAACGACCCTCTAATACAGGGCAAGCGAAAAAAAGCAGGAAAAAGTGCAATTTGGAAGCAGGGGAGCCGACAGAGCCTCTGCCCAAGCAAAGAACAGAGAGCTTAAAACAAGGAAAATTCCTACCAGCTCTGGGAACAGCAAGGAACTCAGCCCACTTCTCCAAGTGACAGGCAATGTTGCAGCCGGTATGGCTCTTCCCCGAACAGCCTTGGGGAGAGCTCAACCCAGGCTTCAGAGATTCCCAGGCAGAAAGGCAGGAGCCCAAGGCAGGTCTGGCTTTCCCCAGAAAGTCTCCTGTGTCTTTTTCTTTTTTAAAGATACAGCTACCTAGCAAAAGAAATAGAATATAAAGGACCAGAAATAAACCCCAAAAGAACTAACTAACTAGTGTTGCTCCTTCAAATGTCACTTAGCGTGCCCAGCAAGGGCACAGAAGTCCTCCAGCTGCAGGGAGACTGGACACACTGGGGACTTCTGGGAGCTCCTGCTGCATATATACTACAGAAGATTTGATTGGTCCAGTCTCCCGGCTGCAGGAGGAGGGGCACTACCCGATGTTGGAGGACTAAACTGGATTACCGAACAGGAACTAAAGTAATCACTGGAACTCCTGCATGCACAGCAACTGAACAAAACAGCAGAGGGGATTCTCCTGTATAAAAACAGAGAGAAAACAGACGGAGCGGAGATATTCCCGTCCCTGTCTGATGACTTATTCAGAGCATGCATTGAAGAAAAAATCTACACTGGAAAGAAAAAGAAGTGTTTCAGTATGGTACCAACTCAAGCAGGGGAAAACCCTGGAAGAGAGGTGGAAGGTGACTTACCATATGGTAAGTCAGCTGAAGGAAAAGATGTCCATGTGGGGACAGAAACCATCATGGGATAGTTGTAGCCTCCCTTCGTAGTAGTAAGAAGGGGAGAATTCTGTAACCCATGGACAAAAGTATCCTAACAGCTTATCATACTGAAAAAGAAAAAAACAGTGTAGAGTTTGAAGAATAAACTTCTGCTAAGAAGAAGTTAACTGTAGATTGTAACATACAGGAACCTATGGTTGCTGGTTATGATTAGACTGGTTAGAGTCTGGAGACTTCAGACTAGGATGAGATGTCCCTTGCTTGGGTACATCTGGAGGATGGGCAGGAGAAGGGTGGAACCTTCTTTTCTTAGGGAAAGGAGGTTTGGTAGGACATTTCCTACGTCCTGGGGAAAAAGAAGGCTTAGGATACCTGGGTACAAACTATATCGTAATGATAGAGCTGATCAAATTGGTGGAGGGGTTGCGCTCTATGTTAGAGAGGGCATTGAGTCAGAAAGGATTAAAGTTTTGCAAGAAACAAAATTTGCTGTAGAATCTCTATGGATTGAAATTCCATGTAAAAAGGGGAAGGCGATGGCAGTGGGGGTGTACTATCGTCCGCCTGGCCAGAATGAACAAATGGATGATGAAATGCTCAAAGAAATCAAGGAAGCTAGCAAAAGTTACAGTGCAGTAATAATAATGGGTGATTTCAATTACCCCAGCATCGACTGGGTCAGTGTCACAGCAGGACATGCTAGGGAGATAAAGTTCCTAGATGAAATAAATGACTGCTTCTTGGAGCAGCTGGTTCATGAACCGACCAGAGGGGAAGCCATATTAGACCTAGTCCTTAGTGGAACACCAGATCTAGTGCAAGAGATAAGGGTGTTGGGGCCACTTGGCAAGAGTGATCATAGCATGATTGCCTTTGATTTAATTAGTGGAGGAGGGATAGTAAGGAAATCCACAGTACTACCCTTTAATTTTCGAAAGGGAGACTATGATAAAATGAGGAAAACAGTTAAGAAAAAACTAAAAGGAGCAGTTGCAAAAGGTTAAAGACGTACATCAAGCTTGGATGTTGTTGAAAAATACTATCTTGGAAGCCCAGACCAGCTGTATTCCACGCTTTAAGAAAAGTGGAAGGACGTCCAAAAAACTGCCAGCATGGTTTAAAGGTGAGGTCAGAGAGGCTGTTGCCAAAAAAGCATCTTTCAGGAAATGGAAAAAAGAGCCAAATGACGAAACCTGGAAACAGCACAAGCACTGGCAAGTCAAATGCAAGGCATTGATAAGGCAGGCAAAGAGAGAATTTGAGAAGAAGCTTGCTGCGGAAGCAAAAACATGAAATAAAGACCTTTTCAAGTACATTCGTAGCAAAAAACCTGTGAGAGAGTCAGTTGGTCCATTAGATGATAAAGGGGTTAAAGGAGCACTAAGAGGCGACAAGGCGATAGCGGAGAGACAGAATGAATTCTTTGCTTCAGTCTTTACTGAGGAAGATGTAGGGATGTTACCCATGACTGAAGTGGTATTTAAAGGTGCGGAAGAATTGAAGGAAATATCGATACATCGGGAAGATGTCTTACAACTATTAGATAAACTGAAGAGTAGCAAATCACCTGGGCCGGATGGTATACATCCAAGGGTGTTGAAAGAACTGAAATATGAGATTGCAGACCTGCTATTAGTAATCTGTGAACTATCATTAAAATCATCTCTAATACCTGAAGATTGGAGGATCGCCAATGTAACACCAATATTTAAAAAGGGTTCCAGGGGTGATCCGGGAAACTACAGACCGGTGAGCCTGACGTCAGTACCGGGAAAATGGTAGAAACCATCATAAAGAATAAAATTACTCAGCATGTAGATAGTCACGACCTAATGGGATAGATGAAGACTTCATTCAACTCTTGAACAGTGCTACCAGAATCAATAATCCTAAAAGTTAGTCACAGCACAGCCTCAGAAACAACCTTGGGCACTTGATTTATTCTGGGTTAAATGTATTGTACTCCCAGACTTGTGCCGGTGTTTACATCAATGGCTGAATGTCCTTATTAGTAGAGCATGTCATCAATTCTTATATTTGAGCAATAATATCAAAGATAACAAAAAAATAATAATACTTAGCTCTTCTGAAGCCATAAGACTGTGCTGGATATTTTTCTCATTATTTATAAAACTTTATCTTCTTTTTGTTTCATTTATCGTTTTTTATTTTTTATGTGACTTTCTTCCACAAATAATTGCTGATGTAAACCACGTCCCAACGCCAATTAATAAAGGCGCCCATGCGTTTCGCCAAATGGGTTTTTCAAGGGACTTATATCATAACGTGGAATATTTCTTGTAAAGGTAAGCGGCTCTGTAACTCAAAAATTCGGTCTCCTCCCGATGAACCTGGAAGACTCAATAAACGCCGCGCATTGATTCTTCCAGGTTCATCGGGAGGAGACCGAATTTTTGAGTTACAGAGCCGCTTACCTTTACAAGAAATATTCCACGTTATGATATAAGTCCCTTGAAAAACCCATTTGGCGAAACGCATGGGCGCCTTTATTAATTGGCGTTGGAACGTGGTTTACATCAGCAATTATTTGTGGAAGAAAGTCACATAAAAAATAAAAAACGATAAATGAAACAAAAAGAAGATAAAGTTTTATAAATAATGAGAAAAATATCCAGCACAGTCTTATGGCTTCAGAAGAGCTAAGTATTATTATTTTTTTGTTATCTTTGATATTATTGCTCAAATATAAGAATTGATGACATGCTCTACTAATAAGGACATTCAGCCATTGATGTAAACACCGGCACAAGTCTGGGAGTACAATACATTTAACCCAGAATAAATCAAGTGCCCAAGGTTGTTTCTGAGGCTGTGCTGTGACTAACTTTTAGGATTATTGATTCTGGTAGCACTGTTCAAGAGTTGAATGAAGTCTTCATCTATTTTATATAAGACATTCACGAAGAAAATCCACCTCTATCTATTTAACGACCTAATGGGAGACAGCCAACATGGTTTTAGACAAGGAAGATCTTGTCTTACTAATCTGTTATGTTTTTTTGAAGGAGTGAATAAACAGGTGGACAAAGGTGAGTCGGCTGATATTGTGTATCTGGACTTTCAGAAAGCCTTTGACAAGGTCCCTCATCAGAGACTTTTGGCAAAACTAAAGAGTCATGGGATAGGAGGCAGTGTACTATTGTGGATCAGGAACTGGTTAAAAGATAGAAAGCAGAGGGTAGGGCTAAATGGCCAATTTTCGCAATGGAGAAAGGTGAATAGTGGTGTACCCCAGGGATCTGTGCTGAGTCCGCTGCTTTTTGACATATTCATAAATGACCTGGAAAGTGGAATAACGAGTGAGGTTATCAAATTTGCAGATGACACAAAACTATTTAAAGTTGTTAAAACCCAAGAGGATTGTGAAAAATTGCAAGAGGATCTTGTTAAATTGGAAGACTGGGCATCAAAATGGCAGATGAAATTTAATCTGGACAAGTGCAAGGTTATGCACCTAGGGAAGAACAACTCAAACTATGGTTACACGATGCAAGGTTCCACATTAGGAACCACCACCCAGGAAAAAGATTTAGGCATCATTGTGGATACCATGTTAAAACCCTCGGCCCAGTGTGCAGCGGCAGCCAAGAGAGCAAATAGAATGCTAGGTATGATAAGGAAAGGAATGGAAAATAAAACAAAATATATTATAATGCCTCTATATCGTTCCATGGTGAGACCGCACCTTGAATATTGTGTGCAATTCTGGTCGCCGTATCTTAAAAAGGATATAGCGATTTTAGAAAAGGTTCAGAGAAGAGCCACCAAAATGGTAAAGGGGATGGAAGGATATTCCTATGAGGAAAGGCTAAAAAGGTTAGGGCTCTTTAACCTGGAAAAGAGACGGCTGAGGGGAGATATGATAGAAGTCTATAAATTAATGAACGGAGTGGAACGGGTAAACGTAGATCGATTGTTTACGTTATCAGAATATAGAAAGACTAGGGGACATGCAATGAAGCTACAGGGTAAACTATTTAAGACTAATAAAAGAAAATATTTTTTCACTCAACGTGTAATCAAACTCTGGAATTTGTTACCGGAGGATGTAGTAAAGGCTGTTAGTGTAGCTGGGTTTAAAAAAGGTTTGGACAAGTTCCTGGAGGAAAGGTCCATAAACCATTATTAAGAAGTGACCGAAGATATCAATGCTTGACCCAGTACAAGCATTGTGGAACTTGTGTCTCTTGGGGAAACTGCTAGGTACATATGACCTAGATTGGCCACTGTTGGAAACAGAATACTGGGCTTGATGGACCTTGGTCTGATCCAGTATGGCATATCTTATGTTCTTATGGATGGTTTCCAGAACCAGGGAAGTCAGTGGAGCAATGAGCAACCTGACGTAAAGCCTCTCTATTGAAGAGATTTTCTCCAGTACAAGGAGAATTACCCAGTGTATGTTGTGCCCATCTGTTCAAGTCCGAAGCTTGCAGCCGGGCTTTACGACGTGCTCCAATGGCAATAGCAGAGGATCTGCTAACAGACTCAAAAGAGTCTAGAGAAGCACGAGAAAGAAACCAAGAGATATTCCTGCTATGATTAAGAAGCAAGGAATAGTCAGTGGCCTTAGGCTCTGACAAAAAAGGGGACAAAAGAGATAATTTCTCTGTGACCTCCTGAAGTGTCAGATTCATATAAAAAATATATGAGATAATTCTTGAAGCCAGCATAGAAGTTTGGAAGGTTTGACGTCCAAAGGTATCAAGTGCTTTAGATGCACGACCTGGCGGATAAGAAGAATGCTTCTTCTTGCTCCTTACCTTCCTCATTGCTGATTCCACTACAATGGAATGATGTGGAAGTTGGTTCTTTTGAAACCCCGGAGAGGGAGGCACCTGATACAGAACATTCATGGCTATAGAAGGTGAAGGAACCTTTAAAGGTGATTCCCAAATCCTCAGAAGAAGATCCTGCAAAGAATGATGTAAAGGAAGCATTATATTTTCCTTATCTGCAGGATCTTGAGTAAAGCCAGGAATAGGAATGGCAAGAAAGGTTGCCATGTCAATGAGAAATTTCTGAAAAGAAGGATCTCCAATAGGAACTATTCCTGGGTAAGCTGAGGTTGAAGGAGCAGCTTGAGCACCAGAAGACATACGGGACTGGTGCAGAAAAAGAATTCTGCTAGATCGACTGTGATACTGACAGTTCTGATTTGAGGCAGTTAGTACTGCATTGTCAGTGCCTGGTATCTATTCTAAATTAGGCATAGAAAGGATCGATGGCACCGATGGAACTGCAGGAATCAACATCGATACCGGTAACGGTAACGGAGACGATAATGTCATCAAAGCAGTAATCGGGGGCTGCTGAAGCGGTGCCGAGGTAACCAGAGAGCCTTGGTAAATATCCTCGGTACTGCACAGTCGGAAACGAAATGGATCGGTTCCGAAACGCGTCGATCCCAAGTCATCGAGACTGGATATTGATTCTAGACTCAGCATCGAAGGGAGCGAGTCTATCGATGCATGTCTAGAAGGTACCTCCGTTGGTGGCAGTATTGGCGATGCCGATACAAGAAAGTCAATCGGAGTCGTATCGATCGGTTCCGAAGGTAACGACGAGGACGTCCGACGACGATGCTTGGTGAAGAGTGGAACACTCGACACCGGCGCCGATGTCGGGGTATCGGTACCGCTCGAAGCCGATGCCAACCCCGAACATGGCGAAGATACAGGAAAGTCAATCTGGGTCGTATCGATCGGCCCCGAAGGTACCGAGGACACCAGATGACGATCCCTGGTGAAGGGTGGAACACTCGACACCGATGCCGATGTATTGGTACCGCTCAAAGCCGGTACCAACCCCGAGCATGGCTGGGCCACAGGAAAGCCAATCTGGGTAATATTGATCGGCCCCAAAGGTACCGAGGACACCAGATGACGATCCCTGGTGAAGAGTGGAACACTCGACACCGGTGCCGATGCCGGGGGATTGGTACCACTCGAAGCGGATACCACCCCCGAGCATGGCTCAGGTATGTTCTGTGAGGGGTGAGCCCCAGGAACAACCTAAAACCCCGAAAATGCTTTGGAGCCCGAAGACTCCCGCCGGGGTTTTATTGCCAATGGGGTCTTGAGGGCAAGGCCGGAGCCGTCATCATGCTGGGCATGAGACTTACCCTTCAAGGATTGGCTAGTCTTAACAGACTGTTTGTGGGTTACCTGATCCTGGAGAGAAGAATAGACCGGTGTCCTCACTTCAGAAGGAAAAACGGTATCGAGGGAAACTCGAAAAAGGGAAGGTCTTCTCCCAATAAAATAGCCTGAGGTATCAGGGGAAAAAGGGTCAAGACCCAAACAGGTTAGACACCAAGCATTGGAGTCTAAAAAGAAAACTAAGTTTCCACAATGAAGGCACTTCTTAGGGGAAGAAGGCTCCATGTTGGAAAAGGCCTGGTAGGCCCCAAAAAGTTAAAACAAAAAACTGAGGAGAAAATATTTCTCTAAGTTTGAAAAGAAAAGAATAAAGCACCGGCGGTACCGGTATCGGCGGGAAAGACAGCCGCGACCACAAGAAAACAAGAAAATAAGGATTTTAAAGAAAAAAGTTTCTGCAATGACAGGAGGACGTCCTGTTGGCTCCGCGGAAAAACAAAAACTGAGGAGAGGCAGTGGGAAAGGCGGGAAGTCACCGCGCAGGCGCGAGGGATGCTCCCAAAAGCTTTCTGATTGGATGCTGGGGAGCATTCCCGTGCAGGCTCCGTCGGTACCGACGTACCCATACCATATGTGAAGACTCATTCCTGCTTGTTCCTGGAGATGAGGATAGATGGATTCTCTGCGCTCAACCATTCTTGACCTGCTGGAGAGAAATGGAAGATCCTGAAAATAGATCCTGGTGCTACATCAGGATATGGGATATGTCCAAGGTGGCGGTTTACCAGAACTGTGTAGTCACAGTACAAGACATTTATAAAGTGGCATTGGGCCAGGAGGGAAGAGGAGAACCTAAATATGTACACTTTGGAGGAGAGGAGGGGACAGGGGAGATATGATTCAGACCTTTAAATACTTAACGGGAAATAATGAACAAACAAACCTCTTCCAAAGATGGGGAAGCTGTAAAACTAGAGGGCATAACAGGAAGCTGCAAGGTGGTAAATTGAAAGGCAATGTCAGGAAATACTTTTTCATTGAAAGGGCTGTGGATGCTTGGAATGCTCTCCCGATGGAAGTGGTGGGGGCAAACACGGTGACGGAATTCAAAATGGCATGGGACAGATACAGTGGATCCCTTTAGAGGAACAGGATAAAATCAAAATAAATTGAACCATCTAAATTCTCAACAAATGGGGTGTCCTACATGGAGTGGTGGGTTCACCCCTAAACAAAGACGTGGGGAGGGGCGGCCTGCACGGAGCGGCAGGTGCAACTACTCTTGCCATCTTACTGGGCAGACTAGATGGACCATACTGGTCTTTATCTGCTGTCATTTACTATGTTACTATGTTGTTGGCAATTGACAGCTGATCGTTGTTTGGACCCCCAACAAGATAAGGGACAAAAAACACAGTGGCCGGTATGGATTACTTTACTGAAAAGAAGGTACTTAAGAAAAAGGCTAGTCAACTAGGAGTGATTCAGTGGAAAGGCAATACTTCTTGAAATATACAACCACCTTGGTGGGAAATTAGGGAAGTGATGGATGTTCTGAAAAGAGACAATTAGAAATAGGTGCTGCTGTCCTTTGGTGAAACTTACAGCATCAATGCGAATAGCACCACAGTCAAGACTGGAGGCTGCTTGGAAAGCCCTCAAAACAGGGAGACACAAATTGAAATCTAAAGATGAGAGATTGATAGTTGCAGCCCAGCATAGTAGATTAAGAACAAGATGGTTTACAGTGAGCATGGAATAAACTAGCAAGACAGACAATGCAGATTCTGGAAGAAAGACATGGAATTGGTTACTCATCTTGTAACAGGTTGTGAAATTCTGATGACAGAAAATGTCTATATAGAAAGGTGGCACACTTGATCCATTGAAAACTTTGTAAACACTAACATCACTTTTCCAGAAAGGGCTTGACAAACGCCTGGTGCCAGGTTGCCATGGTGCCAAAAAAGATAATAATTGGCCCTGTCACCTGGGGCTTGAACACCTGTGCAGCAGCAAGACTCCCCCCCCCCCCCCAAAAAAGACCACGATCGTGGCCAGGACTGACTGGCTGCCCATGGGGATAGCATGGTTACTCACCTGTAACAGGTGATCTCCGGGAACAGCAGGAATTTAGTCCTCACTTATGGGTATCGTCGGTACCGACGGAGCCTGCATGGGAACACTCCCCAGCGTCCAATTAGAAAGCTTTTGGGAGCATCCCACAGCGCCTGCATGCTGCCTTCCCACCTTTCCCAACTGCCTCTCTCCAGTTGAGTTTTAAAGCTGAGAGAGAGGGAAAGGGAAAGAGACAGATAGAGAGATACAACTCCTAGGGGAGGTGGGTGGGTTGTGAGGATTAAATTCCTGCTGTTCCCGGAGATCACCTGTTACAGGTGAGTAACCATGCTATCTCCAGGAAGCAGCAGGAATGTAGTCATCACATATGGGGACTCCCTAGCTTTAGATGCCAGGGAGAGACCCCAGAAGTTGTGGGTCCCTGAGAAGGACTCCATTTCCCCCCATGGATCTCCGGCATCCTACCAGGGATGGTGGGTAGGAGTTGATTAGGTATGGAACAGGTGTTGGAGAACAGCCTGACCAAACAAGGCATCCCGGCAGGAGTCCTTGTCCAAGCAGTAATGGGCTGTGAAGGTATGAACCGAGGCCCAGGTGGCTGCTCGACAGATGTCGTCAATAGACACAGAGTGCAGATGAGCCATTGAAGTTGCCATGGCCCTCCAGAGGAAGATTCTTACTCTGATAGGCAAAGGATATACACTGAGCAATCCAGTTAGTGTTCTCTTGGAGACTGGAAGTCCCAAATGAGAAGGATCAAAAGCAACAAAGAGTTGAGAGGACTTTCTAAGTTGCTGTGTTCTTTGTAAGTAAAAGGCTAAAGCTCTTTTACAGTCCAAAGTATGAAGGTTCCTTTCTGCCTTTGATGCACGAGGCCTTGGAAAGAACACAGGTAGGTAGACCGCTTGGTTTAGATGAAAAGGCGAGACCACCTTTGGCATAAAGCGTGGATGAGTCCTAAGGACTACCTTGTCATGATGGAACCTTGTATAACGTGGATCAGCTACTAGTGCTTGCAACTCACTGATGCGACGTGCTGATGTGATTGCAATGAGAAAGATAACCTTCCAAGAAAGGAATTTCAAGGAGGTAGTAGCTAAGGGTTCGAAGGGTGGCTTCATGAGCTGACCAAGAACCAAATTTAAGTCCCATGCCACAGGTGGTGGCTTTATGGGAGGCTTAGTTAGCAGAAGGCCTCTCATAAATCTTTCTATAAGAGGATGGGAGGAGATAGGTTGTCCATTTAGGGACTTGAAGGAAGCTGCAATAACACTCAAATGGACCCTCACTGAGTTAGTCTTAAGTCCTGCATTGGATAAATGAAGGAGATACTCCAGTAATGATTCCATAGGTATGGCAATGGGGTTAAGACCCTTCTGCGAACACCATATGGTAAATCTTTTCCATTTGAAAGCATAAGAGCGTCTTGTGGAAGGCTTCCTGGAAGCATAAAGGATATCCTTTATTTGCTGAGGGAGGTTAAGATCATGGAGATCTAGGCCTTCAGCAACCAAGCCCTGAGATGCAGAGACTGGGGATTGGGATGCCATAACATTCCATCCTCCTGAGATAGGAGATCTGGAGCAGACCCTAACTGCAGGGAGGGAGCTTGAGAGAGATGTAGAAGCAGAGGGTACCACACTTGCCGTGGCCAATGTGGAGCTATGAGAATCATACGGCCTCTGTCTTTCTGAAGCTTGAAGAGGGTTTTGGGAATTAGGGGAATGGGTGGAAAGGCATACAGGAAGTCTTGATCCCAATAAAGGAGGATAGCATCCCTGGCCTGAGCCCCCTGAGCCGGGGTTCTGGAACAGAACCGGGGAAGTTTGGCATTCCACAGACTTGCAAAGAGGTCTATGTCCGGGGTTCCCCAAATTTGAAAAATCTTGGCTATCTGGTCTGCATGCAGAGACCACTCGTGTGGAAGCAGAACTTGACTGAGTCTGTCTGCCCAAGAGTTTTGTATGCCTGGAAGATACACTGCCAGGAGATGAATCTGATGCTCTCTGGTGAGGGCCCATAGTCGCAAAGCTTCGTTGCAAAGCGACGGAGAGCCTGTTCCCCCCTGCTTATTCACGTAGAACATGGCTACTTGATTGTCCGTATGAATGAGCACTGTCTTATAGGTGAGCAGGGTGTGGAACACTCAAAGAGCAAGGAAGATTGCTCTGAGCTCCAAGAGATTGATATGTAGATGAGTCTCCTGTGGATACCAGGTGCCTTGAGTGGAGAGGTCTTGCAGATGAGCTCCCCAACCCATCAGAGAAGCATCTGTTGTGAGAGTTGCCTGGGGTAAGGGTTGTTGAAAAGGGGACCCCAGCGACAGGTTTTGAGTGGACTTCCACCACTGTAGGGACAAAATAATACAACTTGTGTTTGGTATTTTGTCTGACAGGCATCCTGATGCCTGGGTCCATTGAGTGGATAACGTCCACTGGGCTGCCCTCATGTGGAGGCGAGCATAGGGAACCACATGCACGGTAGATGCCATGTGGCCTAATAGTTGTAGCATTTCTTGGGCAGTGAGATGAGGCTTTAGCACTGCTTGAGAAGCTAACTGCACCATACGAAGGGAACGGGCCTGAGGGAGATAGGCCCTTGCCTTTCTGGCATCCAGCAAAGCTCCTATGAACTCTAAAGACTGAGTGGGAGTTAGACTGGATTTTGGGATGTTTATCACCAGACCCAAATACTGGAGGATACACATTGTGCAGGATAGAGAAGTCCTGGCCTCTGACTCTTGGGGCTCGAATGAGCCAGTCGTCTAAGTAGGGGAAGACGAATATCCCTAGAGTGCGGAGAAATGCTGCTACCACAGCCATGCATTTCGTGAACACCCGTGGTGCTGAGGCCAGGCCAAAAGGAAGCACCCTGTATTGGTAGTGCTTTCCTTGCAAAAGGAACCAAAGGAACTTTCTGTGAGTTGGATGGATGAGAACATGGGTGTATGCATCCTTGAGATCTAGAGAACAAAGCCAATCCTGACTCTGAAGGTATGGCAGCAGAGTTCCAAGAGAAATCATCTTGAACTTCTCTTTGACAAGGAATTTGTTCAATTCTCTGACGTCCAAGATATGTCTGCATCCCCCTGTTTTCTTTGGGATAAGGAAATAGGGGGAGTAAAACCCTGTACCCTGTTGATGGATGGGTACTTCTTCTATTGCCCCTTGGGCAAGAAGCATTGTGACCTCTTGACCTAACGGGTTGATGAGAGAGGTCGGAGAATTGAACTGCCTTATCATTGTGGGAGGGGAAAAATGAAGCTTGTACCCCTCCTTTATGATGGCGAGTGTCCAATGCTCTGCTGTTATCTGTCCCCATATGGGGGCAAAATGGCCCAACGTTCCTGGAATGGTGGAAGGCTCTGGTCCATTGAGAGCCAGGAAGGCTAAGTTCTCTAGCTGAAAGTCAAAGGCCTTGTGGAGGCTGAGACTGCTGAGGCTTAGCAGTCTTTGCTTTTCTTTGTTTGGGTGGTTGCTGACCTTTCCTGACAAGCTGACCTGCAGAACGTCCCTGCTGAGAATAAGCTGGATAATATATTTTCTTTTTAGAAAAGAATGGTTTCTTAAAAGATTTTTCTTGCAGGATCAGCTGTAGACTTGGATAATCTATCCAAGGTGGAGTTTTCAGCATCCATCTCATTGGCTTTCTCTTGCCAATCTTTACCAAACAGGTTCTCACCAGTACAAGGAATATTTCCCAGTTTGTCTTGTACCCAGAGCTCCAGATCAGATGCCTGGAGCCAAGCAATTCTACGTGCACCTATGGCAATGGCAGAGGTTCTGCTTATGCACTCAAAACAGTCAAAAGCTGCACAGTTGACAAATTTTGAAACATCCTGGGCATGTTTGACCAATGTGAGAAAATCCTGTCTTCTATCCTCAGGAAGAAGACGACCCAAAGCCTCTAAATCTCCTGTGACTTCCTTCGGGAACATTCCCATATATAGACTATAGGAACTGATCCTGGCAGAAAGCATGGAAGCTTGGAAGACACGACGTCCAAAAGCATCCAAAGTTCTGCACTCACGTCCTGGGGGATTAGAGGCATGTCTCTTTGCACTCTTGATCCTTCTCATAGTTGACTCCACTACAATAGAGTGGTTGGGAAGCTGAGTTTTCTGGAAACCAGGACAAGGAGGGACTCGATACAGAGTATCTAATCTACAAGAGTGAGGAGAGGTAGTAAGAGGCGTCTCCCACATCCTTAGCATGAGATCATGCAAGATCTCATGGATGGGCAAGGTAGCTGCCTCCTTAGGAGTTTTAGGATATTGTAAGATTTCCAACTCCTTTGCTCTGGGCTCTGTTTCAGGGGCCACAGAAATGGACAGACCCCGAGCCACCTCTCTGATGAAATCTTGAAAGGAAATGTCCTCTGGAGGAGACATCCTGCGTTTAGGGGAGGAAGGCTCCTCCGGGAGAAGCATTCCCGCATCGACAGAACTGTCAGAATCCTCAGATTCCTCTGAGGACTCGAAGTACCTTCTGTTGGGATGCTCTTGAAGAGCCCGATACCCGTAACGGCCGAAGTCGGTACCGAGGGGAACCGGTACCGGTGTAACGGTACCGGAAGGTATCGCATGACTGGGTGCCGGCAATGCGGACGCCAATGTCGATGCTATCGGTACCGATGTCAGTGCCGGTACTGGTTGAACTGTGATGCGGTTCCGAGGGTATCGATGCCGCAAGGAGAGCCGCCAGACTGCGTTAAATAGCCAGAACCCTCTGGTCTATCGACGCTGCCGATGCCTGGATGTCGGTACCGGAGAAAACCGCTGGTACCCCAGAGCATGGCACCAGTAGTTCTGCATAGGTCGAGGCCTCGAGAACGACCTGGAGCCCCGATAATGCTTTGGAAGCCGAAGCCTCCTGCCGGGGCAATTTTGCCGGTGCAGAATCCTCCAGGGCAACGCCAGAGGCATCTCGATGCTTAGAAGGAGATCTACCCTTTGAGGACCGGCTAGATTTATGTTTAGTTACCTGAGATCCATGGGAGAAGACGAAGCCCTGGAAGACGTCGATGCCACCGAAGCTGCATCCGAGGGAAACAGGGCACTGAGCTTGGCAGCTCAGTTCTGTCGACCTCTCGGACATCATGGCACAGGCCATACATTCTGAGATGGAATGGTCAGGACCTAAACATTTCAGACACCACTCATGGGTGTCGGTGACAGAGATGGTACCACCACACTTGGTGCACTTTTTAAAACCCGAAGAGGGCTTTTCCATTGTGGAAAAAATCTTGGGCCTAAGGCCCAAAATGGCGCGTGCACCTGGAAAGTAAATGGGAAAAAATGTACTAAGAATTATTATTATTTTTTTTTTTAAAGAAAAGAAAGATATAAGAAAAAACCAGCGCTGCCAGTAAAGCATCGAGGAAGGCAGACACGACCACAAAAAGAAGGAAAATTTTCTGCGGTGACAGGAACACGATCTGCTGGCTCCGCGGAAAACGAAGAACTGGAGAGAGGCAGTTGGGAAAGACGGGAAGGCAGCACGCAGGCGCTGTGGGATGCTCCCAAAAGCTTTCTAATTGGATGCTGGGGAGTGTTCGAGCACAGGCTCCGTCGGTACCGATGATACCCATATGTGATGACTACATTCCTGCTTGTTCCTGGAGATCCTATCCCATGTAGGCAGAAGTGCTGCTAAAGGCCACAATTGCAGCAAGTACTAGCCCTGGTTGGATCACATCTCCTGCAGGCAGCAGAAAAGGGGGAAGGCCGCACTCACAGCACAGGTTCAAGCTGTCTGCAGAAGATGGGATCCCTGTGGGCAGACAGCTTGCATATAAACTGCAATCGCAGCCTTTCCCCTTCTCTTCTGCTCACAGGGAATTGGGAACAGGAGGGGAAGGCAGCAAACTGCTTGCAAAGATCCCATCTTCTGTGGGCAGAAGAGGAGAGCTGCTTGGACCGGTGATTAAAATAAATAAAGTTAGACAAGAGGGTGGAAGGGGGGGTGAACTACTAACTTTAAAGGGCCAGGAACCAAAAAAAAAGAAGAAAAAAAGAGGGTGGGGGAAGAAAGAATGCAAAGTTAACAGTATGAATGCATGGTGCATCCCCCTCCCCCAAGAACACATACACAAAACACCCACACCACACATACAGGTACCCTACCCTTCATAGGACAGATATACCCCAGCTCCACATTATATACACACACGCGCACACCCACACCATACACAAGCTCTGCAACACACATACACATGCACTGCAGCCCTGCACCCCACCCACACAAAGGTGCCCCATCACCTCATCCCATGCAAAGATTGGCATACCACCATTGCATCACACACCCACACAGACACTTGCTATCTGAAGCTATAGCTGCTATCATCTAAACAGATGCACAATGTAGGAACTCTGGCGGTGGTCTCACGAGAACATGAGACCAGCGCAAGAGAAATTGGGGGTGGGGAGAAGGGACACAAGGAGGTCACGAGCACTGGCTCCCAAGTCCATACAAAATTTGTCAAGGTCTGCCCTAAGAATTAGAGAATGAAGCAGTTATGTTCACTTGGGAGATTCCTATTCCAACAGATAAGATGATGGATGCAAGGAAACCTGACAGTGAAAAAGAAATTTAAAACAAAACAAAACACTAGAATGGCATTAACAGGAGGTATCTGTCCAAGTGATTATTCTGTGAATCATGTGGAGTGTAAGAAGATCTTGAAATATCAGGCAATGCAGTCAGAAACCAAGAAAATATGGCAGAAAGACAAATATTTCCCATCATATTGGAAGCCACCAACTTGATTAAGAGGAATTTCCAATCCAAGCTTGATAACAACATGTATGGCTAATTTTTAAGTGCCATCAAGTCAGTACCAACTCGGTGATCCTCTGGATAGATGTCCTAAATTGTGTATGGTCTTCAGGGAGGTGATAAAATGTTGATAGAGTGGCATCCATTCAACACATTGCTGGCCTTCCTCTCTTGCACGGACCTTCAACCTTGCCAAGCATGATGTCTCTCTCAAATGATTGCTCTCTTTGCATGATGTGTCCAAAGTAAGAAAGTCAAAGTCTTGTCATCTGAGCTTCTAAAGAAAGCTTAGGTTATCTCCTCTAGTACCAAATTGTTTCTTCTCTGGGCAGTCCATGGTATACACAGTATTCTTTGCCAGCACCATAATTTGAAGGCATCAAATTTCTGTCTCTCTTCTTCACTGTCCAACTTTCACATCCACACAATGTTATTGAAAATTTTCACTAACTCTCGTAGCTTTCAGAAAGTCAATCTTGTTCTTCCTCTACTAGTTTCTGATTCCATTTCCTTGCATGTGTCATTGTATTACTTCTGTGTTTTGTCTTGCTGCACGTTGGAAATCTGTTATGTTCTGCGATTCTCTCTCTCTCCTCTCTGCGTTTCTGGGCAATTTTCAGAGTTTCTTCAGTCATCCATTTTGGCCATTTTTGCTTTTTCACCTTTTGTAGAGACTTCCCACTGTCTTCGAGCACAACTTCTTGATGTCATCTCATAACTCTTCTGGTGCTACATCAATTGTATGCACAGCGGCAAATTGATTTTGCAGCTGTCTAAATACTGGTGGTATATTTTCAAGATCATATTTTGCTACATTCATAAGTGGCTTGCTCTTTTTCAACTTTAGCTTGAGTTTGCATACTAGTAGCATGTGATCTGTACCAGTGTCAGCTCCAGGTTTTGTCTTTGTTATTGAGCTTTTCCATCATTGACTTCCACAGATGTAGTCAATTTGATTTTTGTACATGCCACTGGGTGAAGTCCATATGTACTGTCGCCACTTGTGTTGCTGGAAGAAGGTGTTTGAGATAAAGAGATTGCTGGTCTTGCAGAATTCTCTCAGCTTTAATTCTGTTGCCAAGCCCATATTTTCCAACCACTTTTCCTTCTTTGTTGCCAACTTTTGCATTTCAATCACTCAATGCTACCAGGGTATGTTATTTGCATGTTCTGTCAATTTCAGCTTGTACTTGTTCACAGAACTGATCTACTTCCTCTTCTGCAGTTGCTGCTGGCACATATACCTGAATAATAGTGGTGCTGATGGGCATTCCTTGTAGAGTAATAGAAATTAGGCGTTCACTGATTGCATTGTATTTCACTACATTCAGTTCTTACACCTTTCTTCTTAATTATAAATACACCACCATTTTTTTCTTGGTCTTTTATTTCTAGCTTAGTATACCATGAGATCATCAGATTTGAAGTGCCCAATGCCAGTCCATTTCAGTTCATTGATATCCAACAGATCAAGTTGTACATGTTCCATGTCATTCTTGAGTGCCTTCAATTTTCCTTGGTTCATATGTTCCATGACCATACATGTTACATCGTACGAACTTGAGAGGGAAGCCTCTTTTGCATGATGCAAGTACTATGCAGAGCATTAGCAGTAAATCTAAGAGATTGAAATCATACTCGAGGATTGGTTCAGGTACGAGATAGTGAAAACTCTAGAACTAAATGGAAGGCACAAAAGTTAGGGATATTGTGAAGGATTCAGAGATTGGGCTGGGACTTTGAGGAAGGGGAGAAGAGAGAAGGGAAGACTGGGAGACTGAATGGTAAATCTGGGAAAATAGAACCTTGAGCGCAGGCAGAGAAACAGTGATTTCCCAGGAACTGTCTGAGAACTTGGGAGTGTGTGAACTCGGTGACTGAAAGGTAGATCAGTGACTTGGGAGATCAGGGACACTGGGAGGGGACTCGGGGATTAGTGGGATAAAAAGAGAGAGTACTCCACATCTTAATATGATTCTTTATTCTGAATTTGACAGGGATCTGTCCTGTCCATACACTGTGTGTGGGGGGGGGGGGAAATAAGCAGAAAGTGAGACAAGGATGGGTATATGAGGTGGGGGAGGTAAGAGAGGGCAGGTGAGGGCTGAAGGTGAAAGGTCTGGGAAAGGGGTAATAAATAAGAACTGGAAATCTGGTAAGTAATGTAGACAAGAGATGAAAAGAGGGAGACAGATTTAGGAAAGACAATAGGGGTAAGAGGCAGACATATGGGATAGGGAGATGAAGACAAAACAATGAAGTAAAAAGGAGGGATGAATAAAGATTGTGATGGGAAGGCATGAAAAAGTGGTAACTGGATTGGGGTGAGTGGAAGATGACTGATTGAGGGAGTCAGCATGGGGTTGATCTGAGAGGACCAAAGAAGTGGCTTTTGGGAGGGGGGAGAGTAAAGGAAGCCAGATTGATGGTGCCTGGTGAGGGACATAACCCATTGAGTGGGAGAAGGCAGCAAAGGTGAGCACTGCAGAGGTGAAGAGTTGAGACAGGAAAACTAGAGGATAAAAGAGAAAGAGATGAAACGGAAAAACCTGCATCAGAAGAAGAAGGGAGGAAGTGAAGATAAAACAAACCTAAAAATGTAAAGGAGACTCTTGAGGGAAAAAGTGTTAGATGAGGACCAATGGGATTATAAAAATGTTCATGTGGAAAAGGAAGAACTGACCTAGGCCCTAGAACAAGATTGGAAACTATAGCAGAAACTGATGAGCTTCTGAGTGATAAGGTAACCTATACATGCATGGATCATCCTGTTTATGGCAATTTGGACCTGGAAGTAGACAGTGATGAATCTGTCTATGGGACCCTGGATGTACACACAGAGAGTGACTCCAGTGCAGAGAATAATGAAGAAACAGGGCTGAGAATATGCTATAGTCATATACCTTTACTTATGTAAAAAGAAACATGTCTATTATAATCAAACTGGTTTAATTGAAACATACATTTTAGATGGAAGCTTCTACCTGGTTTTCTCTCTCTTTGTGAGAAAGTGCTGACAGTTTGTTACAACAGAGATTGGCAAATCACGTTGTGTACATTTACTGGCGCAAAGGGTAGTTTCTGCTTTCCAGACAAGGGCCACCTCTTTTTTGTGATAGATGATAGGCTGAAAGTTAGCTAACTAAGTTAGCATGAACTTTCCGAGAATCAGAGACCTTAGGTCAACATAACTGGAAATCAAATAAAGCTTATGAAATTACCTAACATTTAGAGAGAATTTATAGTGTAACTAATCAGCTTTTGTAATATGAAAGAATTACAGCGACACCTACTGTCACCTGGTAATTATGATCACAGCTTTCAGCTTCTGTTTTTCTAATGTAATCTTGCAAAGCATCAGCAGAAAATTAACCCTGTAAGCAGATATTTCAGACCTATGAGTTTGTAACATGAATAATATCATCCCGATGTTAATCAAAAATTAACTATGTCAGCTGATATTTCTTAATAAAAGGCAGATCTCTGGCAGAAGATCTTTGAAGAAAGTTGGAGAGGAGCCACGATTTGCTCCCTTTGACGGTCTTCCTTCTAGAGCTCTGGAATTATTATAATTGGTTTTCTGTGTATGTGTCTTGTTTTTTCCTTCCTGTTAGAAGGGTTAGGTAAAACTTAAGAATCCAGGTTGGAATCCAAGTAGGAGGGCCTGGCCTAAAAAGGGCTACAACAGTTCACAAAGAGGAAGGAGGAATGTATTTTTATGTTCAGTTTAGTGACTGGAATGTATCAGTTTTAGGAATGTAAATCTTTTTGTATTTTGCACAGTACAAGGGGACATGCATTTCTCTGGTGTTGCAGTGCACTGGAGTCTGGCTTCATAGGGTTTCCAGCACAGTTTGTTTGCAGGTTTGTATTTCTAAGTTAGTTACCTTGCTATTATGTTATGAGCGCTTTATCCCCATTCACAATCTGTTTAGTAAAAAGCGTATTTACTCACCTCTAACAGGTGTTCTCTGGGGACAGGAGGAATCAGTCCTCACATATGGATGATGTCTGTGCCAACGGAGCCCAGGCGGATCCATTCCCTAGCTTTCAAACAAAGCCTTTAGGAGTTACACCACGCATGCATGGTCACCTTCTCGCTTAAGAGTGCCATCTTACCTCAGTGTGATGTAGGGTTGCCAACTGGCTCCAGATGCACCCGACAGTGTCAATCCAGTCCTGGGTTTACCCCATTGCATGCAGGGATATGTAGTTCTGATTTCTCCATTGCACTCCATAAGAAATGAAAAACTACAAGTCACTGCATGCAATGGGGTAAACACAGGACTGGATCAAGTCTGTCGGGCGCATCTGGAGCCAGTTGGCAACCCTAGTGTGATTAGGGGAGATTAACCGTCTACAAACTGAAAAGATAAGCACAATCTTTTTTCAAAAAAACAACGTGAATGAATGTATGTTAGAAACGATCAAAGAAAACGTCTAATAGGGAGTGTTGGAAAAATTGCCATCCCTTAATACTTTCTTCAATGAATAGATAAGTGCTTTAAAGGTCATTGATGCGTGAAGGTAGGCTGCTTTTGATTTATGCAAAAAGCGCTGCCAGTGTTAGTCTGAGACCTGCACTTTATCTGTTTTTACATCTACCGTTATTGAAGTCTATTGTCATTGGAGTCTAAATGATATTTAAAACAAGTATATAAATAAGAAAAAGAAAAAACGAACAAAACGAAAAAAAATATATCGAGTAAGACAGTTATTAGGATCGTAGGCAGTGATACGATAGTTGATACCCTATTTAGCTAATTTTTTTGTCTATCCTTGAGGGCACTTGTTGTAATACGAACCCTAGTGTGATGACATAGCTTAATCAAGCATAAAAGAAAAAAATAAAACTCCACGGGGAGGAGGGAGGGTTGTAAGGATCGATACCTGCTGTCCCCGTAGAACACCTGTTACAGGTGAGTAACTACGCTTTCTCTGGGAACAAGCAGTAAGTCAATCCTCACATATGGGACTCCCAAGCTACAGGTTACCAAAAAATCCTGTAGAAGCCACGAGCGACCCAAAAAGTGGACCATAAAGGACAGCAGGGAGTACTGGTTGGCTGGAAGTCCAGCACTGAAACAGCAACATCGAAAGTGTAATCCTCTCTCCGGCGGTCTGAACACAAAGGGCTGGAAGGAAGGAGTTGAACTATTCCCCAAAGAGGTGACGAAGGTGCTATCACGCCTTGAACTCTCTTCCAAGCAGTAGTGTGCTGCAAAGGTGTCCGCAGAAGACTAGGTGGCGACCCAGCAGATGTCCAGTAAGGACACTGAGCGCAGGTTGGCCACAGAGACTGCCATGGCGCACACATTGTGCACTGTGACATGATCGTCCAGAGAAAGCCCCACCAGCTTTTAGGTAAAGGAAATGCAGACAGCCACCCACCGTGAGAGGGAACGCTTGGAGATTGCAACCTCAAGACAACTGGGGTCAAAGGAGACAAAGAGCTGCACCGAGTGCAGTGGGGCTGTGTCCTCTGAATATAAAAGGACAAGGCCCTCTTGTAGTCAAGCATGTGCAGGGAGGTCTCCACCCTGGAAGAGTGAGGCCTGAGAAAGAAGGTGGGAAGCATCATCTCCTGATTCAAGTGGAAGGCGGAGACCACCTTTGGCAGGAACTTGGGGTGAGTCGGAGTGGAACGGGTAAACGTAGATCAATTGTTTACGTTATCAGAATATAGAAAGACTAGGGGACATGCAATGAAGCTACAGGGTAAACTATTTAAGACTAATAAAAGAAAATATTTTTTCACTCAACGTGTAATCAAACTCTGGAATTTGTTACCGGAGGATGTGGTAAAGGCTGTTAGTGTTGCTGGGTTTAAAAAAGGTTTGGACAAGTTCCTGGAGGAAAGGTCCATAAACCATTATTAAGAAGGGACCCAGGATATTAATGCTTGACCCAGTACAAGCATTGTGGAACCTGTGTCTTTTGGGGAAACTGCTAGATACGTATAACCTAGATTGGACACTGTTGGAAACAGGATACTGGGCTTGATGGACCTTGGTCTGACCCAGTATGGCATATCTTATGTTCTTATATGTTCTTATGTCCGAAGGATGACTGTTCCTGTGAAATCTAGTATAGGGCGCATGAGCCACCAGCACCTACAGTTCGCTTACATGCCTAGCAGAGGTGAGTGCCACTAGGAAAATGACCTTCCAAGACAGGTACCTGAGATGGCAGGCAGCCAAGGGCTCAAAGTGGAGAGCCAACATTAAGATCCCATGCCATTGGTGGCGGATGGATCGAGGGTCGGGACAGCAGCAGTCATCTCATGAAACGGCCCACCAAAGGGTGCACCGAGACGGCCTAGCAAGCCACTGGGTGGTGGTGAGCCGAAATGACACAGAGGTGCACTTTGACAGTGCTGGACTTGAGGTCAATACCGGAAAGATGCAAGAGGTATCGCAAGACATCTTGCACCACGCAGAAGGGGTTAAGAGCCCCATCTGTCCACCACAGCAAACACCTGCAACATTTAAAAGCATACGCCTGATGCATGGAATCCTAATGCAAGGCCATCAGGACATCTTCCACCTCCCTTGAGAAGCGGTGATGCGCTATAGCTAACCTCTCAGCATACAGGCCATCAGGGAAAGGGACGGGAGGTTGGAATAAAGAAGCGTCCTGTTCTCCTGTGACAGCAGGTCCGGAGAACTCCCCAGTGGCAGTGGGTCCCTCCGGGACAGCTGCAGGAGCAGGGGGAACGATGGTTGCCTGGGCCACCTGGGAGCGATGAGTATGATGGAGGCTGCCTACGCTTGCATCTTGAGGAGCGCCCGGAGGACCAGGGGTGTAAGCAGGAACACATACAGGAAGCCCCTGGACCAACGGAGGAAGGTGTCCGCTGCTTCCCATTCTTAGGCCGGCCTCCGGGAACCGAAGCTCAGGAGTTGCACATTCTCCGGCCTGGCAAAGAGGTCTATCTCTGGGGTCCCCCAGCAGCAAAAGACATCCCCTGTATCACCGGGTTCAGCTGCCACTCGTGGGGCTGGAGGACCCGACAAGCGTCGGCCAGCATGTTGTCCTGGCCTGGCAGATAAACTGCCCTGAGGGAGATATTCCACCCTGCTGTGAAGTTCCAGAGGCAAATGGCCTCCCAGCAGAGGTGATACGAGCCAGTGCCACCCTACTTGTTGAGGTAGTACATCGCCACCTGCTTTTCCGTCTGGACTTGAACCACCTGTCCTGTCAGATGGTTCTGGAACATCTACGGGGCATAGTATATCGCCTTGAGTTCCAGCAGGTTGATCAGCAAAGCACTCTCCCCTTGAGACCATAGGCCCTGTGACTGCAGGTGATCGCAATGGGCTCCCCAGCCCAACTTGGACATGTCCATCATGAGGATGCATTGCACTGGGGAAGCCTGGAAAGGCAGCCCGACTTGGAGGTTATGGGGATCCTGCCACCACGCAAGGGATGTCACCAGGGCCAGTGTGACCCGGATCCTGTCCTCCAGATGACCGGAAGCATGTGTCCACTGGGCGCCAAGCATCCACTGGGTGCCAAGCATCCACTGGGCCTGTTGCATGTGGAGGCGAGCAAAGGGCATGACATGGACCGAGATGCCATGTGCCCCAACAGAAGGAGCATCTGCCTGGTTGTCACTGCATGGTCCTGCAGGAGGAAGTCCCATGCCTGGGTGGCACCCAGCAGGGTGCCGATGAACTCCAAGTGCTGGGTTGGCAACAGGGGAGACTTTGGGAAGTTGACCACAAACCCTAGGCACTGGAGTAGCCATATGGTGTGTTGAGCTGCAATGCACACCCTCCTCTGGCGAGCTGGCTCGGATGAGCAGTCGTTCAAGTAGGGGAAAGACAAAAAACCCCATGAGATGGAAGCAGGCGGCCATGACCGCCAGGCATTTGGAGAACACCTGAGGAGCTGAGGCCAGTCCGAAGGGGAACCATCCTGTACTGGTAATGTCAGCCCCCAACCACGAACCGGAGGTACTGACGGTGCCTTGGACGTATCAGGATGTTGATGTAGGCATCTCTGAGATCCAAGGAGCATAGCCAATCTCTCCGCAGGAGGTAAGGCCACAAGGTTCCAAGGGATACCATTTTGAACTTTTCCTTGACCAGGAATCGGTTGAGGTCCTGCAGATCCAGAATGGGCCTGAAGCTCCCCGTTTTCTTGGGTAGAAAAAAATAGCAGGAGAACTCCTCCTGGCCCTGGAAAGGCTGGGGAATGGGCTCTACTGCGTGATCCTCGAGTAGAGCCTCTGTTTCCCTCTGCAGGAGCTCCCTGTACAAGGGGTCCATGGGTATTTCCCCTGGGAAGAAGGGAGGAGGCAGCTAGAAAAAGGGGAGGAGGTATCCCTCCCTGACCAATGTCCGGTCATAGGTGTGCAAAGTGGATCAGCCGTCCCTTCCGTGAACCTTGGGACTGTTACGTCCTGGGGGAGAGAGGCTATGCCTAAGGAGTCAAACACCCCTTCCCCAAGGCTGCAGCTGTGGTGCTGTTTGGGGCTTGGGGGCATTTTTTTGGCTTACGGGTGCTGTGATCCTATGCCTTGGCCTGTTGCCCCTGAGGGGCAGCCGGATAGGCCGAAAATTTGGAGTAACCCCTGTAAACCTTGATATTCGGGTAGAAGGACTTTTTCCCTGAAGTCTTCCAACGGTAAGGTCAGCAGCCTTCCTCAATAGCCAAGGTTCTGGTCAGGAATTCCTTCTCCAGCTTGTCAGCCTTCTCCATCATGGACTTGTCGAAGAGGTTCTCTCCCCAACAAGGAACATCGGCTAACTTGTCCTGAACCCACTGCTCCAAATGGGAGGGCTATAGCCAGGCAAGGCATCAGGCACTAATGCCCACCACGGCTACCCAAGCCACTGTCTCGAAACCATCAGAGGTAGCCCAAGTTTGAAACTTGGAGCACTTGCTGACCGATGAAACCAGGGTCCTGAAGCACTCAAGAGGTTCACCCGAGAGTCCAGCCGAGAACCCAATGAGCTCCTTCGCCAGGTCCCTCAGGTACATGCCCATGTACAGCTGAGATGACTGGATCTGGGCTGTGAGCATGGAGCCCTGGGAAGCACATTCTACAAAGGCATCCATGGTGCAGGCCTCCCTGCCGGGGGGGGGGGGGGGGCACGGCACAGAAGAGTACTTCTGGCTCTTTATGCAACACATGATCAACTCCACCTCCATGAAATGAGGTAGCTGTGCTTTTTAGAAGCCTGGCCTCTGGCCAACTTGATATTGAGAATTGAGTCAACTGTTCACAATCGGCACCGTCACCGGTGTCTCCCATATCCAGAACAGCAGCCATTCCAGGATGGGAGGTATGCACCATCAGTGTCTTCATCAGGGGAGCCTCGTACTGGAGGATCTCGAGATCCTCAGTCTGGGGCTCGTCCTCAGTCATCACCATGAAGGCAAATGCCTGGGACATCTCCTTCACGAACTACAGGAAGGTGAGACCCTCTGGAGACCGCTGATGATGGTGCTGCGGGGACGGATCGGAGGGGATGTCCCAATAAAGGGTGGTGTCAGGGGACTCCTCATCCGCCTCCCACCCCAACCCGAAGTCAGAAGAATTGTCGAGCACCCAGCTCTTTGTGCACCGACTCAGCATTGACTTGCAGTGTCGGTACCCCGTCACCGCAGTGCCTGATGACATCATGTCTTGAATCAGACACTGACAGAGTCGACGCTAGTTGAGCCAACCTTCCGAGGATCGGCTGAGTATCCTCCGGTGATGTCCTTAACGAGGACAGCCCCAGAGGTTCCGTGCATCGGTCCCCACTGCACCGATGAACCAGCAAAGCTGTGTTCCAGGACCGCCATCCTAGCCTTGATGCCAGTCTGCTCCACAACAGCTGGCTCACGTCTCGAGGTCGTCGAGCCCGGAACCCTCATCAGGAATCACCAATGGTGATTGCGTCAGGGGACCTGACCCGATCCCCCAACATCGTGGGAGTCTCCTCCTGCCGGGGCTGCTTGGAAGGCCCCTCCCAGCCGTTGGGTCAAGGGCTCTGCACCCCGGAGCCCTTGCCTACAGGTCCGGGGTCGGATCTCGCCTTCGGCTTCGACGATGTCCTGGACCCACGGGGAAGGTCCTCAGAGGATGATCCCCAGTCCATGGCTCCATGATTTCAGAGCTCCAACTGAGCCCGAGCATGCAACGAGTCGCTAGATCCCAGAGTCAAGGGCACGGATTCCACTCCCAATGCCGATCTCGAGGCAGACTTATGAAACAGCTCCCCCTGCCACTTTTCAAGCTTCTTGTGGGTCTTTGCCGACATAAGATGGCAGAGTGGGCAGGTAGACACATTGTGGTCCACCCAGAGGTACTTGATGCAGGTTTTGAAGCGATCCATGCAGGACATAATGTGGTTGTACTTGCCACACTGTTTGAAACTGCTGACAGAGGCCATTGCAGGAAAAATGACCCCCGTGAGATCAAACTGGGACATCTCAGCCAGTTAGGCCGCGAGCAAAGACCTGTACGCCAAAAAAAAAAAAAAAAGGCAAAGAAAAATACCCAAGATGAAAAAAACGACACTGAGGCAGTGGACTCGGGCGACAGGAAGGTGATTGAAACCAATCCTGGCAAAAGGCACAAAGAAAATTTGAAGAAAGAATGTGGGGGAAAAAAATAGACTTTAACTGGGGGGGGGGGGGGGAAGACACAGAAAGCACATCTACAGGGCTCAATGGAAAAAAGACCGAGGTAAGATGGCACCCTTGGGTGGGAAGGTGACCGTGCATGCACAGTGTAACTCCCAAAGGCTCTCTCTAAAAACTGGGGAGTAGATCCACACAGGCTTTGTCACCACAGACATCACCCATATGCGAGGACGGACTTCCTGCTTGTTCCTGGAGAATATTCTTTTAGCTTCTTAGCTTGCATTTCCTCCACAACCCTCTTATACCAGCATCATTTGACACTCTCCAATTTCCTTTCCAGCCTGACATTCTTGTTTTAACTATGTCATAGGAGGTATTCTCCTTTCCAAAGCATTAAGCATCGCTTCCTGCCAGATCTTCACCCCAATCCCCCCTTCCAGATTGCCTCTTTCACGATCCAAAGGTTCTAAGGCTACAAAGAATTTTTGGGTATTAGTTTTACCCCTCCCCAAATATCCTCCTAATCTCAAATTCCAATAAATGATGGCCAGACCATGGAACAGGGATGTTTGACAAAATGCTCACAATTAGTTGGCCATCAAATTACACCGAACTCAAAAGCATGTCCAGCATATGTCCTGTTATGTGTGTGGGCCTCAAAGATCTTCATAAAAAGGTACACAACTTATGCAAGGTAATTTCATAAACTTGCACACATATCTGTGGCCTATTTTATGAAGTGAAGTATACAGGTACTCCACTTTTATAAAAGAGGGGTGCAAGAATGCAAGTCAAACTAGTGGTGACAGATTTGCTGCTCACACAAAATTATTCAAAGTTGTTAAACACAAGAGGATTGCGAAAAATTGCAAGAGGACCTTGGTACATTGGGAGACTGGGCATCCACATGGCAGATGGAATTTAAATGTGGGCAAGTGCATTATGTAACTTTGCATAACTTTGCAAGATTCCACATTAGGAACCACCACCAAGTAAAAGGATTTAGGCATCACCGTGGATTATGTTGAAACTCTCTGCCTGGTGTGCAGCAGTGGCCAAGAAAGCAAACAGAATGCTAGGAATTGTAAGGAAAGGAATGGAGAATAAAACCAAGAATATTATAATCCCTCTGTATTGTTCCACAGCGCGACTGCACTTTGACTATTGTGTGCAATTCTGGAAATCGTATCTTAAAAAGGATATAGCAGAATTAGAAAAGGTATCGAGAAGAGCCACCAAAATGGTAAAGGTGGATGGAAGGATACTCCTATGAGGAAAGGCTTAAAAGGTTAGGGCTCTTCAACTTGGGGGAAAAAAAACCAAACAGCCGAGGGGAGATATGATAGAGATCTATAAAATAATAAAAGGAATGGAACGCGTAAACAGATAAATTGTTTACTCCTTCAAATAGCAGAAAGGCTAGGGGACATGTAATGAAGCTACAATGTAGCCCCATTTAAAACTAATCAGAGAAAATATTTATTTCACTCAACGCATAATCAAACTCTGGAATTTGTTACCGGGGGATGTAGTCAAAGCTGTTAGTACAGCAGAGTTTAAAAAAAGCTTTGGACAAGTTCCTGGAGAAAGAAATCCATAAACCATTACACAGGTACACTACCAAAAAACTGCCTCCAGTTTTGCAACTAATTCCTATAGATTTTGGGGTGCTGAATCCAGGAAAAATAGCCAAAATGTTCCATCACGTCACGTTTTCTTGCAAAATTAATTTCTTACCCATATAAGGAATGTTCACATAATTTCTTTTTAGCCGACTACAGTTTATTTTCTTGGCCCAAAATAGAGGTTGTAATGGTTAACTAACTAGAAACACTCCCTCATGATATTTTAGAGTGTTTTGTATTCATTTTATACATTAACAGGACAATTGGGAGGCGGGGGGCTAAATCCAGTACTCGCGCTGGCGCATGTTCTTTCCTGTTCGCCTCGCCTCGTTCGCTCGCTCGCTCAAACACGGTGGTTGCGACATGAACGTTCCTGTCAAATTTCAGTTTCTTGCAAGTTCATTATTACCTTTTGTTTGCTCAGTCGTAATCCAGCTTTATTCCGAAGTGGTTCACTACAGTTGTAGTTTGCAGTGCTGTGTATTTGTGATGGCTCACAGAGCCAGAGGTTGCGTCAACTCTCCGGACAGTTTTTGTTTTATTTGTGGGGAATATACCGTGAAAAAGCAGCAGAGGAACATTTCTGCATTTATTAAAAAAGTATATTTCGCCTATTTCGGTTTGAAGTTAGGCGATCAAGACAAACCGTGGGCTCCTCACAAAGTGTGCAAGACATGTGAGGAAGATCTACGCTTATGGATGAAAGGTAAAAAACAAGCATTTCGTTTCGGAATACCTATGATGTGGCGTGAACAAAGAGACCACAGCAGTGACTGCTATTTTTGCTCTTGCATTGTGAAGGGATACAACTTAAAAAATAAGAACGTAATAAGTTACCCCAACCTTCCCTCAGCAATTAGGCCTATGCCTCATAGCAACGAAGTACCTGTGCCTGAACCACCAAAATCTTTGGATCATATTTGTGTGGACGGTTCTGATCATGATGAGACTCATCAGATGGCTTTTCCCGATGAGTCCAGTACTTCCGAGTTTGAAACTGAACCAGATCCGAAACCTGAACTTTTCTCTCAAGCTGAATTGAATGATTTAGTCCGGGATTTAGGACTCCCAAAAGATGCTGCCCAACTGCTAGGTTCTCGGCTTAAACAGAAAAATCTATTGTCACCAGGAACAACTTTTTATTGGTACCGCAACCGCGAGACACAATTTTTGAAGTATTTCAGCAAAGAGGAAGATTTGGTATTTTGCAACGATATATACAGAGTGATGGAAAAGTTTAAACTTAAGTATGATCCTGCTGAATGGCGGCTGTTCATTGATTCGTCAAAAGACAGCATAAAAGGTGTTCTTCTTCATAATGGCAACACATTCGCTTCAGTTCCTATTGCTCACTCTGTTATTCTCCAAGAAAAATACGAGAATTTGGCCCTGATTCTTCAGAAGATTCGTTATGATGAGCATAAGTGGATGATTTGTGGAGACTTTAAAATTCTATCCATGCTATTAGGGCAGCAATCCGGTTTCACCAAATATCCCTGCTTCCTTTGCTTGTGGGATAGCCGGGCCCGCGACCTACACTGGGGGAAAAAAGACTGGCCAATTCGGGAGTATTTGAGACCCGGTGAGAAAAATGTTCTTCATGAGAGCTTGTTACCTCGTGATAAAATTCTATTACCACCTCTTCACATTAAGTTGGGTCTCATTAAGCAATTCATCAAGTCCCTTCCAAAAGATGGTGAGTGCTTTCGGTACCTTTGCTCAAAGTTCCCCCGACTTTCTGAAGCAAAGCTAAAGGAAGGAGTGTTTGTTGGCCCTGATATAAGGAAACTCATTTCAGATGGAGCATTCGCTGAAACGATGTCTGAGAAGGAAAAAGAAGCCTGGGATTCCTTCAAGGATGTTGTTCTCAAATTCTTGGGGAACAGGCGGGATGAGAACTATAAGGATATTGTTGCCAGGATGCTCAATGCCTTCAAAGAACAAGGCTGTAACATGAGCCTGAAAGTCCATTTCTTGCACTCCCATGTGAACTACTTTCCCGAAAACTTGGGGGCGTACAGTGAAGAACAAGGTGAAAGGTTTCACCAGGACATCAAGGACGCAGAGAGAAGGTACCAAGGAAGATGGAACACCACTATGATGGCTGATTTCTGCTGGTTGCTGCTGCAGGAAACCCCAGATGAAAAATACGCCAAGCAGCGCACCAAGAGAAGCATTCGGGGGAAGAAGAAACGGGCCCACCAGGAGATTGATTGACCCAAGAATGACTTTAAAATCTAAACTGTGTTGACAAATATCATGTTTTTACTAAACTTTGAAATAAAAATTTGCTAGTTATTACCACAGTGTCGGATCTCATTTATTAGAATTTTATTTTCACACCATCGGGTGTTTGTCTTCATGTATTGCAATGGTGCGGTTTGCGTTTTCTATTCTTACATACATACCTTTACAACATTTTTTGCACATTTCTTTGCTTTGCTTTGTGTCTAACCTCGCTCTTATATGCTCAATGTTTGTGCACATGTATGTGGCTGTTTTAAGTGCAGACAATTTTGCTACCATCACAGTATGTTTTGTTGACATTACTCTATTCTTATGTGCTGCCTTGTTACAATTTTCTTTATTCTTATTTGAATAACTACTAAACAATTAGTATAAAGAATTCATCCAAGAAACTTTTATCTCGATCGCACTCAATCTGAAACGTTCACCTCAAACTGCTAACCCAATGTAGCAAAAAATCTGTACGTGATGGAGCAAATTGGTTACCAGATTTGGATTCAGCGCACCAAAAAACGTAAAAATCAATCGAAACATTAGAGGCAGTTTAAAAAAAATTTTTTTTTAGTGTACCTGTGTAATTTATAGCAAAGAACAGAATCAGTTAAACATAATTCTTTCTTCTTAAGAGAGGAAAAAGTGGATCTCAGAACCAATGGGGTATATATCTGGCCAGCTCAGAAAAATTCTATACTTCCTCACATCCCCAAAACATCAACGATCCACCAAACATTCCCAGGGATGTGCTGTGCTGACAGTTCTTGTAAATGAGGCTCGGCCCTGGAAAACAGGAGAAGCATCTTCAAGATGACCCCCTAGGCACTTTGCTCCCCCTTGTTTGTTGAGATAAGCCACCATCGTGGCATTGTTGGACAGGACTCAAACCACCTGTGAGCAAAGAAGAGGCAGAAAATGATGGAGTGCTAAGCGGACTGCCTGTGCTTCCAACCGATTGATGGACCAACCGGACTCCTGCCAGGACCATGTTCCATGTGCTGTCTGTTGCAGACAACCAACCAAAAAGACTGGCATTGGTGATCAGAGTTATCTCCAAGGGCATCCCTCGCATCCAGCAATCGTGACATAGCCACCAGCGAAGACTATGATGAACAGCGGGAAGGAGAGGAAGATGGATGTTGTAAATCCTGCGAGCAAGGGGACCAATGAGACAGCAAGGAAAGCTGAAGTGGATGCATGTGTGCCCGAGCCCAGGGAACCATTTCCAAGGTAGCCACCATAGCTCTTAAGATCTGCAGATAATCCCACACCCCAGGAGCTGGGTAAAGCTGGAAGGAATGAAGCAGACTGTAGATCATCAGTCCTGAGTATCAAAGACAGCCTCGAGAAACTTGAGAGTCTAAGATGAGCATAAAGAGCTCTTGGTGTTTTTGACCACCCAACCAAGGCTTTCCACCACTTCATGCGAGAGACACTGCTCAGATGAATCAATCATTGAGGTAAAGATGGATACATGAGACTTCCGGTGTGGCAATGAGCTGATCGAACGCATGGCGATCGGCTCCGGACACCTACCTCGAAAAAACGGCAACATTTCGCTACATAACTCAGCAGATCACCTTTAAACCCCAGATTTAGTGAAAGACGGAGTGCTGGAGAGTGGAGGCAGATATCTGCGACTCCGGAGGCTGTCTGATGGCAACGAAACAACTTCGAAGAGAGAAGCCGAGAGCCCCCGAGGGAAAGATGGCGGAGAGCGTGTCAAAAAGCCCTAAAGCAACACGGGGGTAAGTTTGTAGCTTTTTGTTAGCTTCTGCCTGGTTTATTGGCTCTGTTGCTTATGTGTATTTGGGCTTCGGGATTGTATAGGGGTGAAAATTATGTGTGTTACAAGTTGTTCTTTTTTGTGTGCTACGTAATACCAATAAAAATTTTAAGTTATAAAAAAAAAAAAAAAAGCCCTAAAGCAGATGACCATCAAGGGCTGGTGACAGACGTCAGCGCTGCAGTGGTACAAGCGCTAGACAGCCGCTTTCGTGAGCTGGCTGATCAGATGCAAAATGTCAGCCACTCCATCAAAGACTTCATGGGACGTATGGAGCAAATAGAGTCCCGCATATCGGAGGTAGAGGACACCCAACAGTCCCTACAGACCAAAGTGGAGGCCTTGGAGTCAATCGTGAAGCAACAAGGAGAAAAACTGGAGGACCTGGAGAACCGGAGGAAGGCGCAAAATCCGCCGGTTCATTGGGATCGCAGAGTCCGTAGCAGATGGCGCCCTCCCCAAATACCTACTTACCTGGATAGAGAAACTTTCGAATGGCAGAGTGGAAGGCCCTATCAATTTGGAGCGGGTGCACAGACTTGGCCCTAAGCGGGAGCATGCACAGAGACCGCGTGCTGTGATTGCCCGCTTTTTGGATTTCCGCCAAAAAGAAGAGGTTTTAAAGATGGCTAGGAATCGCAAGAGACAAACAACTGACTCGGACCCGATCCTAGTATTCCAGGACTATTCAGACCTAGTAAGCCAGCAAAGAAGAGCTTTCTCTACAATCTGCACACAATTATTGAATAAAGGGGTGAGATTCTCTTTACTGTATCCTGCTCGACTGCGTGTGGAATATCAAGGACAAAACCGCTTCTTACAGTCCCCGACGGAAGTCCAAACATTTTTAGATTGACTGGTTAATGAGCCTGATTCTCCCATGCGAAGCTAGAGGTGATTGCCCGAAGATGAGGAGAACCAGAGACGAGTCCTGGCATCACCGGCACATGGACTATACAAAGAAGGCCTCCTGGGACATGCAAGTGAAGAACTGGCTTTATTTTCACTTGAAACTATAACATATTATATGGTTTTTCAGATGTCTGGGGGGTCCGCGCGCTGGGGATAACCTTATAAGAGTATCGTGGTTCGATCGGATGTGCGTTGTGTTTAATTTGGGGATACAATGTTGTTCTGTTTGCAACTGTTTGCAATTGTTGAACTAGTTGACAGTTGCAACCTTGTTACTAGTATGCTCAAGCTCTAGGCCCTGTTCTGTAATACTGGGTGGGCGAGGGAGACGTCTTCAAGTTGAGTTTTCTAGACGTTAGGAGCTCATATAGCCTCGAATAGCGGGGGGGGGGGGGGGTGGTAGGGAAGAAGAGTTGAGTCTTCTCCCCTCCTCGTGGGCCTGGGGTCTTGGCTGCGCAGGGCCCGGGGTGGGGGGGGGGGGAGGAGGATGACATCATGTCAGAATGTTAGTAGATCACGTGGGGGACCTTACCTACCGGCTATTCGCAGAGAGAGAGCCGGTGGAAGGTCCTATCCGCTGTAGGTCCCCTTGGCTTATGGATAGAGGGCGGGGGGGGGGGAGTAAAAAGCAAAACATTCTGTTAATCCTAGAGTCAGCGCCTCCTACCCTGGGCCCTAACATGCATATTATAACACGTGGGCTCACGGTATCTTTACCTATCACCCCGAGGCTAGGATTTGAAGGGGTCTAGAGATTATACTGCTAAATTTAATTACTGCTGACTTTTCCTGGGTGCGGAGGACTTAGTGCATTGCCTGGCTAATGGCACTGGGCCGGGGAGGGGGTGGTGGGTCAGTACCTCTTGCCAGAACGAGGGAACTCATTGTTACCCGGAAGGGATGTTTTCAGTGAGCTGACATAGGCTCCCTTTTGTTATTAGCTGTTGGCTGATATGGATTTCATGGCCCAATTCCTGAAACTAGGAATCTTTATTTAGGAAGAATAGTTCACTAAATAGCTCACTGATAGGTCTGACTTAGTTCCCTAGGGGATTAAAGAGATAGAGCAGATGTAGTCATAACCCCTCAGCTAGAGGGTGCTGGGGGAGGGGGGTCAAAGAACAGAACTTAGCAAGGTAGGTTAGAGAAGGAGTTCCTTAGGTTAGGGGTAGGTTCTAATGCCACAGGAAGTATGTCCTGCCTTCAGGGTGGACTGAGAGGAATAGGGGAGGGGGGGGGGAAGAAGGGAATTTTGGGAGGGATGGGGAGGGATGAGGGGGGAGGGTTTAGCTCACACTCCGAAGCACATTTGTTGGCGGTATTGTAGTCCTCAACTCAATGATGGAGAGGGGGTTCCAGGCTGGGAGAGCCCCCTCTACAAATATAGAGTAAGATCCTTGGATGAGCCTGGACACTTCCCCGGTCCTCTGAAGGTAATTACATGGAATGTCTGTGGGATGGGAAACCCCATTAAGAGATATGAAGTATTGCACGCTCTAGCACGATATAAATGCGATATAGCACTCCTACAAGAAACGCACCAGACAGCTGTGGAGCATAATAAATTGCGTAGAGATTGGGTGGGACAAATTTGGGGCTCACCTGCCATGGGCAAGAAGGGCGGGGTGGTCATCCTGATCCACAAACGGGTGCGCTTTGCAGTAGACAACGCTATAATAGATACCAATGGGAGATTTGTTTTGCTGCATGGCTCTCTAGAAGGGAAATCAGTGATTATAGGGAACCTATATGGCCCCAACACGATAGACCCCCGTTTTTATAGCTGCCTAGCCTCCAAGGTAGAACAACTGCCCGAATGCCCCATACTTTTGGTGCTCCCACATCTAGACTTTGCAAATATTATCCTTCATGGCCTCCCTCAGTCAACACTAGGACCTCTTCGCCTTGCAATGAATGCTGCAGCAAGGGTACTTGCAGGTACATCAAGAGCTAAACATATAACCCCAGTCATGATGGATCTCCACTGGCTTCCACTTCAGGCTAGAATCCAGTATAAGTCCCTAGTACTAACATTCAAAGCCCTAAAGAACCAGATCACCTCACCCATCAGCAAACTCATTCAAAAACGGCCGTTTAACAGGATCAGGAGATCTAATCAAGCAAACACTCTAGAGATCCCCAACATTCTAAGTGCAAAAAGGCTACTGCCAATAGAGCCTTCTCCCTATTTGCACCCATGACCTGGAATGCCCTCCCCACTGAGCTCTATTCCACCCCAGACCTATTGTCATTTAGAAAAGCCCTCAAACAACACCTTTTCCTCATCCATTACGCAGAATCCAATCCCAGAAACAACCACCCATCCTCACATCCTACACCCTACTCCACCCCACCCAAAATCCAACACCATAAAGAAAATGACTAGCTCTACCACCATATCCCCTCTCTTATTTATTATTGGTACTGATCACACATCTTATTGATTAAACCTCTTATAAATATGTTGAAACCAAGCTATACTATATGTATAATTTCTCACCATACTCCATGAATAATTACTCTGTAATTAGTTACCCCTGTTACCTCCAGGTTATCTCGTCCATGTTCAATGTAAAAACTCAATTGTCGTGTGACATTGTAGTATGTTTTTTGTTCAATTGTAAACCGCACTGATTTTAATAGCGCGGTATATAAGAGAAGTAAATAAATAAATAATACTTTTGGGAGGAGATTTTAATGGAGTTCTAGATGTAGATTTAGACACTTCCAGAGGAGGAGCGGCACGGGAGCGTGGCCCGACGGCTCGACTGTTATAGCGTTTCAGGGCGCGTCTCGGCTTGATCGATCCATGGCAGCTATTACACCCCTCAGAGAGAGATTTCACCCATCAATCCCGAGCGCACGGCACCTTTGATCGTATCGATTACTTTCTGCTCTCCAGTGGATTGTTTGCCCAAACTGAGGAAGTCCAAATTGGCCCATTAGAAATCTCTGACCACGCGATGGTATGGACGGATCTGCAATGGGGCAGGGACACAACTCGGACGCGAATTTGGCGTTTTCCCCTGGAGCTCTATCGGGACGCTCAATTCCACCATTTCATAAGACAGCGCTGGAGAGAATTCAAGGCAGACCATCAATGTCACAAAGACGATCCTGAATTAGTTTGGGAGACGGCTAAGGTGGTGTTGCGTGGGGACATCATTGGGTTCGCAGCCCGGAAGCGACGAATTATAGCAGAACGCATTATCCGCCTTGAACAACAGGTTACTAAATTACGACTCCAGACTGCGTGAAAGCCGACGATCGCAAACAAGAAACAGCTCTGGGAAACTCAAGTAGATTTGAATGAGTTGTTACATCAGAGAGCTAAGAAGTCTATCTTATACTACAGATACCAACTACATTGCCACGGTGATAAACCGGGGAAACTATTGGCCCGATGCCTAAAGGGCTATAGAGGATAGACTTTGGTGGCAGCAGTACGGGATGAAAAGAGTACTCTCCATAAGGAAAACACAGCAATTACCCGAATATTTCGTAATTATTTTCAATCGTTATATTCAGCAGAACCCGCCGACCCTGCGGCGATACAGGATTACCTGGGGAGGTTAGACTTGCCTCATCTCAGCGAAGAACAGAGGACGTTATTGGGACAACCCATAACCCCACAGGAGGTACAAACAGAAATCTCTAGGGCTAAATGCTATAAATCACCGGGCCCAGATGGTCTTGGTGCTGAATTTTATAAACTACTTAGTGAATATATAACCCCAACTTTGGTAGAGGTTATTGGCAATCGTGCAGAGCAGGGAGCCTTCCGATGGGGGGAAAATCACACCCATATCATACTAATTCATAAACCAGGCAAAGATCCAGTGCAGGCATCCTCATATCGACCCATATCGCTCAACTGACTTAAAATTGTTTGCCAAAATCCTGGCGACGCGACTGGCGGGCTTGCTAGACTCTGATACATGACTCACAGGTTGGCTTCGTCAAAGGGTGGTGCGCGGTTCGAAATATGCGAAAAATACTGGCTTCATTGGAGTGGGCACATGATTGGCGACTGCAGTCCCTCCTTATCAGTTTTGACGCGGAAAAAGCGTTTGACAGAGTCAATTGGCATTATCTGCGATATGTGCTTCCGCAATACAGATTGGGGACCTCCTTTTGCAGGATGGTGGAGTGTTTATATGCAGCACCCACAGCTGGAGTGCTCTGTAATGGGGTACTCTGAGGCTTTTGCTCTTCAGCGTGGTACCAGACAGGGATGCCCCCTTTCTCCACTACTGTTTGTTCTATCCCTGGACCCTTTAATACGGACCATAGAGACCTCCCGAGAGATACAAGGAGTTAAGATAGGCTCGCGGGTGTTTAAGATGTCGGCTTTCGCTGATGATCTCTTGGTACATCTGTCTTCCTCTGATCAATCGCTGCCATTATTGTTGGCAGAAATAACGAAATTTGGCCGCTTTGCGGGGCTGCGTATAAATACAGATAAATCTGAGGCCTTGGACGTGTTGGGACAAATCTGGGGGGGGGGGGGGGGGGTTATGTCCGTTCCCTTTTAAATGGGCGGAAAATGAATTTATCTATTTAGGTATAGTGCTGACCAGACACCCACGGGAATTATATAAGCGTAATCTAGAACGGACCTTGCAACATTTACAGACTCAGCTGAGGGCTTGGCGATCTCTCTCGCTTTCCCTGTCCGGAAGGGTGGCGGCGGTCAAGATGGTGATATTGCCGAGAATTCTGTACTGGATGCAGACGCTGCCGGTCTGGTTGTTGCATCGAGGTCTGCGGCGACTGGAAACTGCAATTCGATCCTTTCTGTGGAAAGGAGCTCGAGCACGCATCTCATTGACTCGATTGGTGGGGAAATGGCGAGAGGGGGGGATGGGTCTCCCTGACCTGGGGATCTATGCCTTGGCTTGTCAGGCCAGACACCTTGGTGATTGGTTGGGAGGAACAGACACATATACACCTAGAGTCTTGGAAGAGGGCCTTGTGGCCCCCTTGACACTATTAGGGGTATTGCATGGAGCGAACCGAGATTTACCGCGCAACGTAGTGAATAGTGCGTTGATAAGTTCGGTCAAACGAACTTGGCAACAACTTAATACCTATTGGGGAGCACCCTGGAGGGCCTCCTGCTGGCTGCCTTTACAAGGAAACGTAAACTTTACCCCGGGCTCTGAGATGATGACATTTTGGGATTGGAGAGATCGAGGCATAATGACCTTAGGGCATCTAGTAGACCCCTCAGGGAAGTGCAAATCCTTTCTGTCTTTGAGTAGAGAGTATGATTTGCCTTCGAAACACTGTTTCGCCTATATGCAGGTCTCCCATTATGTATCCTCCCAGCCCAGAAAGACGCTGATAATAGAGAGATCGGCGCAGATTTTGGAATTTAACTTGGGAGGAGAAGAACCATTGTCAATTTCAAAGTTGAAACTTCGCCTAGATTGCTTCCGTTCTCTCCCTGATTATCGGAAAGTAGAAGAGGCGTGGGAGGTAGAGTTGGGTAGAGAGGTGTCGCCGGGGACGGTTCATAAAGCCCTCAAGCGAATAGTGGCAATCACGGAAGGAGCGCACTGGAGGGAGATACAGTTTAAAAGCGTGACCCGAGCCAATTTTTCGCCCCGGAGGGCACTGCGTAGCCATCTGACGAATGACAGCCGATGTCCCCCGATGTCTTGAACCCCTGGCGAACTTGTTGCACATGTGGTGGGGCTGTAGTCATCTTACAGCTTATTGGGCTAGTATATGTTCCTTTATAAACAGATTACTGCAGCGGCGACTGAGATGGACTGCCCCCTTTGGATCAGCTTGACCTCCCCCACCCTTTGAAGAAAGGGGAATCTTTATTGATGCATAAGGCCTGTCTGGTGGGAAAAGGTTCTATCCTTCAGCATTGGAGGGAACAAAACGCGCCTACTTTTGGGGAGTGGCACAATTGTTTTCACCAGATGATGTTAACTGAGAAATGGAGAGCACGGGGAAGTGTCAGGCGCTGAACAGCATTTTTACTTGTATGGGAACCATATATCCAAAATCTAGGAGTTCGTTGTCGCAACGAAATCTTACATGTAGGTAGTTGAAGGGGATGTCTGATGGGTGGGAGTTGGAATTGTGGTGGAAGTAGTGCAAGTGCTAAACTTGGACTTATAGTTCCGGAGTGTGGCTAAAGGGGGGGAGGGAGGACTTGGGGGGGGGGGAGGAAAGGGGGGGTTGGTATAAATGTTATAAACCACCTGTATTTGAGCTATCTTCCATGTGGGGATCAGAGTACTTGGAATCCGGAATGTATTGCTGTATAATGTTTGTTTAAATTGTTTGGTGGTCCATAAATAAAGTATTTTAAAAAAATTAAAAAAATAAAAAAAAAGATGGATACATACCCCATGACGATGCCAAGTGGCTGTGACCACTACCATGACCTTTGAGAAGGTGTGAGGAGCAATGGCAAGACCAAACTGCAGGGCTCAAAATTGGAAGTGACATCCCAGTATCACAAGCACAGGAAACGCTGCTAGACCTCTCTGATGGAACTATGCAAGTAGGCCTCCACAAAGTACTAGGGAAGTTAAGAACTCGCCTGCACGAATCGCTTGAAGCACAGACTTCAAGGTCTCCCTACAAAAACATGGCACGCAGACACAGTGATTGACCCTCAGAGATCTAGGATGGGTCAGAAGGAACTGTCCTCCTTGGACATGACGATGAAGATGGAATAGTGATGGAATTCGACCTCGGAAGGGGAAACAGGACAAATTGCCCATAGCTTCAGAAGCCACTGAAGAGCCTTTTGCAAATTGACCCACAAGGGGAGATCATAAAAGTATCCCTGATGGGTCTGGTGCAGTTGAGAACGTAACCCTGGGATATTATGTCAAGGACCCATCTGTCTGTGGTAACCTGGACCCATTCACAGAAAAAAAAGGTACAATCACCCACCAACCTGCGACACCCCAGAACGGACCCCGGGGTGTCAGTGGGAGGCATGTGGGGTCCCGGAGAACTTGTTGGAAGAGGAGTCATTGTCCCGAGATCGACAGACCCCTTGAAAGGGCTGAGACTTGCCATTCAGTTTGGGCATCGAATAAAACAACTTGCCAGACCAACAGTGGCGCCAATCTCAAAAGTGCATTCTGGAGGAAGACGAAGACGATGTCCCCTGTGCCTGACTGATGAGATGCCCCTTTGACTTTGTCTTCAGGCAAACACTGAGGTTTAACCTCACCCAAATCCTTGACAAGCTTATCCAGATCCTCCCCAAACAAGAGCCTGCCCTTGAACAGAAGCTTGGTCAGGTGAGCTTTGGAGGCCGCATCAGTGCTCCAATGATGAAGCCACAACCAACACCTCGCCACTGTAACAGCTGAGACTGACCGCGCTGCCAACCGAAGGAGATCATAGAGGGCATCAGCCATAAAGGCAGTCAGATTCCAAATGGCTGAAGAAGAGTTCTGCAGTAGAAGCTGAATCCATCTGAGCAGGGCACGTGTCACTAAACCCCCCAAAAACCAAGGAGAACACCCCTCCTGCAGTGACTGCACCTCGAATAGTGTGTGCAGTTCTGGTCGCCGTATCAAAAAAAGCATACAGCAGAATTAGAAAAGGTACAAAGAAGAGCAACCAAAATAAAAGGGAATGGACAGATACCGCCACAAGGAAAGACTTAAAAAGTTAACTCTTCAGATTAGAAGAGAGACAGCTGAAGGAGATATGATAAAGGTCTACAAAATGTGTGGAGTAGAATGGGTAAACGTAGATCAGTTGTTTACTCCTTCAAAAAAGCAGTACAACTAGAGGATGTGCAATGAAGCTGCAATATAGCACATTTAAAACTAATCATAGAAAGCATAGTTACTCACCTGTAACAGGTGATCTCCGGGAACAGCAGGAATCAGTTTTCACATATGGGCGACGTCGGCACCGATGGAGCCCATGTGGGAACGCTCCCCAACGTACAACAGGAAAACCTTTGGGAGCACTCCACTGCGCCTGTGTGCATGCCTGCCTTCCCACCTCCTCTCCTCAGTTGTGTTTGTAGCTGAGAGAAAGTAAAAAACGCTACAACTCCTAGGGGAGGAAGGTGGGTTGTGAAGACTGATTCCTGCTGTTCCCGGAGATCACCTGTTACAGGTGAGTAACTATGCTATCTCCAGGAAAAAGCAGGAATGCAGTCTTTACATATGGGACTCGCTAACTCCCAGGTACCAGACTGGTATGGGGGAAGCAATGGGATCCCAGAGGCTAAAAGAGTCGGTAAGAGTTGTGGGCCATCAGACTATTCCAGGAGGTGATATTTCACCCAAAGATAGTCCGGTTTGTGGTAGAAATCTGGGACGGAGGGTAGGAGTTGAGTTTAAGTCCCAAAGAGGTACTGGAGTACAGCTTGGCCAAAGACAACTTCCCGACAGGAGTCTCTGTCCAACAATACTGTGCAGCAAAAAAGTATGAATGGAGGACAAGGTAGCTGCCGACAGATCTCAACAGATACTGAACAGAGATTGGCTACGGAGGTTGCCATAGTCTGCACATCATGAGTAATGACATGACCCTCTAAAGAGTTCTGCCTGTGGATAAGCAAAAGAAACGCAATCTGTTATCCATCTGGATAGAGTACATTTTGTCACAGGTAGGCCTAGGTGATTAGGATCAAATGAATAATTGAGAGGATCTTCTGTGATCCATAGTTCTACTCAAGTAGTAAGCCAGTGCTCAGTTGTAGTATAAAGGTATATAGCACTGCTTCAGCCTGAGACACATGTGGTCTAGGGAAGAAAATTAGGAGGATTACCGACTGGTTTACATGGAAAGAGGAGACTACCTTTGGAAGGAAATGCGGATGAGTATGCAGAACCACCTTGCCATGATGGAACTGGGTATAAGGCAGATCCGCCACCAGAGCCTGCAGCTCCCTGATGCAGCAAGATGAGGTGAAGGCAATGAGGAAGATTACCTTCCAAGATAGAAACATTAGTGAAGTGGTGACTAAAGGCTCAAAAGGAGGCTTTAAAAGTTGAGCGAGAACCACATTGAGTTCCAGGCTACCCGAGGCGGCTTAATGGGTGCCTTAGCAGGAGACCCCGCATGAAACATGCTACTAAGGGGTGTGAGGAGATAGGCTGTCCATCCAGTGGTCTGTGAGACCCCGCAATGAGGTGAACTCTGAGTTAGTTTTCAGACCTGTTAAGGATAAGTGGATAAAAGATATTGTAGAAGGAACTCCACTGGGCAAGAAAAGGGGTCAAAGTCCTTTGGGGGAGCACCAGAGTGCAAACCTACGTCACTTGAGGGCATAAGATCACCTGGTGGAATCTTTGCATGATGCAAGGAAGACATCTTTGACTGCCTGTGGCAGGTTGAGGTCAGCGAGCACTATCCCTTCAGTAGCCATGCTGTGAGTGAAGTAGGGAGTGAAGATTGGGATGGAGGAACATTCCGTGGTCCTGTAAGAGAAGTTCGGGTGCAAATCCCAGGCTGAGAGGTTGAGTCTGCACAAGGCAAAGAAGCAGAGGAAACCTCATTTAATAGGATCAAAAGGGGGCTATGAGAATCAGAGAGCCCGTCAGCCTGTAGCTTGAAAAACGTTTTGGGTATCAAGGGGATGGGTGGTAATGCATAGAGCAGTCTCTGTCCCCAATGTAGGAGGAAGGCATCCGGGGCCTGCCGTTGCAGCGATGGAACTCTGGAACAAAAGAGTGGAAGCTGTGTATTTTGCGGCGTGGCAAAGAGATCTATGAGTGGGGTTCCCCATGTTTGGACGATCCAAGCAGCCATCTCCCAATGCAAGGTCCATTTGTGTGGACGAAGAATATGGCTCAGCCTGTGTGCAAGGACATTAAGTTTGCCTGGAAGGTACACCGCTCTGAGGTGAATGCATTGTGAGATGGCAAAGGACCATGGTTTCCTTGCAGAGAGGGCGGGACCCTGTTCCCCCGTTTGTTCACGAAGAACATGGCAATTTGATTGTCTATCCTGACTAGAACAGGTTGGCCCGAACATTGGGGTTGAAAAACCCAAATAGCATGTCAGTGCCTGTAGTTCTAGGAGATTAATCTGCAGGGCAGATTCTTGTTGTGTCCATGGTCCCTGTGTGGTTAGGTTATTCAGATGCGCTCCCCAACCCAGTTTGGAAGCATCAGTTGTTGGGGTGCATCAAAGTGGAGGCATTTGAAAAGGTGATGAGTAGGTTTTGTGGAGACCACCACCTCTGAAGGACTTGATCAGTTGAGAGGTGATGTGGATCTTGTCTCTCAGAAGACCTTTCGCTTGCATCCATTGAGAAGACAGAGTCCATTGTGCTTGACGCATGTGTAACCAAGCATAGGGGACAACATGAACTGTAAAGGCCATGTGTCCTAATAACCATAGCATTCTCGAGCTGTTATTCGACTTTGCTCTTGCACCCCCTTTGCCAGCTCTATAAGGTGGGTACAGCAATCCTTTGGAAGGAAAGCTTGGGACTGCTGAGTAACAGCCCAATGAACTCCAGTCATTGGGTCGGAGCGAGGTGAGACTTTAGGAAATTTATGACAAAGCCTAGGTATTGGAGCATTGTGATGGTGTGATGAAGGGCGAATCTTACCTCTTGATGGGAGTCTCCCCTGATCAGCCAGTCGCCTAAGTAAGGGAAGACAAATACCTCCAAGGTACATAGAAAGAAAGCAACTACTGCCAAGCATTTTGTGAAGACCCTTGGGGCAGAGGCTAGCCCAAAGGGGAAAATATGGTATTGATAGCGGTTTCCATGGAACATGAAGTGCAGATACTGTCTGTGCAAGGGATGGATCGGTAAATGCGTGTACATCTCTTTTAGGTCTAGAAAACATAGCCAATCATGTCTCTGGAGGTATGGTAGAACAGTTCCTAGAATAATCATTTTGAATTTTTCTCAAACCATGAATTTGTTTAGGTCTCCGAGATCCAAGATGGGCCTAAATCCTCCTTTCTTCTTTGGAATGAGAAAATATGGAGAGTAGAAGCCTATCCCTTCTTGCGGAGGGGGAACTCTTTATGGCACGCTGGGAGAGGAGGGTGGTCACCTCTTCTTTTAAGAGAGTGCTTTGAAGGGGGTTGTGTGGGATAATTCCCTGTGAGGCCAGTGGGGGGGGGGAGATTAAGGTTTTGAAGTGAAGCCAATAACCCCCTTCAAGAATTTGAACTGTCCACTGCTCTGATGTTATGAGGTGCTACCACCTGTGGGCATAATGACAGAATCTGCTGTTTATGTGGAGGGGTTGGGAACCCTCCAGGGGCAGATTGGCAATGCTCTAAAGGAAAGAGTCAAAAGCCAGGCACAAGTTGTGCTTGTGCAGCTGATTGAGGCTTAGAATCCTTGGGCTTCTTGGGCTGACGAGGGCCCTGCTGTCTCTGCTGATAAGAAGCAGAAGGCGGGTAAGAAGGATAGTATCTCTTCTTTTTAGGATAGAGAGATTTCTTGGGAGCAGCCTTCCTCTTGGATGGATCAGCTGTTTTCCTGGAAAGGCGCTTCAAAGCGAGAACATCTGTTTCAAACACCCCTGCTTTCTCTCTCCAAAGCTTGCTGAACAGGTTCTCGCCAGTACATGAGATGTTGGCCAGTTTATCCTGACCCACTGCTCGAGGTCTGATGCCTGTAATCAGGCCTATCTACAAGCCCCAATGCAGACTGCTGAAGCTTTGCTTGTTATTCAAAGGCATCAAAAGAGGCCCTGGTAAGAAACTTAGAAGTATTTTGGTCTTGCTTGAGGAGTGTCTGGTATGCACTCCACATCCTCAGGAAGCATGGAGGCGAAAGTCTCCAGATCCCTGGTGACATCTTTCAGAAACATGCCCACGTGCAGCATGTAAGAGTTTATTCTGCCAACATGCATGCTTGGAAGCATCGATGTCCAAAGACATCGCATATCACAAATGGTTCTTAGAGCTCTTTATGCGGGGCATTGCCAATTCTACCACCATTGAGTAGTGGGGGAGCTGAGGCTTTTGGAAGCCTGAGCACTCTGGTACTCAGTACATGGTATCGAGGCTTTTGCTGAAAGGCAGAACGTGAGTGGTATTTCCCACCTGTAAAGCATAAGATCCTGTAAGATTTGGTGAACCGATAAAGTAGCTGCCTCCTTGGGCGTGGGAAGGTATTGAAGTATCTCCAATTCCTCTGCCCTCAGTTCTTTTTCCAAGGCCACTGTGATGGCAAATCCTGCTGCCATGTCATGTATGAAGTCCTGAAAGGACATATCTTCCGGTGGGGAAAGATGCCATTCTTGGGACGGTGAAGGGTCCGAAGGGATTTCTGGACGTTCTTGGGAATCTAGTGATCCCTCATCAGAATCTGAAGAACTGGAATCAGAATCTGGTTTAAAAAAAAAAAAAGTATCGGTGGTCTTAGATTTGACTTTAAAGTTTCATAGACGAAGGTTGATGCTGATACCGATGCTCGGCAATATCGGAATCAAGAGCCATGTCAGCTTGAGTCGGTTGGATACCGGTGGTTTCAGTCAATTCCAATGACTGTAGTGACCTCAAGGGTTCAGTCTATGCTGGTTCTAGGGCCAATATCGGGGCTGATACACCTGACCGTGGGCCTGGTGTTGAAGTCGGCACTCTTGGAGCTCTCAATGTTATCGGTACAGAAACTGCAGGAGTGAGGCTAAACTCCTCTCGAGAGCCAGTATGCACTGGTCCAGAGAGATGGCTGATATCTGCGTGGAATTGCCAATAAGGCTCTGAGCCACCATCCCAGAACATGGAACTGGTAGCTCTCCGGAGGTCAATACCTCGGGAGTGTCCCGGAGCACCACTTGTGCTTTGGAGGACAGATCCTCCCACCAAGGCTGTTTGGCTGGCTGGTCTGCATCAGAAGCACCTCTGTGGGATTCAGTTCTTATGCTCTGACTTCTCTCTGGCCTTGGTATCTGTCTTTGATGCCGATGCCTTTGCAGCAGCCAGACGTTTTGACTTACTTTTATGTTTGGACTTTGAAGAAACCCGAGATCCCCGAGAGGAAGTCAATACTCTTGAAAAAGTGAGTTGATGGTCAGGTCCCACACATTTTAAATACCAGTCATGTTTATCAGTGACTGATATGGTACCAGTACATTTGGTACATTTTTGAAAACCACTAGTCGTTTTTTCCATGCCTTAAAAAAGTTGTCTTCAAGATTGAAGATAAGGCTATGGAGGTCTAAAGGCCTAGTTGAATGGTAATACCCATGAAAGAAAAAAAAAAAAAAGATACAGAAAAATGAAAAAAGAAAAATCAGGACTAGTGTCAGACTCAATGGACCAGCACTGACGGAAGGCAGAAGCACAATGTTTCACACCAAAATGAAAAGTTTCTTGGCGGTAACAGGATAGCACGTCCTGCAAGCTCTGCCGAAAAAGAACTGAGGAGCTCGGAAGGCGGAAAAGCATGTACGCAAGCGCAGTGGAGTGCTCCCAAAGGCTTTGATATTGGATGCTGGGGAGCATTCCCGCACGGGCTCCGTCGATGCTGACATCACTCATATGTGAAGACTGCATTTCTGCTTGTTCCTGAAGATAGCGTAGTTTCTCAACTGTAACAGGTGTTCTCCGGGGACAGCAGGAATCAGTCCTGACATATGGGTGATGTTGGCACCGATGGAGAATGCACGGAGCAAATCCCCAGCTTTCAAAGAAAGCCTTTGGGATTGCTAACACAAATGCTTGGTCCCCTTCCCGCCCAAGGCTGCCATCTTGCTTAGTCAAATGACAAAGCTAAAAGACGGCAAAAACAAATAAAGATGGTATGATTGCAACTCCAAGGGGAGGAGGGAGGGTTGCGAGGACTGATTCCTGCTGTCCCCGGAGAACACCTGTTACAGGTGAGTAACTGCGCTTTCTCTGGGAACAAGCAGGAAGTCAGTCCTCACATATGGGACTCTCCAGCTACAGGCTACCAAAGCTATAGCCAAAAAAAGGCTCCCTTGTGGAGAGCCACAAGCAGCAGCAATGAAGTCCATATAGACGGACCAAACAGGACCACTCTGTCCGATGAAATCAGCACTCCTGTAGCCTGAACACAGAAGGGTCAGAGGGTAGGAGTTGCCTAGATCCCGAAAAGGTTACGGAGTCCCGTCGGGACTCTCTATCCAGGCAGTAATGAGATGCGAAGGTATGGACTGAAGACCAGGTGGCAGCCTGGCAGAGGTCTGCTAGTGGGTCCGAACGCAGGTTGGCTACTAAGGTCGCCATAGCCCTGACCCGGTGCGCCATGACCCGGCCTTCCAACGGAAGCCTCGCCTCCTCATAGGCCCGGGCAATACAGTCCACCACCCATGTGGACAGCGTACGCTTGGACACCACCTCCCCCAGATTACTGGGGTCATAGGAAACTAAAAGCTGGGAGGCTTTTCGGTGGCCTTGAGTGCGTTGGATATAGAAGGACAAGGCCCTCTTACAGTCCAAGGTATGGAGGACTGTCTCTGCCCAATTGGCATGCGGTCTGGGAAAGAAGGTAAGGAGGACCACTTCCTGCTTGAGATGGAAAGAGGACACCATCTTCTAAAGGAATTTGGGATGTGTGCAAAGCACTACCCTATTCTTGTAAGGCACCTCAGCCACGAGCTCGCTTACCCTATGAGCAGAAGTGAGCGCGACCAGGAAAGCCACCTTCAAGGAGAAATAGCGAAGGTGGCAAGTAGCCAGGGGATCAAATGGTGGCAGGGTGAGCTGCCCCATCATCACATTGAGATCCCATTTGGTTGCCGGGGGCGAACTGGGGGCTTAGACAGGAGCAGGGCACCATAGGAAGTGGGACACCACTGGATGGGCCGAGAGAGGCTTTCCGTCCACCTGATGGTGGTTCGCCACTAGGGCACAGAGGTGTACCCTAACCAAATTAGACTTGAGCCCCGCATGAGAGAGATGGAGCAGGTATTGCAACACTGTGACCACTGGGCAAGAGACGGGGGTCGGCCACCTGCTCAGTGCACCAATGTGTGAATCTACGCCACTTAAAGGCGTAGGTCCATCTGGAAGACGCCTAGCGTGAGGCTAGCAGAACATCCTTCACCTCTCTAGGGAGGTGGAGCAGGGCTAAAGTCACCCTCTCAGCAGCCACGACATCAGCAAGAGGGAGCAGAGGTTGGTCCTGGGAAAGGAATCGGGGGTGGACCCCAGGGGTATGGGGGCCTCCACCGCCAGTTGCAGAAGAAGTGGAAACCACGGTTGCCTGGGCCAACTTGGAGCTACCAAGATGACCGAGGCCCTGTCGTGGAGAGTCTTGAACAGAGTCCTGGCAATCAGTGGTGTCGGAGGGAAAGCGTACAGAAGTCCCTCCGACCATGAGACTAGCAAGGCATCGGTGGCCACCATGGCGGGGTGAGGCTGCAGTGAGCAGAAGCGGGGCAACTGGTGATTGTCCGGGCTTGCAAATAGGTTCCTCACCAGTTCCCACCAGATCTGGAAAAGCCTGCTGGCTAACCCTGGGTCCAGCTGCCACTCGTGCAGCAGGAGAATCCTGCTGAGTCTGTCCAGCAAGTTCTCCTGACCCGGCAGACATATGGCTCTGAGGAGGATTCCCTGCTGGACTGCGTAAGAGCACAGATCTAGGGCTACCTAGCAGAGGGCACGGGACCCCGTGCCTCTCTGCTCTGCTTGTTCACATACAACATGGCCACCTGGTTGCCCGTCTGTACTAGGACTGACCAGTGGCCTAGGCGATGATGAAAAGCCTTCAGTGTGAGTTGGATGGCTCACAGCTCCAGGAGGTTGATCTGCTGAGCACTCTCGTCCAGAGACCAAGTGCCCTGGGTACAGTAGCCCTCGCAATGGGCTCTCCAGTGTATAAATGCCTGTAGCATGGGAAATAAGATCCCTGATGTTGAAGCTTTGGTGGGAGTGGCTGACTTGGATTTAGGGGCAGTTACAGAAACATGGTTTACAGAAAGCCATGACTGGGATGTAACTATACCTGGCTATACTTTATTCAGAAAGGACAGGGTAGGAAGAAGGGGAGGAGGAGTGGCACTATATGTAAAAACTACTATTAAAGCTTTGGAATTGCAGAGCTTAAAAGGGAGAGAGGAGGCATTGTGGGTTAAACTAGAAAGAGGGAAAGAGAAATCTATTTGCAATGGTGTGATATACAGACCCTCCCTCACAAGAGGAAGAGGTGGACAGAGAGTTAATTGAAGACATACGCAGCATTGCTAGGAAAGGGGAGGTGCTACTGATAGGAGATTTCAATATGCCAGATGTTGATTGGCACACTCCTGCTGCAGTATCATCTAGAAGTAAGGAGATCCTGGATTCTCTACAGGGAGAACTATTCAGGCAATTGGTAACAGACCCCACACGTGAAGGGGCCATACTGGACTTGGTGCTTACCAATGGTGAAAGTGTTTCTGATGTTGTAGTGGGAGATCATTTTGCATCCAGTGATCACCAGATGGTGTGGTTCAGTATTAGGACTAGGGCTGTTAGAATCCATTCCAAGGTGAGGATCTTAGACTTTAGGAGGACTACTTTGCGAAGATGGGTCAATACCTCAGGGAGTCGTTAGTGGGATGGGAACAGCTGGGGGATGTAGAAAAACAGTGGGCAAAACTGAAAGGGGGTATTTTAAGGGCAACCAACATTTTTGTTAAAATGGTAAATAAAGGCAAAAGGAAAAGGAGACCGCTATGGTTTTCGAAGGAAGTAGCTGAAAAAGTGAAGAAAAAGAGGGAGGCCCTCATGAAATACAAGAGATCACAGAGAGAGGAAGACAGGCATCTGTATTTGGAAAAACTTAGAGAAGCTAGCAAAGTAGTCAAGAAGGCAAAGATTCAAAAGGAGGAGGAAATAGCCAATGCAATAAAATGGGGGGGGGGGATAAGACATTTTTCAGATATATTAGTGAGAAGAGGAAGGGCAAAAGTGGTATTGTCAGACACAAGGGTGCAGGGGGGGAATATGTAGAAGCTGATAAAGATAAAGCGGAATTGCTTAACAAATATTTTTGTTCTGTGTTCACAGATGAAGAACCAGGAGCAAAACCTCAGAAAACACCCACAAATAGGAACAGAAGCGAGGGACATCTTGAAAAATTTTCAGAAGGCTGTGTTCGTGAGAATAGCTCAACTTAAAGTAGACAAAGCGATGGGACTGGATGGGATACAACCTAGAATATTGAGGGAACTTGGGGACGTTCTAGCAACTCCACTGACTGACCTTTTCAATGCCTCGTTGGAGTCGGGAGTGGTGCCAAAGGACTGGAGAGAGGCTCATGTGGTGCCTTTACACAAAAGCGGAAGTAAGGATGTGTTTTGAAAACTACAGGCCGGTTAGTTTAACTTCGGTGGTGAGTAAATTATTGGAAACGCTGCTGAAAGAGAAAATAGTGAGGTTTCTGGAGTCCAGCGGATTACAGGATCCGAGGCAGCATGGATTCACCAGAGGCAGGTCTTGTCAGACAAATCTGATTGATTTCTTTGACTGGGTGACCAGGGAGTTGGACCGAGGGAGAGCTCTAGATGTGGTGTATTTAGATTTCAGTAAAGCCTTTGACACTGTTCCTCACAGGCGACTTATAAACAAACTGAGCATCCTAGGGATAGACCCTAAAGTTACTGCTTGGGTTAGAAATTGGTTGGGTGGGAGGCGACAAAGCGTACAAGTAAATGGAGCTCACTCTGAGGAGAAGGATGTTACCAGTGGTGTGCCCCAGGGATCTGTCCTTGGTCCGATTCTTTTTAACATCTTTGTTAGTGATATAGCGGAAGGGCTGTCGGGTAAGGTTTGCCTCTTTGCAGATGATACCAAAATCTGCAATAGAGTAGACACCCAGGAAGGTGTAGATAACATGAGGAGGGATCTAGCTAAGCTTGAAGAATGGTCTAGAATTTGGCAGCTGGGATTTAATTTTAAAAAATGTAAGGTCATGCATTTGGGCTGCAGCAATCCAAGGAAGCAATACAGTATAGGAGGTGAAGTACTTTTGTCCACTAAAGAAAAGCGGGACCTAGGCGTGGTTGTGTCTGATGATCTTAAAGTAGCTAAACAGGTAGAAAAGGCGACGGCAAAAGCTAGAAGGATGCTTGGGTGCATATGGAGAGGAATGGCTAGCAGAAAAAAGGAGGTGATAATGCCTCTGTATAAGTCTTTGGTGCGACCTCATTTGGAGTATAGTGTGCAATTCTGGAGACCGCACCTTCAAAAGGATGTGAACAGGATGGAGTCGGTGCAGAGGGTGGCTACTAAAATGATTAGTGGGCTTCATTATAAAGCATATGAGGACAGACTTAAGGATCTTAATATGTACACCTTAGAGGAAAGGCGGGATAGAGGTGATATGATTGAGATGTTTAAATACCTCCGTGGCATAAATGTTCAGGGAGAGAGCCTCTTTCAATTGAAAGCCAAGTTCTGCTACGAGGGGACATGGGATGAGGGTGAAGGGAGATAGATTCAGGAGTGATATGCGGAAATATTTCTTTACGGAAAGAGTAGTGGATCCATGGAATAGTCTCCCAGTGGAGGTGGTAGAGATGAGGACAGTAACTGAATTCAAAAAAGCATGGGACCAACACAAAGGAACTCTAAAGGTAAAAAGTGGACTGTTGTAGTTTTTGATATGGAAGGACAGACTAGATAGGCCATGTGGTCTTTATCTGTCATCATGTTTCTATGTTTCTATCTGTGGTGAGGACCCTCGAGTGGATGGGGATCTGGGAAAGGCATGCCCGCCTCCAAGTGCTGGGGCGACAGCCACCAGATCAGGGACTTTACCAGCTGGCAGGTCACTTGGACTCTGTCCTGGAGGTGATCCGTGGCCTGGGACCAATGGTCCCTGAGGCACCATTGTGCTGTTCGCATGTGGAGGCAGGCATCTGAGTGACATGCACCATAGAGGCCATGTGCCTGAGAAGGCACAGAAGATGCCTGGCTGGCACCGGGTGACGGTGCTGCATATCCCTGGGTAGCGCCATGAGTCTGGCTGCCCTGTCTACAGGCAGGAAGGCCTTTGACCGAAGGGTGTCGATTCGTGCCCCAGTGAATTACAGCCCTTACGTCGGGCAAAGGTTCAACTTGGGGTAGTTTATAACGAAGCCCAGGTGTTGCAGGACCTGGGTGGTGCATGTCGTGGCCTGCTGCACCGCAGGGGCTGTAGTGCCCTTTATGAGCCAGTCGTCGAGACAGGGGAAGACAAATATCCCTGGAGCCCGAGAAAGGCTGCGACCACTGACAGACACTTTGTGAATACCCTAGGGGCCGAGGCTAGGCCGAAGGGAAGCACCCGGTATTGGAAATGATTGCCTCCCAACACAAAGCGTTGATAATGCCTGTGGTTTGGGTGGATTAGGATGCAAATACAGGCATCCTTTAGATCTAAGGAGCATAGTCAGTCTCCCTAGCGGAGGTAAGGTAGCAATGTTCCAAGGGAAAGCATCTTGAACTTCTCCCTCACCAGGAATTTGTTGAGGTTGCGCAGGTCGAGGATGGGCCTTAAGCCCCCTGTTCTCTTTGGCACGAGTAAGTACCTGGAGTAGAACCCCTTGCCCTTGAGGTGGTGGGGCACCGGTTCCACCCCTTGGGTCCTCAAGAAGACCTGCCAACTCCTTCAGAAGGTGGTCCCGGTAGAGGGGAGACCTGAGGGGCTCTCTCGGGAAGTAGTATGGAGGTACTTGGCTCAGATGGAGGAGGTAATCCTCCCTGACCACCTGTAATGCCCAGAAGTTGGCAGTTATAGATCCCCACCTGTGGGCATAAAGGGTGAGGCGACCCCCTGTAGGCTGCTGATCTCCGTGTGGGAGAGGGGCTATGCTGTCAGTCAGAAACTCCCTCCTGGCTGGGCCAGAGCCAGAGCCTGGGGCTTGGGAGCCTTCTGCTTACGCGGGCCATGCCCTTGGTCCCTTGGCCTGCTGCCCTTGCTGGGGAGCCGGGGAGGTCTGGTAAGGTGAATAGTTTCGGTAAGCAGTGGACTTCCTCAGGTAAAAGGGCTTTTTACCCAAGCCCTTCCAACAGGGAGGGGCAGTGGTCTTCTTGGGGAGCCTAGTCCTCATCATAAACTCGGTCTCCAGCTCTGTGGCCTTGTCGGTCATGGGCTTGCCAAAGAGGCTCTCCCCCTGACAAGGGAAAACCACCAACTTGTCCTGTACCCATTGCTCGAGGGTGGATGACTGGAGCCAAGCTTGGCGGCATGCACCGATGTCCGCTGCGGCTACCCGGGTCGCCGACTCGAAACCATCATAGGCCACCCAAGACATAAATTTGGAGCACTCATGGACGGCTTTGGACAGGCTCATGAAGCACCGCAAAGGTTCCTCGGAGAGACCAGCTGAGTACCCGGCAAGTTCCTTTGCCAGGTCCCTCAGATACATGCCTATGTACAGCTGGTAGACCTGGATCTGGAAATTCAGCAGAGCCCTAGTAGCACTTTCTGCCAAGGGCATCCAAGGTGCTTGCCTCCCTGCCAGGGGGGAACCAAGGAGTGCATCTTCTGACTCTTCAGTCAACACATGATCGACTCCACAACCATGGAGATGTGCGGCAGCTGTGACTTCTGAAACCCAGGGCTCTGGCGGACTCGAGTCGATCCGCTTGCTGACCATCGGCATCGACGCTGGTGTCTCTCACATGCGGAACATAAGCTGCTCCAGGATGGGAGGAATGGGCACCATGAGCAATTCCCGGGGAGGAGCCTCGTATTGGACGATCTCGAGCTCATCGGCCTGAGGATCCTCCTTGGACTCAGTGGGGAAAGGCCAAGGCTTTGGACATGTCTTTGACAAAGTCCAAGAAACCCATATCCTCCAGTGAGACCTTCTCAGAGGTTCAGAGACCGGGGAATCGGAGGGGACATCTTGGTGCCGACAGGTGTCCAGGACTCGTCGTCCTCAGTCTCCCAATCGGAATACTCTGGAGGAGGACTCGTGTGGTGTTCCTAGGGCCTCGAGGGCCCTGGCGCCGTACACCCCAAGCCTGGGAGACTTGTCGGAGACAAGCTCGGCCCCAACAAACGGGAGACCAAGTGCAACCTTGGCCGAGGATCTACTCGGGCCCGCAAGGCCTTGAGGATCAGCTTGGCCTCCAGGGATGTCTTCGATGTCAAACGCCCGGCGGTCAGGGCGGAGGAACCGGACATGCGACATCAGCACCTGCTGCAGTTCCAAGAAGACAGTCACACTGTGCTCCAAGGCTGCCGTCCTGGACGCCAGTCCCAGTGGCTCCACAGCCTTCGATGTGGGCACCAAGGGACTCAGGCCAGACGCCGGCTCCCCAGGAGAGGAATCCTCGACGAGGACTGTTATCTACCTGCCGAGGCCGGTCTGCCACGGGATCCTTCCGAGGGATCTTGGCTGGCCGCTCCCTATCTGACAACTCGAGCAGATATCCGAGGCTCCTCGACTGGCTCCGGGAGGATCCCGGCCAATCAGAGCCATCCAAGGACGCTGCCTTCGAGAGCTTCTTCTTCCTCTTCGGTTCCCTCGAGGGAGACCCCCTCTCCGAGGACTCACGACGACGGTCGGGTTCAGAGTGCTTCTCCCGATGTGTCAAGGCCTCAGATGAGGTCCTGGCTCTCTGAGGCATCGGGGAGTTGGGAAAAATTGTGTCATGCTGCTGCTGGTGGCTCCTCAAGACCTTGGAAGACATTTTCTTACAAAGGACACAAACTGCAGGGTCATGGTCTGGGCCAAGGCACCTGAGGCAGCAGTCATGCGTGTCGGGGAGGGACATAATCTTACCACACCGTCACACTTTTTAAAGGCTCTGGTAGCCATGGGTGAAAAAGAACCCCAGCAAAGTAGAAGACCCTTCGGGCTGCCAGCGGAGAAAAAGGGCGCAAAGACGCCAAAAGAAAATAAAACAAAGAATCAAAAAGAATCAACCTCGATACCGAGGCACCAAGGTCAGGGCGGGAAAGGTACCGGTGCAAGACCAGAAACGAGTAAAACACTTGAAAAAAAAATCAACGCTTCCCAGAGGAAAAACAGACATCGTCTGGTGGGCTCCGAGGAAAAAAGGAGACTGAGCAAGATGGCACTCTTGGGCAGGAAGGGGACCACGCATGCGTGGTAGCAATCCCAAAGGCTTTCTTTGAAAGCTGGGGATTTGCTCCGTGCGGGCTCCGTCGGCACCGATGTCACCCATATGTAAGGGCTGACTTCCTGCTTGTTCCTGGAGAAAATATTTTTTCACTGAATGTGTAATCGAACTCTTCAATTTGTTGCCAGAGGTTGTAGTAAAAGTTGTTAGTGGAGCTAAGTTTAAAACTGTTGAGACAAGTTCCTGGAGGAGAAGTCCATAAACCATTATTAAAGGGGATTGGGGAAATCCATTGCTTACCACTGGTATAAGCAACATGGAATCTGTCCACCTTTTCAGAAACTGACCAGGATTGGCCACTGTTGGAAACAGGATACTGGGCTTGATGGTCCTTTGGTTTGACCCAGTATGGCATCTCTTATGTTCTTACGAGGGAGCAGAGGTTTTCACTCAGTGGCTTTGCCAAAAAAAAAAATTCCCAGCATATAAAATTAAAATGCAGCAAAAAACCTAGCTAGTTTTTTTAGCTTGGCACTCTAAGAAAAAAAATACACCTGTAAATACATATTCTGCAAAAAAACAAAGATGTAAGGTGCTCACATGTCAAGTGACAAAAAAGGTGGTTGTCTCTTTTTGAGCCTCTATTTTGCGTCCAATGAAACCCCTCCTCTAACAGTAGGTGCAGAGCAGAACTAGGACATTTCACCATAGAAGCAAACATAGAAGAAAAAATAAATCTGATTACATAAGAACATAAGATATGCCATACTGGGTCATACCAAGGTCCATCAAGCCCCAGTATCCCGTTTCCAACAGTGGCCAATCTAGGTCATACGTACCTAGCAGTTTCCCCAAAAGACACAGGTTCCGCAATGCTTGTAATAGGTCAAGCATTGATATCCTGGGTCCCTTCTTGAGAATGGTTTATGGACCTTTCCTCCAGGAACTTGTCCAAACCTTTTTTAAACCCAGCTACACTAACAGCCTTTACTACATCCTCCGGTAACAAATTCCAGAGTTTGATTACACGTTGAGTGAAAAAATATTTTCTTTTATTAGTCTTAAATAGTTTACCCTGTAGCTTCATTGCATGTCCCCTAGTCTTTCTATATTCTGATAACGTAAACAATCGATGTTCACCCGTTCCACTCCGTTCATTAATTTATAGACTTCTATCATATCTCCCCTCAGCCATCTCTCTTCCAGGTTAAAGAGCCCTAACCTTTTTAGTCTTTCTTCATAGGAGTATCCTTCCATCCCCTTTACCATTTTGGTGGCTCTTCTCTGAACCTTTTCTAATAACGCTATATCCTTTTTAAGATACGGCGACCAGAATTGCACACAATATTCAAGGTGCGGTCTCACCATGGAACGTTAGAGGCATTATAATATCTTTTGTTTTATTTTCCATTCCTTTCCTTATGATACCTAGCATTCTATTTGCTCTCTTGGCTGCTGCTGCACACTGGGCCGAGGGTTTTAACATGCTATCCACAATGACGCCTAAATCTTTTTCCTGGGTGGTGGTTCCTAATGTGGAACCTTGCATTGTGTAACCATAGTTTGGGTTGTTCTTCCCTAGGTGCATAACTCTGCACTTGTCCACATTAAATTTCATCTGCCATTTTGATGCCCAGTCTTCCAATTTATCAAGATCCTCTTGCAATTTTCCACAATCCTCTTGGGGTTTTAATAACTTTAAATAGTTTTGTGTCAATTGCAAATTTGATAACCTCACTCGTTATTCCACTTTCCAGGTCATTTATGAACATGTCAAAAAGCAGCGGACCCAGCACAGATCCCTGGGTTACACCACTATTTACCTTTCTCCATTGGGAAAATTGGCCATTTAGCCCAATCCTCTGCTTTCTATCTTTTAATCAGTTCTTGATCCACAGTAGTACACTGCCTCCTATCCCATGACTCTTTAGTTTTACCAAAGGTCTCTAATGAGGGACCTTGTCAAAGGCTTTCTGAAAGTCCAGATACACTATATCAACCGACTCACCTTTGTCCACCTGTTTATTCACACTTTCAAAAAAACATAACAGTTTAGTAAGACAAGATCTTCCTTGTCTAAAGCCATGTTGGCTGTCTCCCATTAAGCCAGGACTATCTACATGCTGAGTAATTTTATTCTTTATGATGGTTTCTACCATTTTCCCGGTACTGACGTGAGGCTCACCGGTCTGTAGTTTCCCGGATCACCCCTGGAACCCTTTTTAAAAATTGGCGTTACATTGGCCATCCTCCAATCTTCAGGTATTAGAGATGATTTTAATGATAGTTCACAGATTAATAATAGCAGGTCTGCAATCTCATATTTCAGTTCTTTCAACACCCTTGGATGTATACCATCCGGCTCAGGTGATTTGCTACTCTTCAGTTTATCTAATAGTTGAATACATCTTCCCGATGTATCGATATTTCCTTCAATTCTTCCGCATCTTTAAATACCACGTCAGTCATGGGTAACATCCCTACATCTTCCTCAGTAAAGACTGAAGCAAAGAATTCATTCAGTCTCTCCGCTATCACCTTGTCGCCTCTTAGTGCCCCCTTTAACTCCTCTATCATCTAATGGACCAACTGACTCTCTCACTGGTTTTTTGCTACGAATGTACTTGAAAAAAATCTTTATTTCGCATATTTGCTTCCGCAGCAAGCTTCTTCTCAAATTCTCCCTTTGCCTGCTTTATCAATGCCTTGCATTTGAATTGTCAGTGCTTGTGCTGTTTCCAGGTTTCGTTGTTTGGCTCTTTTTTCCATTTCCTGAAAGATGCTTTTTTGGCAACAGCCTCTCTGACCTCACCTTTAAACCATGCTGGCAGTTTTTTGGACTTCCTTCCACTTTTCTTAAAGCATGGAATACAGCTGGTCTGGGCTTCCAAGATAGTATTTTTCAACAACACCCAAGCTTGATGTAAGTCTTTAAACTTTTCAACTACTCCTTTTAGTTTTTTCTTAACTATTTTCCTCATTTTATCATAGTCTCCCTTTCGAAAGTTAAAAGGTAGTACTGTGGATTTCCTTACTATCCCTCCTCCACTAATTAAATCAAAGGCGATCATGCTATGATCACTATTGCCAAGTGGCCCTAACACCTTTATCTCTTGCACTAGATCTGGTGTTCCACTAAGGACTAAGTCTAACATGGCTTCCCCTCTGGTCGGTTCATGAACCAACTGCTCCAAGAAGCAGTCATTTATGTCATCTAGGAACTTTATCTCCCTAGCATGTCCTGCCGTGACACTGACCCAGTCGATACCGGGGTAATTAAAATCACCCATTATTATTACTGTACTGTAACTTTTGTTAGCTTCCTTGATTTCTTTGAGCATTTCATCATCCATTTGTTCATTCTGGCCAGGCGGTCGATAGTACACCCCCACTGCCATTGCCTTTCCCTTTTTACATGGAATTTCAATCCATAGAGATTCTACAGCAAATTTTGTTTCCTGCAAAACTTTAATCCTTTCTGACTCAATGCCCTCTCTAACAGAGCGCAACCCCTCCACCAATTTGATCAGCTCTATCATTACAATATAGTTTGTACCCAGGTATCACAGTGTCCCACTGGTTGTCCTCCTTCCACCATGTCTCTGATATTCCAATCATATCTAACCTCTCATTTAGTGCTATATATTCTAACTCTCCCATCTTATTTTTTAGACTTCTAGCATTTGCATACAAGCATTTTAGAGAGTAAGAGTAGTAGATCCGTGGAATAGTCTCCCAGTGGAGGTGGTAGAGAGGAGGACAGTATCTGAATCAAAAAAGCATGGGACAAACACAGAGGACCTCCAAAGGAAAAAATGGGACAGTTGTTGATATGGAAGGACAAACTAAATAGGCCATGTGGTCTTTTTCTGTCGTCATATTTCTATGTTTCTACAGGGGGAGAGCGAGTGGCATTTGTCCTTACAGCATCAGTGGGAGAAAGACCTAGGAACTTCCATAGACAACAGCAGCTGGATAGAAATATATAAGGATGTCAGAAGGACTAATAGCCTCTTGGCATGTGGAAAATAATTACAAAATGTTGTATAGGTGGTATCTAACCCCGGCCCCAACTCCATAGAATAGGAGGTAATGACACTGCGCAGTGTTGGAGAGTGTCTCTCTGTGGGCGACTTTAGCCACATGTGGTGGGGGTGCCAGAAATTGAGACCCTATTGGGAATCTATCAGAGGAATAGTAACACATATTTGGAAGGGAAGTGGAATGCAGCAAGCGCAATGTGCTACTTGGGGTAAGAGGGAAGGGGTGGGAGGGGGGAAGAGGAGTTTTATTAAGACTATGTGTGTTTGCAGCTCGAAGTGCAATAGCTAAGCATTGGAAAAACCTAAGCTTGGTGAATGTGGATGCTTGGAAAACAAACTTACATGAGATATATGGCCTGAAGAAACTAACAGCCCTGAGGAGGGAGAGGGGAAATGAGTTTGAAAAACTGTGGGAAACCCTTATGGAGTGGATGTGAGGGGGGAGTACAACCTAGAGAGTGTAAGTGGTTTGGGATCAGATACAGTTAGGCCTAGATGGTCAGGGTGTAGATCATATCTTATGTGCTTAACGTCTGTGCAATTGTGCTTGGGGGTAAGGGGGGGGGGGTAAGGGGGGGAGGGGAAGGGGGGAAAGAGGGTTAGAAGTCTCTCTTAGTAGGCTGGTTTGGTTAATGATGCATCACTTGCAATTGTAATATAAAAAAGTAATAAACGTGGTTAAATAAAAAATATATATAAACTCCTATGTTGCCAACCATGCCTCAGAAGACATAATGACTGAAGACACTAATCTCATTAAGAGAGGTACAACGAGTTAACATACAAGATGAAATGTGATAATGTTCTGAGCTGGGATGGACTAATGAGCAGGTTCTATAAGCTGTATGATGGGCGGGGGGGGGGGGGTGCTTTATTAAAGTCTTTTTAATGCACTACTTCAGAGGACATCCCTAACCCGTATCAAGGGAACAGGCAGCTATAACACTCAAGACAATTGGCAGGTCTTATATACCCATTTTGTTCCTCAATATTGATATTAAAAAAAAAACAAAAAAGTGTTATCCCTGAGACTAGCACCATAGTTACTGGGCCAAGAAGGCTAGCACCCTGTGATATTAGAAAATTTTGAATTTTATTTGGGCAGCCCATAAGGGCAGAGCACTTGTTAAGTTGCTTGATGTGAATGCTGAAAAGGCATTTGACAAAGTGCTCTGAGACTTTATGCTGGAATTTCTTAGGAAAAGTTGACTGTATTTGAAGGTGCTGATCTTGTATGGCATACATTGTTTTGCTTATTTTGCTAGTCTCTAATAAAATAGAAATATAAAAATTCCACCACATTGCATTCTAAGTTTCCTCTCCTTCAATTTATATATGATGGCCACTTATCCTTGTTTTTATCAAATTAAAAATTATTATTTTATAATATGTCATTGAAGCCTGCTAGGATATTAAAATGCTTGCATAACTTTTCCCCTTTCCTTTCTTTCAAAAAAACAGGTTACATGTTTATCTCCTTCCAAGACTGCAAAAATTATAAAATCTTTTGAGACTCCTAAAAATCCTTACATGCTAGCACCCAAGGATAAGGAATTCCAATCCCCGAATACGTTTGTTTTTTAGGACAGTCAAATTATACAAATAACCAAGTTGCTTACCTGTAACAGGTGTTCCTTTGACAGAAGGATAATTCATCCACACATGAGTGTTGTCATCCAGATGGCACCAGTTCAGATCTGCTTCCTACATCCCAGAAGTGTTTTAAAGCTTTCTGGGCATGCTCCAGTGCTCCTTCCTGCCCAACTGTAACTCTTCCCCCTCAGTTATTTCCAAATTTTAACCGGGTGGGGGGGGGGGGGGGAAGAAGAATAATGTGTGGATGAATTATCCAGCTATCCAAGGATCAAATTTGCAGATGACAGAATTATTCAAATTTATTAAAACACAAGAAGATTGTGAAAAATTGCAAGAGGACCTTGATAAATTTGAAGACTAGCAGTCCAAATGGCAGATGAAATTTAATGTGTACAAGTGCAAAGTTATGCACTTAGGGAAGAACAACCCAAACTATGGTTACACGATACAAGGTTCCATATTAGGAACCACCACCCAGGAAAAGGATTTAGGTGTCATAGTGGATAATATGTTGAAACCCTCTGCCTAGTGTGCAGCGGCAGCCAAGAAAGCAAATAGAATGCTAGGAAGCCTAAGGAAAGGAATGGAGGATAATATAATGCCTCTGCATGGTGCAACTGCACCTTGAATATTATGGCAACCAAAATTGCACACATCTTTAAAAGGATATAGTAGAACTAGAAGAGATACAGATAAGAGCCACCAAAATGGTAAAGGGGATGGAAGGATACATCTATGAGGAAAGGCTTAAAAGGTTAGGGCTCTTCCACTTGGCAAAAAGATGGCCGAGGGGAGATATGATAAAGGTCTATAAAATATTGAATGGAGTAGAACATGTAAACGTAGATCAGTTGTTTACTGCTTTCAAAAAGTAGAGAGACTAGAGGACACGCAATGAAGCTACAATATAGCCCATTTAAGGCTAATAGAAAATATTTCTTCACTCACGTTATCAAACTCTCTAATTCACTACTGGAGGGTATAGCAAAAGCTGTTAGTGTAACTTTGTTTAAAGAGGTTTGAACAAGTTCCTGGAGGAAAAGTCCATAAACCATTATTAAAGAGGACCAGGGAAAACCACTGCTTACCATGAGATAAGCAGCATGGAATCAGTGTACATTTTTTGGGAACCCGACAGGTACTTGTGATCTGGATTAACCACTGTTGGAAACAGGATACTGGGCTTGATGGACCCTTGGTCTGACCCAATTGGCATCTCTTAATCTTATGACGGCCATCCCTTGGAGACATTTCAGAATTGACCCTTGTCCGTCATTGTGAGAGATAGGAGGAGTTGACTTGATGAATATGTCACTAGGCAGCTCAATAGATGGAAAAGGTGAAGGTAGACATCCCTTGCCAGAACCAGCGAGGAGATAGAAACAAAACAGAACACACACACCTCCAGGATCCCCTGGCGATGCTGGGGCTTGAATTCCACAAAGTCCTTCACAAGCTTTTAAAGGTCCTCACTGAACAGGAGCTTTCTTTAAAAGGTGAGCTTGAACAACCAGGACTTAAAAGCCATGTCTGCCATCCAATGCTGAAGCCAAAACCACCTCCTCACCACTGTAGCAACTGAAATGTCCTTAGCCAATAACCAGAAAAGATGATACATGGTACTGAACGAGTAGGCCAGAGCAGACTCTTGAGAAAAAAATATTTCCCTCCAGGAGTAACTGCACCACTGGAAAAGAGCCAGAGCCATCAAGCCTCCACAAATTGCTGCCTGAAGAATGAGGACAGAGATCAAGAACCCAGACTTGACTCCACCTGATGATCCAACAGATCTATAAAGGCAGATCCACCCTCTACCAGGATGATAGTTCGCTTCATAATAGCAGCACCATGTGCATCCACCCACATATAAAGCAGTCAATTATCCAGATCCAGTTGAAGGAGGGCATACAGCTTCTGATGCTCTTCACCAGGGAGTCTGGCACATTTCACTTGGCAGAGACAATGCTCTTCAGAACCTGTGGAAACAGAAAGACCTTAGTAGATTTACAGACCTCTTGCAAGATGGGGTGTCGCTGGGGTTTATGTTTATGTTTATTACATTTGATATACTGCTCAGGCCAAGAAGCATCAGAGCGGTTTACAATCCTACATTCACTGCCAATGGGAATATTTGAAAGCTGTAGGAAGGTGGTCACCTGAGGGCCACCAAATCATCTCTCCTGAATAGGTGGCCAATGAGGGAACCTTCTTGCTCTTCCTCCAATGGAGTCAGTTTTCCAGTCTGAATTCCTCTCCTGAGCTAACCTCTGACTCAGGTTCCTGAGAGAGATGCAAGTCAAAACCTCCTGATGATGAGGACACTTCCTGGGCACACTTGAAGCTTTGACCCAGCTGATCTTTGTTAAGGAGCATGATCCAGCTTGTGTTCAAGGTCAGGGAGACTCCCAAACCAGATTTCCACTGCTCTGCCAGAAAGATCATGCTTGCTGAAAGAAGAGAAGTCGTCTAATAAGGGCTCTGAACCAGCAGGCACCATGCCCTTAGCTGCTGCCCCATCTGACAATTGTTTCTTGTTCCCCGATCCTGTCTGGGGAAACAGAAGAGGTGGGGAGGATGGTTCTGGACTGCACAAGGTCAATGATTCTGACAGCTCTCCTCCATTCAGAAAACAGAGTTTGAGCAGCACTCATATTTGCTGGATTTACCTCCAACAGTTCCTTCATAGCTCCAGCTTGATGTTTGCCACAGACCAGACAGCACTTCCTATGGGCTGGCATGCAGATCTTCTTATACATCTAAGAGGGCAGCATTAACCTAATTTACATGTACCCTTCATTGTAGCTACACATAGGTAGGAGTTGTGCATGTATAAGTAATGCTCATGCACTGGAAATAAAAAGGAGATTAGAACTCAAACACATGCATCTGCAGGACCTAACAAACCAGGCAAACTGCAGGCACAAATAAGTCAAAGACGGCATTTACCCCTGTGGAGCCCAAGACCAAAAACAGGAATGGCCTGAGCCCAGCACTATGTGCTTAGTTCTGGCTACTCCTATCTGTTTAGCTCTCTCCTCGCATACCTTTTCCTCATCTATCTGAAGGCTGCACCGGGTGGGGCTGGGGGAGGCTGAAGATTGTGTGAAGACCGTCTTGATTCAGCTGAATCTTGGACTCTCAACTGGTCAGGATTACTGATGGAGAGGATCATGGGCATAGTTTGGTGGATGCAAAGGGGCACTGGCCCTCCAAATGAGCCGACTCAATGGGAAAAAAAAACCCACATGGCTCCTCCTGAGCCAAGGCAGCTGGTCTGGTCCAGCCCCGACACATGCTTCACATCAGAGAGAGAGGGACTAGACCATATTTTTTAGCACAGAAGTACAGCTGTGGTCAACATTATTGGCACTCTTGCATTTTAGGTATGTTGTGTACAATATTTGGGAAATAACTGGAAATATTCCAACTGTATGTCATCATAATATCTTAATAGTATGTTCAAAGGTATACAACAAAAAATAGATGTCTGTGCAAATTAGACATAGCAATTTCTGAGAAAAACACAAAATATGACCTGGACAGGATTAACGGCACCCTTCACTAATATTTGCCTGCGCAATCTTTGGCAGTGATGACAGCCCCCAAACTATTTTTGTAGCCATCAATAAGTTTCATACATCTGTCTAATGGTAGTTTCTACCACTCTTCAACTATGATTTGTTCCAGCTCAAGAATGTTTCCAGGATTCCTTTTACCAATGGCAGATTTCAGCTCTTTCAAAAGGTTCTCTATTGGATTGAGATCAGGACTCTTTGCTGGCCAGTATAAGTCCATTTATTATTTTTTAACCATTCTTTTGTACTTTTGGATGTATGTTTTGGGTCACTGTCTTGCTGGAAAACCCATGCTCTTTGACCCAGACCTAGCTTTCTGACACTAGGTAGCACATTTTGCTCCAAAATACCTTGGCAGTCCTCAGACTTCATGATTTCTTTAATATGTTCCAGGCATTTAGTTCCTAAGCCTGTAAAACAGCTCTACAACATATGGATCCTCCACCATATTTAATTGTACGAAGAGTGTTTTTTTCCTTATAAGCTTCATTTCATCGCTTGTAAATGTATTGCTGGTCTGCCTTGCCAAAGAGCTCAAGTTTGGTTTCATCTGTCCACAGACTGGTTTCTCAAGGTGGGTTTGAGCAAAGATCAGGCATGCCTTTTTATGTCAGTCTTTGAGCCATGGGGTCTTCCTTGGCCTTCGCCCATGAAATCCTTTGTTTAGTGCGTGGCATATGGTGTGGGTTAAAAGTAGCACCCTAGATTACTCCAGGTAAGCTTTAAGCTCTTTGGATGTTGTATGTGGTGTTTTTCCAAAGGTTCGCACTAACCTTCGAAGACTTCTTGGATTAATTTTCCTCTTCCCACCACATCCTGGGAGGGTCTTGACAGTTCCATGAGCAGAAAACTTCCTAACATTGCAAACTGTAGACACAAGAATCCAAAGGTCTTTGGAGATGACCTTGTACTCCTCTGAAGTTTGATGTTTGGTGATAAATAGCTTTTCTGATGGTCTCAGGCAGCTCTCTTGTCTTCACCATTGTGAAAATGGAACAGATAGTGAATGTGGCCATGTAAATATTAGAGTCATCATTCATTGGTTGATTCAAGTCATGTGAGTATTGACAATTGATCACAGGCATGTCTAATTTCACTACAATGGGAATGTGGTTGTTTTGTTCAAACTGATTTGAATTGTTTATAAGTGTGCCAATAATATCTTCACAAACTCAAAAGGTAGATTCAACAAAGAACCAAAAGCTAATAAAGAATTTTTCTTGTTGGAATATTTGTCTTGAGGAATAAAAAGCCTCTTGTAACAAATTTTCCTCTCTTAATCATTTAAGGTTAAAGTAAACCATTGCTAAAATATATTCAGACAATTAAATCTGTATGAACCACTCAAAACACCTATAATTAAAACAAACGCAATGTTCCTTTAAAGACTCTAAAACAAAAATGGAAAAAATATACATAGGCAGAAGTTAATGTCAGCCTTCTGTCACTACTCAAGGATACATTTCCCAACAAATGATGTCAATCTCCAACACAGCACTGCGTTTAGAGCTCAACTTCAAATCTTTCAAGCTCTTTATCAACGCTCAGACGATAGATCGTCCTGTTTGCTATGCTTGTTCTGAATCCAATGATTATCAGCAAACAATTAGCCCAGCTGTTTAAGTCCTGGCAATGATGTTGAAGAGAAGACCACACCACATGATCAATTCTGGCCAATGAACTAAAATCAAATTCAATCAAAACTAGCTTATCACAAAAGATGCCACCAATCCAATTCTTGGTTCAAACTGGCTAGTGATACTGTAGCCAACCTGAAGATCCATGATTGTTCAAGAATTTGCAGTTTATATTCATGATCACCCCCCTCAGGGATCGTGAGGTCCAAAATCTATTACTCTCCATTGTAAATCTGTAAAGATATATTGAAATTGGATGCAGTGATTAATAAATGGTGCAACTCAACACTTTGTTATTCAATCGAGATTGATGCTCACGAAGACTAGCTTTTATAGGGCTAATAGTGCATCCAATATATTTTAAAGAACATGGGCAAATTAACATATAATACAAACGCTGAAGAGCATGTTTTATTCCAATAGGAATAGTAAATCTTGTCATCCTTTGAATCGGTCCAACTATGTCCCGTTGTGGATCTTGTAATTTTTGTAAACACTAACTATAATGTCCAGGAGGGCTGTAGACTCTCACTGTGGTCTATCCATCAATGCCGCTGTGTGTACCACATAATCTTATATATTCAAACTATAAGCTGTCTGATGCTCAGTCTGAAAAGATTTATGAAGAGTTAATATTGGCCAATATTTTCTGAGTAATGTGGTAACTTGATGAGATGAGGTCATATATGTAAGAATACCAACATATTTTTGAATTTCAGTAGAATCAGCTTCGAAATGTTCTCCCGAAGTAACCTGTAGTGATGTTGATTGCATGGATTCAGTATCCCTTAACAGCCATTCTCGATGTGTAAAAAGCACCCTTGTATAAACCCATGATAAAACAATTTGGATAGCCTCTCGCCAATGATCTCTCAAATAACTCTTTAGCGTGATGTTTAAACTCGTCCATGGTAGAACATAACCTTTGTAATAGAAGAAACTGTCCATATGGTAATCCTCTTAAAAAAAAAAAAAAGGGACCAGGATGGAAACCTCTGTATTGTAATAAAGTGTTACGCTGAAGAGCTTTACGATGCAATATTGTGTGTAACTGTTGATCTTGTTTATAAATTGTTACATCTAAAAATTCAATCCTTTGAGTATGATAATGTGCTGTAAATTGAATATTAGATTTTACCTCATTAATCCATGTCAAAAATTGATGTAATTCACTTTCTAGGCCAGCCCACAAAAGAAAATATCCAAAAAAAAAAAAAATCTGCACCCATAAGGGAATCATTGAAAACCATTTGGATGTATAAACATAAATGGATTCAAAATTTACTATAAACAATATGGCCATCGAAGGGGCCACTGTAGCCCCATAGGCTATTCCATATGTTTGGAGAAAAAAAAAAAAAAAACTTGCCCTCATACTTGAAATTATTTTTTGTGAAGAGGAAGTGACGTCACCGAACCCAATGGCAGTGTGAAGGCACTGCTCCGGGCTGACCATGCCAAATATTAGCCAATCGTCCCCGTGAAAAACAATAAAAACAGGCTGAAACGGTGTCGGAGGGTTCCTGGAGAAGCGGGAGAGTGAGATGCCGGAGGAGAAGGACGCCGATGCCGACGGAGCAGAGCATATGATCAGGCTGCAGAGGCAGCTGTAGCGGCAGCGCCGGAGTAGTAAAGCAGGGAAGCAGCTGGTGAGGCAGTGAAAGTGCGGACTGCAGTGGAGGAGACATCCGCAGTCCAGCAGGAAGGTGAGAGGTGCCATTGGTGGTGAGCAGATCGAAGGTGCGCGCAGTGGAGGCAATGAACAGGGGGAAGAAAATGGCAATCGAGGACCGCGTGGTGGGCATGATGGCAGCCTGAGCCGGCAAGGAGAGGGATGCGATTGAAGAGAAGGCAAATGGAGCAGAGGTGACTGACAAGAGAAGTACAGGAAAAAAGGTGGGAATAATAAGATCAAGGACTAAAAGGAGTGAATGAGATCTCTATTACTTAATGAAGGGCACTGATGGAAGTGTGACAGCCTGCTCAGACTACAGTGGGAAGGAAAGGAGGAGGGAACTGAGTTTCCATTAAGAAAGCCTGTGGATTTGGACATTTTTGCAAGAGTTTCAAGGAGTTGAGTTTGAGTCAAAATACTGTTAAAAGTACAGTGGCAAGAAGCAGACGATACTGGTGCGGGGAAAGGCTAGGAGTTGAAAATGACCATGAGAAGGAAAACTATGGATTTGAGAGAGTATGCGTACCAGGGTGCGGGGGCAGGCACCAGTGAGAATGATGCGGTGGACAATAAAAGCAAAAACTGTGAGCCTGCTGAAGGGTCTACGCACAGACATGCTAAGGAGAAAGGAAAGGAAAATCTGCAAGACATCACAAGAGAGGAGTTAAAGGAGTGGTTCGTGGAAATAAAGAAGGAAGTACAAGCGATTAAAATAGAACCAAGTGAACTCGGGAATTTGAAAGATGATATAGCGGAACTGACACACACGGCAGGAAACCATGAGAACTGGTTGCAAAGTTTGGAGCAGCAGCAAGAGGAGCAGCAGCAGGACTATCAGGCAAGTCTAAAATGGCAACAGGATATGCAATATAAATTGGAGAACTTGGAGAACAGATCATGAATAATCTGAGAATCCATGGGGTTCCAGAGGAAAGGGAATTCCAAGACAGTATGAAAGTAGCAGCTTCAATATGTTCGGAGATACTCAGGAAAGGAGGGGAGGAAGTACGTCCTGAGGAGATAGAGTTGGATAGAGCACACAGAGCACTGGGAGTAGCCAGAATGAATAGACCTCGAGATATCATCTGTTTCACTGGATGTAAAATGAAAGAAAGGATCGCAACAAAAATAAAGAGCTTGGGGACATTAAATTGGCAAGGATACCCAATAACCATATACAAGGATTTGTCCCTTGGAACTTTACAGAGGCGGAGAGTATTGCAGCCTGTCACATGGACTTTGTGTAGTAGAGAAATTAAATATCGATGGTTACATCAGTTTGGGCTGGCATTCACAATAAATAGGAAAACCCGGAGGGTGCAGACGCTAGAGGAGGCGATGAAGGGATCAGAGCTGCAAAGGAGATCTGCAGACCGGCTATGGAGGTAGAGGATACTGGAGGAGAGCAGCATAACGCTAATGAAGAACAGCAAGAACCGAAGGGGAGGAGCAAGGAGAGTAAAGACCGTGCAAAAAGATGACAGACTGAAAAATTGGGGAGTTGATCTAAGATTTGGGGGGTGCAGGGTAGGAAAGCACAATTGGGGAATAGAGATAGAATGGTTGATTGTAGGAATATGTTTATGGATAGGAGTAATAAGACTGTACAATGTTATAAATGCAGAACTGAAAATGAATATGTAATTGATGAGTTTGCCTATTAGGATCCAGGGAGGGAGGAAGGGAGGGGGGAAGAAAGGAGACAAGGGAGGAGATAAGGTTGGGGAAGGAGGGGAGGAAGCAGGAGGGCAGGTGGGGAAGGTAAGGGACGCGCTACTCTAATACTCCTGAGAAAGGAGGGAGAGAACAGAAGATACAGAAGAGGCAGAGAAGGGGGGGTAAAGGAGGAAAGCAGGGGGGGGAGGGTAAAGAGGGCAAAGGAAGGAGAGGGGGGAACACGGAGACAAGGGGGGGGGGGACTACACCCTAAAGGATTGGTGGTCACTACTATCAATGTTAAAGGATTGCGAACATGGCAAAAACGTAGGCTTTTGAAAAGGGAAGGAAGGATGCGGATATTGTGTGTGTGCAGGAGACACATTTAAGGGTGGGGCAGGAACATTTGTTGATTTCAAAACAGTACCCACAGGTGGTGTTGGCGGGGCAGAGGGCAAATCCTCGGAAAGGAGGAGTAGGAATTTTGGTAGGGGAATCTGTTCGGCATTTGGTGGTAGGAGAAAGGAGAGGGAAAGATGGGAGATGGGTGGGGGTGACGTTGAGAGTGGCGGAAGGAGAGGTATGGGTGATAAGTGTATATGGGCCAAATGAGGGACAAGGGGAGGCATTCGATAACATAACCAAAGAACTAGAAAAACTGGGAGGTACCCCATTAGTGCCGGGGGGGGGGGGGGGGGGGATTTTAATTTGAATTGGAATCCAAGGTTGGATAATAGTGGGGAGGCAAGGAAATGGAGGAAAGAAGGACAGAAAGCTTGCAAAGGATGCAGGAGAGATTAGGATTGCTAGATCTGTGGAGGTCGAGGCATCCAGGGGAGCGTAAGTATACATTTTATTCCCAGGTGCATGGAACATACAGTAGATTAGACATGATATGGGGAGGTGGGATATGGGCCTCGAGAGTAAAAGATGTGGAACAAGGAGAAATTACATGGACAGATCATGCTCCAGTAACGGTGATTTTTGATATGGGCAGGGAGGAGGGGGGAATAACGTTTTGGAAGCTAAATGACTCTTTGCTGGAGGGGGAGGAAAATATGGGGGTAGTAAAGGAAGCTATAAAAGAGAGTACTTAGTGTATAATGAAACAGGGGAGGTCCCGTTGAAGATTGTATGGGACGGGTTAAAAGCGGTAATTAGGGGGAAGCTTATAAGGTTAGCGGCACGACTCAAGCGGGAGAAGAGGAAAGTGGAAGGAGAATTGTTGAAGCGGATACAGCAGCCGGAGGCTCAACATCAGAGGAACAACGAGGATGGGACTATGGCTAAATTGATAAAGGCTAGGGCTGAGCTAAGTAGGTTGAGGGCTCAGGAAATAGCGTATAAACTAGATGTCCTCAAGCAAAAATATTTCGAAGGGGGAAATAAAGCAGGGCGGATCTTGGCGAGTAGATTGAGGGCCCAGAGGCAAGCAGCATATATTGATGGAATTAGGGATAATAGGGGAAGGATGGTGCATCGCATGAAAGAAATAAGTCAGATTTTCTGAGAATATTATAGTAAGTTACAAAAAGGACAAGGGGAGATAAAGAGTTATTTGCAGGAGTGTGGGTTGAGGACAGTAGCACCAGAGGACAGGGAAAGAATAGGGGAGGACCTTAAAGGGGAAGTGAGGGAGGCTATAAAGACGTTGAAATTGGGGAAATCACTGGGACTGGATGGGTTTACGGTGCAATTCTATAAGAAGATGGTGGAGCAAATTGCGCCAATACTGACCAGGGTTTTTTAAAAAGTGATAGACGAGGAAGGGATTCCACAAACTATGGGAGAGGCGGGTACCACTGTGCTACTGAAACCGGGTAAGGATAAGGCGATGTGTGGCTATTATAGACCCATTTCATTAAATAATTTGGATGCTAAGATTTTAGCTAAGATACTGGCTAATCGGATCCAAGGGATTTTACCTATTGTAGTACATAGAGATCAAACTGGGTTTGTCAAGGGGAGGCAAGGGAGTGATAACATCAGGGAAGTGCTGAACATTGCGTGGCATCTCCAGAGCACTGGGAAACCAGCGGTATTTGTTACGGTTGATGCAGAGAAGGCTTTTGACAGAGTTGAATGGCAGTATATGTTCCAAGTGTTGGAACAGATGGGATTTGGAAACAAGTATATAGCCTGGATAAAAGCTCTGTACAAGCATCCGTGCATGAGGATTAGGGTAAATGGTGGGTACTTGGAGTAGTTCACATTGGGGAGGGGTACACGGCAAGACTGCCCATTATCACCGCTGTTATTTGCGCTGGCAATTGAGCCATTGGCGGAAGTGGTTAGGAGGGAAGCAGATGAGTGGTAGTGGGAGGAAGGGAGGAGAAAATAGCGTTGTTTGCAGATGATGTAATATTTACTCTGGGGCAGACATTAACAACTTTGCCAGTATTGATGAAAATTATGAAGGAGTTCAGTAGTGTTGCAAGGTACAAAATAAATGCAAGTAAAACCGAGGTCTTGTGGTTTAATCTCAAAGGGGGTTTAGAGGAGCGACTGAAAGGGCATTTTAATTTTAAATGGGTACACCAGCAGTTTAGATATTTGGGGATACAATTAGGGAAGCCCATAGAGAAAGTTAAACAGTGGAATTATCAGATGATAGGTGGAGGACGATTAGATTGTCCTGGATAGGGAGGACAGCGGTGGTAAAGATGAATATCTTACCCAGATTGTTGCTTTTGTTCACTCATTGGCTTGTAAGGTGACCAAGAAGGAGATAGGGAAGTTGCAGAATTTGATTATGGAATTTATATGGGAGGGGAAAAGGCCGAAGTTGGCCAGAGGGACTATGTTTCAAGTGAGGTCGGAAGGGGGTTTGGAGGTACCATGCTTGATGAAGTATTATGAAGCCGCTCAATTGAGGGCATTTCTGGAGTGGAGAGAGGGGGCAGCTACCTTGAGTTGGGTGCAAATAAAATCAGGGGAAGGGGAAGGTAAGGAGGGGAGGATATGGGATCCAGGAGGGTGGCGAGATAAGGATAAATCCATTCAGGGAACTTATGTTCCAGATTTGGAGGAAATGGAGGGGGCATCTTATGAAGGGGAAAGTGTATTCGAGATATACCTTTATTAGAGAGGTGGGAGATCAGGTAGGGGGTGGAGAGGTAAAGGGTTGGAGAGGTTGGGGCAACAACTACGGAAAGGTGGGGGTCAGAACTTTTGAGGACCTTCAGCAAGAATACAAGTTGGATAGAACGGATCAATATGAATATGTGAAACTGTGGTACTTTTTGCATTAAAAAAAAGGTGAAATTAGTCTTACCTGCTAATTGTTGTTCCTGGAGTGTAGACAGTCTGGTCCCGGACCTCTGGGTTCCCTATCTCATTCAGCAGCTTGGAGACCGAGAAAACTCTTCCTTTTTGTGATGTCACCGATATATCCTCCCTGAATCCACCTCCCAAGTTCAGTAACCTATTGACAAAGCAGACACCAGAGATACAATTAAGCCTTTAACATCACAAACACCAAAATAGTCTACAGGAAGGCTAATGTGACTTTAACTTAAGCAGGCTACTCCCTTACACACCCACAAGGGAAGAGTCCATAGGCAGATCTAAAAAAGCAGAAAAAAAAACAAACAAGCCCGCTTTCCCTGGCTTTTCAATTACTTTTCTTTGATTCTATCGCTCTACGAGAGGCGCAAAGGGACAGTCCGTTGCGCTCCGCAGCTATGCTAGACCTTGGCAAGCAACGACATGCTCTTACCTGTAAACGTGCTCCAGCGCAAAGGTGACTAGCTAGCGAAAAATACACTGGGTGGAACACGGGACCAGACTGTCTACACTCCAGGAACAACAATTAGCAGGTAAGACTAATTTCACCTTCCTGATCGTGATAGCCAGTCTGGTCCCGGACCTCTGGGTTAGTACCAGAGCAGTGAAAAGTGCTTCAAGCATGGGAGGGACCCGGAAGACCAGCCTGCAGCACAGCAGACCCAAAGCCGGTCTCTTCCGCCTTTTGCACCTCCAGGCGATAATGTTTAACAAAGGAATGCAAGGAAGACCAAGTCGCAGCCTTGCAAATCTCCGCCGGAGGAACCAAACGTACCTCCGCCCAAGAAGACGCCTGCGCCCTAGTGGAATGCACCCGCAGACCGTCGGGTACCACTTTAGCTTTCAGCAGGTAAGCCGACGCAATGGCCTCCTTTATCCACCGAGCAATAGACCCCTTGGAAGCCGAGTCACCCTTTCTCGGCCCCGCAAAAAGCACAAAGTCTATCCAACTTGCGAAAACATGCTGTCCGCCGCAAATACTTTTTCAGCGCTCTACGGACATCTAACAGATGTAACTTTCTCGGCCCCGACGCCTGAGAGTCCTGAGAAAAAAACGGCAAGGAAATCTCCTGATTCATGTGGAACGGCGAAACCACCTTGGGGAGAAACCCCGGTACCGTTAGCAACACCACTTTCGATGCAAAAAAGGAAAGATAGGGTTCTCTACAAGAGAGGGCCTGCAATTCCGAGACTCTCCTCGCTGAACAAATGGCCACCAAAAACACCACCTTGAGAGTAAGATCCTTGAGCGACGCCCGGGACAACGGTTCGAAGGGCGCACGTTCCAACGCATCAAGAACCAACAGCAAATGCCACTTAGGAACGAACGGGCTAACAGGAGGTCGCGCTAAGGACACCGCCCGGAGAAAACGCTTTATGTCACACTGACTCCCCAGCGCTTGACCCCTCACCTTGCCTCTGTAACAGGACAACGACGCAACTTGTACGCGGAGAGACGCCGCCGCAAGCCCTTTATCAAAGCCAGCCTGCAGAAAATCCAAAATCTGAGGAATGGACGACCGGAGCGCTTCACACCGCTTCTCCGCGCCCCAGGCCTCAAAAATCCTCCAAACACGCACATAAGCAAGCGAGGTAGACCGCTTCCTAGCCCTCAAGAGGGTAGCTACAACTGCTTCTGAATAGCCTCTGGATTTCAACCGTGCCCTTTCAAGAGCCATGCCGTAAGAGAGAATTTATCCACATGAGGCATGAATAGAGGTCCTTGCGACAGCGGATCCAGACGAGCTGGAAGTCGCCAGGGCCTGGCGACCACCAGGCGCATCAGATCCCCGTACCACGGCCTGCGAGGCCAGTCCGGAGCTATCAGAATGACCTGACCCCTGAAGCTTTCGACACGCTGCAGCACTCTTCCGATCAGGACCCAGGGGGGAAAAATATACAGTAGCTGCCCCACCGGCCACTCCTGAACGAGAGCGTCTAAACCTTCCGACATTCTCTCCCTTCTCCTGCTGAAAAAACGTCTTGCCTTTGCCGAAGAGAAGGTCGCCATGAGATCCATGACTTGCACGCCCCACCGGTGTACCACCATCTCTAAGACCTCTGGATGGAGCACCCATTCCCCTGGGTCCACCCAAACTCGACTGAGGAAATCGGCCTGCACATTGTCCACTCCCGCTATATGCACCGCCGAGCGATCCAGAAGGTTCGCCTCCGCCCAAGCGCATAGGGCTTCGGCCTCCAATTCCAGTGCGGTGCTGCAGGTTCCGCCTTGCCTGTTGACATACGCCACCGCCACGGCGTTGGAGAACACTCGAACCGCCCTGCCTGCGACTAACGGCTGAAAACTCCGCAGAGCCAGGCCCATGGCTCGCAATTCTAGCCTGTTGATCGACCATTCCCTCTCCAGGTCGTCCCAGCTCCCCTGAGCATAGCTGCCCTGACAATGCGCTCCCCAGCCCATAAGACTGGCGTCCGTCATCAGAGGTACCCAAGACGGCGCGTCCAACGGCTTCCCTCTCTCCAATGAGCCCGGACGCAACCACCACCGCAGAGACTGTCGAACGTCCGCCAGACAGCTCAACCGCCGGGACAGCGGGTCCCGCTGATGCGACCAGCGCCGTAGCAACGCCCTCTGCAACGGCCGCATGTGGGCCCTTGCCCACGGGACTGTCTCTATGGAGGCCGCCATCGTGCCCAATACCTGAAGGTAATGCCACGCCGAGGGGGCAGTGCGCCGAAGGAACTGGACTATCAATCCCCAAAGGGCACGCGCTCGGTCCTCCGTAAGGAAAACCCTTCCGACCCCCATGTCGAAGCGAGCCCCCAGATATTCCAGAGACTGCAAGGGAACCAGCTGGCTCTTCGTGCGATTGACTATCCAACTGAGCTCCTCGAGAAACGACACCACACGTGCCGTAGCCGTCTCGCTCTCTGATCTGGACTTTGCCCGGATTAGCCAATCATCCAAGTAAGGATGTACTAGAATGCCCTCCTTCCGGAGAGCCGCAGCCACCACCACCATTATTTTCGTGAAAGTGCGTGGCACCGTCGCTAAGCCGAACGGTAGCGCTCGGAACTGAAAGTGACCGAAGGGGACCGCGAACCTGAGGAATTTGCAATGCTCCGGTCTGATGGGGATGTGGAGGTAGGCCTCGGACAGATCTAGAGACGTAAGAAACTCCCCACTGCGTACTGCCACTATGACCGACTGCAGCGTCTCCATGTGGAAGTGCGACACCCGAAGACACCGGTTTACTCTCTTGAGGTCCAGAATAGGCCGGACTCCTCCATCCTTTTTGGGCACCACAAAATAAATGGAGTATCGACCGGATTCGCGTTGGTTTGGCGGAACGGGCACGATCGCCCTGAGATCTAAGAGCCTTTGGACAGTCTCCCGGAACGCCTCGCACTTGGCGACGGACTTGCCGGGAGACTGCACAAAGGCCTCGCGCACCGGTCTCAAAATCTCCAGCGCGTAGCCCTCTGATAACTTCCAGAACCCACTGATCTGAGGTTACTCGGACCCAGGCAGCATAAAACTCCTGCAACCTCCCTCCTATCGGCAGCAAGGGTGCCCGGGTCCCCCTTATTTCATTGCTGCTTTTTGTTAGTGAAGGTCGAGGAAGAGGAAGGACCGAAACCCCGTCCCGCTCCTCGAAACCCCTGGAAACCTTGACCTCTGTTGAGGAAACGACCTCTCTGGAATCGCGGGCGCCGAAACTCGCGCTGCTGCCCTTTACCAGATGTATAGGACCGGCCCCTCTTGGGCCTGTCCTCGGGTAACTTACCCCCTTTAGTTTCACCTAAGTCCTTCACCAGCTTTTCCAAATCTTCCCCGAATAACAATCGGCCTTTAAAGGGCAGTTTACTCAATCGCGCCTTGGAAGAACTATCAGCCGCCCAGTTGCGCAGCCACAAGTAACGCCACGCCGCGCCGCCACTGCAGACGCCATGCTTTTGGACAGCCCCCGCATCAGATCATAATGAATATCAGCTAAGTTCGCTGCACCAGATTCCAACTTAGGCCCTTCGCTAGCATCCGAACCATCCGGATTCGCTTGCACCTGCTGAGACCAGCGCAGGCAGGCTCGAGCAACCCAAGCTCCGCAAATAGCCGCCTGGAGCGAAAGGGCATTCACATCAAACACCTGACGCAACAAAACATCCAACTTACGGTCCTGAGGGTCCTTAAGAGCCGTACTACCTTCCACCGGAATGGTGGTTTTCTTAGTGACCGCCGACACGGCCGCATCCACTTTGGGAGACTGGAACACCTCCTTATCCGGATCCAACAGAGGATACAGTCGACCCATCACCCTGGCCCCCCGAAGAGGAGCTTCGGGCACGTTCCACTCTTCCTGAATCATCTCCCGAAACACCCTATGTACCGGGAAAGCCCTTTGATTCTTTCGGAAGACCTGCAACAAGGGATCTTCCAGAGACTCCTCTTCCGCCGACCCGGGTGCCGGCATATTGAGGGCCTTTAATGTCTCTGCTATCAGAGCCGGAAGCTCATCCCTCCGGAAGACCCGCACCACCCTAGCCTGATCTTCCCTTTCGGATAGCTCCCCTTCCTCAAGCTCCTCGTCCACTCCCAAACCATGGTCCTCATCGTCGGACAAAGGCCCCTCCGAGGCTACTGAAGCCTCTACAGAGACACCCTCCAGTCGAGCCCTCTTAGCTCTGAGGAGAAGATCCTCGGCCTGAGGCGTCGGAGCGGGTCTCTTCAGCCCGCCGGAGACCTCCGCCCCTGCCTGCTGCGGGGCAGCTCCAAAGACGGTACGCTGGAGAAACGTAACAAAATCCTGGGAGAAAATAGCCGCCAACTCTTTTGGAAAAGGAACAGGAGGGATAGAGACGTCGGGCGCCGAAGATGGACCAGCTACAGGTTCCACCTGAGGCTCTTCCTGCAGCATTGCCACCGATTTGTCCTTCTCTGCCTCAGACAGTACTTCCCCAGCGTCCCTGGACTGTTCCATAACTGTGGCCTCCCTGACACAGGACTTACACACTCCTGAAGTAGAAGCCCTCTTCAAGCCACAGACCAGGCAGAGAGGCCTAGAGGACATGATAAACCTGGCTAAGTTAAAACACTCGCAGTCCAGGAAGCCTGCTGAACTGTCAAGCTCCCCCTAAGAGCCCCAGCAGCAGCAAATGGAAAGGATGCTCCTTCCTCGATTTATTCTTTTTTTTTTTAAATTTAATCTAAGGATAGGATCAGAAAAGGGCCCTCTGCCCAAAAGGCTGAGCAAAAATACAAAACGATGCCCCGGGAAACTGTGCGAGGAAAAATTGAGCGCCTCAGACAGCCGCGTTTACACGCGGTCCCACCACACGGCTAGAACCGGCGCCGGCGCTTTTGCGCCAAAATGCCCTGCACACAGAAACTCTCCACAAGAATGCTGGCTTACCTTTCCCCCACCAAAATAAGCACACTGCACCTCGTGCCGCAGAGTTGCTTGTCGGCGGCTCCGGAGAACGGGACACTGAGAAGGGAGCTGCTTCACCGCTGCAAACTGCCCCGACACAGAAAAAACAGCTCCCACGGGCCGAGCCAGCCAGCACACGAACAGGCAGACCTCTGTGTGGAGCTGGCTGGACTCCTCTCCGGCTCTCACACCCCACGAGCTGTAGCCAAGGCACCCAAGGTGGAAGGCTACCGATCCGGATTCCCCCAAAGCAGCAGCACTGCCCCTGAAAAAATAACGAACGCTGTAGTAGAAGGGGGGGGGGAGTGAGGAAAAAGCCTGCAGAAACTTAAAGGCACAGCACCCCAAGTTAAACTGCTTGTGCACACTGACCCCAAAGGGCGAAAAGTACCCCCATAAACTAACTATCCCAAACTTAATTGAGTCTCAAGTGAGCCCGGACCCCCGGGCTCCAGTCCATCCAGCTGCTTGGAGACTGAGGTAACTGAACTTGGGAGGCGGATTCAGGGAGGATATATCGGTGACATCACAAAAAGGAGGAGTTTTCTCAGTCTCCAAGCTGCTGAATGAGATAGGGAACCCAGAGGTCCGGGACCAGACTGGCTATCACAATCAGGAAGAGGTGATTGAAGAGATGATGGGCAAACAATGGTCACAGTGGGAAGTAATATCACAACTTTATAAAATGCTTCTCCAGAAGGGTAAGGAGAAGGAGAGGTGGCAGCAGAGATGGGAAGAGGATATACCAGGTCAATGGGATGAAGGTCGGTGGGTGGACATATATGAGAAGGCATATAAATTAGCAAGGGGAACCCCAATGTTAGAAAAAAGTTTGAAGCTGAGATACAGGATGTATTGGACACCAGTGAGGCTACGCACTATATTTCCTGATAGGTCAAGTGAATGATGGAAGAAATGTGGGGCAGAGGAGGATTTAATGCACATGGAATGGCAGTGTCCAAAGGTGCAAGAATATTGGGGTAAAGTGGGACGGTTATATGGGGATATCACGGGAGTGCAGATAACATTAACCCCAGAGATGGTAGTGCTTAATGAGGGGTCCTGGGAGGGCGAGGGAGATATGGCAACTTTTGTGGGATATGGAGTGATAGTAGCACGTATGTGTCTCTTCCGGTGGTGGAAGAATGTTGAAGTGCCTTCAATATGGGAGGTAGTGGGTAAGCTGGAACAAATTTGGGGGGGTGTTGTATGATGGAAGCATGCAGAAAGCATCAAGTTGGGAACCATAAAAAGGTGTGGTACTGGTACTGGTATGAAAGGTGGAGGCGGAGGGGAGTGGAGCAAGTGTGGGGAGGGGAGGAGAGGGTGGTCGAGGGGTAAGAGTGAGTGAGTAGGAGTTCAGGCTTGGAGGGGTGGGAGGAGGGGAGGGAGGGATAGAAACTATGGTGGACATGGAAGAAATATAGGAGAAGAGGGATGTTCAAGCGAGATGTATATGTTAATTAAGAGATGTTCTGTATATAAACAGGGTAAGCGGTCATACTGTTTAAATATATATACACACACACACTATTGGGGTGAAGATGGTTAAAGTTAAGGTTAAAAAGGTACATGAAGGACGGAGGGGAGGATGCGATAGATGAAAGAGGCCATATGCAGGAGAGATAAAGGTTGAAAAACAATATATATGTTAAACTATATATGGTAAACTATGTATGTTAAAAAATATATGGATTAAAAAGACACTTAATAGATATTGCTAGGTATGGTATTGCAAGGTATGGTAATATTAACATGACGCTGAAAAATACTGACAGGTTGTAAGTTTATTTTGAAAAACAATAAAAGTAAATTACAAAAAAATAAAATATTTTTTGTGAGAACCCTTTCTAATAGTTGTTGAACAAAAAAAAAAAACATGGGCAGCGATTGAAGGCTGGCATTAACTTCTGCCTAAAGCTATGTATTTTTTTCCATCTTTTTATAGAGGCTTTAAATGAACATTAAGCACATTGTTTTAATTATAGGTGTTTTGAGTGTTTCACACAGATTTAATTATGTCTGAATACATTTCAGCATTGGTTTACTTTGTTAACCTTAAATGATTAAAAAGGAAAATTTGTTATGAGAGGCTTTGTTCCTCAAGACATATTCCAACAAAAAAAATTCTTTACTAGCTTTTGGTTCTTTGTTGAATCTACCTTTTGAGTTGGTGAATATATTTGGTGGATTATAGGGTTTTCTTTTTGAAGTAATTACATTGTTAACTCATAGCATAGGCATGATGTCAGAGAAGACAGTAAAGGCGCCAATTACCAAATCTAATCAGACAGCTTTTGCTTATTCTGATGAGCAAATTCAGCAACTGATAAAAAGAGTAAATTAGACTTACCTGCTAATTGTTGTTCCTTGCGGAACTCTAGTCCAGTCCCGGAACCATAGAGTTGTGAACCTCCACCAGCAGCTTTGGAGACTGAACATCTTCATCTCTTTGATCATCCAGCTATATGCAGCCCCAAGGACCGCCCACACATCAGTACCTATTGACAAAGCATACTAAGCAGAGCAACAAATAAGTAGATATAACAACACAGTGGAAAAAAGGATCCTGACCCTAAAGTTCCCACCACTAGCAAATATTTTTTTTTTTCTTTTTCCAATTGCGTTAAGAACAACCTCCCGCCTACGGGAAGGCGGACCAGAACGGCCGTGGCAAACCTTGTGCAAAACGCATGTAACAAGAGACGCCACCGCTCACCCCCAAGATTTGACCCCGAAAGGGAACTAAGGCGTGCTGTAAGCAGAGGAGCTCTGACCGAAAGTATAGAGAACAAAAACCCTGGCAGACTCCTATAATGAATGTACCTTCTTGGCTGGCAGCGAGAACAGATAGACAGGGAGGGATCCGGAACTGGACTAGAGTTCCGCAAGGAACAACAATTAGCAGGTAAGTCTAATTTACTCTTCCTTAGCGTCCCTCTAGTCCAGTCCCAGAACCATAGAGGATGTAACAGAGCAGTAAATCTCAACGGGAGGGCCTCGCTAGTCCAGCCTGAAGCACCCGAGACCCAAACCGCGCATCCGACGCCGCCTGCACATCCAGACGATAGTGCTTAGCAAAGGTGTGCAAGGACGACCACATCGCCGCCTGACAAATATCCACTGCCGGTACCAAGCTAACTTCCGCCCAAGACGCCACCTGCGCCCTAGTCGAGTGAGCCCGAAGCCCGGCAGGAACCATCCTGCCGCGTAAAAGGTATGCCGACGAAATCGCCTCTTTCAACCAGCGGGAAATGGAAGACTTAGACGCTGCTTCCCCCTTGCGCGGACCGCCAAATGCGACAAATAGGCGATCTGACTTACGGAAGGCCGCCGTTTCCCTCAAATACCGACGAAGAGCTCGACAGACATCCAACGCATGCAAGGAGTTATCCGCGTGCTGGCCCCGTTCCTTGGCAAACACCGGGAGAGACACCCCCTGATTCATGTGAAACGCCTAAACTACCTTAAGCAAAAACGCGGGAACCGGTCACAATACCACCATGTCGGCAGAGAAAGACAGATAGGGTTCCCTACACGAAAGAGCCTGCAACTCCGAGATCCTGCGAGCTGACGAGATCGCTACCAGAAACACCGTTTTCAACGTCAAGTCCTTCAACGAAGCTTGCGCCAAGGGTTCAAATGGCTGAGCCACCAGAGACCTCAACACCAAATTCAAGTCCCACGAGGGCACTAAAGCCCTGTACGGAGGACGCATAAGCAACACCGCTCGCAAGGAGCGCTTCACGTCCGCATGGGACACCAATAACTGGCCCTGAACCTTGCCTCGAAAACACGCAAGAGCTGCAAGTTGTACCCTCAACGAACTGGCCGCCAGGCCCTTGTCCACCCCCTGCTTGCAAGAAGGAGAGGAGCTGAGGAACGGAGGTCCGCAAAGGCCGCAACTCGCGAACCGCACACCAGCTCTCAAAAATACGCCAGACCCGGACATACGCTAGCAACGCAGACCGACGCCGCGCCCGCAACAAGATAGCAATGACCTCCGGAGAATAACCTTTGGCTCTCATTCGCGCCCTCTCAATAGCCATGCCGTAAGCGAGAATCGAGCCACCTGAGGCATCTGCAGCAGCCCCTGCCGAAGGAGATCCGGCCGAGGAGGAAGGAGCCACGGATCGACCACACTCAACCACACCAGATCCGCATACCAAGGCCGACGAGGCCAGTCCGGGGCAATCAGAACCACGGGACCCGGATGCCGCTCGATCCACTGTACCAGGCGGCCCAGCAGGGCCCTCGGAGGAAAGACAGAGCAGCCCGTACCTTGGCCACCTTTGTGCCAATGCATCGAGGCCTTCCGACATGTGTTCCCGACGCCTGCTGAACACTAGCAGAGACTCTCCGTACTGGAGAACCGCTGATAAATGGAATGGGAGCATAGATAGCTTCAGAGTTCTATCTTGCAACCCCTCTCCGCTGAGCTGCCTCTTCCATATGTAAAATTAAACCACATATATCCAAAATGAAGACATTACAAATCTACCGTAAAATCTTATAATTTGGGCAAAGCCAAACTAAACGGGAACATTGTCCATTAAGAAACCACACAACTATAAAATCCTTCACATGACATAAAACTTATGGCAGAGCATTCCACATCTGTGGACTGGCCATGGCGCTCACCCAAGCATCTGTTACAACTGTCCAAGAGAGTTATCACCATAATTCCTTTTGACCAAAATATGTTTACAGCAGAACATAGCGCTATAGCACAGCAGCTAAGCCAAAATATTATCCTGCCATATAAACAGACTTTAACGCTTTATAGGACCCTCTATGGATAGCGGAAGGAGAATCTTTTTTTTTTTTTTTTTTTTAAAGTAGAGGACTCCAAAAACCAAGTTTCCGCCAACTCCAATGAAATCAAAGCAGATCAGCTAAAATTACCTGAACTGCTACTATAGCTTTGCAAGAAGCTACCAGCCCCCGCTGCACCCAGTTGTCCTTCCCCCCCTTATCCAGGGGGAGGCTGCATTGCAGGAGGCGTTGCCCACCCCCTGCCAGCCTACTGCAGCTGCCAGGGAGCTGAAGAGCAAAATAGAAAGTAGAACCCCTGGAAGCAAACAGTGTCGTGTCCCTGGGATTCAGGCGCAAAAGGTAAAAATCAAAAGTAAAAGCAACAGTGTTAGCTAAAAATGAACAAGGCTATCTCTCACTAAAGCGAGTTTCTCTATCTTTTTGAAATCCCACCGAAGTCCGTGGGACGCAAGCTTTCGAACACAGTCCCTAGCGCTGTGCATTAACCACAACCAGAGAAATGAAATGAAATGAATCCTGCTCTAGTAATAGATGAGAATTTCCTGGAAAGGGCCTGCTAAGTGTTGCTATGAAACCCATAAGCACCTCACCAGGCCTTCCTGAAGTCAGAGAAATAGCAATGGAATACACCGACCACCTTGAAAATGGAAGTCTGAGAGGTTGTTGCCTGTGTGAACCTGAAGAGTAATATTATTTTGCATTGTACCACTCACCCCCCAGGGATGGGGGCACTGAATACTTTATGTGATTCATGAGCAGCGCTGTCATTCGGTGACCTTTAGGGCAGCAGAGCCAGACCAATGATACAGAAATTAAGAGCTTTAAATCTTGGTCATATAAACTGGATTCTCAGACCTTACATCACAGCACCGAGGCTCTGTGGTGATTTCTATCCTGACCTGCAGATAATGGCTGCCTGCAGTCATAGAAAGGCACTATTGAGTGTACCAGCTGCCCTCCGGTGGCCATAGACCGTAGCACAGGCACTTCCCGGCTGACAGTTTAACTGCCAGTCTATTCTTGTACATCCTAAGGTTTCCTAAACCTGTCCCTGTGAATTTTGGGCAACTGTCACTATAGAATACATAAAGGCACACTTCTAGGCTTTCCCTCCTGCAAACTACAAGTTAGGGCTCTGCCCTTGAACCAAAAGCTGGCAATTCGCCTAATATCCTGGGCCTGAACAGATGCTCCTCAGAGACATGATTAGGAGGGAAAGAACATGTGGTATCAGGGATCAATGCCAAAACTGCTGTCCTGTTTTTAAGTTCATTCTTATTTATTCTATAAAGAGGATTGACAACAGTCCCCCTTAATGCTGAGGAACCCCCCTGGCCTCAAAAAAAAAAAACTACAAACAAAAGAAAGAAACAATCACTAGGCCCAAAAATTTAGCTATTCTGCCTGTTGTCCTCACGCAGGCAGTTCACTGCAACGCTCGCCATGCGGTCCAAATACCTAGCGAGGAAATGGCCGCCCCTTCGCCAATGAATTTTGGCGCCAAGAACAGCCGCCGCTGCAAAAATGAGGCTTCAGCAGACCGACAGAGCCCGAAGGCCTTACCTGCAGGGCCGAAAGCCACACAGCCTGCTCCTACCTCCTTGAATTCCTCCGATCCTCAAACTGCGCTGATGCGCCTGGCAGCCGCGGCGAGGATCGCTCAGCCGGTTCCACAGACTAAAATTAAATTCCGCAGCAACGGAGAGGCTCCGTCCCACACAGCTTCAGTGTGGCTGTACGGGTCCCGGAGCTTTCTCCCGTACAGTCCAGGGAGAGAGATCCGCACCGGCAAATGCCTGCAGCAAGTGAAAATCACTGACAAGGAGGGAAGACAAGAACTGCTACTAATTTAAAGAACCAGGCTCAAATTTAAAATTACTGTAAATACAGAAATTTGCTCCTAACTCAAGGGAACCAATCCCCGATTGTCAATTAACCAAAGGTAACCGAATTAAAAGCAAAATTAAAAGTAAATTAAAGGTAATAATCAAAGGTAAAATCAGAATTTGTCACACTAAATGCTCCTATCTGTTCCCCCCAAGTGAGCCCAGAAGCTAGGCTCACTATGTCCTCCTGCTGCAAGGAGACTGGACACACTGGAGGCTGATGGGAGATACCAGCAGGCTATATCCAGTGACTCGTCCCCAGGAGGCGCAGAATCCGCAACACTCGGGGGTCGGCTCCTCTTTTGTGGACCAGTGTCTCCCTCCACTGAAAGTGGACGCTTTAGCCCACGGCGGGGCAGGACCGAGCCTCCCCCCGCCGGCTGCAAGAGAGCCAGAGCCTCCTGCATGAGAGAGAAAAAGGCGCTCTGGCACCGCAGAAATCCCCGGACCAAGGACCGTCTCTGCCTGCTCTGATGTCCCTTCTGTAGATACAGGTGGGAGATCTGCACTGGAGCCCTCCAGAGGACCCCACATGCCAGCACCCACAGCAGAACAAGTGGCACAGACTCGGGCTGCCAAATTACTACTTCTACGAATGCCACAGACCAGACACCGAGGACTAGGAGGCATGGCTATGCACACAGCCCTTTGCCAGCAAAGCAGGAACACCTTGCTGAAGCAAACAGAGCAGAAAAATAATTGCGATTTTAAAAGTGCTCAAAAACGCTCCAAATGGCAGGATTAGATAGAGCTGGAGTCAATTAGCTGATATCTGACCAAGAAATGCAAAAACGAAGCTCCTATCCCTAAAAAAAAAAACACGAAGAAAAACAACTTTGAAAAAAAAAATCCAAAATGGCCGCCGGACCCGATCCCGCCAAAAAAAGGACCAGAAGAAATACCCAAAAGGTCTAAAACACTCCCCAGAGCTGATTCCAGGCCACCCCAAGGCCTCCACCACTGCCTTTAGAAAGAAAAAGCTTCAAACTCTACTCAACCACACACAGGAGTGGAGGGGGGGTCAAAACACAGAGTGCTGTCCAGAGTGCCTGTCACAATCTCTGAGTAGCAGTTATCAGAGTCAATAACAGAGTAATAACCGCTCAGGGCAGCTCGGGGAACCCCTAAATCAGTCAGGGGACCCTCAGAGCCTACTGCTGTATTCAATTGCTGCCTGTAATTGTCTTCAACCTTCTCCTCACCCACCAAGGGGGTTAGGTAGAAAGGAGACCTGTGTCCTGTGCAGCTCCCCTGCTTGTTTAACCTATGGGGAGACTGACAGCGAGAAAAAAACAGATTAGAGAAAGACAGAAGGGACACAGTCAAAGATTTCCCCCACAGCAGCAGCCCAGCACCTAAATCTAGAAAATAATAAAACACTAAAGCTCTGCTTATTTGTTCCTAAGGAGCCCAGTTCTGGGCTCTGACTTCCAAGCTGCTTGGAGACTGAGATACTGATGTGTGGGCAGTCGTTGGGGCTGCATATAGCTGGATGATCAAAGAGATGAAGATGTTCAGTCTCCAAAGCTGCTGGTGGAGGTTCACAACTCTATGGTTCCGGGACTGGACTAGAGGGACGCTAAGGAAGACCAGTGTTATTTGATGATAATGCACTTCCCATACATACGATTTCCTTTATGAAGTTAGAGACTTTAAATAAAAAGCTTATAAGAATTCAACGGCATGGCGCAAGTATGATCCAATATTTAAAGTCTAAAATGAGTCCTCGGGGGTTACATATCACCAAAACCTCCTAAAATGTTTATGGTTAAGGACTCCTATGCTAAATGGACAGTATACTAAATAAATGCAGTTTAGATCTGATAGCGTTAGATGAACGCCAACAGAGGAGGACAACATCAAGCATAAGGTTTCCTCTATGGAAGAACAATTAAAATCAGAGTGTTCAATAGTGATCTTTAAAACTCAAATTGGGTCTACAACTGACTCAATTCAAAGAGTATTTAAGGGGATTAAAAATAAAAAAAATTCAATAGGGACAAATTTGACTACGATAAAGATCAAGTATAGACATGGAAATGGAGGGGAGAACAGTAGAAACAAGTGACATTTGAAAGTTTTCAAAAAATACTGATGATAGTGGTTCAACTGATCATTCCAAATTTAAACCACCACATAAGTTAAGTCATGATTTTTCAAGGCAGGAGACAAGTTTTTCCCACAGAGGTCGAGGTCAACGTTGGAATTATAACACTGAGGTGAGGATGGCCCGACCACCAGAGCCCGCTCCAAACTTTTGTCATCAATTTGATCTCATGTCCTCTGACACCTATTTAAGAAAGGGTTCTAAATTTGGGTCTGTCCTTCATTTCATCTGTTCCTTATTAGGCATTTAAAATGCGACAGGCTTTGTTTAGATTTTTTCAAAAAATATAAGTTACACATTATTGTTCACTCAATGCAATGGTGGAATATCAAATTTGTAGTTAAACACCCCTCTAAGTGAATTCCTCCTGGGGCTCCTGATCCAATAATTTTGAATTATCATTGCTTAGTGCTATCTGGATTAGACAAATTGGGGAGGACAAAAAGGGCTAGCATTGTAATATTACTGCTGATGATCGAAAAGCATTATTAGGATCGAAACAAAGAACAGATATTGTTATCAGGAAGGCTGACAAAGGGGGAGCAATTGTTATACAAATGGCGGAAGCTTACCAATTGAACTAGATGTCTCAATTGGTGGATGGTAAATATTACCAACTTTTGTCCTCCGATCCTACTTCTGATTTGAAACATCAAGGGTCTGAAATCATGATGGGGCATTTTCAGCTAGCTAGATCACCAAAAAAAAGAGCTGCATTTTTGGTGATGAACCATCCACAGATTCCTATAATCTACACAGTGCCTAAAATACATAAATTGTTGCTTCTACCACCACCTCGTCCCATAGTGTCTTATCGTGGTTCAGTTTTAAGAGCCATTATCCTAATTCTATGATCAACTCCTTCAACCAGATGCTCAAAAAGCAACCTCTTTTGTGCAGGTAGTACACATTTCATTACCAGATTAAATTCTTATTCAGATCAGGTAGATTGCACCATATTAGTTACATTGGATGTAAATGTCCTATATACAAATACTGACCAGGCTGAGGTTTTATTGGTCATCTGAGACACTCAGCTTGGGTTACCTTCTCAGATCCCTCGCAAGTTTTATCTGAACAAGCCAAGAGAAATGTTTGATATAGTTAAATCTCTAATTACCAATCCAAAGACAGACAATTCTACACTCGCACCAGATGCCTATGCCATGGCCAATTACTACAAAGAAAAGGTGGGCATGATAGCAGTAACTGATCACCAATTCAAGACAACCACCTCTCTCTCTAATCAGGCTTGGAAACACTGTACTCTAATCTCCAAAAGGCAGCTAGATGATATAATCAAATCCTTAAACACATCAACATCAGCAATTGACCCTTGTCCAATTACATGGATTTGATCTCGCGACGGTTTATCTCGTCATATGCTGAATCTAATCAACTCCTCCTTAGAACAAGGGTATATTCCAGAAGAATTAAAAAGCGCCTCTATCCGCCCACTCAGAGGCAGATCTGGACAAGGCAGGGATCTGGACAAATCTAAACTAAGCTCTTACAGGTCAATTTCAAGTCTGCCATTTATGACAAAAATCCTAGAAAAGGCAGCTCAGCTACATCTACAAAATCACGTAGACAGCTTTGCCCCGCTCGATCCTCAACACCACGGGTTTAGAATTGGACACGGAGTGGAAGTCCTCCTCATGGCTTTAACTGAATTAAAAAGTCTAATGCTGGATTCGTCCTAATATTCCTAGATATATCAGCAGCATAAGACTCCATAATGCATGATTATCTCATACATAGATTGCAAGAAATCGGCCTTAAAGATAAAAGATTTGTTATGGTTTAAATCCTACCTGTTAAACCGAAGCATTCAAGTAAAAATGTGAAACATGTCAAACCCATTCTACCAAAAGTTAGGCATACCCCAAGGATCTGCGTTATCAGCGCTTCTTTTTAACCTATACATTCAACCTATTTGCAGCATAATCAATGGTCATGTCATATATTATCACTTGTATGCTGATGATATTATGTTATACACCCAAATCAACACCAAACAACCATGCTTAGTTAAAACAGAGGAATGTTTCAACACCACCACCACCTGGTTGGCGAAACACAACCTTCAAATAAATCTTTAAAAAAAAAAAATAAATAAATTCTATTTAATACAAAAGACAGCTCCTTCACACCACCAGAATCAATTAAGAAGATTAAAGAAGCATCCATGTTAAAAAAAAGAGGTGAGATACTTGGGCGTCACGCTAGATCACCAGCTCAGTTTCAATAAGCACGTGAGCAACATAAAGGCCATCTACAATAAGCTAAAGATGCTTCAACATTTAAGACCTCTCCTCTCCACAAGTGACTTCAGAACAGCAGTATAGGCAATGATCATCCCGCACTTAGATTTCTGTAATGCCATTCTAATGAGTCTCCCAAAGCAAGCAATCCGCGACCTCAAGTTAGCTCAAAATACAGCGGCTAGAGTAATTTCGCAAGTCCCAATCAAAGATCACATTACACCAGTATTAAAGTATTGTCACTAGCTGTCAATTGAGAGCAGAATAAAATTCAAGGCTATTCACACAACATTCAAATCCCTCTAAGCAGAATCATCCACTTACTTGAAGACGCTTATTCTAATCAACCCCGGAAAACAGGCCACGGAGAAATAACAATAAAAACTTCCTTGTGGTACCCACCAAATTTAGGAGCTGCAATTCAACTACACCCAAGAGAGCTTTCTCTCCTTACGCCCCCCCCACACTTATGGAATTCACTTCCTGACAACATAAGAGACACTAAGGATCCAGTTGCTGTCCGTAAGCTTCTAAAAACATTTTTGTTCAGGGAACACGTTGGCGAACTAATTACTTAAATAGAATGTTTTTAAAGGCTAGCCCTTCTTACTCACATTACATGATGGCTATTAAGAACAGTTAATTCCAGCGAGCTTGCCTCTCCCCTGTAAATAGTTATTATCTGAAATCAGCAGTTGCTTTTTAAGTTGTTTTTTCCCTACCACTCCTTGTTAACAATGTTCCATGTATAATTCTGTTAAATGTATTTTGTTACTTGCTTTGAGTTCTTTGTAAACCACTTTGATTAATGAAAGGCAGTAAATAAGCACAAATAAACAAAATAAATAAATACATAAATAAAATATTCAATTTACAGCACATTAACATACTCAAAGGATTTAATTTTTAGATGTAAATTTATAAATAGGATCAACAGTTACACACAACATTATATCATAAAGTTGTTCAGCATAACGCTATTACAATACCGCAGTTTCCATCCTGGTCCTTTAAAAAAAGGGGATTACCATACAAACAGTTTCTTCAATTAGAAAGATTGTGTTCTACCATGGACAAGTTTGAACATCATGCTATAGTTATTTGAGAGATCATTGGTGAGAGGCTATTTCAATTATATTTTATCATGGGCTTATACAAGGGCGTGTTTTCACAATGGCTGTTGAGGGATACCCAATCCATGCAATCAACAACATTAGTCTACTTCGGATGAACATTTGGGAGCCGATTTTACTGAAATTCAAAAACGTGTTGGTATTCTTCTATATGGGACCTCATCTCATCAAGTTACCACATTACTCAGAAAATATTGGTCAATATTAACTCTTCATAAATGTTTTCAGACTAAGCTTCAGAGAGCTTATAGTAGGGGTTGGAATATACAAGATTATGTGGTACACACAGCAGCATTGGTGGAAAGACCACAGCAAGAGTCTACAGCCCTCCTGGACATTATAGTTGTGGCTCTTGAAATTTTTGTAAACACTCTTTAAACGGGACATAATTGGACCGATTCAAAGGATGACAACATTTACTATTCTTATTGGAATACAACATGCTCTTCAGCATTTGTAGTACATATGTTAATTTGCCCATGTTCTTTAAAATATATTGGAAACACTATTAGCCCTATGAAAGCTAGTCTTCATGAGCCTCAATCTCGATTGAATAACAAAGTATTGAGTGCACCATTCATTAATCACTGCATCCAATTTCAATATATCTTTACAGATTTACAATGGAGAGTAAGAGATTTTGGACCTCAAGATCCCTGAGGGGGTGATCGTGAACAAACTGCAAATTCTTGTACAATCATGGATCTTCAAGTTGGTTATAGTATCACCAGCTGGTCTGAACCAAGAACTGGATTGGTGGAGTCTTTTGTGATAAGCTGGTTTTGACTGAATTCGATTTTGGTTCATTGGCCAGAATGATCATGTGGTCTTCTCTTCAACGTCAATTGCCAGAACTTAAAAACCAGCTGGGCTAGTTCTTTGCTGACAATCATTGGATTCAGAGCAAGCATAGTAAACAGGATGGTCTATCATTTGTGCATTGATAAAGAGCTCGAAAGATTTTAAGTTGAGCTCTAAATGCAGTGCTGTATTAGTTGGAGATTGACATTCCTTGCTGGGGACTGTTATTTGGGCAGCAATGGAAGGCTGACTAACTTCTGCGTAAAACTATGTATTTTTTTGCCATCTGAGGCTTTAAATGAACATTAAGTGCATTGTTTTAGTTATAGGTGTTTTGTGTGTTTCACAGAATACACTTTAGCAATGGTTTACTTTGTTAACCTTAAATGATTAAAAAATAAAAATTTGTTACAAGAGGCTTTGTTCCTCAATACAAATATCCCGACAACAAAAATTTCCTTTACTAGGTTTCAGTTCTTTCTTGAATCCACCTTTTTAGTTGGTGAATATATTTGGTGGATTTTAGGGTTTTCTTTTTGAAATAATCATGTCTTGGCAATGTCCCAGTTTTTAAACTATTTCCTTTTGTAATTGGTCTTGTTTTATTTTATTGTGTGTGTGTCAAATGTGTGTACATATTTATTTATTTTTATTTATTGTCTTTTTTATACCGTGCTTTTTAGAATTAGTGCGGTTTACATACAATAAAATAAAATTTGTGCAGTGCAGGCAGGCCTACACTGGACTTACAATGAACAGGAATTCAACAGAGTAACTATGGACAGGCAAGCTTGTTAAGCAACAAACAAGTAACAACTATTTACAGGTTGGTTCATTGGCCATATATAGTCCAAAGCCATTTCTCTGACCATTTTTTATTAGGAAATATTTGACATTAAGGTGTTGAACTGCAAGGGTGCCAATAATGATGACCACAACTGTACATAGAGCTGCAAGGGTTATTTTTGTTGTGGTTTTTTTTTTTTAAATTCGACACCACTGCTGACGCAGTAAAAGCAGTGGAGGGGGGGGGGTTGTGGACTGGCCGCAAGGGAAATGCTGGGCAAATGTTAGACATGAAGGAGGCGGCAGAGGGCAGATGCCAAAAGAAATGTGGAGGGGATGGCACAGGGCAGATGCTGGACAAAAAGGGAGGTGAAAGCAGATACTAGACACACAGGGGGGGGGGGGATGGAAGGACGATGCAGGACATGGGTGGTAGGTAAATGCTGGACATGGGGTGGAGAGCAGAGGCCGGACATGGAGTAAGAATCATAAAGGGATGAAGGACAGGTGGCTGCAGAACACAGGGTAGGAGTCAGAGGGATAAAAGCAGATGCTAGACACGAAGTAAGGGAGTGAAGGACAGATGCTGGACATGGGGTGAGAGAGGGAGAGAGGATATGCTGGACATGGAGGGGACAGGATGAGAAAAAGGGGAGAGGCATGAGATTAGAGAAAGAGGGGGAGACAAAACAGGGCAGGAGATAAGAGGATAGATGCTGAACACAGACAAGGTAGAAGACTGGGGAATAAGTGGTTGGGGAAGGATAGAGAGATGGGGTAAGAGGGTTACATTAAAGGTTGAAAATGGTAGATTGAGAACTGGATATAAAAGGAGAAATTAAATTTGAGTTGATAAAGAAAAAAAATAAATAAAAGAAAGCTGAAAGGAAAAGATCAAGGTCAGAGACTGATGTAGGAGAGAAAGTGAAAAAGACAATAGTGGAGAGAAGTGTCAGGTGAATTGTAGACTCTGGAAAAGAGAGTTTAAAAGACAGGATGCAGAAACCAGATTACCGGGACAAAGGAAATTAGGAAAATAAATAGCTAGACAAAGGTAAAGAATTCATTTTCCACTTAATGAATAGGATGTGTCAGTTTTTGGATTTTATATATACCATCTTTACAGGGGAAAAAACATCACTTTATTTCTTATGTTGCACTGTATGAAGAGCCTGGCTTGTTGAGGTTTCAGTTAAATTTTTTTCTACGTATTTCTACTTTGAGTTTGTTATAATTTATTCTGCAATTGGTAAAGTGTATAACTGGATTCTGCCTGTGTGAGACACCACATGTTCTGTTAACAGAGTTTCTATGATCTATAGTAATCTGGCTTTTTCAATTTTCCAAATAGGTGTAAGGATGTTCAAAGACCCACTGCAATATTTATAGTGCTGCTCTTTTCTGAGAAGGCTCCTTATTGTGTTAATTTTAGAAAATGGTGTCATCATGGTATAGTAGATTTGCTTTACAGATAGGTTTTCAGTGATGTTTGTAGGGTTTTGTGTTAGTTCACAATCTGCTGGTACTGGAGAGGCTGTTACTGAGATGACACCAGAATCTGATTTATTTTTCTTTTATGTTTGGTTGTATGGTGAAATGTCATAGTTCTGCTCTGCACCTATGCTCTATGTCTCACAAAGGGCAGTATATCAAAAATGTAATAAACGATAAACTATACTTTTAGAAGAGGGGATTCGTTGGATGCAAAATAAACATTCAAAAAGAAAGAGAACCACATTTTTTTGTCCCTTGGCATATGAGCATCTTACATCTACTTTGTTTTTTTTACAGAATATATGTTTACAGATGTCAGTATTTTTTTTTAATCTTAGAGTGGCAGGCTAAATAACTAAACAGCTAGAATTGTTGCAGTATTTTAATTATATAGCCTGGGAATACGTTGTTTTTTTCTCTCTTTTTGGGCAAAGCCACTGAGTGAGAACCTCTGCTCCCTCGTAAGAACATAAGAGATGCCATACTTGGTCAGACCAAAGGGCAATCAAGCCCAGTATACCGTTTCACACAGTAGCCAATGCAGGTCAGGTTTCAGAAAGGTAGACAGATTCCATGCTGCTTATCCCAAGGGTAAAAAGCAGTGGATTTCCAGAGTTTGATTACGCATTCAGTGAAAAAATTATTTTCTCTGGTTAGTTTTAAAAATGTGCTACATTGCAGCTTCATTGCACATCCCCCTAAACATACTACTTTTTGAAGGAGTAAACAACTGATCTACGTTTACCTATTCCACTCGTTTTGTGGACCTTTATCATATCTCCCCTCAGCTCTCTCTTTTCCAAGCTCTAGAGCCCTAACCTTTTAAAGCCTTTCTTTGTAGGGGTAACTGTCCATCCCCTTTATCATTTTGGTTGCTCTTCTCTATACTTTTTCTAATTCTGCTATATCATTTTTTAGATATTGGGACCAGAACTGTACACAATTTATTAATTTATTTAATGTCTCTTCTATACCGCGCTATTCACATCAGTGCGGTGTACATTTAACAGAACCTTATACTATGCAGTTGGGACTGCATTGTATTTACAATAAACAGGAACTATAAATTGGACAGAACTGGGGTAACTTTCTACAAATTATTTACACTAATAAATATACTGTACACCTGAAATCTACTCTGAGTTGCACTGGTGGGTCTAGCTGCCCTCTAGTGTGCTGGGTGTGCTATATACAGAGCCATTATAATATCCTTTGTTTTATTTTCTATTCCTTTTCTTATGATTCCTAGCATTCTATTTGATTCCTTGGCCACTGCTGCACACGCGGCAGAGGGCTTCGACGTATTATCCAAGATGACTCCTAGATCCTTTTCCTGGGTGGTGATTCCTAATTTGGAACCTTGCATTGTGTAATTATAGTTTGAACTGTTCTTCCATAAATGCATAACCCTGCATGTGTCCACATTAAATTTTATCAGTCATTTGAATGCCCAGTCCATTCCTCACCTGTTTGATATACTGTCTTCCTAGCCATCTAGTGGGGTTTATTTTTTTTTTTTGGGGGGGGGGTTGTTTTTGTAAAGATAACCACAATGAATATGCAAATGTCATCACACCCTTTGCGCGCCCCCCCCCCCCAAATGAAGCAAACTACACCCATGTTGAAGATGGCCATTTTCCCCCCTCCACATGGGAAACTTAGCAAGGGCACCATAAAATACACTCTGGAGATGTTTTCTGTCTAGTTTCACTGGATCCACAGTGCCTCCCTTAGGGCAGTTGCCCAGGAACCAATCCACTTCAAAAATTGAGCTGCACCAGTCTTGCATCCACCATCTGCTGGAGACAGAGAACTACTCAAGTATTCCCCTAGCTGCATCAGTGCAAGTAGCAGTGATATCATCAGTATAAACTTCCAGTTTGTTCTCTATCTCTACCTCTGCTGGCAGAGGCACACAACCCACATCTGGATTAGTCTAGCGGGATGAACTGGAAATCTTATTTAAATCCAGCTTTGATAACCCCTAGTATCACATTCTCTAGCAACGAATATCAGATCTTAATGCATAGAGTGAAAAACTTTCTACATTTTAAAATACACTATTTAGCAACTTCCTTTAATACCCATCTTTCTACTTTTTTTATTTTTATGTATTATTTTAAATAAACCATTTAATTAATCTTTACTTGTCCCAATCCACTCATGCATCATTTTGGCATGCCTCCTTCACGGCTATTTCTTTGTCAATGTACTTTTGTATATGGAGTCTCCAGAATGGAACACATTGTTTAAGGCATGCTTTACCAAAACCTGAACAGAGCTAGAATTAATTCCTGCTCAACTCTTGTGCACCCATATTTACTATGAGCTTTTCCAACTGCTCTGTCAACACTAAAGGAAGTTTCCTGGTTGCTAACTTTCTAACAATATGGCAAGAGGCACCTGGATGTCTGCATCCCAAATGCAAGATTTTGCAATTCTTTTATACTGTTAAATCCACTTTTCATATCATCCTTCTCTGGCATGCCTAGGTAAAAATGTATTTAATTATTTTTTAATACTCTAGGACCGAGTCACCTTTAATTTAAAGCGCTTATAGCCAAACTTGTCAAAGTGCAGACATAACTGGGTCAGTTTTTAAACAGACTTGTATATTTAACAAGCAGATTTTTAAAAGTCTGCATGAACAATGCTGGGCCAAACATTCTTCTGACTAGTCCTGACATTAGTCTTATAGTGACTGTGTAGGGAAAAGATAAAACAAGGAAGAAGCCAGAAAAGTATCTACTTTATGGATTAGCTATATATTTAGGTCTGCTGAATAGCAGGTGCACCACACTAAAAGGTACATGCACACACATATTATATATATATGTACAATGTATGTGTATATAACAGCACTGAGCATATGCATTAAATGCTGATGCCAGCTCTAAAGCTAATAGAGTACCTGATGGTATGCTTACAGGTAAAGATATTCAAGAGATCAACAAAGTTCAGTCCTAAGTTCTGTCAAGTTACATTGGACTAGTTAAAGAATTAAAACAATGGCATCTGTCTTACTTTTGGTTTGTTTCTCTGAGGATGACCATTTCTTTTAAACTGTTTGCCCTCCCTGAGAATCTTAATTGAAAAGTTCCAAATTATAAAGAACTTATTTGCTATGAAATCCTATTTTCTGATATACCTGCGGCATATTAATAATAGCCAAATTGTTACTAAAAATTCCACTATCATGTAATGACGATCACCCTTAGTCTTCCTTTTTTATGTCTTACAAGATCTCATCCTTCTTTGCTTTTTCTGTGTTTTCTTCTTCACTACTAACTCACAAAAAAGGTTTTTTCCTAATGATAGCACAAAGGTATTTTTAAATTGCAATATTTCTTAAGTGTATTTTTCAATAGTAGCATTCCTTATGTTTGCAAGCCCGTACAAATGCATGATATGCAATCCAATATAGTTGATCATACCCCGATCTACTCTTCTTTGGTGGCGGTGGTTGTTGCATTGCTGCATCTTTAGACCAGTAAAATACCGACGGTATGCAGTCCGGTTTAAGATTTCTTCTTCCTGTAAGCGTTCTGACAAAATCCGTAGGAAGAAAATGTTTGGAACACACTCTGGTGCATGCACCAATCTGCGACAAGAATTTACAAAAAAATATGCAAAAGTGGTTAAAAGGAAGACGACCACGGTTGGGTAGCAATGGCATCTTTAATATTCAAGCTATAAGGATCATTATAGCTCTTTTCAAATTAAGCTCTAGTATCAGCAAAGCAAAAATAAATTATGAAAGCTGCCTTTTATTTACAAGCACAATAAAAGATCTCAGCATCGAGTGGCAAAGATACAAAACAAGTAACAGAAGCGAAACAGGGCTGTTAGCTAAACAACTGCTGTTCGAAAACGATCTCACTCAACGGCTAAACAAATCAGGTACCTTAAATAACGGCCCCGGGTCACGCCGAATTATTTTCAGCCATTCGTTATGTCTCTGGGGCTCGGAATGGAAAGCAGGGATCCTATGAAATGATATTTTTTTGTCTGCATTGTATCTCGAGTCGCTAGTACAGAACGGGACACAGCAGTGATACGCTGCCATAATACTAACTGCATGGATTCACGCCCCACAAACGTCGCCCAAACGAATCGGTCAACCTTCACAACGTGTCATACAACTAGTGCCGTCAAGCAATCGCCTCCAGGCCTTAAATTACTTCGGTTTCATGGTTCGACTCCTACTACCACTATGGAGCAGGCCGCACCAAGCAGACGCGCAGCCGCGATGGGGGCGGAGACGGATATATGCAGGCTTGCGCAGAAGACACGCGTCGCGCCCGCCGAGGAGGCGGTAGGCACGTGTGCTTGCAGGTACAAGTCTATAGAGATGAAAGGCTTGGCGCGTGCCTGCGACTTATTTTTGGGATTACCCTCCCCCCCCCTAGCACCTGCCTGCCGTTAAACGGGCCAGCGATGGCAGAGAGGCAGACCAGGGTCACAGAGATGGCTATGGGGCTGTCTTTATGGAGTCCCCCCCCCCCCAGTCTTTTCCCTTAAAGAGGAAAGGGTTGAGATGGACGCGTAAGACTAAATAAATGGTAGCACTGACTGATCTGAAACAAAAACTTCCGTTTTGCAAGAAAATCTGAGGAGCACATATGCCTAACAAAAGTACATATGGGAACTGAATAGTTGATAGCATTTCAAAGATAAGGGGTCAGAGTTGTGATGCTGCTCAAGACATTAAAGGAGCTCAGACAGGTGTGGTAGGTTTGCTAAAGGATGCCTCTCATAGATCATGGAGAACGTGTAGTTGTTTACTTGTAATGGGGTTCTCCTTAGACAGCAGAGGTATACAGTCACTGTTGTTGGTGACATCCTCCATGGTGCTAGTTTACCAGAGCTCTGTCTCAGCTCAGAAAAGTCTTAACTTCTCTGAGCACACCTGTGTCCTGCCCCTTGCATGTGCATATGAGTCCAGAACCAAGCTGATATATATAGATCGTGTTGTACTATTTTCTGGTCTTTTACCTTATTTTTGTAAGTCTGGGACGTTCCCCTACTTTACCTTGATGTTGAGGGAGGAGTGGCCTAGTGGTTGAGGCAAGGTACCACAGGCCAGAAGGTCGGTGGTTCAAATCCCACTAGAGGACAGCAACCTTGGGCCAGAAGGACTGGGGTTTCTAGTCCCACAGGTGCTCCTTGTGGTCTTGGACAAGCCACTTAACCCTCCATTGCCCATGTTCACTGTAAGTATTAGTGTATGTGTCTCATATCCCCTCATGTTAAATGTATCCCCCAACCACTTTAACCCGGTGAAAAGCGGGATATAAATGTATGCAAGCAAGCAAATAAATACATAAATAAAAATGTTATGAGTGGTAGCATTTCCTCAGGTAATTCACCACTGGAAACTCCCAGCTTACAGATCCTGATGCTCCTCACTCTCTTGTTCACTATGTGTGTATCTTACCATACTCTAGTACCCAGTTTCACTGTGTGTTTTGTCTTGATGAGTTTGTAACTTCTGGTGAGTAGAGGGATGTCTTACATATGTAAGATCACAACCTGCAGTGCCTACTCCAAGGCTAATCAATCCACATCCAGAAGATGTATATCACTTGCTGTTGCTGCTGCTGCTGCTGCTGTTCCTTGGAACTTTAGCCCAGACTGCCTAAGAGACACTTCTGATATCAAGGACTTTCGGAAGATGCTTAAAACCTCACTCTACATCAAACACTATGGGAACATTACATAACATTAGCTGCCCACAGGGAATATTCCATTATTCACAAATGATCCCCCTTCCCCTGTAATGTGGTTAGTCCTGAGTTTACTCGCAGTACTTCACTCTGTACAGCTCAAGTTAAATAGGTCATTATGTATATAGTTTCATTGCAACATCCCTTATTATGACATATTTGTATAAAGTTAAATTGCAACATCCCCCCCCCCCCATGCTACCTTACCCTTGTTGTATGTAAACTTTACAGTTTCATTATAAACCGCTTTGATTTAAGAAGAAAGCAGTATAAAAATCTGGATAAATAAAATTAGTACTACAACATGGATGTGGTACTGTACATAAATGATAGTAGTACAGAGAAAATATTTTTTATTTTTTCTACAATACATTTTAGTTTCCTGAACCTCAAATTCAGATCAGAACTTACCAAAGGATGAGAACTCTCCCACAATGAATCACCTAAACAAGTTTGAAAAAGTTCAAGTACAAAAAAAAGTAAAAGTATATACAAAAAGAAATTAAACAAGCATCCAAAGCCATGATTATAAAGCAAACATTAAGAAACTAAATAGCACCTTAAAGCTTGCTACATAGCCCACATCCCAGAAAAACAGTATTGCAAGCAAATTACTAATAACAGGAACCATCACATCCCTAACCCAAGAAAATATTTCAATCCCTTAGATATTTTAACAAAATTAACCCCATCAAAGCCCTATCTATTATCCAAAAGGCTTTGCAACTGTGAGTAATCAATAAAAATATATTTATCACCATTCAAAGAAATCAAATATTTACAAGGAAAACGGAAAACGCATACTCATTCACCTATAACAGGTGTTCTCTAGGGACAGCAGGAATCAGTCCTCACATATGGGTGACGGAGCACTGTGCAGAGCATTTCCCAAGCTTTCAAAGAAAACCTTTGGGAATGCTACCATACATGCGCAGTCCCCTTCCCGCCCAAGGGTACCATCTTGTTCAGTCAGATGACATAACTTAGGCAAAAGGTGAAAAGGTAAGAGAGGCAACTCCCAGGGGAGGAGGGAGAGTTGTGAGGACTGATTCCTGCTATCCTGAAGAACACCTGTTACAAGTGAGCAACTACGCTTTCTCCAGGAACAAGCAGGAAGTTAGTCCTCACATATGGGACTCCCTAGCTCCAGGCTGCCGGGGACCAAACCACAATAGCACCAATGGCTACCAATAGGGAGGCCGTGAGATGCAGAGGGTGAGTCCCTACCAAGAGAATCTGCAGACCCCAGTGTCCAGCATCACCATCGCTCCGGTAGCCTGAACACAGAATGGTTAGAGGGCAGGAGTTGCCTATACACCAAGAATGTTTCAGATTACTGCCTAGCCAAAGGCAGCATCCCTCCTAGACTCACTCTCAAGGCAGTAGTGAGCTGCAGACGTATGCACTGAAGACCATGTGGCGGCTTTACAAATTTCTGTCACTGGTACTGAGCGTAGGTTGGCCACCAACGTGGTTATGGCCTTCACACGATGAGCAGTGATCCGGTGCAGTGGGGAGAGGCCAGCTCGCTCGTGAGGGCAATACAGACCGCCACCAAGTGGACAGGGTTCACTTGGTCACAAGTAGCCCCAGCCTGCTGGGATCATAAGAGACAAAGAGTTGAGGAGCTTTGCAATGGGCCTGGGTCCTCTGTAGAAAGAAGGATAGGGCTCTCTTACCATCCAACGTATGCAGAACCGACTGTGCCTTACCGGCATGAGGTCATGGGAAGAAGGTGGAGAGGACCACCACCTCATTGAGGTGGAAAGCCGACACCACCTTCAGGAGGAACTTGGGGTGCGTGCAAAGCACAGCCCTGTTCGTATGGAACCTGGTATAAGGTAGATCCGCCACCAGGGCCTGTAGCTCGTTCACTTTCCTGATGGATGTCATGGCCACCAGGAAGGCCACCTTCCAGGAGAGATACCTCAGATGGCAAGTCACCAAGGGCTCAAAAGGCGGTCTGGTGAGCTGTGAGAGCACCACATTGAGATCCCACTCTGGTGAAGATGGGCAGAGTGGAGGCTTCGATAGCAGAAGGCCTCTGAGGAACCTGGGTGATGGTTAGCTGTTATGGTGATAAGATGCACCCTGACCGAATTAGATTTCAACCCTGAGCGGGAGAAATGCAGCAGGTACTGCAGAATGAGTTGCAGGTGGCAGGAAAAGGGATTCTCCTTCCTCTCTGCACACCATAGAGAGAATTTCCTCCACTTGAAGGCGTACCTCTTGATATAACAAACACCAGAAGACCTAATCTAAGAATCATCTCACAAGATCTCAAGTGTGCTCTCATTAACGCACGTTCAGTCCAAAACAAGTGGCCTGCTATCACTGACTTATTATCAAACCTTAACCTAGACATCCTTCTGATAACAGAAACATGGCTCTCAAACACGGACAATGTCATAATGAACCAACTTACTCCACCCAACTACTCCATTTACACCTGCAACAGGGAAAACAGGAAAGGAGGAGTAGTTTGCATAATAGCAAGATCCGATCTAAAGTACCGCATCGTCTCTACCAAGACCACAGACCATATAAATACACTATCGATCTCCAATAGTACTAACACCATAAACCTCATCTACAGAGCCCCAAATGCTCCAGCTGATGATCTCTCAATCATAATTGATCTTGTTACCAACCCCATTGAACTCAACAAACCTAACTGGCTCCTAGGAGATCTCAACCTTGCATCCACTCTGCCATCAGTATCAAATTCCTTCCTTGACGCCATGACCGACTTACACTACAGACAAATTGTAAAAGATCCAACTCATAAACAAGGAAATCTTCTTGATCTCATCTTCGCCCCATCATCATCCTGCGAGCCGCCAAATCAACTTGATTCCTCTTCAACCCCCGTCCCCTGGTCTGACCATAATCTTATAACATTCTCCATACCAGCTGAAGAGTTTCCAAGCAAAACACCGGATGTTTATCCACTCTCAAAATCAGCACATTTTAAACCATTCAACATTGACACTATTACCTCTCAAACCATTCCAAAACTCTCTACAATACCTAACAACATTGATGAAACGGTAGCAAACTGGAACAGTGCCCTTGGACTATCAGCCCAGCCCACCACCACAGTTAACCAAACCACTTCTACCTCCCCTTTCACCAAGAAACAGAACGCGCCATGGTTCTCCTCTGAACTGCGAACCTCCTTACAGCAATTAAGGAAACTAGAGAAGAAATGGAGACACTCCCTGAACCATTGTGACCAATCCAACTACTTAACTCACTTGAAATCCTATCGTCAACTAACCTGGGATAAGAGGAAAGAATACCATGCAAGGCTCCTCAGTCGCTCCCTTAACAAACCTAGAGACCTCTTCCAACTGGTAAAATCCCTAACCAGTGAGCCTTCTCCACCACAACATGAATACATACAACCACAACTATATGCTGACTATATTCAATCCAAGATGATCAAGATCTCAACTACAATCACAAGCGAACCCACACAAACCTCCAACGTCCAGTTCATACTTAATAAATTCTCATCCCCAACCCCTAAGGCAATCGAAGAACTCATAACCTCCATCAATGCCACCACTGCCCCCAACGATCCATGTCCAGCCCACTGGATCAAATCACTAAGAACAGAACTCAGCCCTTACATAGCTGCCATAGCTGACCAGTCACTTAGCACAGGGATATTCCCAACAGCCCTCAAACAGACCTCCATTCGCCCACTACTGAAAAACAATAAACTCGACCCAAAAAAAGAAGACTCCTACCGCCCAATATCAAGTATCCCTTTACTAGCCAAGATACTAGAAAAAGTCACTCTAAGGCAAATTCAACAACATATTGACTCTGAAGCTCCACTCGACCCAAATCAGCATGGCTTCAGAGAATCCAACGGAGTTGAAACCCTTCTAACTTCTCTAATGAACACGCTTATTACTACAACAGACAACATCAGAAATGGAGTTGCAATGATCTTCCTAGACATTGCAGCAGCTTTCGATTCTGTTGACCATGTTAAGCTGCTTAACCGACTACATGAAAAAGGGATTCAAGGAATTGCATGGAAGTGGTGCAAATCTTACCTTGAAGACCGCTGGCAGCAGGTCCGGACGGGTGACAATTGTCACGCACCTACTTACCCCCGTAAGTAGGAGACCTGAGGGTTTCAGTGCGGCCTCTTCTAATAAGCTGGGACAAGTAATGCCCCCTGGGAGTTGGAGTCCCACTAGCTTTAAAAGAAGTGTAGTTGTGGAAGCGAGCAGCTAGGCTTTTTTTCAAAGAGATATTTTATTTCCTGTCCCGGGAACTTTTGCAAAACAGGTATCAAAAGGAAAAACAAACCATACTTTTGGCATAACACAAAAATAGAACTACAAACTAGAAATCATGCTTCTTTTCAGCTCACAAAAACAAACGGGTGAAAAACAGTCCTTATAATTCTCAACAGCTGTGCACTTGAAATCTGTTTTCCCAAACAGATTTCTCTTCTATACACTTTAGCATAGAGATGTTACCAAACCTGAGAAAGCAAGTGTACAGTCCATTTGATAATCCCCCACGCTTTCCCCACAATCCTCACAGTCCATCTGTTCAGGAACTTCTGTATAATTTTCTTCTGGGGAAGTGTAATTAGTACCGGTATTGAAGAGTCCCTTTTCTTTCTGAACCGGGCTTCTCTCCTCGTCATTATTGAGGTGAAAAGGCAGGCTACCGTGTAGTTTAGACTTCTCCCTTAGAGGGCCATACACTTCAGGATAAGTGTAGGTGAAGTCCTGCTTTTCAACTGCCCTTTTATTAGAGTGAATTGGACTTTCTCCAGCCTGAGCTCTACCAAGACGTGTTAAGCCAGGAAGTTGGAAATAGCTTTTCTCTCTTAAAAGCTTTTCCCTTCCCTTTACAGGACGTCTCTCTCGGGGTTTAGAAAACTCCTTGGGGAAACTACCTTCACCCTCCTGGTACCTGCATTCAGGATAATTCCCTCTCACAGCTTCTCTGCGTCTGTTTGCAGGAATCCTCTCCTGAGCAAACTCCTCTGTGAAACTGCTGGAATCTTCGTCAGAGGTTCCTAGGTAGGTTTCCTGGTTATCACTCTCCTGGATCTCTCTGTCCCAGTTAGCATTCCTCCCTCTAGCTTCCTGCTTGGCTACCCTCTGACTGAGGTGATCCTGGTTAGCTCTCCCTCTACTCCAGACTGACTCTTTCTTAAATGCGTCATTCTTAACTTTCCCCCGTGGCTCAAGAGTATGCAGCTGACCCTGCTTAGCTAATGAGGCATGAGGTAATCTTTTGCTGGGGCGTTTCCCTACCCCCTGTGCTAATGTTATTGATGGTTGCTCATAGCAACCCTCATCCATGTGCTTGGAGCTGCGTGTTTTAAAACTGCCCTGCACTTTCTCTTCTGTTTCTATAGGCACAATCTGCCCTGCACCATGACACAATACATCTATGCCTTTCCAACAGAAGCAAGGTGTACCACAGGGTTCCTCCCTCTCAGCCCTGCTATTTAACATCTATATGCAGCCCATCTGTAACATTGCCCGGTCATTTGGAATATCTTGCCTCATCTACGCAGATGATGTGCTACTATTCACACCAGTCAATGTATTGAAACCTGACTATTCCACACTAACCACCTGCTTCAATGCAATCTCAGACTGGCTGCTCTCACAAAACCTCCGAATTAACTTTAAAAAAACGGAAGTTTTGATTGTAACAAGGAACAAAGACTTCTTTTCCCCACCAACTCTAAGAACAAGAGATGCCGATTTACCACTCAAATCAACAATACGTTACCTAGGCGTTATACTCGACCAGCGACTTGAGTTCAAAGAACATAAAAAATACAGTTAAAGCCATCTATCACAAGATCAGAATTCTACGACACCTCAGACCAATGCTTGATCCACACGACTTCCGAACAACCTTCCAAGCGTTGGTCACCCCACACTTCGACTACGCAAATATTGTGTTACAGGGCCTACCCAAGAGTACGCTTAATCCACTACAATTGGCCATGAATACGGCTGCCAGAGTTCTACACGGAGCCCCAAGGAGTCATCATATCACTCCCATCCTATTTGAACTTTACTGGCTCCCGATATCATATAGGATTTTATACAAAGCCTTCCTCATTACCTTCAAGGCAGTTCACCAAATCTCATCTTCATTATCTGACCTCCTGCATCACCCACAAAGCTCCAGATCCCGACGCTCCGCAACAGAAAACACACTAATGATCCCAGAATACCTAGCAAAACTCAACCAGACAACTACCACAAGAGCATTCTCATCCTTCGCCCCTAGATGTTGGAACATGCTGCCACCCAACATCAGATCACAAAAAGACCTCTCACAATTTAGAAAAGCTCTAAAAACACACCTCTTCCTACAACACTTCCCTCAGAGTATGAACTCCCCAAGCCATTCCCTCCCAACACGAACCAATGATCATGGTTAGTCAAGTAAACTCCTAACTTCATTTCTCACCCCATATCAAACCCTCTTAGATCCCAAGCTTTAGAACCATAAACATATAATATTTTGCTGTAAATAGTTTGAATTCTTGTTATTTATTTAACCCCAGTTATCCATGTTCATTCCCTGTTATCTGTAAACTTAACATATGTTCATGCTTAAGTACAATTTGTTAAAATGTAAACCGCGCTGATGATGAAGAGTGCGGTATATAAAAACTGTTAAATAAATAAATATGCACGCCTGGTGAAGGGTTTCCATGAGACCAGGAGGATCTCTTGCACTTCATCTGTGAGACTGAAGGGGGCCAGTGCTACCCTTTCAGCGTCCATGCAGTTAACGTCAGGGATGCCAGGTTGGGGTGGAGAAGGGAGACCCCATCCTGTGAGAGAAGATCCGGCTGATGGCCTAGTGCCAGCAGGGGTGCCACTGACAGGGACAGTAGCAGGGGGAACCAGAGCTGTCTGGGCCACCTGTGAGCAACCAGGATTACTGCGGCATGGTTGCTCTGGATCTTGAAAAGGCACCTGGTTATTAGAGGGGTCGGCAGGAATGCATAAAGCAGGCCCCTCAACCATGAGATGAGGAAGGCAGCCACTGCCACCCTGCTGTGGTGTGGCTGAGGTGAGCAGAATCTGGGCAGCTGTGCATTGTCCAGGGAAGCAAACAGGTCCAGCCAGCACCTGCCCCAGAGGCAGAAGAACCTGGGATCTAGACACCACTTGTGTGGGTGAAGGATCCTGCTGAGCCTGTCTGCCAGGAGGTTGTCATGGCCCGGCACATACACCACTCTCAGGAGCATGCTGTTGTGCACTCCTGACAGAGAGAGTAGGAACCCGTGTCTCCCTGCTTGTTTACATAGAAAGAACATGGCAACCTGATTGTGGGAGGAGTGGCCTAGTGGTTAGGACAAGGTACTTCGGGCCAGAGGGCCGGGGGTTCAAGTCCCACCTGGGGACAGCAATCTCAGGCCGGAGGGACTGGGATTTCTAGTCCTATAGGCACTCTTTGTGGTCTTGGGCAAGCCACTTAACCCTCCATTGCCCATGTTCCCTGTAAGTATTAGCGTATGTGTGTCATATCCCCTCATGTTAAATGTATCCCCCAATTGACCGCTTTGACCCGGTGAAAAGCGGGATATAAATACAGCTAAATAAATAAATAAATAATAAATTGTCTGTATGAGGACAGAGAGGTTGCTCAGGAGGTAGCAGAAGGCCGGTAGGGCCAGGAAGATGTTCTGAGCTCAAGGAGGTTGATTTGTAACCAAGACTCATCTGGGGACCAGTTGCCCTGAGTGCAATGGCCCTCGCAATGTGCACCCCAGCCCGCCAGGGAGGCATCTGTTGTCAGGACCTTCTGTGGTGCTGGTGCTTGGAAAGGCATCTCCGCTCTGAGATGCTGCAGGGACTGCCACCAGTTGAGGGAGGCCGCCAGTCAGTGGGTGACCCTTACCCTGTCTCTCAGCTTGCCTGTGTCCATTGGGATCTGAGGCACCACTGGGCTGCTTGCATGGGCAGGCGAGCCAAGGGCGTGACATGAACCGTTGAGGCCATGTGGCCAAACAAATTGAGGAGCAGGTGGGCTGGCACCGACCTGCAGCTTTGAACCTCCTCCACTAACTATATCAGGCGATGGGTCTTCTCTATTGGGAGGAAGGCCTTGACCTGCAGTGTCCACCTGGGCTCCTATGAACTCCAGGTCTTGAACTGGGGAGAGGCTGGACTTGGGGTAGTTGATGATGAATCCCAACTTCTGCAAAGTATGAATTGTAAGCCTTGTGGCTTGGCTGGCCTCAAGGCCATGCTGCCTCTGATGAGCCAGTCATCCAGGTAGGGGAAGATGTGGGTCCCCTGGAAGTACACATGGGCGGCCATGACTGCCGGGCACTTCATGAAGAACCTTGGAGAGGAGGCAAGGACGAATGGTAGTACCCTGTACTGGTAGTGCTGCCCCCCCCCCCCCACCACAAATCTCAGGTACTGTCGGAGGGATGGACCAGGATATGAGTGTACACATCCTTGAGGTCCAAGGAGCAGAGCCAGTCTCCCTGGTGGAGGTAGGGCAGCAGTGTCCCAAGGGAGAGCATCTTGAACTTCTCCCTCACCAGGAACTTGTTCAAGTTGCGCAGGCCAAGGATGGGCCAAAGGACCCTGTTCTTTTTGAGCCAAGGAAATACCTTGAGTAGAATCCCTGTCCCCAGAGGTGTTGGGGTATAGGCTCCACTGTCCTGTCCCTGAGTAAGCTTGCAAGTTCTGTGATGAGCAAGGGCTGGTGGAGGAGAGGTCGTGATGGTTCTCCTGGGAAGAAGTCTGGAGGGTTCTGCTGTAGATGGAGGTGGTAACCCTCCCTCACCACCTGCGGGACCCACTTGTCCGTGGTGATGCTGGACCAGTTGTGGGCAAATGAGGCCAGCCGACCCCCTGTGGGCTGAGGTGGGACTCCTGGGGGAGGGGAGGCCCTGCCCAGTGAGTCAAAAGCTTCCCCCCAGTTGGGTGGGAGCTGGTGTCTGAGGCTTGGGGGCCTTGGGCTTCTGGGGCCCATGTGCCCCTGGCTTTTATGCTGTGAAACCTGGTGCTTCTGCCCCGAGTAAGGCTGGTAGGGCCCTTTTTCCTTGGGGAGGGTTGAGGTCTTCTTGGACAGCCTTTGCCAGGTCACTACCTCTGCCTCGATTTCAGCTGCCTTGTTGGACATCAGCTTCCTGAACAAGTTCTCGCCATTGCAGGGCTCATCCAGCAGCTTTTCTTGAACCCACTGCTCGATGTCCGAGGTTTGTACCATGCCTGGCACTGGGCGCAGATGCTGGCGGCTGCCGCCCTGGCCACAAACTTGAACCCGTCATAGGCGACCCTAGAGAGGAATTTGGAACAGTCCCGGATGCCCGCCAAGAACCCCAAGGGCTCCTGTTCAGGCCTTTTAGGTACATTCCCATGTACAGTTCATATGCCTGAATCCGGCACCCGAGCATGGCGCCCTGATAACTCTTGCGGCCCAGTGCGTCGAGGGCCCAGGCCTCCCTGCCGGGGGAACCAAAGAGTAGGTTTTTTGGCTCTTCAGTTTCTGCATCGAGGACTCCACCACCATGGAGTTGTGGGGAAGTTGCTGTTTATGGAACCCAGGGCTCTTCTGGAGGATGGGTGGAACCGGCACCCTGAGAATCTCTTTGGGAGGAGACTCATATTGCAGTATCTCGAATTCCTTGGTGCATGGATCCTCCTCCGACTCCATCTGGATCAAAAGAGCCCAGGCCATGTCACAGACAAAGTCGTGAAAGACTACATCCTTAGGAGGGGAGTGGTGCCGAGGCTCTGGGGGAGAGGGCTCGGAGGGGACATCCCTGTGTCGGGAGGTCTCCGGAGAGACCTCATCCTTGGTTTCCTGTTCGGATCCCAAGGGCGTCGAGGAATCGGCCTCGGGGATAGCTCTGGGGGTCCCCGGAGTATCTGGGTTCGGACTCCCGAAAACTCGCCAGGGAGGACTGGATCCCCAAGGAGTGTGACAGAGATCTCAATCGATGCCGAGGACTTACCCGAGGCTGATGGCGCTCGGTGCCCAGCTGAACACCCAGGGACTCCCCCAAGGTTGGGGGGGCCCAGTGTCAGGGCCGATGATGCTGGAAAACCAGACATCAACACCTGCTGCAAGGTCAGGATGGAGAAGATGCTCTGTTCCATGGCTGCCATTCGGGACTCAAGGCCTGATGCTGTGCAGCCCTCGGCATGGACACCGAGGGCCTCGGGTCAGATGCTGGCACTCCAGAGTGTGTGTCCTCGAGGAGGACTATGGGTTCACAGGTCCTGGTGCGGTCTCCACCAGCCGAGGACTCCTGTCTCAAGGCTTTCTTAGAGTGCTGCTCAGAGTCGCCCAAGTCCTGCCATGGGACTTTGCCAGGTTTCATTGGAGGCACTTCGGCAGGCTTTGATACCTTTTTTCTTTTTCTTGGGAGGGTCCAGAGCCGCACCGAAGGAGCCGTCGCCACTACTGCTGGATTCCGAGGAAACCCATGGGAAGTGCCGGCTTTGGGGGCTCGGGAAAGCTGGGGCAGAGATCTCAGGAACAGCTTCTCTGACTGCTTTTTGTTTGTTTTGGGGGGTCATAGCCTGGCACTGGTCGCAGGAGGAGCTGTCGTGGGCCGGGCCCAGGTAGCAAAGACAGCAGTCATGGGTATCGGTAACTGAAATAGTCTGATTGCAGCGGTCACATTTCTTGAACCCACCGGGAGTCATGGTGGGAGAACACCCAGCCAGGGTCGATGACCCCAAGGCAAAAAATGGCACAAAGGCCGGTCGAGGAGGAACCTCGAAGAAAAAAAAAGGAGAGTTGAGGACGGCACGGAACGTGCCAGCTTGAGACGGGAAGAGAACCGGTATGCAAACCAGAGAATTGAAGGATTTTAAGAACTTTTTCTGGGGAAGTAGAGGACTACATCTGTTGGGCTCCGCAGAAAAGAGGTGACTGAACAAGATGGCACCCATGGGCGGGAAGGGGACCACACATGTGTGGTAGCATTCCCAAAGGCTTTCTTTGAAAGCTTGGGAAATGCTCCACACGGGGCTTTGTTGGCGCCAACATCACCCATATGTGAGAACTGACTTCCTGCTTGTTCCTGGAGAAAAAAAGTTCCCCCTGCAGCCAGGACATGAGGCTTGAGCTGAAAGAAGGATTTCCTTCGAGCTCGAGTGAAACAAGAAACATCTGGGAAGATGGATCTTTTTTGTTCATGAAAAAGAAAATGTCTCTTAGAGAAATAATTTTCCTAATAACTATCTTATCAGCAACATTGGACAAAGACACCACCAATGTGGCCCGGGTTGGGATTAACCACAATAGAATTTTCTAAGAAATCAGTTAAATCAACATCAATCTGCTCTCCCATCTGTGCCACATCATCGATCCGAGATGCCACTCGCTCTGGCAAATAATACACATGCGAGACAGACATAGAATCAGCCTCAGGTAACAATAGTATTTCCTTACAATATTGTTTAAATAAAAGCAGCGGAGCCATAAAACATGTTTTGGGAAAGTTTAACAATCTAATAATTGAAATTTAAAAAAAGGTGTAAATTCGATTTTTATAAATAAACAACTTTATACAGCTCACCAACACATTAGTACATTGCACTATAATACAATATGGTCAACTGTAGTCTATGAACAACTCTTAAAATATGTATATTATTCAATAAGGGTATAATATGGACCCTTTCAACAACAGGCAAGTATTAGTTAACTCATTTAAAGCTTGAAATTTCTTTACTCTGTAATAAAAGAAAAGTTCTAACACTGTCTTTAATCTGTACCCTTACAGGTGAATGGGTATTACCACTCAGGTAAGGAAACCTTTTGTTTAAATAAAAAAAAAAAAAAGTGTCTTCAAAAAAGTCACCGAGATATATCAGTCATTTATCTCCATCTTTTTTTCCAGATCTTGCTGCTTTCTTGGATGTTGGGTGCCTTAAGATCCTCTCTGCTCCACCGATGTTCAGCTGCAGTCAGGATATCTACTCCCCATCTTTAAAAATCAATAAAAGAAATGTATCGCCCTAGCTATGGGTACAGAAATAGAAAAGTGTTCCTATCTTTTTCTTTTGTTTCTTTCTAGTACTTATGAGGCTTGCACTTCCCCAAAAAAATAAAAGATAATCAAGTTCCTTATCTTCCCCCTCCCCCAAGAACTCTATGTGCCCAAACCACTTTTTTCTTTGTCTTTGTGTGCCAGAGCCAATCTTTTAAAAATGTCAGTCAGCTCTGAAGAGGGAGGAGTGGCCTAATGGTTGAGGCAAGTTACCTCAGCCCAGACAGTCAGGGGGTTCAAATCCCACTAGAGGACAGAAACCTTGGGCCAGAAGGACTGGGGTTTCTAGACCCACAGGTGCTCCTTGTGGTCTTGGGTAAGCCACTTAATCCTCCATTGCCCATGTTCCCTGTAAGTATTAGTGTATGTGTCTCATATCCCCTCGTGTTAAATGTATCCCCTGATTGTGTTGTGACCACTTTGATTGAAGGATAAGGTGGTATACAAAAGTGTCTAAATAAATAACATTTGCCAATCAACTTTAATTCTCTTACATAAGGCAATGTTTTGGGGGTTTTTCTTTACACACACAATCCTTCTCCCTCACATATGCACTCTTTTTCACTGAAACAGGCTGTATCAGTATTAAACCATTCCTGTGAGCAGTATTCAGTTTTAAAACAGCTCACTTTTAAGGTTTCTCTTAATTCATTGGGAGTTTTATACCTTCAGCCCTACTACTCCTTCAGTGCTTGAAGGACTTCAGTGCTATTGAAAGCAAGTCACACACTGTAGAACTTTTTTTTTCAATTCTTATTTATCCGAAAAGTACCTCATACAGCAACAAAACACTACATGCAAACTGGTCCCACAACCGCCCCCCTCCCCCGCCTCCCCCCTTGTCCATTTTACACACAGTACCGAAGGTCATTACTTCTCATACATTTCAACTCTTTATGCCGAAAGATGTCTAAAACAAGCCCCAGCCCCTCCTCCATTCCCCGTACCCAAAGCTGGTCTTCTTCCATAAAACACTAACACTTAAAGACATTAGGCTGGTACCCCCCACAGAGGAACATACCCAAGGGTCACATTCAACCCACCTCACCCCCGAAACTCATCCTCCGCGCCCCCCCTGGGAAGCTTCAATGCCCCTCACCGGGCTGCTCCTCTCCACCCCACCACCCCTCCTCCTCCCCACTGTGTGAACGCCACTCCAGATACAAGCCCCATGTATGCTGAAAATGTACTAACCCATTTTGATGCAGGGCCGCTAGGTGATACAATAGGGACAGCTGCGCAACTCTCTCCTGAACCTCCCGAAGCGTAGGCACCTGGACTGTTCACCACCACCACGCTATTAATTGCCGGGTAGCTGTGCAGACCACTCTACTCCATCCCTTACCCTCCGTCCCCCGCCCCCCCTCCACATTAAGCATGGCCAAACAGGGCCCTACCCGTCTCCCTACCCCCAGCACCTCCCGCAACCAATTTTCTACCCCTTGCCATAAGGGGGCCAACAAAGGGCATCCCCACCAGATATGCAAAAAGGATCCCACTTGCCCACACCCCCTCCAACAGTCCGCCTGCCCCCCCTGCCATTTCTGCAGCCGCTGGGGCGTCATATACCACCTATACAACATTTTATAATTATGTTCTAGGATACTACTTGATATTACCCCTTTAAATAATCCCTTACACACTGCCCCCCATTGCGCGGCATCCCAGCATCTATGCAAGTCTACCCCCCAAGCTCTCCGATGGGCCCACTCCGCCCCACCTTCTCCTCCCATTGCCTTATAAAGCTGGGAAACCAAACCTTTAGTCTCTCCCTTTTCTAGGAGCTTATCGATATCCTCCCCTCGAGGCCCATTCCCTCTCCGCGCTACTTCCCTACTATAATGCAACGCCTGCACAAATCGAAAGCTATCAGCCACAGACAGCCGAAACTCTTCTTGGGCCTCTGCACAAGTTAACCATTCACCATTCCTCTTAAACTACCCCACCCAGCACAGCCCCCTCTCTGCCCACCGCCTGAAGGCGGGGGTCCTCCATCCCAGGCGAGAACTCCTGATTCCCTAACAGCAGAATAAACTTAGAGGCCCCCCCACTGCCATACCACTTCTTACGCCATTTCCTCCAATGTCGTAGGGTTAAGGCCACATACGGGTTCCCTTGTGGAACACCAAGGGACTCACCCCCCTTCATCCAAATCCTCCCTTTCAAAGTCCCCCTTTCTTGCAACCCATCCCCTTCCATACGCACCCATTCCACCGAGTCTCTCAATATCCATTCAAACACCGCCCGCACGCTTGCGGCTTCATAATACCTAGGGATCAGCGGAACCCCCATACCACCTTCCTCTTTACCCACGCACAACACCCTCTGTGCCACCCTGGGCCGCCGCCCCTTCCAAATAAACTTCATCACCCTAGCTTGCAACTGCTGTAAAAACCCCCCTGGAACTTCCACCGGCAGATTCATAAACAGATAGAGCAGCCTGGGCACTATTTTCATCTTCACCAAATCCAAATCCCTGCGCCCTAACCATGAGACCTCATAAGACCCCCATTCCTCAAGCGTCTGAAACATTCTTGCTCTTGCCACCCCATAGTTCTCGCGAAACAGCGCCTCACACTTGGATGTAAGCTGCACGCCCAAGTAACGGATACTACCATGTGCCCAGCGAAACAGAAGCTCCCGCCGCAATCTAATCTCATCCTCTTTGCCTATGGACAGGTTCAATATCTCTGACTTAGTAGCATTCATGCGAAAACCAGACACTTCTCCATAGCCCCGGAGCTCCTCCCGAATGGTGTCCAAAGACTTATGCGGATCCGAAACAAAAAACAAGACATCATCCGCAAATAAAGAAATTTTATGATGGTCCTGCCCGACCCACACACCCCTAATATCCCCCCTATCCCGAACTCGCTGTGCCATGGGCTCTATTGCCAAAATGAACAACAGAGGCAATAGTGGGCAACCCTGCCTTGTACCCCTAAACAATTCAAATCCATGGTTAAGGGTTGGTGAGGAGCCACTCCTAAACCGCTGCCTGCCCCCAGGCTACTCTGCTTTGTCCATCACTCGCTGGGGCAGGAGCAGCAGAGGGGTCGCAGTCCTATATCGCTCCTCCCTCACTTTCCAGGAGCTTTCTTCCCCTGCACTGCATTACCCTGAGTCTCTGCTTCTTCGTCTGGGTTCCTCTCCCTCTCTTCATTTCCTTCTTGTTTATGTTCCACCCTCTGTCTTCCCAATTGTGGGATAACCTTCTCGCCACCATATGTGAAGCCACTCTTCTCTATCCCCATCTTTTGATCCTGGGCGATATTAATATTCACGTCGACTCGCCCTCTACTCCCCGGGCCCGTAATTTTCTGACCTTCCTATCTGATCTTTCTCTTGTCCAATCCGTTTCCTTTCCCACCCACGCTGCTGGGCATTCCCTGGATTTTCTTATCTCCCCTGGCTCCTCCCATTTTCCCCCTTCTTCCCTTTCCTCTCTTCCCCTCCCTGTCTCCTTTTCTACCTTCCCTGTCTCTCTACCAACTCGACCCCACCCCTCATTTCCCCCTCCCCCTCCCCCGTCTCGTTGTATTACTGTTGATACTCTTCACCAGTTTCCTTCGTCAGACACTCTGTTCTCTCCAGACTTTCCTCTCCTTTCGCCTAATTCCCAGGCACTCACCTGGCACACGGCCCTTTCCTCTGCCCTCGACACTATTGCTCCCCTCCATCCCCCTCGTCCTCCCCGCCGATCTACCCATCACCCCTGGTATCACTCTGGACTTTTTCTACACCGTAGGTACCTCCGCCGAGCCGAGCAACTATGGCGAAAACATCCAAACCCCTCCACCCTATCTCATTTCCGCTCATCCCATCGCCACTACCGTACTCTTCTCCACTCTGCTAAACAGAATTATTTCTCCAATCTCATTTCTTCTTCTTCAAATTCCTCTCGCCAACTATACTCTATTCTCCGCTCTCTCTCTCTAACCCTCATTCCTCCCCCACCACTCCTCCTTCCCTTTCTGTTCCAGAACCCTCTTCCCTGGCCTCTTACTTTGTTTCTAAAGTCCAGTCCCTTCGTCTCTCATTTCCTTCGTGCCCTCCCCCCCTCTCTCCCCTCCCCCTCCAGTAACATCCCTATCCCCTACCTTCCCCATTCCTCTCCTGCCATCCTCCCCTCTCTCTCGCATCACTGGTCCACTTTTGAGCTCATTACTCCCACTGCTCTTTCCAAAGTTTTCTCATCTACTCGTAAAACTTCCTGCCCTGCAGATCCTATTCCTTCCTTCTGGTTGTTGGAATCCTCCCTTTGTCCCCTTTTATCCTCTCTATCTTTAACTCTAGTCTGTCATCTGGTATCTTTCCCACCTCTTGGAAGCACGCTTATGTTCGCCCTATTCTTAAGAAAGGCCCCTTAGACCCCACCTCTCCTTCCAACTGGCGCCCCATCTCTAATCTTCCTTTTCTTTCTAAACTCTTGGAAAAATTGGTTTTCTCTCAGCTTTCTTCTCATCTTGAGGTCTCTCTCACTCTCCATCCCCGGCAATCAGGCTTCCGCCCAGGTCATAGCACAGAATCTGTCCTCCTTTCTCTTCTCAATGATCACCACACTGCTCATGACCGTGGTTTGCTCTCTCTTGCCATTTCCCTGGATCTTTCTGCTGCATTCGACTTAGTTGATCACCGCACTCTTCTATCTCGTCTTCAGGATGCCGGCCTCTCCGGTCTGGTTCTTCATTGGTTTCACTCTTTTCTGTCTGGTCGCACTTTCTCAATTCTGACTGGATCAGGGTCCTCACCTCCCACTCCCCTTCCCTGTGGCGTTCCTCAAGGTTCTGTTCTAGCTCCTCTTCTCTTTAATGTTTTCCTGGCTCCTCTTGCTCTTCTCATTCAGCAACACGGTGTTTCTGCTTATTACTATGCTGATGATATCTTTCTTCTCTATCACACCGACTCTGCTGCACCAGATATCACTGCCTTCAACACCTGTCTCTCCTCTGTTGCCTCCTGGCTCTCTTCCAACTTCCTTCACATCAATCTCTCTAAAACTTCCGCTATCTGGTTCACCTTCGGTAACACTCCTCCTCCCCTCACCCCTCTCTTTTCCTCTGCACCCATTCCCACTGTCTCCTCTTTATGGTATCTAGGTGTAATTCTTGATTCTTCTCTTTCTTTTAAAGGACATATCTCCTCAGTCATTCAGCGCTCTTTTTTCACCTTAAAACAACTTTGCGCTGTACGTCCGTTTCTCACTTCCTCCTCTATGACCACCCTTCTTATATCCCTTGTTATGTCTCGTCTTGATTATTGCAATGTCTGTCTTGCCGGCATCCCTCAATCCCAACTTCTTCGTCTTCAACGTGTCCAAAACACCACCGTTCGTGTTCTAACTCATGCTTCACGTTTTGACCTTGTCACTCCCCATCTAATACACCTCCATTGGCTTCCCATTGTCTTTCGTATTCAGTTTAAAGTCCTCATTTTTGTGCACAGGGTGATCCACTCCGGTATTCCCTTGTACCTCGCCGACCAGGTTCACCTACATACCCCGCATCGTTCCCTTCGCTCTATTCACGCTAACCGTATGTTTCTTCCCCCCCCCCCCCCCCCTTTCCAAGCCCACCTGGAATCCACTCTGTCCTCAGCCTTCTTTTTCCTTGGCCCTAGACTCTGGAACTCACTCCCCAACTCGCTCCGTTTAGAGACCTCATATATCTCCTTTAAAACTAAACTAAAAACTCACCTTTTCTGTTCTGCTTTCAACCTCCCCTTCCCAGCCTAACCCCTCTCCTCTTCACTCCATTGTTGTGTTAGCTTCCTATCCCCGTTTCCTCCACCATTTTTTAATAACCTGTTCCTGCTCTCTATCCTTCCCTCCCCCCTGCTATACCCCTCACCACTGATATGTTAATTGTGTTTTTCTCTCCTCACCCATGTTATCTTCTTTTCCCCTTCTATCTTTTTGACCCTATCCCTAATCTGTCTTAAGGATTTTATGGCGTTCCTTTTCTTTTTCGCAGCTCTCCCTCCTTGTTATTTTTTAAAGTATGTAAACCGCCCAGATGCTAACCTTTTATGGGCGGTATATAAAAAGTTTTAATAAACATAAACATCCCTTTGACACCGCGCCATTCACCTTCAAGCACGCCATGGGCGCCTGGTATATAGACCGAACCCAAGTCAAAAACTGCCCCTCTATCCCTACCTTTTCGAGCACCTTAAACAAAAAAACCCAGTTCACCCTGTCAAAAGCCTTCTCAGCATCGACAGCTAAGAGGGCCATTCCCTCGTCCTGCGCCATCCCGCACCACATCACATTCAATGCTCTCCTGATATTGTCTGAAGTATGCCGACCCTGAACAAATCCCGACTGATTAGGATGTATCACCTGCCCCAAAAGAGGCCCCAGGCGATTTGCTAGGACTCTGGTAAAAATTTTACAAGGAGATAGGCCGATACGAACCACAGTCCGTTGGATCCTTCCCCTCCTTATGTAACAGACTAATTCCCGCTAATCTTAGCGAGGCTGGCAGCGGCATCACCATATTGAAGGAGTTAAAGATGCGTGCTAGCGGCTCTACCAAAGCCGTGACAAACACTTTGTAAAATTTATTCGAAAAGCCATCTAAGCCAGGTGCCTTATGACCCTATAGCCCTTTAATCACTGCCACAATTTCAGACTCCCTAATGGGCATGGACAGGTCCAAACAGTCCGCTCGCTCAAAATGAACCATCTGGACTTTGTCCAAGTAATCCTGTATCTTTCCCTCCTCCACTGCTTCCTCCGGGGTATATAACTTTTGATAAAATTGCCGAAACCTCTCCTCTATGTCCCTCCCCGCCCACAAATCCTTCCCCCCACCATCCTTAACTCTCACTATCGTATTTCGGGCTTTCCGCTTCTGGACCTTTCGCGCCAACAACCTTCCCGGCTTATTATTAAACTCAAAATTCCGCTGTTGCAACATCGACAGCTTATGCCTAATCTCTTGCATATTGAGTTCACTTAATTCCCTCTTCAAGGTCCCTAGTTCTTTATGGAGTTGAGCATTTTTCGAATTCCCTTTTAGCTTGCCCTCAATCCCCCTAATCTCTGCTAGCAGATCTCTCTCACGCCGTAACTTCTCCTTTTTCCAATGTGATCCCACTGCAATAAGTTTACCTCTCACCACCGCCTTCAGACAGTCCCAGATTATCCCCGGGTTGCACTCGCCTGTCTCATTCAGCAGCAGATACTCCGAAATGCAGTCATTAACCTGCTTCACCACTTCTTTATCCTCTAGCAAAACTTCATTTAATTTCCACCATCCTCTATCCCTTCCCGGACCCTCCATAATGAGAACCCCTATCACTGGAGCATGGTCCGACCACATGCGTTCTTTAATCGCACACATCCGTACCATCGACACCAGGGTGCGATCCACCAGCAACATGTCTATTCGGGAGTAACCTCCATGAACTGCTGAGGAGGAGTAATCCCGTTGCTCACTATTTATTTCCCTCCATAAATCTACCAGATCCAGGCCTGCCATGAGTTTTTTCAAACACGCCCTATGCAGCTTTGCCTGCGAGGACGACCCCTTGGATGTATCCACCCGTGGGTCCAGGGTAACATTAAAGTCCCCTCCTAGGATTATCTTGCCCTCTGCCAACCCAATAATCTTCCCATGAAGCTCCTTAAAGAACTGGTTTCGATTAACATTTGGAGCATACACATTAACCAAGGTATATAAATGCTGGTCCCAACGTAATTGAACAGCTACAAACCTTCCCATTTTATCCCGAAACACCTCCCCCACCTGCCCCTGAACCCATGCAGATAACAGAATCCCCACTCCCCCCTTCTTCTCCACCCTATTGGAGGCAAAAAATTGCAGAGGGTATTGAGGATGTTGCACACGTCTCTCATCCCTGGATAAGAGATGTGCTTCCTCTATAAACACAATGTCTCCCTGGAGTCTTACACTCCTTTAGCAGTAACTGCCGCTTTACAAAGGAATTGAGGCCTCTCACATTCAACGACATAATATTCAGCTCCGGCATCTAATCATCCGCCCTCTCCCCCTCTGCCTTGTACCTTCCTTTCCTCTATGTACCCCCTCCTCCTCCCCAACCCCACCCCCGCCCCCCTTCCACACCCCCCACACCCGCTCTACCCTCCCCTCTCGCCCATGCACCCAGCCTCCTCTAGGAGCCCTTCCATCCAATCCCCTCCTGCCCACTTTGAAAAGGACACACAAATAAAACACCCTCCACCCCTCCCCTTCTCCCCCTCCCCACCAAATGCAAACAATCAACCATCCCCCCTCATATCAAACACCAAATAGCCATCCCCTCGCCCTCCACCCACTCACACCCCCCAAACAATTCTACATAGCCAGTTCATCATTTTGGCAGTCTCTGGCGCCTCAGGCTCCTCGCTCCTCCAGGCACTCGACTCCACTGATTCTGTAACTCCTGCCCCTGGCCTCTCTTGTCTGGACGGTCCAACCTCTTGGGTGCTTGAGCTGGAATGTCAGTCCATCCTGCCTGTTTCAGGCCTGAAATAGCTGCTTCCACCGAGTGGGCTATAGTAGTTTTGGTGTGAATTGTGAACTATAGACCCACTGGGAACAACCAGCAGTACCTCACGTTTTCCTCTCTCAGTCTCTTGGTAACTGCTTGGTAATCACTACGTTTTTTAATAGTGAGGCTGGAGATGTCCGCAAACACCTCTACTTCCGACCCTTGCCACTTGATCTTGCCCAGCTTCCGCGATGCTTTCATTACCAGGTCTTTGGATCGGAATTCATGTAGGCAAACAATCACATCTCGTACCCTATTCTCTCTCCGGGGCCCCAGAGCTCTATGCGCTCTATCGACTTTCAAACTTACTTCCATTTCAGCTGCCTTGAGGACCGCCCCGCAAAATTCCTCTGCCAGTGCCACGTAATCTACTATGCCTTCACTTTCCAGCAGGCCTTGTATCCTTATATTCGAACATCGAGACCAGTTCTCCAGATCTTCAACCTTCTGCCACAGGTCCTCTGGAGCTTCGCAGAGAGCTTCTATGCGCTGTTCGTAGGGACCCCATCGCTCTTCCTGCTCCTCCATTTTATTCTCCACATCTTCCATCCTGGCCCCCAGGGACACCATTTCCCCCTTCATCTCTTGCATCCAGCCCTGCACCTCATTCTTCATGGCTCCCAGCTCTTGCCTCAGAGAGTCCAGCCATTCTTTTAGATCAGATCTCAGGGCTTGTATCTCACTCGGTGGGCCTCCAGTTGTACCACGCTCCTCCTGATCCTTTAACTCTCCACTGGAAGCTGCCGTTTTTGCTCCGGGCCCCTTAGTATTCCCAGTGCACTTAAATGAATAGGCCTTCAAGTCCACGGCCGATTTCCATGCTGCCATCTGCCACCACTCACGCTCCGGGAGCAGGCTGGGGTCCCAACACTTGGAGGGGGGAGGGGGGCTTCCCACCAGTCCTTATGCCCCTCAGTTGATCAGCTCCTTCGCTGTACCCAGGAGCACTCACCTCGTCCTCACCACCTCTTCACTCCCTGGGATGACCGTTGCTGGCTGCACTTTCAATCCCCCAGCAAGGATAGCTTTGCATCTTTGCAAGCCCGGATTGCTGGGCCTCCCTCTTCCTGAGCACCACGTACGTGGCTGGGTATTCCTGACCTCGGCTCCGGTCCTCCCCTCTCAGCCCCGGCGTTTCACTCCGCTCACTGCCGCTGCAGGCTATCAGCTCTCCTGCCCAACGCAGCCCCGGCGGGCGCTCCTCCACGCTTTTCTCTTTTAAATGTATTTCCCCGCGCCGGGCTGCACTCTCCTCTCAGGCCTGCTTGCCTGCACGCGGCTCCCTGATTGCCCTGGCTTCGTGGCTCCACGCGGCTCTTCAAAGTGCTTCTCTCGGCTTGCCGATGGGGGGGGGGGGGAGACAGGCTTCTAGCTTTACATGCACCCCACCGTGCTACTCAGCAACTCCGGGGGGGCACCTTTTTACCGCAGAGAGGGTGGTCGCAGCGGAGCTCGGTCAGAACGCCGCCATTGCCTCGGCCAGCGCCACCGAAAGTCCACACACTGTAGAACTTTTAATCAGAACAGTACTCAAATCAAGCTCGCCAATAAATCAATTCAGTTTCTCATTCCTCATCCTAGTTCCAGTCACCAAGGAACAAAAAATTCTCTTACTCAATTAAAATTTCCCTCCAGCTTTCATTATTATTTATCATTATGTTTACTCCAGTTTCTTACACAGTTCTCCTCCAATACATTTTCAGTTACTTACAGTTCTGACATCACAAACTTCTCCACACAGATACTCGTTCTAGTACACCTTACCCCATCAAAAGTCTTCTTCCCAACCTCCAGCTCAAGTTCCTACATCATTATTATATCTACACGTAAAATAAAATTGAAGAGTTCTATGAACAAGTACAAGCTGAAATTGACAGAACATGCAAACAGGATATCCTGATAGTCATGGGTGACTGGAACGCAAAGGTTGGCAACAAAGAAGGCGGCAAAGTAGTTGGAAAATATGGACTTGGCAGCAGAAATGAAGCTGGAGAAAGACTGATAGAATTCTGCAAGACCAACGATCTATTCATCTCAAACACCTTCTTCCAGCAACACAAGCGGCGACCGTACACATGGACGTCACCCAATGGAATGTATAAAAATCAAATTGACTACATCTGTGGAAGTCAACAATGGAAAAGTTCTAGATCAACAAAGACAAAACCTGGAGCTGACTGTGGTACAGATCATCTACTACTAGTATGCAAACTCAAGCTAAAGTTGAAAAAAAGCAAACGACTCATGAATGCAGCAAAATATGACCTTGAGCATATACCACTGGAATTTAAAGACTGCCTGCAAAATCGATTTGCTGCTTTAGATACAAATGACAGAGCTCCAGAAGAGTTATGGAATGACATCAAGAAGGTTGTGTTGGAAGAAAGCGAGAAGTCTCTACAAAAGGTGAAAAAGCAAAAACGGCCAAAATGGATGACAGAAGAAACTCTGAAAATTGCCCAGAAACGGAGAGAAGCTAAAGCCAAAGGAGAAAGAAAGACAATAACAGAACTCAGAGATTTCCAACGTGCAGCAAGACAGGACAAGGAAAAGTACTACAATGACGCATGCAAGGAAATAGAAGCAGAAACTATTAGAGGAAGAACAAGATCAGCTTTCCTAAAGCTACGAGAGTTAAAGAAAAAGTTCCAGCCTCAAATTGGAATGTTACAAGATGCTCAAGGTTCTATGTTGAATGATGCTGAGAAGATCAAGAAAAGGTGGAAGGAATATACAGAGTTTTTATATGATAAAGATCAAGTGGACCAACATCCGTTTCAACCTGTACCTTATGATCGGGAACCATTGGTGATGAAAGAAGAAGTTAAAGCAGCATTGAAAGCCTTATCAAAGAACAAAGCACCAGGCATTGATAGCATTCCCATAGAAGTATTACAGCAATCTGATGCTACTGTTACCGTACTTACAAGGCTCTGTCAAGAAATATGGAAGACAACATCATGGCCAACTGACTGGAAAAGATCTGTGTTTATACCAATACTAAAGAAAGATGATCCAACTGACTGTGGAAATTATCGCACAATCGCTCTGATCCCACATGCCAGCAAGATTCTACTGAAGATTATTCAAAAGAGACTACAACCATACCTGGAACAAGAACTACCTGAAGTGCAAGCAGGGTTCAGGAAAGGGCGAGGAATGAGAGACATCATTGCGGATGTGAGATTGATCTTTGAAAAGACTAAAGAATACCAAAAGGATATCTATTTGTGCTTTATCGACTATAGCAAGGCTTTTGACTGTGTAAACCATGAGAAACTCTGGGCCACATTAAGAAGCATGGGTATACCAGAACACCTGATCGTACTCTTGCACAATCTGTACATTGATCAAGAAGCAGCAGTTCGAATGGAACAAGGAGAAAAACAGAATGGTTTAAAATAAGCAAAGGTGTAAGACAAGGCTGCATACTTTCCCCCTACCTGTTTAATTTATATGCAGAACAAATCATCAGAGAAGCAGGATTGTATGAAGACAACAGAGGTGTAAAGATTGGTGGAAGACTCATCAACAACCTTCACTATGCTGATGATACCACATTACTAGCTGAAAGTGAAGATGATCTGAAACATTTGCTTCTCACAGTCAAAGAACATAGTCTCAAAATGGGCCTGCACCTTAATGTAAAGAAGACAAAGATCATGACAACTGGCATAATCAACAGGTTCATCGTTGAAGGAGAAGAAATTGAAATTTTGAACAACTTTAACCTACTTGGATCAACTATCAATAAAGAAGCAACAAGCAGTCAAGAAATCAGACGCATTGCTCTTGGCAGAATGGCTATGAAAGACCTAGATAAGATTCTCAAGAGCAGAGATGTCTCTCTCCCTACAAAGATTCAACTTGTTCAAGCCATGGTATTTTCAATAACATCATATGGATGTGAAAGCTGGACAGTGAAAAAGATAAACAGGAAGAAAATTGATGCCTTTGAATTATGGTGCTGGCGGCGAATACTGTGTATACCATGGACTGCCCGAAGAACAAACCAGCCGTTACTAGAGGAGATCAAACACCTAAGCTTTCTTTAGAAGCTCAGATGACAAGACTTCGACTTTCATACTTTGGACACATCATGCGAAGAGAGAGATCATTAGAGAAAGACATCATGCTTGGCAAGATAGAAGGTCAGCGCAAAAGAGGAAGGCCAGCAATGAGATGGATCGATACAATAACAGCAGCTACGGGTACCAGTCTGTCAACAATGAGCCGCCTGACTCAAGACCGAACACAATTTGGGATAGCTATCCAGAGGGTCGCCATGAATTGACTCCGACTCAACGGCACTTAACACCACCGTAAAAGAGGTTTTCCACTTAGCTCCATTTGAAAATAGTTCCCCGTTTCTAGCTTTATTTCAATTCACACAGCACTCTGTTAGTGTGTTAAAACTCCTAACAGACCTTTGCACATATAAAAGACATTTTATGAGCCCTTTTCTTTAAAATTCACAGAGTATCTGCATTATTCAGTCATACTACATCATGAGTTTTCCCCATGTGCTTTACAGACTCAGCTGTTTCTTTCCTGCACATGGACACCATAATCCAGCAAACACTATATAATACATATATATGCACACATACGTATATTGGCAATTAATCCATTTTACTTTGTGTGTTAATTTCTTTTGGTTTTAACTTTCTGGCACTCTTTAGTTGTTTTTAATATTTCTTTCACTTTGTTTTTCTTTATTTCATTTTTATTAATTTTTATTTTAAAACTGGTCCAGCGGGGCCAACTCGCCTGCCCGACCCAATTTGGGTCATAACTGAGCCTTTATTTTCATTGATTTTAACTTGATTTCTTTCCCCTGGCTCTCTGTTCTTCTGCTGCAGCCCTCTCCTCCCTTGCGCGAGCACTTCCAGGTACAGGGCCAGACCAAAAAACTTTAGTTTCAGGCAGTTAAGCTCTAGGGAAGCATGGGGAGCCTCAGGCTCGCCTCCCTGTACCTGCTCGATGCCCACGGAGCCATTTTTGGGCCCCCAGGTGCAGCATTCCGATCGCAGGGGGGGCGTGATTGAAGAGGCCACACCCCCAGCCAGTCCTCCAATGCTGCAGGAGACCTGGGAAGTCAACAAACATGCTCCCCCGGACTCCCTATGGCATGAAACACACTGGATCTGCAAAAACAATTATGGCAGCGGGTACTTTAAACTTTTTTTCTCTGCCATTAAGTTTCACATGCAACATAGCTCCACACACAAAACCTCAGAATAAACTTTAAGAAAACTGAGGCACTATTCATCACTAGGAACTAAGCATTCACCCCCCCCCCCCCGCATCTCTAAGGGTGAGAGGTGCGGAACTTCAAAGCAAAGCCACGATCCTCTACCTAGGTGTAATCCTTGACCAACAGTTGGACATGAAAGCCCACGTAAATAACACCGTCAGAGCAGTATATCACAAAATAAACACGGTCCGGCATCTCAGACCACTGCTGGCACCGAAGGACTTCCGGACAGTCTTCCAGGCTTTAGTAACCCCCCATTTTGACTATGCCAACGCAATCCTACAAGGCCTCCCAAAAAGCACACTGAACCCGTTGCAGCTTGGGATGAACGCAGCTGCCAGAATATTACACGGAGCCTCCAGGTGTGACCATATAACTCCAATTATGAAGCAACTACATTGGCTACCTGTCCACTGCAGACTTACCTTCAAAATCCTGCTGATGACTTTCAAGGCCATTCATGGCATCACTGCCACCACCATCATGGACCTCATCCTTCTCACCCCCCCAAACAGGGTCAGAAGGTCAACCGCTGTCAATACACTGAACATTCCCATCAAGATCACGAAGTGCTCGCAAGCAACGAGAAACAGGGCCTTCGTGTATTACGCTCCCACTTGTTGGAATGCTCTCCCACCCGAGGTCCGCTCCATATCTGACCTCGCCCAATTCAGAAAGGCTCTGAAACACCACTTGTTCCTCCAGTACTACTCCCAGGACGGAGACTCACAACGCCCAACCTCATGCAGACACCAACAATGACATGCAGTCACACCCCAGCCCATTAACACCCCTGGCTAGCAACTGTACATAGCCCACAACCTATGTATGTCCCCCTATGTATGTCCCCACCTGACCTGACTATCCCGCCTGTATATAGTCTCTTGTCCATTTACCCCACTGCTATGTAGCCTATATATAGTTCCCCCAGTTAGCCAAGTTGTAAACCCTGTTCCTTGTAAGTGCAGTTCAGACGCTGTCTGCACTGCACAAAATTGTTATAATGTAAACTGAGCTGATGCTAAAGAGCGCGGTATAGAAAAAAACAAAATAAATAAAATAAAATAGCATCTGATGGGTTCTTGTCCAGTTTTTTTTTTTTTTTTTTTTTTGAGGGAGGAGTAAGTGTGGCTGCACATCCCTGCTATCTAAGAAGATTGTGCATTACAGGTAATCAACTACACGTTTACCTCTGACAAGCAGGGGGATACAGGAATACTTGTTAGTGAATATAGGGCCGAGGACTGCCTCCTGGAAGAATTGTGTGTTTGGCTTAAGCTGAGTGGAGGATGAGGTGATGCTTGAAACAGTCGGTTATGTTGCAAAAGAGATTGCAAAGAAGCACCTATCTGAAGGCAAGGTCATGTGCTGAGTGGTCCAAGCTGTAATGCTTAGTGAGTGTATATAGAAGTCCATGTGGCTGCTTTGCAGATGCCCTCTGCAGAAACTGAAGCCAGACTGGTAATTAATGTTGCCTAGATGTGCCTAATACAAGCTAGTACGCACTGGGCTTCAGTATAGCAAAGCGAGATGCACTCTGATGTCCAGGATGAGATAGTGCTGGGGTTAGGTATTATGAAAAGCTGAGAAGAAGTCCTCTATTCTTTCATTGACTCCAGCTACTATAAGAACATTTGCTTGCAATCCAAGGTATGGAGGTCAGGCTCCGGTAAGGTAGTATGAGATCCCAAAGACTACAGACAGGATGATGACTTGATTTAAATTTATGTCCAAGGCGAACTTGGGAAGGAACAGCAGGTGTGCACATAGAATCACTTTGTTGAGGAATGTGGGTAGGGGGATTACAAGTCTGCAGGGCACGGATTCTCCTTACCAATGTTAAGGCTACCAGAAATACAATTTTCCATGCGAGGTGTTTGAGCGATGTGACCCCTGAGGGTTCAAAAGAAGGTTTAAAGAGTTCTAGGAGGACAATGTTCAGATCCCATGCCAGTAGTAGTGGTGGTTGTGGAATGTGGGCGTCATGTTATTAGTCCTTTCTGAAACATTGATACAAAAGGGCGGAGGCAGATTGATTTCCCTTCAACCGCAGCATGACAAGCTGCGCTAGCAGGTAAATGATATCAAACTGAAGTCATTTGTAGGACAGAATTAAATGTAGCAGGTAAATCAGAACCTGTTCAATAGGGCAGGAGACTGGTTCATGCCATTGTGATCTAGCCCAGGGAGTGAAACATGACCATTTGTGTTGATAAGATCACTTTGTCACTAACTTCCTGGAGACCAAAATGATAGCACAAACATCCTCAGGAATGGAGACATTGCACATTAAGTACTGCTCAATTACCAAGCTGTGAGGGAAAGGCTGCTGAGAGTGGGGTAAAGCAGGTAACCATGATGCTGTGCCAGCAAAAAAGGATGAGAACCCAAGGGCATGGGACATCATCAAGGGGAAGAGGTAAGGGAACCATGCCCATCTGGATCACTTAGAAGCCACCAGTATGATGTTCACCTTGTGCTGAGTTTGAGCAAGACCCGACTGATCAGTAAAAATGGGAGAAATGTGTAGAGGATGCAGCCCATGGGACAGTTTGCAGTTTCTGCATATTCCTATTTCTGGAGTGCCCTACCTTTGAAAGATGTGATGCAGCACTGCTGAGTCCAAGGACCACTCATGGGGATCTAATAGCCTGCAGAGAGTGTCCACTAACTGCTTTTGAGATCCTGGTAAGCATGTGGCCCAGAGTATGGCGTCTGTGGCAAAGGTGAAGAGACACAGTCTTATGGCCTCCTGGCAGAGTTATAGGGAGTCTGAATTACCTTGTTTGTTGATATAGAACATGGTGACTGAGTTGTCCGTTTGAATCACTAGTATCTTGTGTTGTATCCAGTCTTGATAGTACCAGGACATTAATATACAGCATTCATTCTAGGTAATCCACATTCCATGCATGGATAGGTGTAGTAGGTGGGTATCCCAGCTGTATGTGGTGGTGTTACTGGAGAGTGTCAGTTGATGTAGCAAACTTGGAATGGGAATCTAGGGCCAAAGTTGACTTTCATGCTTCATCATAGTAGGAATTGTTGCAGCCTCTAGATATTGGGTCTAGGATGAGGGATTTTTATTTGAACAGATTGGTAATGCCAATTCCAGTGTAACTTGAGGTGCCACGGCAGAAGTCACATGTACATTCATGCCACAGAATGACATGGACCAACATTGCCATGTGTCCCAGGAGGTGACAGGCGCAGGCAGAGGTGATATGGAGCTGGCTCAATGGGGTACCGAGTTGCTGGATAACCTGAATCCTATTGTCTGGGAGGAAAGCTTTTCAGGGGTGGTGTCTATGCCTTCTCTGATAAACTGAAGGCTCTGCTGAGAGCACAGTTCAGACTTTTCTACATTCACTATGAAACCCAGTAATTCTATAGTGTGTAGGTGGTAGCCAGAGCAAACTTAAGTGAGCCAGTGGCTCAGGGTGCATCAGACTGGGCCACAGGAAGCCTGCCTCACTGGCTTGCTCCCAGCCTGTCACCTGCCTCTGCTGCTGTGGGCCATATCAGTGCACAAGCCATGGGAGATTTTTCTTCTGCTGTTTAATACAGCCGTAGGAGCATTTATTTTTCTCCCCAAAGCTGTACTAAACTCAAGTTACTAGCACCATGGCACTTTTATAATGCAACAATGCTAAAAATGGCATAGTACCAGTAGCTTGAATAGAGCATAGCTGTAGGACCAAAAGCAAATGCTTCCATGGCTGTTAGAGGAGATAGGTGGATCTGGGTTAATACTGGGGTTGGGGAGGGAGGCTGACTAGGACTGGAAATGGGCTGATACTGGAGCTAGGGGGATGGGACTGGAAATAGATTGATATTGGGCCTGGGAGGGGGCTAATTCTAGGGCTGGGGTCCTGGGACTGAAAGAGGGCTGGTTCTATCAAATGCTGGGGTCAGGGTGGGAAAAAGAGGACAGGTATTATGAGTAATGGGAAAGAAGCAAAGTTATAACCAGAGGAAGATTGAGAGGGAGGGGTATAAGAAAACATGTTGGGGTAAGGAAGAGGAGAGACAAAGTTAATGAATATTAGAGAAGGAAATAGATGGGGGAAGTACTGGGGAAGGGAATAGGAGGCAGGAGGGTAGGCACTGGGAACATAGGGAAGAGGGAAAGCAGAGACTGACAGATGGTGACTAAGATTGGTCAAGAATACAGACAGGAGAGTGCTTGTAGCTCCGATACTCGCCTGGCCGAAGCGACAGCTACCAGGAAAACCACCGTCAACGTAAGGTCCTTCAGCAACGCACGCAGCATAGGTTCAAACGGCTCCCGCTCTAACGCCTCCAACACAAAAGGAAGGTGCCATTTGGGAAAAACTGGACGCGACGGCAGCCTGGCCAACGACACTGCCCTGAGGAATCTCTTGACATCGCGCTGCTCACCGAGCGATCGGCCAGCTAACCGACCCCTGTAGCAAGACAGAGCAGCCACCTGAACCCGCACCGATGCCGCCGCCAGGCCCTTATCGAAGCCATCCTGCAGGAACTCGAGGATGTGAGGGAGAGAAGCCTTGAGAGCCTCTAGAGACCGATCCGCACACCACGCCTCAAAGATCCTCCAGACCCGTACATAAGCCATAGAAGTAGAACGCCGTCTGGATTTTAACAATGTAGAGATAACCGCCAACGAGTAACCCCGCGAACTCAGCCGTGCCCGCTCAAGAGCCAGGCCGTAAGCGAGAAACGATCCATGTGAGGCATGAACAGGGGCCCCTGAGACAACAAGTCGTCCCGGCAGGGGAGCCGCCAAGGCTTTGCCACCAGCAACCTCACCAGGTCTCCGTACCAGGGCCGCCGTGGCCAATCCGGCGCTATCAGAAGGACGTGACCCCTGGACTTTTCCACTCTTTGCAGGACCCATCCTATCAGAACCCACGGAGGGAAGACAAAGCAGCTGCCCCTCCGGCCAAGGTTGAAGCAGAGCGTCCAAGCCTTCGGACATCTGCTCCCGGCGTCTGCTGAAGAAGCGGCTGCACTTTGCCGATGCGAGTCTCGCCATGAGATCCATGACCGGCGTCCCCCATCTGCGGGCGAGCATCTTGAACACCTGAGGATGTAGCGACCATTCCCCCGAATCGACTCGTATGCGGCTGAGAAAGTCGGCCTCCACATTGTCTGCTCCTGCCACATGGGCCGCCGACAGATCTAGGTGGTTTGCTTCCGCCCATCCGCACAGGGCTTCGGCTTCTGCCTCGAGGGCTGCGCTGCTGGTGCCTCCGTCTGTTGACAAAAGCGACCACCGATGCATTGTCCGAGAGCACTCTTACCGCCTGTCCCGCTAGTATCTGCCGAAACTCCCGCAGAGCTAGGAGCACCGCTCGTAGTTCCAAGTGATTTATCGACAACTGCTTCTCCTGCAAACTCCAGGTGCCCTGCGCGAAGCTGCCCTGACAGTGAGCCCCCCAGCCCAACAAGCTGGCGTCCGTCATCACGGCCACCCACTCGGGCGTCTCCAGGGCCTTCCCCCTCTCCAGCGAGTCAGGAACTAACCACCAGAGCAGGGCCTGACGACTCTCCTCTGGGCACGCGAGTTTCTGGGACAACGGATGCAACTGATGCGACCAGCGGTGAAGCAACGCCCTCTGCAAGGGCCTCATGTGGGCTCTCGCCCACGGCACCATCTCTATTGCTGCCACCATGGTGCCCAATAACTGCAGGTAGCGCCACGCCGAGGGAGCCTTGAGCCACAGAAACCGCTCTACCATACGCCGTAGGTCCCTCACGCGTTGCTCTGTAAGCAACACCCTGCCAATGCTCGTGTCAAAGCGCGCCCCCCAGGTACTCCAAAATCTGGGAAGGTTGCAAACGGCTCTTGGCCAGATTGACAATCCACCCGAGACTCTCCAAGAACTGCACCACTCGCGCCGTGACCCTTTTGCTCTCTGCCCGGATCAACCAATCGTCCAGATATGGGTGAACAAGGATGCCCTCCTTGCACAACACCGCGGCCACCACCACCCATCACCTTGGTGAAGACCCTCGGGGCAGTTGCTAGCCCGAAAGGCAAAGCCTGGAACTGATAATGACCGAAGGGCACCGCAAACCTGAGAAACTGGTGATGGTCCGGCCTTACTGGGATATGTAGATACGCCTCCAACAAGTCCAGGGAGGTGAGGTACTCCCCTTGTCGCACCGCCACAATGACGGAACGAAGGGTTTCCATGTGAAAATGCGACACCCGCAGGCACCGATTGACCCCTTTTGAGATCCAGAATGGGCCGGACACCCCCGTCCTTCTTTGAAACAATGAAATAGATGGAGTACCGACCGCAGCCGTACTTGGTCTGCCGGCACGGGAGCAATCGCCCTTAGGTCCAGCAACCTTTGTACCGTCTCCTGAAGCGCCGCACACTTTGCGACGGACCTTCCAGGAGACTGCACAAAGGCCGCTCGCACTGGATGCAAGAACTCCAGGGCGTAACCCTCCCGAATGACTTCTAGCACCCATTGATCTGAAGTGATTTGGGCCCAGGCAGGAAGAAACTCCCGCAGACAACCCCCCACGGGAAGAAGGGACGGCCGGGCCCTCCTCACTTCATTGTGATTTTTTGGAAACCAAGGGAAGTCGAGGAGGCGGCGGCACCGAAGCCTTTACACGCCCCCCTGAAACCTCAAAACCCCTGGCCTCGATAGGGAAACGCCCCCTCTGGCCCGAAGAGAATCTTTGGGAGCGAAACCGGCGGAAATCCCGAAACGGACCCCGAGTACCCAGGGCCCCCCGAGTAGACTTGGGCTTGTCCTCCGGCAATCTTCCGCCTTTAGACTCTCCGAGATCCTTAACTAGCTTGTCTAGATCTTCACCGAACAGTAGTCGGCCCTGAAACGGAAGCTTACTCAACCTTGCTTTAGAGGAAGAATCCACCGCCCAATTCCTTAACCACAAGTACCATCGGGCCGCTACCGCCGAAGCCATACTTTTGGAAAGGCCTCTCATAAGGTCATACTGCACGTCGGTGAGATAGGCTGCACTCGATTCCAGCCTCGCAGCTTCATCCGCCAAAGGAGTTGGCTGTCCCTCCTGTACCTGCTGAGCCCAGCGGAGACAGGCGCTGGCCACCCAAGCACCACAAATGGCCGCCTGCAGGGAGATGGCATTGATGTCAAAGATCTGTCGCAAGAGCACATCCAACTTCCGGTCCTGCACGTCCTTGAGGGCCGCACTACCTTCAACAGGTATGGTGGTTTCTTTGTCATGGCCGAGACGGCCGCGTCCACCCTGGGTGACTTAAAGACCTCTTTGTCCTGATCCAACAATGGGTACAAACGGCCCATAACCCGGGATCCCCGCAACAGAGCCTCTGGGACGTTCCACTCTTCCTGAATCATCTCTGTAAACACCCTATGGACCGGAAAGGCCCTCCGAGTCCGTCTGAACACCTGCAACAAAGGATCCTCAAGCGTATCATCCTCTGCTGCTCCCGGGACTGGCATGTTGAGCGCCTTAAGCGACTCTGCAATGAGAGCCGGCAATTCTTCTTTCCTGAAGACTCTCACCACCCTTGCCTGCTCCTCCCGCTCTGAGATCTCCCCTTCTTCTAAGTCCTCCTCCATAGCCACACTGGGACTCTCCTCATCTGACAAGGGATCCTCCGAAACCCCCATAAGATCTGACAAGTCCGTGTCGCCTCGAGGCTTCTTGCCGTGAGAGGGGGAAGACTGGATTGGGGGGAAGCAGCACGCTTCCTGTCCCCCTCGGAACCTGCCGCTACATTTTGATGCAGAACAACGCCAGCCGCGGACTGTTGCAGTAGGGCCACAAACTTCTGAGAAAAAATGGCAGACAGCTCCTTAGGAAAGAGCATCTGAGAGGGGGGAGGGCTAATGGCAGAAGATGGCCCAGCCACCGGCTCCACTTGCTCCATACCTGGCAAGGGAACAGCTGAGGCCTCCAGAGTGCCCCCCGAGTTCTTGTCTGTCTGTGTGGAGGACTGCTCCGATTCCCCCGCCTCCCCCACACAGGCCTTGCAGACCCCTGCATGCGAAACCTTCTTGGCCCCACACACTATACAAAGGGGCTTGGAAGGCATTGCAACAAAGCAATGAATAGTGAGCAAACAGTACAGTGACAGCCCCCCAAAAGGAATATTTGGCCGGGCAAATCCCCCGAGTAATGTCGGGCCCCGAAGAAAAAAACGCCCGCACAAAGAAATCGAGGAATTCATTAAACAAAAAACAAAAACCACAAAGCCGGTGCTCTCCGGTAGCAAGGAATACACACCAGGAGGGACTCTCGTGCCCCCTAAAACACCGCGCTGCTGCACCAAACACAAGGCCGCACTGCCGCCACGCGGCTAGGCCGTGTCAGAAAAAACGCGCCAAAATCACGCCGCCCCAAACAAAGTGCAGCCTGAAAAAAAAAACTTACCTTCAGCGACTTGTCTCCTGAAGGTAACGTCGTGCACATGCGACGGCCTAAACAGCAGCCGGTCCTCAACAGGAAGCACGAAACGCGCCACCCGCGACTGCCAAGCTTTCACAGGCCGAGGTCTGGGCGGCGGGAATGACTCAAGCGCGCTCGCAGGCAGGCTCCTCTGCGTGGCGCTGACTAGATTTCCCCCCCAGACAGAGGCAAGGAGAAAACAGCCAAATTTGCACGGGAGAACCGCAGCTCTGCCAGGACAGGTAAAAAACTTCTGAGGCAGGCTCCGTTTGAAAGCAGGCAGTGCGAGGAGGAGGGGAGGGAGGGGGGGCAGCAAACTTGCACTGAAACTTTAAAGTCACAGTCACCTACAACAAAAACCAGAAATAAAGAAAAGTTAAACTATAGCAAAAAATTTAAACTAGTCTAGATTCTCAATTGTTTCTCTAGTGAGCCCGAGACCCCCGGGCTCCCATCTATCCAGCTGCTTGGAGACTGAGGTAACTGCTGGATTGAGGCGGGCACCGGAGAGATATACTGATGATGTCACAAAAGAAGGAGTTTCTCAGTCTCCAAGCTGCTGGATAAGATAGGGAACCCCCTGAGGTTCCGGGACTAGACTGGGACACGATCAGGAATTTAGTCTTCACATATGGGTATCATCGGTACAGACGGAGCCTGCATGGGAACGCTCCCCAGCGCCCAATAGGAAAGCTTTTGGGAGCATCCCACAGCGCCTGCGTGCTGCCTTCCCGCCTTTCCCAACTGTCCCACTCCAGTTGAGTTTAAAGCCGAGACAAAGAGAGAGGGAGAGAAGGAAAGAGAGAGAGAGATACAACTCCTAGGGGGAGGTGGGTGGCTTGTGAAGACTAAATTCCTACTGTTCCCGGAGATCACCTGTTACAGGTGAGTAACTATGCTATCTCCAGGAATAAGCAGGAATGTAGACTTCACATATGGGGACTCCCCTAGCTGAAGATGTCAGGGAGAAGGCCCCAGAAGTTGTGTGCCCGTATGAAAGGGCTCCCCTTCCCCCCATGGATCTCTGGCATCCTACCAGGGATGGTGGGTAGGAGTTAAGTATGGGACAGGTGTTGAAGAACAGCCTGACCAAACAAGGCATCCCGGCGGGAGTCCTTGTCTAAGCAGTAATGGGCTGTATGAACCGAAGCCCAAGTAGCTGCTCGACAGATGTCATTGATAGACAAAGAGTGAAGATGAGCCATAGAGGCTGCCATGGCTCTCACATTGTGAACTGTGACATGGCCTTCAACAGGAAGTTCCTTACTCTCATAGGCAAAAGAAATACACTGTGCAATCCAGCTTGACAGTGTTCTTTTGGAGACTGGAAGTCCCAAATGACTAGGATCAAAAGCAACAAAGAGTTGGGAGGACTTTCTATGTTGCTGTGTCCTTTGCAAGTAAAAGGCCAAAGCCCTTTTACAGTCCAAAGTATGAAGATTCCTTTCTGCATTTGAGGCGTGAGGCCTTGTGAAGAATACAGGAAGGTAAACTGCTTGGTTTAAATGAAAAGGTGACACCACCTTTAGCATAAAGTGTGGATGAGTCCTAAGGACTACCTTATGATGGAACCTTGTATAAGGAGGATCAGCCACCAACACTTGCAATTCACTGATGCGACGTGCTGATGTGACTGCAATAAGAAAGATGACCTTCCAGGAAAGGAATTTCAAAGAGGTAGTGGCTAAAGGTTCAAAAGGCAGCTTCATGAGCTGCCCAAGAACCAGATTTAAGTCCCATGCCACCGGTGGTGGCTTAATGGGAGGCTTAGTTAAAAGAAGGCCTCTCATAAATCTTGGTATGAGAGGAAATAGGTTGTCCATTGAGAGGCTTGAAAGAAGCTGCAATAGCACTCAAAAGAACTCTCACTGAATTGGTCTTAAGACCCACATTAGATAAATGAAGGAGATACTCCAGTAATGATTCCAGAGGTATCACAAGAGGGTTAAGACCCTTCTGCGAGCACCATATGGCAAACCTTTTCCACTTGAATGCATAAAAGCATCTTGTGGAAGGCTTCCTGGAAGCATAAAGGATATACTTTACCTGCTGAGAAAGGTTAAGACCGTGAAGTTCTAGGCTTTCAGCAAACAGGCCCTGAGATGCAGAGACTGGGGATTGGGATGCCACAGCATCCTGTCCTCCTGAGAAAGGAGATTTGGAGCAGATCCTAACTCCAGAGGCAGAGCTTGAGAAAGATGTAGGAGCAGAGGGTACCACATTTGCCATGGCCAATGTAGAGCGATGAGAATCATATGACCTCTGTCTCTCTGAAGCTTGAACAGGGTTTTGGGAATTAGAGGAATGGGTGGAAAGGCATACAGGAAGTCCTGGGCCCAATGGAGGAGGAAAGCATCTCTGGCCTGACAACCCTGAGCCAGAATTCTGGAACAGAACTGGGGAAGTTTGGCATTCAATGGACTTACAAAGAGGTCTATGTCCGGGGTTTCCCAAATTTGAAAACTTTTGGCCACCTGGTCTGCATGGAGACACCATTCGTGTGGAAGCAGAACTCGACTGAGTCTGTCTGCCCAAGAGTTTTGAATGCCTGGAAGATACATCGCAAGGAGATGAATCTGATGCTCTCTGGCAAGGGCCCATAGTCACAAAGCTTCGTTGCATAGTGACAGAGAGCCTGTTCTGCCCTACTTGTTCACATAGAACATGGCTACTTTATTGTCCGTTTGAACTAGGACCGTCTTGTAGCTGAGCTGGGTGTGGAATACTCGAAGAGCAAGGAATATTGCTCTGAGTTCCAGGAGATTGATGTGGAGATAGGCCTCTTGAGGAGTCCAGGTACCCTGGGTAGAGGCCTTGCAGGTGGGCTCCCCAACCCACCTGTGAGGCATCTGTTAGAGTGGCTTGGTGTGGGGGTTGCTGAAAAGGAGACCCCACCAAAAGGTTTTGGGGTGACTGCCACCATTGGAGGGACAAAATAGGCGATCTGAGTTTGCTATTTTGTCTGACAGGCAACCTGACGCCTGAGTCCACTGAGTGGATAAAGTCCACTGGGCTGCCCTCATATGGAGGCGAGCATAAGGAAACACATGCACGGTGGATGCCATGTGGCCTTACAACTATAACATTGCCCAAGCAGTGAGGTGAGGTTTTAGCACTGCTTGGGAAACTAACTGCACAATGCGAAGGCAGCAGTGCTGCAGAAGGTAGGCCCTTGTCTGTGTGGTATCCAGCAGAGCTCCTATAAACTCCAGGGACTGAGTGGGAGCAAGATTGGATTTTGGGAAGTTTATGACAAGTCCCAAATATTGAAGGATGCGCATTGTGCGAGAGGGAGCAACCCCAGCCTCTGGCTCTGAAGGGGCTCGAATGAGCCAGTCGTCTAAGTAAGGGAAGACGAATATTCCTAGGGTGCGGAGAAATGCTGCCACCACAGCCATGCATTTTGTGAACACCCTTGGTGCAGAGGCCAGGCCAAAAGGAAGAACCCTGTATTGGTAGTGCTTCCCTTGAAACAGAAAGCGAAGGAACCTTTGATGAGATGGATGGATGAGAACATGAGTATGCATCCTTGAGATCTAGAAAACAAAGCCAATCCTGACTCTGAAGGTATGGCAGCAGAGTTCCTAGAGAAATCATTTTGAACTTCTTTGAACAAGAATTTGTTCAATTCTCTAAAATGGGTCTGTGTCCTCCTGTTTTCTTTGGAATAAGGAAATAGGGGAGTAAAACCCTGTACCCTGTTGTGGAATGGGTACCTCTTCTATTGCCCCTTGGGCAAGAAGCACAGTGACCTTTTGGCCTAACTGGTCGTTGAGAGAGGTCTGAGAATTAAACTGTCTTACCACTGTAGGAGGGGGCATGCTGAGGAAATGAAGCTTGTACCCCTCTCTTACAATAGACAGAGTCCAATTTTCTGCTGTTATCTGACCCCATCTGGGGGCAAAATGACATAACCTTCCTGGTATGGTGGAGGGTTCTGGGCCGTTCAGGACCAGGAAGGCAAAGTTCTCTAGATAGGAGTCTGCTGAGCCGGTTGAGGCTTAGCTGCTTTTGTCTCTTTGTCTAGGTTGTTGCTGCTGTCCCTTTTGGGCAGACTGACCTAAACGATGCCCCTGTTGGGTATAGGAGGGATAAAACTTCTTCTTACTGAAGAATGTTTTTTTAGAGGATCTTTTCCTCGCAGGATCAGCTGTAGATTTAGACAATCTATCCAAAGTGATATTGTCAGCATCTATCTCATTAGCTTTTTCCTGCCAATTCTTGCCAAAGAGATTCTCTCCTGTGCAAGGAATATTCCCTAGTTTATCCTGTACCCAAATTTCCAAGTCAGATGCCTGGAGCCAGGGAATCCTACGTGCACTTATGGCAATGGCAGAGGTTGGAGTGGAGAGTTGCAGGAGGATCTTGATAAATTGGAAGACTGGGCATCAAAATGGCAGATGAAATTTAATGTGGACAAGTGCAAGGTTATGCACCTAGGGAAGAACAACCCAAGCTGTGGTTGCGCGATGCAGGGTTCCACATTGGGAGCCACCACCCAGGAAAAAGATTTAGGCGTCATTGTGGATACCATGTTAAAACCCTCAGCCCAGTGTGCAGCGGCAGCCAAGAGAGCAAATAGAATGCTAGGTATGATAAGGAAAGGAATGGAAAATAAAACAAAAGATATTATAATGCCTCTATATCGTTTCATGGTGAGACCGCACCTTGAATATTGTGTGCAATTCTGGTCGCCGTATCTTAAAAAGGATATAGCGATTTTAGAAAAGGTTCAGAGAAGAGCCACCAAAATGGTAAAGGGGATGGAAGGATACTCCTATGAGGAAAGGCTAAAAAGGTTAGGGCTCTTTAACCTGGAAAAGAGACGGCTGAGGGGAGATATGATAGAAGTCTATAAATTAATGAACGGAGTGGAAAGGGTAAACGTAGATCGACTGTTTACGTTATCAGAATATAGAAAGATTAGGGGACATGCAATGAAGGTACAGGGTAAACTATTTAAGACTAATAAAAGAAAATATTTTTTCACTCAACGTGTAATCAAACTCTGGAATTTGTTACCGGAGGATGTAGTAAAGGCTGTTAGTGTAGCTGGGTTTAAAAAAGGTTTGGACACGTTCCTGGAGGAAAGGTCCATAAACCATTATTAAGAAGTGACCGAAGATATCAATGCTTGACCCAGTACAAGCATTGTGGAACTTGTGTCTCTTGGGGAAACTGCTAGGTACATATGACCTAGATTGGCCACTGTTGGAAACAGAATACTGGGCTTGATGGACCTTGGTCTGACCCAGTATGGCATATCTTATGTTCTTATGTTATGCACTCAAAGCAGTCAAAAGCTGCACGATTCACAAACTTAGAAACATCCCGAGCATGTTTGACAAGGGCGAGATAATCTTGCCTCTTATCAGGAAGGAGAGGGCTCATAAGCTCTAAATCTCCTGTGATCACCTTAAGGAACATTCCCATATATAAGACATAGGAACTTATCCTAGCAGAAAGCATGGAAGCCTGGAAGGTTCGACGTCCAAAGGCGTCAAGAGTCCTACACTCACGTCCTGGAGGATTAGATGCATGCCTTTTTGCACTCTTTATCCTTCTCATTGCTGACTCCACCACCATGGAATGGTGTGGTAATTGAGTCTTCTGAAACCCAGGACAAGGAGGAACTCGATACATGGTGTCGAGTCTTTGAGAGTGAGGAGATGTGGTTAGAGGTGTTTTCCACATCCTTAACATAAGATCATGCAAGATCTCATGAATAGGTAAGGTAGCTGCCTCCTTGGGAGCTTTAGGGTATTGCAGGATTTCTAATTCCTTTGCCCTAGGCTCTTTTTCAGGAGCCACTGTGATGGAAAGACCTTGAGCCACATCTCGGATAAAATCCTGAAAGGACATATCCTCTGATGGAGACATCCTACGCTGAGAAGAATCCTCATGAAGAAGTACTCTGGTATCGGCAGAGCTTTCAGAGTCTTCAGACTCATCCGAGGATTCGAAGTATCTCCGATCCGGGTGATCGTGCAAGGCACAGTACCGGTACCGATCGAAGTCAGCATCGGAGTGGTCCGGTACCAACTTGCGATACCGGGTGGATACACATGACTCAGTCCCGGTAGAATACCTGCCAATGTCGATGCAGTCGGTGCTGGTACCAGTTGAATTGTCTGAAGCGGTTTCAAGGGCATCGAGGCCGTGAGAAGAGCCGCCAGACTGCATTCAATAGCCAAGAATCTCTGGTCTATCGACGCTGCCGATGCTTGGGAATCGGTACCGGAAGAAGCGTCTGGTACCCCAGAGCATGGCACCAGTAGTTCTACCAAGGTTGAAGCCTCGAAAACATCCTGGAGCCCCGTTAGTGGTTTGGAAGCCAAAGCCTCCCGCCGGGGCAATTTTGCTGGTGAAAGTCCCTCAAGGGCAACGCCAGAGGCATCTCGCTGTCTAGAAGGAGATCTACCCTTTGAGGACCGGCTAGATTTATGTTTAGTTACCTGAGATCCATGGGAGGAAGACGAAGCCCTGGGTGACGTCGATGCCATGGAGGCTGCATCGGAAGAAAAAAGGGTGCTAGGCTTAGCAGCTCGGTTCTGCTGGCCCCTTTTCGACATCATCCCACAGGCAACACACTCCGAAATAGAGTGGTCAGGACCTAAACATTTGAGGCACCACTCATGGGTGTCGGTGACTGAGATGGTACCGCCACACTTAGAACACTTTTTAAAACCCGAAGCGGGTTTTTCCATTCTGAAGGAAAGGTTGGGCCTAGTGCCCAAAATGGCACATGGCACCTGAGAGAAAATTACTGGAAAGTCTCCAGAAAAAAGAAGTTTTGTTTTTTTTTAAAGAAAAGAACGAACCACCGGCGGTACTGGTGTAGCGTCAAGGGAAGGCAGACGTGACTACAAAAAAAGAATAGTAGGTATTTTTTTCTGCGGCAACAGGATATGCAACCTGTCAGCTCCGTGGAAAACAAAGAACTGGAGAGGGACAGTTGGGAAAGGTGGGAAGGCAGTACACAGGCACTGTGGGATGCTCCCAAAAGCTTTCCTATTGGACGCTGGGGAGCGTTCCTGCGCAGGCTCCATCGGTACCGATGATACCCATATGTGAAGACTACATTCCTGCTTGTTCCTGGAGATCCACTCTTATTACTTTCAATCTTTTAAAATAGAGTTCTTCTTTCCTACTGTGTAGCATTTCTGAAGAGAGCAGATGTTGGCTAGAAGCCTTAAATTTTACTTTACTGATGAGTTTCCCTGCTGCAGCAGCCTTCATAAGGGAGATAATAGGAGTGAAGAACTTACAATGTCTCCATCTGCTAGTAGCAAAGCAAACAATTTCCATATGGCATAAGGGCAAGAGACAGGAAAATCAGTTACAAGTTTTACAAATTCAAGATCACAGATGTCATTAGCTAGGCAGATCCCCTTGGACCTACTGCAGCTGGGAGTAAGATTCTATACAAACTTATGATTGGTCAAAATATCTATTACCAGAGATTCAGCAGGCAAAAGCTGTTGGGTTGTGTGTAGAATCTGGGCTTCAGTCCCCATGGCGGGGAAGGTGCAATTGCTTTTTGCAATGAAGGCAAGCCACATATCTGCCCTGTAGATTTTTATGTTCTCAGCTGAAGTTTGTCAATCTACTTTCTTCCACTTTTTTTTTTTAAACAAACTCAGAAAATTCCCTCCCCAAGCAGATACACAAAATTTTACAAAATAAAAAGCCCCTCCCCCACCACGTTTCTCTGACTTTTGGAAGTCTTGTAAGTCCTACAGTGGAGAAATAGCCTAATAAGAGTAGTGGGCTGAGAACCAAGGAAGCCAGAGTCTAATCCCACTGCTGCTCCTTGTTATCCTGGGCAAGTCATTTAACTCACGATTGCCTCTGGTACAAACTTACAGGCCAATGCAGAAAGCCAGCACTGAAGTCACACACTATCAGCTTTTTATGCCTATTTGCGGTGCACTGATAGCACATGACTTTAGCGCCAGCATGCAGAACGGGGCTTCAATGCAAATTAGCCACGCGTTGAACTGTGCGCAAATGGCAGCTTTAAACTGGGACAGCAAGCCAAACATGTGCACAGACGTTTGCACTGGTTTGGCATGCTCTCTCAGAGAAACAAGGGCACCATGTGGCTAATTTGCATGAGAGCCCCGATAGTATTTTGATGACATCAGGGGATTTTTTCCGATGATCCAGGCATCATGCAAAGCCCTCCGATGCCATCAAAATATTGTCAGGGGGCCAGTGCCCCTGAAAGAAAGCACATCCCTGGTGGCCCAGCAGCCCTGAACCCTCTACCCCCATCTCCCTCCTGGTAGGCTCAGTCTGACCGTGCCTGGTGAATCGCAAATGCACCGCACGGGGACAGGCACTGCCATTTTTCAAGATGGCAGCACTCCTGCTTATTTGTAAAAAGGTACCTGAAGGAGAGTGGCAGTTCGGGGCCACTGGCCCACCATAGTTATTTTTGGTTGGGTGGATGAAGGGGGAGGGAGGGAAACATCAGGGCTGCTGGGCCACCAGGGATTTGCTTTCTGTTGGGAGCACTGGCCCCCTGACAGTATTTTGATGGGGAATCGGGGGCTTTCCCCGATGCCTGGATCTTTGCCATTTCCTCTCAGATGAGTCAGGCATCAGGGAAAGCAAAATATGGTCGGGGCACATGCTAGATATTTAAGCCACCTCAAGACCAGGCATAGAGATACTGGTGCTAAGGCCGACTGCAAAATCCTCTACATGTTTCTCTGCAGAGCCAATATCAACATACCACTGAGTTATGTGCAGCTCATTTGCCTATAATTTAAATAAATCTCAGCATTAATTGTGCACTAATTTTTCGTTTGCTGTTTACATGTGTGTCCACATCTCTTTTCTGCATTTGGCGGCAGCAGTAATTGTGCTTAAAAGTGGCATTCTGTGCTTAAAGGCACACTAGTTTTCTGCATCGGCCCATTATATTGTAAGCACTTCAAGGACAAATAAGTAGTAAAAGTAGAAACATACCCACTGTACCCTGAATATAACTTGGCTTGAGTTCCCACTGAAAAAGGTGCAAGCTAAACCCTAAATCCCTTCCCTTTGCAAGCATGCAACACAGAATGTCTCCATCTCAATTAACAAGATTTAATGATTTTATTTACAATACACAAAATTACACAATTAGAGAAGATAACCCTATTGAAATTGTGATTTTTTTTTTTAAAACAGTGATGAGCGTGAAACGCGATGTCTTTCCTCATTCGATGTCCACCAGCTCAACTTCAAAAATCAATTTTGCATTAGGTGGAATTCTGTTATATAGACATCAAGGAGAATTGTCAAAAACTCTTGAACAAAGTGCTAACCATTTTTCTATGCAGCAATTTAAAAATTTGTAATCACTTATCTGGCAAAGTTATTGCAAAAAAGATTCAAAATTAGTCCAGCAGATACTTTTTATTCTTTCAGAACAATGAAACAAGTGATTCTCATCATCATCTTAGCAGAGATGTAAGACGCTCTGTGATAGTTAACGAGCAGAGCCACCATCCATGACAATCATGAATGTGGATAAAGTTACAAAAATGGAGCTTTCAGATTCTTAAGAAGGAATGAAAAAATATCTAGTTAAGTACAAATTATTATGCTAAAAGGCTCTAATAAACAAAGACAGTCTTTCACAATGCTATCTGGGAAAAGCTGGTAGTTCAGCACTAGTATGCTGCACTTGCAACAAAACAGCCTTGGTTGGTTTTCTGCTTGGAGTGTAATCTTGAAATAGAAGTTGGATGCCCACATCTACACACATTAGGAGTTGTGTACTACATAGCTAAACCACAATAGCTGCACATTTTGAAGTTCAGTCATAGTCATTAATTTGCATCATCTTCCATTTAACTAAGAGCGCATCGAGATGTCTTCAGCAAAATTTACTCTTTAAATGAGAGTATAAAAACAAGCCCATCGGAGTCTGTGATGTCACCGAGCAAGATGGCTGCTTGAGCTTTTGCCCCTGTCGGCCCAGGGGAAAATAAGTTGGCAAGCAAATCAAACTTCTGCCTCTCTCTGGGTTGATTGTCCCACAGCGAAGACGTGCTGATATCCTCAAGCTGGCAGCGAGAGCAAAAACAAAAAGGATTTAAAAAAGATTTTGCCTATATGGGTGCCCTACCGCCACGCAAACAGAAAGAGAAAAACGGCAATGTTGGTGGAGGGGGGAGGTGGAGGGGAGGGCAGCCGGCAGGAAACTGCAGCCCATAAACGTTTGATGCAGACAGGGCAGAGACCCCAGCAAAAACTCCCGCAGTGGGAATAGATTGCAACAGGGCTTTCCAGGAGGAAGTGCATGTTTGGATTAAGGAACTTAAGCACGATTTATCACAGGTATATACTGAAGTAGTGGTGGGCATAGGCAGCCTACCATAAGAACTAGGAGACCTGGGCAAACAGGAAGAAGAGGTGTAGGAATGTATTGAAGAGCAGGTGGAGGCCATGGGGACTCTAGAAAATAAAGTGCAAACACTGGATAAATTCAGAGACGAGCTGAAGGATAAAGTTGAGGACCTAGAGAACAGGTCCCGACACAACATGCAGTTCCGTGGCACTGCAGAGAAGAACCCCTTCAACAACTATAAGGCTGTTGTGCAAAAATTGTCTCAAGTGCTGATGCAACAGGCAGGAGTAACCCATGAAAATATGGATTTTCGGCTAGACTGGGCTCATAGCAATGTGATGGCCAGAGCCTCCTAACACCACATGATTGTCATTAGGGGTTTTCATGATTAAGGGGTGAAAACAGGTCACAGCCCTGGCACACGCTCGGGGACTTTCACTTGGGAGTCCAACATGTGGAGGTTTATGAAGATCTGGCACAGGCAACCCTACAGAAAAGATGGAATGTGTGTGATGTATTGCTTAAGTTACATGAGAAGGGCATCTGGTACAGCTGGACCTTCCCTTTTAGCCTAAACTTTCACGATCCAGGGGAAGAGAATGAGAGCTTGATCCCACAATAAGGTGGTACGCATACTACTGGCAGTTGGATTATCAGGGCTGGAACTGGAGCCCAGAACAGACAAAAATAAAGAGCTTCCAAAGTGGCAGAGGGTGTCTTATGGCAGCAATCTGGAAGAGGTGGCAATTGCCAGGACAGATGACCAGACTTGGCTGTTCCTAGTTGGAGACACTTTGTTCAGAGGTACCTTGAAATGCAGGTCTATGATGCAGGCGGTCCGAGTTAAATGCAACAATGGTGGCCTGGAGAAGGTGTGGCACACCGGTCCTGGGGGAGGGGGGACGGTTCTACTGGTTGGGGTATATTTGTATAGTGGGTCAGTTTACTCTATTCAGTTTAGTTTTCAACATAATTTGTTTTAGGGTATTGCGGGGGTCTGATGGGGGACGAAGTACAGATATGGGTAATTTTGAATGTGTATAGGGATAGGGAGGTGGGGGCGAGTGGGGGGGGGGGCGGCAGCAGGCCAGGGAGTGGGGTTGGGCTATCTGTATTGGTGGCGATGGCTCAAACTATCCTTTGGGGGGGGGAGGGAGGTTGAGAGGATAGTAGTAAGGAGTAAATCTCCCTTAAATGTCAGAGGGCTGAATTCCCCCTTTAAATGTCATAAGCTTAGTAAGGAAATGACACGGCAGAAAGCAGAAATATATATCTTCTGCAAGACATCTTCACAAGAAACAAACACTTAGCGAACCCTAAAGATTATGCTCCTGGATCTTTACGCATCTAATTTAGTGGAGCAAAAAAAGGAGGGGAGTAGCAATCCTTATGGTCTCATATTTAAGAACAGAGGTGGGGGAAGTAGCAAGGAACAGGGCTGGGAAATACTTTCTGGCATGTCTAAAGATAAATGGGGAGAGTGGTTTCATGTGGTGTCCATATATGCTTCTAATTGGAACAGGGACGGGGGTAGGGAGAGTTGTGGAATTGGAAGAGCAGATGGGCAACTTGGGAGAGGGGTTGATTTGTGGGGGCAATTTCAACTTAACATAAGACACCGGGAAGGATAGCATGGGCAAGGCTGAAAGTCGATGGGCAGACAGGACCTGTTTCAGGAAGTTCAAATGGGCTCTGGACTTGGATGCATGGTGTTTTTTCCACACGGGGAGGCAACAATTTACCTTTTTCTCCCCAGTGCATAGGTCATATTCAAGAATCAATATGATCTGTATAGGAAAGGATGAGGTTGCTAGAATTCAGGACATCAGTATTGATGCTGTAACATGATCAGACCATGCACCTGTTGAGGTATGACAGGATATGGGGGGGGGGGGGTAAATTTTGGTTACTAAATGACTCGGAGGATAGAAGGAAGAATGGATTCAGGAAGTGGAGAAGCTAATCTCTGGATATTTTGCTACAAATGACAACGGGGAAGTGGGTTGGGAGTGGTATGGGACAGATTTAGCGTCATATTAGAGAATAAAGCCATCTAGTCTGAGCCACCAGTATTGAAGTGGAGGGCTCGGGGGGGGGGGACGGGGGACACAACCAAACCACCCAAACAAGCTCGCTCTCAGTCACTGCAGTTGGAAGGCACCAAGACCTGAAACCCTGGGGAGGGGGCAGTTTCAGGGGCAAGTGTTAGCAGTTCATTGGAGTCTGCTGATATCCACTATAAGATGCAACTGGCGCCCCAAGAATATTTCTAAGGTGGCAATAAAGCTGGTAAAAATCTCACACGGTAACTGAGATGCAGGAAATTACAGTCATCTATAATGGTGGTTCAGGAAGGAGGTACAGTTATTCACTTGGGTATGGGATGCAGAAGGGTCTGTAAATATTTTTTCTTCAGCACCTGTATGAGGCACCAGCCCCTTCTCACCTAAAGGCCACACAGCAAGCTCTCTTCATTCCATCCCTTTTCCCAACTTGGGGCAGGAGGCGAGGGAAGCTCTGGATAAAGAGGTTAATGCTGGGGGGGGGGGGGAGTGCTTCAGATTATTAAAGCCCTCAAAAATGATAAGGCTCCTGAGTTGGATGGCCTCACGGCCGTTTTTATAAGAAGCTGGGAAGCTCCTTTCGGGAACAGTTAGTGCAGCTATTTAACTGACCTAGGGAGGGGAGGGTGCTGGCAGACAGATTAGGTATTTCCTTAATCCCCAAGGAGGGGAAAGATCAACAGGTGTGTGAGTCTTATCGAGCAATTTCATTACTAAATGGATGCCAAGATACTGGCCCTGCAATTGAACCAAGGTAGTCCTGAGCTTGATCCATGAGAATAAGGCCAGTTCCATACCTAGTAGGCTGATCACATTTGTAAAATTCTCAATCTGGGTAACTAAACGCAGACAGGAGCCAACACTTAGTATCACTTGATGCTGAGAAAGCATTTGATCATGTCTCCTGGGACTTTATGTTCCACGTGCTAGAAAAGATAGGCTTTGGGGAGGGCTTCATGGGTTGGGTGCAGGCCTTATATAGCAACCCATCTGCTGACCAGATTTGATGTCTGCCGGGTGCCAAAATCAGAGATGTTACAGAGTTTGCAGAGACTCATCAAGCCTATTATCTGATGTTGCTCATCCCTGTCAGCACAAAATGACACTGCTAGGAATCCCTCTGAGCATATCAAATGTGACTTCATGTTTCTGGGACAGAGGGTGAAGCAGATAGGTGCGCAGGTGGTGTTCTCTTCAATCTTCCCTGTTGAGGGTAATGGCCAAGGCAGAGAAGCTTGCATCCTGAAGAGGAATGTATGGCTGCATGGATAGTGTCAAACAAGTTTTGGTTTCCTGGACCATGGGATGATGTTCCAAGGGCTGCAGTGATGGTGTCCATCTGTCCAAGAAGGGCTGAAGTATCTTCAGCAGCAGATTAAAGCCTTCTTCAGTAGGTTAGCCAAACTAGATTCATTGAGGATGGGTGAAGAAAGCCCCCTGGTAAATGAAACATTAAATACCTCTGTAGAAATGGGTAATAGGGGCTTCATCTGGAAAGTGATGTGTATAAATGCCCATAGCATGGGAAGTGTAGTTACTAACCTGTAACAGGTGTTCTCCGGGAACAGCAAGAATCAGTCCTCACATATGGGTGACATCAGTGCCGATGGAGCCCTCATGCGGAGCAAATCCCCAGCTTTCAGAGAAAGCCTTTGGGAGTTGCCACCACGCATGTGCGGTCCCCTTCCTGCCCAAGGGTGCCATCTTGCTTAGTCAAATGACATAGCTAAAAAGACGCCAAAAATAATAAAATATAATAGGACTGCAACTACAAGGGGAGGAGGGAGGGTCATGAGGACCGATTCCGGCTGTCCCCAGAGAATACCTGTTACAGGTGAGTAACTACGCTTTCTCCGGGAACAAGCAGGAAATCAGCCCTCACATGGGACTCCCCAGCTATAGGCTACCAAGAACCCATAGCTAAAAAAGGCTCCGAGAGCCACAAGCAGCCGCAATAGAAATCCAAACTGAGGGAACAGCACTCTGGTAGCCTGAACACAGAAGGGTCAGAGGGCAGGAGTTGCCTAGACCTTGAAAAGGTTACGGAGTACAGCCTTGCCGAAGGCACTGTCCCATCAGGACTCCCTGTCCAGGCAATAATGGGTTGCAAAGGCCTGACCTGAAGACCAGGTGGTGGCCTGGCAGATGTCTGCCAGAGGAACAGAGCACAAATGAGCCACTGATGTCACCATGGCCCTGACCCTATGGGCCGTAACACGACCCTCCATCGGAAGCTTGGCTGCCTTGTATGCCCAGGCAATACAGTCTGCTGCCCAGGTGGATAGCGTACGCTTCCCTACTGCCACCTCCAGCTTACTGGAGTCATAGGAAACGAAAAGCTGAGAAGCCTTCTGATGCGCTTGTGTACACTGGATATAGAAGGCCAAACACCATCTTACAGTCCAGGGTAAGAAGGACCATCTCTGCCCGACTGGCATGTGGCCTGGGAAAAAAGATAGGCAGAATCACCTCCTGGTTGAGGTGGAATGAGGAGACCACTGAAGGAATTTGGGATGCGTGCAAAGCACCACCCGGTTTCTATAGAACCTGGTGTAAGGCCTTTCTGACACTAAGGCCTGGAGCTTACTCACCCTCCGGGGAGACGTGAGTGCCACGAAGAAAACCACCTTCCAAAAGAGCGTAGATGGCAGGTCACCATCTGTTCAAAGGACAGCCTAGTAAGCTGCCCTAATACCACATTCAGATCCCATTCGGTCGCCAGGGGGGGCGGACCGGGGGTTTCAAGAGAAGCAAGACTCTCAGAAACTGAGACACCAAGGGGTGGGCAGAGAGGCTTCTCCACCACTGGAAAGTGGTTTGCCACAAGAGCACTGAGGTGCACTGACAGTTGGATTTGAGGCCCAAATCAGAGAGGTGGAGAAGGTATTGCAAAACCACCCCCACCAGGCAAGAGAAAGGATCCAAATCTGCATCACTTCAAGGCATAGGCCCATCTAGTCGATGGCCTCTGCGAGGCCAGCAAGACTTCCTCAATATTCCTTGGAAGGAGGAGCGGAGTGAGAATTACCCTTTCAGCAGCCATGCCATCAAGGTGAGGGAGCTGAGGTTGGGGTGCAGGAGAGAGCCCCTCTCCTGAGATAGGAGGCACGGGGAGGATCCTAAGGGAATGGGAGCCTCCACCGCTAGCTGCAGTAGAAGCGGAAACCAGGGTTGCATGGGCCACTGTGGGGTGATAAGGATGATCGAGGCTCTGTCCTGGAGAATCTTGAACAGTCTTGGCCATCAGAGGTGTTGGGGGAAAACGCATCCAGATGGCCCACGGACCATGATACCAGAAAAGCGTCGGCAGCCACCATGTGGGTGCGGCTGCCTGGAGCAGAAAATGGGGCAACTGGCGATTGTCCGGACTCGCAAATAGGTCCATCACCGGCTGCCCCCAGGTCTGGAAAAGCCAATTGGCTACCCCGCGGTCCAGCTGCCATTCATGGGGCTGGAGAATCCTGCTGAGCCTGTTGGCTAGCCAGTTGTCCTGGCTCGGCAGGTAGACTGCTCGGAGACGAATGCCATGCTGGGCTGCGAACGAGCACAGGTCCAGGGTTTATTTATTTTATTTTATTTATTTAGTATACACTTATATATCGCTACTTCCAGCGATCAGTAGCGGTTTGATTACAAATTTGGGATTGTCAAATCAGGACAGAAAATTTGGGAAAATATACACATAGATTTGAGGGTATGGCACATCACACATATTTAGGTACTTAATGGTTAGATTTTACATATTTACACATTACCATATTTACAAAGAACATTTCTACAGATCAGAGTCATGTTTCGTTTGCTTTATCTGGTGGACCACTGTGGTTTACATCCGGTTGTAGTGACATTGAAAAAGATGGGTTTTTAGTTTCTTCCTGAAAGCACTAATGTCTTTAATTGCTCGTATTTCGTATGGTAGTTGATTCCAGATGGTTGGGGCAGAGAATGAGAATGCTCTGCGGCTAGTACTGGCTTTTACTGATCTAATGTTATTAGGCACTTGTAGTGTGTCTGAGTTGATAGTTCTCCTGTCTCTGTTGGTTGGTTGTGTGCTGACAAGGGTTGAAAGGAATGATGGCGCTAGGTTATGTATGAGTTTGAACGTGGTTACCAATGTTTTATATTGTTATCCTGGCAGCAATGGGTAGCCAATGTAGCTCAATCAATACAGGTGTAATGTGTTCAGCAATGCAGCTCGATCAATACAGGTGTAATGTGTTCAGCAATGCTTGTTCGCATGATGATCCTTGCTGCCACATTTTGGGCCATTTGCAGTATATTTAGAGCTTTCTTTGGCAGACCCTGAAGGATGGCGTTGCAGTAGTCTAGGTGAGGCATGATGAGTGCTTGCGCAACAGACCGAAAATCACCGGGTTCGATTAAGTTCTGCAGGGGTTGTAGTACTCTGAGTTTGTGGAAAATGGCCTTGTTGGTTTTGCGCAGGTGTTTTTCCATTTTTAGCTTGCTGTCGAGTGTGACTCCCAGGTATTTGATCTCATTCTTTGTGTTGTACGTGTTGTTACAGAGGGTGATTGTCGGAGGAGGTTCAAAGTTAGGTTTACTTGATATATAGCGTAGTTACTCACCTGTAACAGGTGTTCTCCAGGAGCAGCAGGAATCAGTCCTCACTTATGGGTGACGTCGGCGCCGACGGAGCCCTCGCGGAGCAATTTTCCCCAGCTTTCAAAGAAAGCCTTTGGGAATTGCAGCGCGCATGCGCGGTCGTCTTCCCGCCCGAGGGTGCCATCTTAGCCAGTCAGATGACATAGCTAAAAAAGACAGCATAAAAATTTGCAAAAAGAACATAAGCAGACGATTGCAACTCCAAGGGGAGGAGGGAGGGTAGTGAGGACTGATTCCTGCTGCTCCTGGAGAACACCTGTTACAGGTGAGTAACTACGCTTTCTCCAGGACCAAGCAGGAAGTCAGTCCTCACTTATGGGACTCCCAAGCTCAAGGCTACCGGAGACCCTAAGCACAAAAATGAGCTCCCTCAAGCTCAGCAGCACAGAAGGACAGAATCTTCGCTGAATTATCACCCACCGGTAGCCCACATCCGGGATGGAGGGTAGGAGTTGCTCAGACCTCAAAGAGATTACGGAGGACTGCCTGTCCGAAAGCACTGTCCCTGCGGGACTCCCTCTCGAGACAGTAATGGACCGCAAAAGTCTGGCTCGAAGACCAAGTAGCGGCCCGGCAGATGTCTGCCAGCGGAACAGAGCGGAGGTAAGCCACTGACGTAGCCTTTGCCCGAACGCAATGAGCCGTGACTCGGCTTTCTAAGGAGAGTCCGGCTGCCCCATAAGCCCAAGAGATACAGTCCGCAACCCAGATGGACAGAGTACGCTTGGAGACCGGGAGCCCCAATTTATTGGGGTCAAAAGAGACAAAAAGCTGAGCAGCTTTACGGTGCTCCCGCGTACGGTCAAGGTAGAAGTTCAAAGCCCTTCTACAGTCCAGGGTATGGAGGACCGTTTCAGCTCGGCTGGAGTGTGGTCTGGGAAAGAAGGTTGGAAGTACCACCTCCTGATTGATGTGAAAAGGGGAGACCACTTTAGGCAGAAATTTTGGGTGAGTCCGTAGGACTACCCTATTTTTGTAGAACCTAGTGTAAGGGGGATCAGACACGAGGGCCTGCAATTCACTTACGCGTCTAGCGGAAGTGAGGGCTATCAAGAACAGTGTTTTCCAAGACAGAAAACGGAGAGAACAGGTAGCCATAGGTTCAAAAGGCGGACAGGTGATCCGCTGCAAAACCACATTCATGTCCCAGTCAGGCGCTGGCGGGCGCAGAGGTGGTTTAAGTAGAAGGAGACCTCGGAGAAACCTCGCTACGAGAGGGTCGCTTGAGAGAGGTCTACCGTCCACCGGCACATGATGTGCCGAAAGAGCACTGAGGTGAACTTTGACGGAGTTGGACTTAAGTCCCAGATTAGAGAGGTGTAGCAAGTACTGCAAGATCACCGACACCGGGCAGGAGAAGGGATCCTGAGACTGTTGGGTACACCAGACTGCAAAGCGACGCCATTTAAGGGCGTAGCATTTGCGGGTAGAAGGCCGTCGCGAAGCCAAGACGACCTCCTCCACCTCCGCCGGCAGGAAAAGGGGAGCAAGGACTACCCTCTCAGCAGCCAGGCCATGAGGTTGAGAGACCTGAGGTTGGGGTGCAGTAGGGACCCCTGATCCTGAGTGAGGAGATCCGGTTGTACCCCCAGAGGGATTGGATCCGCCACCGCCAGTTGCAGTAGGAGCGGAAACCACGGCTGCCTGGGCCAGCGAGGGGCCACCAGGATCATGAAGGCTTTGTCTCGGAGAACCTTGAAAAGAGTCCGAGAGACTAGCGGGATGGGAGGGAAAGCGTACAGAAGGCTCCCCGACCATGAGATCAGAAAAGCGTCCGCCGCAACCCGAAGGGGGTGTGGCTGACGAGAGCAGAAGCGAGGAAGCTGCCGGTTGTGAGGACTGGCAAAGAGATCCACCGTGGGGAGGCCCCACTTGAGGAAGAGCTTCTGAACTACCAAGGGATCCAGACGCCACTCGTGCGGCTGGAGGACCCTGCTGAGTTTGTCCGCAAGGCAATTTTCTTGGCCCGGGAGATAAACTGCCTTGAGGAGAATGCTGTGACTGACGGCCCAAGAGCAGAGCTTCTGTGCCTCCCGGCAGAGGAGGAAGGAGCCCGTGCCCCCCTGCTTGTTCACGTAGAACATGGCAACTTGATTGTCCGTCTGGACAAGGACGGACTGGTGGGAAGTCAGGTGGGAGAAGGCCCTGAGAGCTAGGCGGATCGCCCTGAGCTCCAGGAAGTTGATCTGCTGAGCAGACTCCCACGTGGTCCAGAGGCCCTGAGTACGTGCCTCTTGGCAATGTGCTCCCCAGCCCAGGAGGGATGCATCGGTGGTCAGCACCCGGGTCGGCTGAGGTGACTGGAAAGGCATTCCGAATATCAGGTTCGGCTGTCGGAGCCACCACCGGAGAGACGAGATCAGCGGCTCGGAGACGCGCACTAAGTCTGCTAGGCCGCCTGTGGCTTGTCGCCACTGCTGGCGGAGACACCATTGAGCAGACCGCATATTCAGGCGGGCATTGGGGGTCACATGGACGGTGGAAGCCATATGGCCGAGTAGTCTCAGGAAGCGCCTGGCGGAGACCAGGGGCTGGCTGCGAAAGCGGTCGGCTAGGTCCATGAGCCGTTGAGCCCTGTCGAGCGGTAGGTATGCTCGCGCCTGAGGAGTGTGCAGTCTTGCGCCGATGAACTCGAGATCCTGTGAGGGGAGCAAAGTGGACTTTGCGAAGTTTATAACAAAGCCCAAGTGCTGCAGAAGAGTCACCGTGCGGCGCGTGGCGTCGGTGACCTCCCGAGCGGACGCTGCTCTGATGAGCCAGTCGTCGAGGTACGGAAAAACATAGAGGCCGTGAAGCCGGAGATGGGCCGCCACGACCGCGAGACATTTTGTGAAGACTCGCGGTGCGGAGGACAGGCCAAAGGGCAGTACTCTGTACTGGTAATGATTTCCTGCCACCACAAACCTTAGGTATTGGCGGTGGCTTGGGTGGATGAGGATGTGCGTGTAGGCATCCTTTAGATCCAAGGAGCATAGCCAATCTCCCTGCTGGAGGTAGGGCAGAAGGATTCCAAGGGTAAGCATTTTGAACTTCTCCCGCACAAGGAACTTGTTGAGGTTGCGCAAGTCCAGGATGGGTCTGAGGCCCCCTGTTCTCTTTGGTATCAGAAAATACCTGGAATAAAAGCCTTGACCTCTCAGGTGGTGTGGCACCGGTTCCACCGCCTGTTCCTGCAGAAGACCTGCTAACTCCTGAAGGAGTAATTCCCTGTGCAGAGGGGGTCGCGGAGGTTCTCCCGGAAAATAGGAGGGAGGAACCTGGTGGAAGTGGAGAAGATAGCCTTCTCGCACGACTTGAAGCACCCAGGCATCTGCGGTGATGCTGGACCACCTGTGGGCGAAGTGAACCAGCCGGCCTCCGGTGCTGGGAGGAACCAGCAGGGGGGGAAAGGCTATGCTGTGTGAGTCAAAAACCCCCACCCTGCTGAGCAGGGGCTGGTGGTGCAGGCTTGGGGGCTTGCTGCCTACGGGACCCGTTACCCCGTCCCTTGGCCTGCTGGCCCTGTTGGGGAGCTGCAGGGGCCTGATAATGGGGGTATTGTTTGTAGGCAGCCGCCTTCCTCGGGTAAAAGGACTTTTTCCCCGAGCCCTTCTTTTTCTGGGAAGGGGCGGAGGTCTTCCTAGAAAGCCTGGTCCTGGTGAGAGTCTCAGTCTCAATTTGCGCAGCCTTTTCCGCCATGGGCTTGCCAAAGAGGTTTTCGCCTCGGCAGGGGACATCGACCAACTTGTCCTGCACCCAGGGCTCAAGGTCTGACGACTGAAGCCAAGCCTGTCGGCGGGCACCGATGCCGGCTGCGGCCACTCGAGCCGATGCTTCAAAGCCATCATAGGCTGCTCGGGACATGAACTTTGAGCATTCCCGAATGCCAGTGGACAAGGCTAGGAACCTCCGCAAGGGTTCCTCGGACAGACCAGCGGAGAACCCGGCTAGCTCTTTAGCCAGATCCCGGAGATACATGCCCATGTATAGCTGGTAAGTCTGGACACGACATGCGAGCATAGAGCCCTGGAAACACTTCTTGCCAAGGCCATCCAGGTTACGGGCCTCCCTTCCAGGAGGCACCGAGGAGTGCATCTTCTGGCTCTTAAGACGATGCATGGCCGATTCCACTACCATGGAATGGTGTGGCAGCTGTGCCTTTTGAAAGCCAGGGCTCTTGCGGACTCGATAGATAGAATCGACCCGCTTGCTCAGGACCGGCGAGGAGGCCGGACTCTCCCACATGCGGAAGAGTAGTCGTTCCAGCATAGGAGGAACCGGTACAGTAAAGTGTTCCCTCGCGGGAGAGTCATACTGGAGGGCGTCGAGCTCTTCGGCTCGAGGCTCCTCCTCGGGATCCGCAGGGAAGGCCAAAGCCTTGGCCATATCCCTAACGAAGTCCGAGAACCGGGCATCCTCCGGGGGGGACTGCTTCCGAGGCTCGGACTCCGGTGAGTCCGATGGGACACACCGAGTCCGGAAAGAATCAGGCGACTCTTCCTCTTCAGACTCCCAGACCGACTCCGACGAGGACTCGGTGGGGTCGGCCTGGGCAGGGCGCGGCGCCAGCCGCCCCGACGCCGAGGGAGTCGGCGTCGGCGACCTCGGTCCCAAACGGGAGGCCGAGGGTGACCTCGACCGACTCGAGTTCTCATCGACTCGAGGATCGGCTCGGTCTCCGGGGTCGACTTGGACGTCGACGTCCCGGCGGTCGGGGCAGCGGCGCCAGCGAAGCCAGCGAGCAGTGCCCTCTGCTGGTCCATGAAGGCAGACAGTCTGCTCTCCAAGGCCGTCAACCTGAGTCCGAGCTCAGGCGACCCAGCAGCCCCCGACTCGGGCCCCGACGGCGTCGGGCCCGACGTCGGCTGTCGCGGAGGCGAGTCCAGAAGGACCACAGGACTTACCCGGGCAGGCATCTCCGACTCCAGGCGAGGTCGCTTCGGGATGTGTTCCTTCTCCAAGGACCCGGGGCGGCTGCCGGGGCTATGCGACCTGGCCCTCGCGGAACCAGGAGCGTCCACCGACGCCGCCCTCGCGGGTTTCACCTTCCGACGATGGTCCCCGGAGGGAGAACCCCGGTCGGAGGAACTCCGGCGACGGTCCGAGCTGGAGCCTTTCGACGCGGAGGCCTCCGACGAGGTCCGGGTATGGCTGGGGTCAGCGAAGATTCTCTCACGCTGATGCCGCCGACTTCTCAACGCCTTCGAGGACATATTGCTGCAGGGCCCACAGATCAGTTCCTCATGATCCGGGCCCAGGCAGCGGAGGCAAAAGTCGTGTGTGTCGGTTAGTGACATATTTCGGTCACACCGACCACACCGCTTAAACCCACTGGCAGCCATCGGGGGAAAAAGGGCCCCTGCGAGGTCAAAGGACCGGGCTGCCAGGGAAACCGAAAACGAAAGCTGACTAAGTCAGAAAAAACCGAAAAAAGTAAGAGGACTCGTGACCGGCGTCGCGAGTCCGGGCGGGAAAAAGATCGGCGTCGAACCGAAGGAAAAAAGGATAAAATAAAGAAGAAAATCAACTTTTTCGCGGGGACAAGACGGGGACGTCTGTAGGGCTCCGCGGAAAAAAGAAGACTGGCTAAGATGGCACCCTCGGGCGGGAAGACGACCGCGCATGCGCGCTGCAATTCCCAAAGGCTTTCTTTGAAAGCTGGGGAAAATTGCTCCGCGAGGGCTCCGTCGGCGCCGACGTCACCCATAAGTGAGGACTGACTTCCTGCTTGGTCCTGGAGAAACATCACTTCAGTTTTCTTGTGGTTGATTGTCATGTTATTTTGCTGTAGCCATGCTAACATCTCGTACAGGCAGGTTTCGAGCTGGGTATACTTCGGGTCGGTGGTGTCCAATTGTGTGTATAGCATATCATCATCTGCATAGATATGGTAGTTGATATTATGTTTTTTGAAAATGTCACAGAGGGGCTGCATGTAAATGTTGAAAAGTAGAGCCGAGAGGGCCGATCCCTGAGGTATGCCTTGAGTTTGTGTGAATGCTTCTGCTTTTTCGCCGTTGAATTGGACCTGTGGCCTTCTGTTTGTTATGTAGGAGAACCATTTAAGGGGGGTTCCCAAAATTCCTATTGACTCCAGTTTGTTCAGGAGGATTCCATGATGGACAGTATCGAAGGCGGCAGAGATGTCAATGAAAATGAGCAAAAACATTTTCTTCCTGTCTTCAAGGCCTTTGTGGAGGTTGTTAAGCAGTGCTATTAAAAGCGTTTCGACCCCATGGTTTTGTCTGAACCCGTACTGTTGCATGTCCAGTGTGTCATGGTCGTCAAGGTGCTCTTGAAGTTGTATGAGGGCTGCTTTTTCAATGATTTTTGCTAGGAATGATATGCTGGAGATGGGGCGGTAGGATGCTGGGTCCGCTTTGTTGAGTGTGTTGTTCTTTAGTACTGGCCTTATTATGGATTTCTTGAGCTGGTCGGGCATAGTTCCTTGATGCAGAGATAGGTTTACAATGTGTGAGACTTGGTGGACTATATCTTTTTTCGCTGCCTTGACCCAAGCGGTCGGGCAGGGATCTAGTGGGGAGGTGGTGGTATTGATGTTAGTTATGTTGACTGTTTGTTGATCATCAATCTTGTAGAAATTCCTCCATGTCAGTTCTTGTTCCACAGTAGATTTCCGGTGTGCCTCATCCATACAGGGGTCGGGCAGGGATGCAGTCAGCTTGCTTGCGTAATGGTTTGCCAGCGTTTGGGGGTGGATAGAGTTATCCTGGTGGTCTGGTTGGGAAGTTTTTGTTAGAGATTTCACCAGCTCAAATAGTTCCCTAGGTTTGTTGATAGCTTTGTTTAATAGGTTCGTGTGGTGCATCCTTTTCGCAGCGTTTACCTCTTCTTTGTATTTCGTGAGGAGGTTGAGGTACTCTGTCTTGTGTTCAATGGATTTTGAACGTCTCCATTTTTTTTCACGCTTTGAGTTCTCTCTTCGTTTTGGTCAGAGTTTCAGTGTACCAGGGTTCAGATTGGTGTTTGGTCAGGTTCGAGGTGGCGCTCCATTTAGGGTTTGCTGCGGTCTGAATTCCGGTGTCCCAGCTGTCTGTTAGTGCATCGAGATCCGTGCTTTCCAGGTCTATGTGCGTCTTAATGTTGCTTATAAGGCATTCCAGGTTTAATTTGTTGAATCTTCTTTGTTGGTGTATTACTCTTTGTGCTTGTGTCTTTTGGTAAAGACGGTAGTTTTAACTGAATATCGATTTGGTGGTGGTCCGACCATGGTATTGGGTTGATCTTTATCAAAGGCTTTTCTCTGTTGCACTGTTTACTTGTGGGAGTGAAGACCATATCCAGTGTATGGCCCTTGTCATGGGTGGGCTCATTTATTATTTGTTGATATCCTAGTTGGGACATAGCTTCCAGGAAGGTTTCTGCGTGAGAGGCTGCTGTTGATGCTAGGTTTAAGTCTCCTAGAATAAGTTGGAATTTCTTTGGTTGTGTTGCGGAAATGTTTTCTAGTGCTGATGCAAGTATTTCATGATGCGTCGAGGGGGATCTGTATATCAGGCAGATGGATAGAGCTGGGTTTTCGACTTTAAGCAGGTCTATGTCGATGTTTGAGTCCAGGTACGTGGTGGATAGTTGCAGGTTGGTTTTAGCTATTATGAGAACCCCTCCACCTCTTTTATTGGCGCGTGGGCAGTTATACAGGTCGTATCCGGGACTGCTTATCTGGTTTAATATGGCTGCATCCGTGTCAGTGATCCAGGTTTCTGTTATACAGAGGATGTCTGGTTTCTCATCTTTGATGATGTCGTAGATTATGTGGGCCTTGTTCCTGATTGATCGAGCATTGATGAGGGTAATGTTACATGTCTCATGCGGTGTTTGCGGAGCCTGGTTTTGTGTGGTCGTGAGAGGGAATGGCCTATTTATCTGTGTTTTTGTTGCTCTAGGTTTGTGGTGTCTCTGTGATCGACTGTTGTTGCTGGTAGAGGACCTCTGGTAGGGTGTGTGTATTGGTTCATTTCTGAGGGTGCAAAAAGGTGCGAGTAGGGGTAATTGAGGTGTTTGCATGGAGAAGAGGAGGTATATCGGGGTGCATAGGTGTGTTAAGGGTTGGTAAAAGTTTGAGTTGAATGCATAGGCTGGAATCAGTGTGAGCAGACATACTTTCAGAAAGAAGTTTAGAGTACTCATAGCGCTAGATTGGTGCGGTGGAAGGCTTGCAACAGGCCTTGAGTTAATTGCTATAATTGCAGCTTTAGATAAGAGTACGAAATTGATTTGGATACAACATCCTAATATTCAGAAAATTTTTGCATTAACGAGAAGCTATTTACAGACAGTGACTTCAGTTCAGTATACTTTTGCAGGTAGTTGTCGAATAACATTAACAGTATTATTGACAAAAAACGGTCTAAGCAGGGAGTCTCATTAATGGTAGCACAAACAGTATCATTGACAAAAATAGTATCAGTTGTTAGTGTCAGTAATGGTTGCAGGAACAAGCAAGCATTGTCAAGTCTCAGTCTCAGTAGCAAGAGATGTCAGAGCTTTAGCAGACTCTTAATATGCAGTGGCCTGGTAATGTCAGTGCCGCTGCTTTGGATTTTCTTGAAGCGGGTTCAAACGCCGTTTACTATGAATTCAGCTTACTTCCTCGCGTGGGACTCTAATTGTAGATGGTCGTGTGGAGATCTCCGATGTCCGGGGGTTGGGTCCTGCAGTGTTGGTGCAGCCGATGAGGGTTCTCCCCGCCTCCGTTCCACCGCCTAAGGGCCACGCCAAAGGGCCCTCTGGCGAGGCCCTCAGGCACGGGCCCGCCAGGCGCAGGCACGCGCCCGATTGGCGCTTCCTTTTATCCTCAGCCGCTACTGCCCCGATTGGGCAGCGCGCGATGTGCTGGCGGTCGGGGCTGCTCTGTCCCGTGGAGGGATAGCAGCCTCTGCTGGGAAACGGGATGGCACAGGATTAGGGTTTCCTGACAAAGGGGATGGGACCCCCATACCACCCTGCTTGTTCACAGACAACCAGGTGGCCATGTTCTGTCTGCACCAAGACAGATTCGTGGGCCAGGAACTGCCTGAAAACATCTAGGGCTAGGCAGATGGCACGGAGTTCCAAGAAATTGATTTGTTGGGTCCTCTCACTCGAGGTCCAAACTCCAAGTACAGAAACCCTGGCAATGGGGCCCGCCCCCCGCCAGTCCAGCAGGGATGCATCTGTGGTAAGGATCCTTGTGTGTAGCGGAGCCTGGAAAGGCATTCCCGCCTTCAAGTGATGCGGTTGGAGCCACCAGGCCAGGGTCCATACTAGATGCCTGGACACTTTGACCCTGTCCCTGAGGCACCCTGTGGCCTGAGACCACTGGTCCCTGAGGCACCATTGAGCAGTTCGCATGTGGATGTGGGCATCCGGGGTCACATGGACTGTGGAAGCCATGTGCTCGAGGAGGCGCAGGAATTGTCTTGCTGATACTACAGACCTGAGACTCGCTTGTCTTGCTAGAGCCATAAGCCTGCTTGCCCTGTCTGCAGGCATATAGGCCTTCGCCTGAAGGGTGTTGATTCTGGTCCCAATGAACTCCAGTTGTTGAGTCGGAGTGAGGCTGGACTTGGGGTAGTTGATTACGAATCCTAGGTGTTGCAGCACCTGGGATTGTGTGAGTTGTGATGTTGTGGACCTCGATGGCTGAAGTGCCTCTGATGAGCAAGTCGTCGAGATAGGGGGAAGACAAAGACCTCTTGGGGCCTGAGAAAGGCAGCAACCATTGCTAGGCATTTTGTGAACACCCTGGGGGCCGAGGCTAGGCCAAAGGAAAGTACCCTGTACTGGTAGTGATTGCCCCCCCACCACAAAGCGCAGATATTGCCTGTGGCTTGGGTGCATTAGGATGTGTGTATACGCATCTTTTAGGTCTAAAGAGCATAGCCAGTCTCCCTAGCGGAGGTAAGGCAGCAATATCCCAAGGGAGAGCATCTTGAACTTCTCCCTCACCAGGAATTTGTTGCCGAGGGCATCCAAGTTTTGGGCCTCTCTGCCAGGAGGCACCTAAGAGTACATCTTCTGGCTCTTCAGCCTGCACATGGCCGATTCCACAACCATGAAATTGTGCGGCAGTTGTGATTTCTGAAACCCAGGGCTCCGGCAGTCTCGATACACTGAGTCGAGCCGTTTGCTGATCAGCAAAGTTGACGCTGGTGCCTCCCACATACGGAGCATTAGTCGTTCCAGGATCAGAGGCACGGGTATAGTAAGGGACTCCCGAGGGGGGGCCTCATACTGGAAGATCTCAAACTTGTCGGCTTGAGGATCCTCCTCGGACTCTGAGGAATGCCAAAGCCTTGGGCATGTCCTGCATGAAGTCCAAGAACCTCATGTCCTCTGGAGTGGACCTTCTCTGAGACTCTGATACCGGGGAATTGGAAGGGACATCCCTATGTCAGCGAATATCTGGGGACTCCTTGTCTTCAGTTTCCCATCAAGGAGGAATCGATGGGCTCGTTAGGCAGAGGGCTCTGGTGCTGGCAGGCTCAGCAGTGACGACCTCTGTCCCGAATGGGAGGCTGAGTGAGACCTCGGCCGAGGATTGACTTGAGCTCGAAAGGCCTCGAGGATCAGCTCAGGTGTCTACTTTGATGTCGAGGGCCCGGTGGTCGGGGAGGAGGAATTGGACAGGCTGGCCATCAGCACCCGTTGCTGCTCCATGAAGGCAGTGAAACTGCGCTCCAAAGCCACCATTCTGGATTCGAGTCCGGAAGGCTGCGCAGCTGCCGGCTCAGGCTCCGACATGGTCAGGCCCGACGCCAGTTTCCCCAGATGGGAGTCCGACGAGGACAGTCGGTACTTGCCTCGGCTGATCCGTCTCCCGACGAGGAACCTTTGCTGGGCGCTCCTTCTCTGAAGATCCGGGCCAGCGCTCGTGGCTGCTTGACAGGCCCCAGGAGGAGCCGGGTCACTCGGAACCACCCAGAGATGCCGCCTTCGAGGATTTCTTCTTCCTCTTGTGTTCCCTCAAGGGGGACCCCCTCTCTGAGGAACCTCGACGCTGCTCGGGTTCAGAATGTTCCCCCCAAGAAGTGGAGGCCTCGGACGAGGTCCGGGCTCTCGTATGCATGGGGGACTCAGAAGAAATCCTATCATGCTGCTGCTGGCAGCTCTTCAGGGCCTTGGAGGACATTTTCCTACACGGGCCACAGACCGTAGGGTCGTGGTTGGGCCCGAGGCACTGGAGGCAGCAGTCGTGTGTATCGGTGAGGGATCATCAGTTTCATGCACTGATCGCATTTCTTAAACCTGCTGGTAGCCATTGGGGGAAAAGAGACCCCTGCAAGGTCAAAGACCCAGGCTGCCAGTGAAAAGAAAAAAAAAGGCACAAATGCTACAAGTCAGAACTGACAAAAAACGAAAGAGACGACTAGATACCGGCATACCAAACTAAAGGCGGGAAGAGGTACCAGTGTCGACCGGTCGAAGGAAACAGGGAAAAAAAAAAAAAGCCACACAAAAAAACCCCACCAACTTTTTTCAGGGACACTGGACTACGTCCGAAAGGCTCCACGGAAAAAAGGAGACTGATCAAGACGGCACCCGTGGGCGGGAAGAGGACCGTGCATGCATGGTGGCACTCCCAAAGGCTCTCTCTGAAAGCTGGGGATTTGCTCCGCAAAGGGTTCCATTGGTGCCGACGTCACCCATATGCGAGAACTGACTTCCTGCTTGTTCCTGGAGAAAATAAGATCCCAGATGTTGAGGCTTTAATGGAAGAGGATGACTTGGATTTAATGGCAGTTACAGGAGACATGGTTCACGGACAACCATGACTGGGATGTAATTATACCGGGCTATACTTTATTCAAGGACAGGATAGGAAAAAGGGGAGGTGGAATGGTACATTATGTAAAAAATATTAAAGCTATAGAATTGCAGGGCTTAAAAGGAAGAGAGGAGGCGCTGTGGGTTAAACTACAAAGAAGGAAAGAGAAATCCATTTACATTGGAGTTATATACAAGGTGTGACGAAAAAAGAAACAAGATTGTGGCAGCCACACTCATGACTCAACGCCAATCGGCTAACCGCTTATGTCACTATGTTGTGCAACATCTCGCCACTATTCTGCTATAATATTTTTTCGTCTCTCACACTTTCAGGTTTTTTTTTTTGTAGCACACTGCTCCATCGCTTTGTCATGCAACTGGAGGTGGCAGAAATATGGAGCAAAGAATCAACTTGAAATTTCCAGTTAAGTTGGAGAAGGGCCCAACTGAATGTCTCCAACTTCTCCAAAAGGCTTATGGAAAAGATGCAATGTCAAGGCTGCGAGTCTTCGAGTGGCACAAACGCTTCAAGACTGGCTGCGAGAAGGTGGAGGATGACCCCAAGTCGGGACGGCTTTCCACGACAAAGACAGCTGAGAACATTGACAGTGAACCAGCTGGTGCGGAGTGATCGCAGGTTGACGGTGTGGATCTGACCATCTTGGTGCAGGAGCTGGGGATGCGGAAGGTGTGCGCCAAGATGGTGCCCAAGCTTTTATCGGATGACCAGAAGGAGCACTGGGTCAATGTTTGTCGAGACTTGCTAGAGAAGATTGGAGAAGATCCAGAGTTTGTTGACTGAGTCATCACAGGAGACAAGACTTGGGTCTTCCAGTACGGACCCTGAAAGCAAGAGACAGAGCCTGAAGTGGAAGACTTGACTGTCACCCAGACCCAAGAAGGCATGCACGTCCAAATCAAGGATCAAGGTCATACTGATTGCATTCTTCGACCAGAGGGAGTGGTCCATGATGATTTTGTGCCCGAGAGTCAGAGAGTCAACCAGCACTTCTACCAGAAGGTCCTCAATCACCTTTATGACTGGGTTCAGCACAGCAGGTGGGCTCTGTGGAGAGATGTTGTGGCTGCTCCACCACGACAACGCGCCCGCACACACCACACTCAGTGTGAGGCAGTTCTTGGCCAACTAACAGATCACAGCTCTCGACCACCCTCCTTATTCCCCAGATCTCACACCGTGAGACTTCTGGCTCTTCCCCAGGCTGAAGACTGTGCTCAAAGGAACTCATTTTGCATCTGTAGAAGAGATCAAGACCATTGTGACGAAGGAGCTGAGGGACCTCAAGGAGGAGGACTTTACAGAGTGCTTCCATACATGGCAGAAGCGATTGCAGAAGTGCATTAACTCTGGGAGGGATTACTTTGAAGGAGACAATGTGTAATTTCTCTGTAGATTTTGTAACAAAACATTTATGGGACAGTCTTGTTTCTTTTTTTGTCACACCTTGTATAGATCCCCCTCACAAGGAGTAGAAGTGGGTGACAATTTAATAGGAGACACACACAGTATTGCTATAGAAAGAAACAATGGCAGAAAGAGACCATATGGCCTATCTAGTCTGCCCTTCCATATCGACAACTACAATAGTCCCCTCTTTTTATCAAAAGGGGATTTCAATATGCCAGAAGTGGATTGGCACATCCCTGCTGCGGTGTCATCTAGAAGTAAGGAGATCCTAGATTCTCTAAAGAGAGATCTATTCAGGCAACTGGTAACAGAAACCACACATGATGGAGCCATACTAGACTTAGTGTTTCAGTGGGGAAAGTGTTTCTGATGTTACAGTGGAACATCTCCTCGCATCCAGTGATCATCAGATGGTATGGTTCAGTATTAAGACTAGGGCTGGTAATATCCATTCAAAAGCGAGGTCTTACATTTTAGGAAAACTAACTTTGCCAAGATGGGACAATACCTCAAAGAGTCGTTAGTGGGATGGAAACAGCTGTGGGATGTAGAAAAACAGTGGGCAAAACTGAAAGGGGATATTTGAAGAGCAACAAACCTTTTTGTTAGAAAGGTAAATAAATGTAAAAGGAAAAGGAGGCTGCTATGGTTCTCAAAAGTAGCAGCTGAAAAGGTGAAGAAAAAGAGGGAGGCCTTCATAAGATACACAAGATCAGAGAGGAAGACAGGCATCTATATTTGGGAAAAAAAAACGTAGAGAAGCTAGTCAGGAAACAAAAGGTACAAAAGAAGAAGAAATAGCCAATGCAATTAAATGCAGGGATAAGACATTTTTCAGATAAGTTAATGAGGAGGAGGAGGGGCAAACGCGGTTTTGTCAGACTCAAGGATGCAGGGGAGGAATATACAGAAACTGATGAGAATAAAGCAGAATTGCTTAACTAATTTTTCTTTCTGTTCTGTGTTCAGAGATGAAGGGCCAGGAGCAGGACCTCAGAAACACCCACAAACAGGAACAGAAGTGATGTGGATATCTATTTTCAGAAGACCGTGTTTGTGAGGAACTAGCTAAAACTAAAAGTAGACAAAGCGATGGGTCCGGATGGGATACATCCAAGAATACTGAGGTAACTTGGGGACGTTCTAGTGGCTCCACTATTTGATCTTTTCAATGCCTCTTTGGAGTTGGGAGTGGTGCCAGAGGACTGGATAAAGACATGTGGTCCCTTTACACAAAAGCAGACATAAGGATGACATTGAGAACTACAGGCCAGTTAGTCTAACCTCTGGTTAGTAAATTATTGGAAATGCTACTAAAAAGAGAATAGTGAGGTTTCTGGAGTCCAATAGATTGCAGGATCCAAAGCAGCATGGATTCACACGGCAGATCTTGTCAGACAAATCCGATTGATTTCTTTGACTGGGTGACCAGGGAGTTGAACTGAGGGAGAGCCCTAGATGTGATGTATTTAGATTTCAGTAAAGCCTCTGATACCATTCCACACAAGTGACTTATAAACAAACTGAGCATCTTAGGGATCGACCCTAAAGTTACTGATTAGATTAGAAATTGGTTTAGTGGGAGACAAAGGGTACAGATTAATGGAGCTCACTCTGAAAAGGTTACTAGTGGTGTACCACAGGGAGATGTCCTTGGTCTGATTCTTTAACATCTTTGTTAGATAGTGATATTACAGAAGGGCTGTCTGGTAAGCTTTGCTCGTTTGCGGATGATACCAAAATCCACAATAGAGTAGACACCCAGGAAGGGGTAGATAACATGAGGGATCTAGCTAAGCTTGAAGGATGGTCTAGACCAGTGGTTCCCAACCAAGTCCTCAGGTACCCCCAGGCTAGTCAGGTTTTTAGGATTTCCACAATGAATGTGCATGAGATAGATCTGAATACAATGGAAGCAGTGCATGCAGATCTCTCATATGCATATTCGTTGTGGATATCCTGAAAACCTGACTGGCCTGGGGTACCAGAGGACTGGGTTGGGAACCACTGGTCTAGAATTTGGCAGCTGAAATTTAATGCTAAAAAATGCAAGGTCATGCATTTGGGCTGCAAAAATCCAAAGGAGCAGTACAGTGCAGGAAGTGAGATACTTCTGTCCACAGAAGAGGATCGGGACCTGAGCGAAATTGTGTCTGATGATCTTAAAGTAGCTAAACAGGTAGAAAAAGCAACTGCGAAAGCCAGAAGGATGCTTGGGTGTATAGGGAGAGGAATGGAAAAAAAAGGAGGTGATAATGCCTCTGTATAGGTCTGTGGTGCAACCTCTTTTTGAGTATTGTGTGCAATTCTGGAGACCACACCTTCAAAAAGGATATAAGCAGGTTAGAGTTGGTGCAGAGGATGGCTACTAAAATGGTTAATGGTCTTTGTTATGAAGCATAAGAGGAGAGACTTAAAGATCTTAATATGTATACTTTAGAGGAGAGGCAGGATAGGGGCAATATGAGAGAGACTTTTAAATACCTCTGTGGCATAAATGAAGAGGAGGGTCTCTTTCAATTGAAGGCAAGCTCGCTCTGCTATGAGGGGACATAGCATGAGAGTGAAAGGGGATAGACTAATGAGTAATATGCAGAAATATTTCTTTACGGAAAGAATGGCAGATGCGTGGAGTACTCTCCCAGTAGAGGTGGTGGACACAAGGAAAGTATCCGATTTCAAAAAAGCATGGGACAAACACAGGATCTCTAAAAGGTGCTATTGTAGTTGATATGGAAGGACAGACTAGATAGAAATATGACAGCAGAAAAAGACCACATGGCCTATGTTTCTAACCCTCGTGCCTGTGTTAAGGTCAATGGGAGTTACTCTTCATTTTTGCCCTGAGACGTGGTACAAGACAGGGGTGCCACTTGTCAACTCTCCTGTTTGTGATCATGATGGAACCCGTTGGCAGCACGGATCAGGTTCAGCCAGGACATTTGGGGAATATCAATGGGAGGTCAGGATTATCACATTTCAAGATTTGCTGCTGCTGTCATCTTGGCAGTCTTCCGCCCCAACGTCTCCTTTTTGTTTATGTGGAAATTACAAGAATTTGGACGCTTGTCAGGGTTCCGCTTAAACTGGGACAAGTCCACCATTATTAATTTTACAGTTCTGGAAGATCAATGGAAGCAATTGCAGGCTTCTATGCCTTTCCGGTGTGCAGAAAAAGATATCAGTTATTTTGGCGGTACTCATGGGGTGTGAACAGCAAGACCTCTAACTCCTGAATTATAAAAAGCTTGTGCATGAGGTCGACTTTTTATATAGTTGGGATGGGAGGTTCCTTTCATGGCTGGGCAGAATTGCGGCAGTGAAAATGTTGCTCCTTCCATGTTTTCTGTATCTTTCAGGTCCTCCCCTCTTGAGGTTCCCGCTTGGATCTTGCAATGGGTACAGATAGTATGATTTGTTTGGAAGGGCTGGGCCCACATGGTGGGTGGGCTTGTCTGTCCTGCAGTGAGCATGCTGCGAGGGTGGACTAGGTCTCCCCGATCTTACAAAAAATTACCAAGCAGCGCTGCTGAAGGCTACTCACTCCTGGTCAAGGGATAAACATCAGCAATGGGTGACCATAGAAAGGTTGCTGACTAGCTTTGAGCCGTTGGGATGTATTAATGTGGCAAAGGGGTCACTGGTGGGGACTGAACCCTTTTGAACGTTTCACGAGTGTGTGAAAATAAAGCACAGTTACTTACCTGTAACAGGTGATCTCTGGGAACAGCAGGAATTAGTCATCACCTATGGGTACGTCGGTACCGACGGAGCCCGCGCGGGAAAGCTCCCCAGCTTTTCAGATTAAAAGCTTTTGGGGCCTCCCACTGCACATGCGCGCTGCCTTCCCGCCTTCCTGACCAGCTCTCGTCAGTTCGAGTTTAAAGCTGAGACAATAGAGAGAGAGGACAGGAAGATAGATAGAGATACAACTCCTAGGGGAGGTGGGTGGGTTGTGATGACTAATTCCTGCTGTTCCCAGAGATCACCTGTTACAGGTAAGTAACTGTGCTATCTCCAGGAACAAGCAGGAATAAGTCATCACCTATGGGGACTCCCTAGCTAAGATGCCTGGGAGATCCCCTTCCAAGGGTAAACCATCTTCGCATGGATCTCAGGCATCCATCCAGGGAAGGTGGGCAGGAGTTGTTTAAGTATGGAACAGGTGTTTGAGGACAGCCTGACCAAACAAGGCATCCCGGCGGGAGTCCTTGTCCAAGCAGTAATGGGCTGTGAAGGTATGAACCGAGGCCCAAGTGGCTGCTCGACAGATCTGATCTATGGACACAGAGTGAAGATGAGCCATAGAAGTGGCCATGGCTCTCACATTGTGAGCTGTGACATGGCCCTCCAGAGAAATGTTCATACTCTGGTAAGCAAAAGAAATACACTGAGCGATCCAATTGGAAAGTGTACGCTTGGTGACTGGAAGTCCCAAATGAGAAGGATCAAAAGCCACGAAAAGTTGGGAAGACTTTCGATGTGGTTGAGTCCTGTTGAGGTATAAGGCAAGAGCTCTTTTACAATCCAGAGTATGAAGGTTCCTCTCTGCACTGGATGCATGAGGAGCCGGGAAAAAGACAGGTAGATATACCTCTTGATTAAGATGAAAAGGCGAGACCACTTTGGGCATAAAGTGGGGATTCGTCCTAAGGACCACCTTATCATGATGAAACCTAGTATAAGGTGGATGAGCCACTAAAGCCTGCAGTTCACTGATGCGGCGAGCCGAAGTGACTGCAATAAGGAAAACAACCTTCCAGGAAAGAAATTTGAAGGAGGTAGAGTCCAAAGGCTCAAAAGGTGGCTTCATAAGCTGACCTAGAACTAGGTTCAAATCCCATGCTACCGGAGGAGGTCGGATGGGAGGTTTAGTTAGAGTCAGGCCTCTCATGAAACGTGCAACAAGAGGATGAGAGGAGACAGGTTGTCCATTTATAGGTTTTAAGGATGCTGCAATAGCACTCAAATGGACCCTTACTGAATTTGTCTTAAGGCCTGCATTTGAAAGATGCAGGAGATAGTCCAAGAGGGAATTCAAAGGAAGTGCTAGAGGGTCAAGACCCTGCTGAGCACACCAAATGGAAAAACGTTTCCATTTGAAAGCATAAGAACGCCTCGTGGAAGGTTTCCTAGAGGCATGAAGGATATCTGTCACAGGTTGAGAAAGATTAAAGTCTTGAAGACTTAGGCCTTCAGTAACCAAGCTCTGAGATGTAGGGATTTGGGGTTTGGGTGCCACAAAGTCCCCTCCTCCTGAGACAGAAGGTCTGGCGCAGCTCCCAGGTCCAGGGAGGATCCCTGGGAGAGATGCAGAAGTAGAGGGAACCACACCTGGCGTGGCCAGCGGGGAGCTATGAGGATCATAGTCCCGTGATCCCTCTGGAGCTTGAACAGAGTCTTGGATATTAGAGGAATGGGTGGAAAGGCATAGAGGAATTCCTGACCCCAATGCAGGAGGAAGGCATCGTGGGCCTGAGCTCCCTGACACTGAGTTCTGGAACAGAACCGGGGAAGTTTGGCATTCCACGGACTTGCAAAGAGGTCTATGTCCGGGGTCCCCCATTCCTGAAAGATTCTGCGTATCTGGTCCATATGTAGGGACCATTCGTGTGGAAGCAGAACTCGACTGAGTCTGTCTGCACGAGAGTTTTGAACTCCTGGAAGATACACTGCAAGAAGGTGAATTTGATGCTCTCTGGCGAAGGCCCATAATCTGAGAGCTTCGTTGCAAAGCGACAGAGAGCCTGTCCCTCCTTGTTTATATAGAACATGGCTACCTGATTGTCTGTCTGAACTAGGACAGTCAGGTTGACAAGGAGGGTATAGAAGACCTTGAGGGCAAGGTAAATTGCTCGCAGTTCCAGGAGGTTGATATGAAGGGTGGCCTCCTGTGGAGACCAAGTGCCCTGAGTGGAGAGGTTCTGAAGATGAGCTCCCCACCCTGTCTGGGAGGCATCTGTTGTGAGGGTTGCTTGGGGCAACAAAGGTTGGAAGGGGGCCCCCAACAACAGATTCTTGGTGGATGTCCACCATTGGAGGGACCAAAATAGACGGCTTGAGGTGAGTATTTGGTCGGAGAACGCTCCAGATGCTTGAGTCCACTGGGTGGCCAAGGTCCATTGAGCTGCTCTCATATGCAGACGAGCGTAGGGCACCACATGTACCGTGGAGGCCATGTGGCCCAGAAGTCGCAGCATTTCCCGGGCTGTCAAATGACTGCTGGACTGAGCTTGGGAGGCCAAACTCAGCAGGCGTTGGGCCCTGACCTGAGGCAGGTAGGCCCTTGCAGTGATGGTGTCTAACTGGGCCCCTATGAACTCGAGAGACTGAGTAGGGATTAGTTGAGACTTGGGAAGGTTTACTACCAGTCCTAGATACTGCAGAAGACGCCTTGTGCGGTCCAGGGAAATTTGGGCCTGGGACTGAGAGGAAGCTCAGATGAGCCAGTCGTCCAGGTATGGGAATATGAAAATTCCCAGGCCTCTTAGAAAGGCAGCTACGACTGCCATGCATTTGGTGAACACTCTTGGAGCAGAGGCTAGACCGAAGGGGAGTACTCTGTACTGGAAATGTTTTCCCTGAAACAGAAATCGAAGGTATTTTCTGTGGGATGGGTGGATGAGTATGTGTGTATACGCATCCTTTAGGTCTAGAGAACAAAGCCAATCCTGACTCTGAAGGTATGGAAGAAGAATGCCCAGAGAAAGCATTTTGAATTTCTCCTTGAAAAGAAATTTGTTCAATTCTCTCAGATCCAGAATTGGTCTGAAGCCCTCTGTCTTCTTTGGTATTAGAAAATAAGGGGAGTAGAATCCCGTCCCCTGTTGAAGAAGAGGGACCTCCTCTATTGCCCCCTGGGCAAGGAGGGAGGAGACTTCCTGACCCAAGAGGGCCAGGAGAGATGGGGGAGAATTGAACTGCCTCACCATAGTATAAGGAGGAAGGTCGGAAAAATGGAGTTTGTAACCCTCTCTGATGATAGAGAGGGTCCATTGCTCTGATGTAATTTGCTCCCATCTGGGAGCAAAGTGAGCTAACCTTCCGGGTATGGTGAGGGGCTCTGGTTGTTCTAGAGCCAGAAAAGTTAAGTTCTCTAGGGGCAAGTCAAAACCCCTGAGGGGGTGGAGCCTGCTGAGGCGTAGCAGACGCCGCAGGCTTTGACCTTGCCTGTTTAGGTTGCTGACGTTTAGCAGCAAAACGAGGCTGAGAGGATTGTTGGCCAGTATTTGTGGAAAATCTGGACTTCTTGTAATAAGGTCTCTTAAAAGACTTCTTCTTGGCAGGAGTGGAGGTAGACTTAGAAAGTCTATCTAAGGTGGCATTTTCTGCATCCATTTGAGTGGCCTTAATTTGCCACTCCTCACCAAATAAGTTCTCACCTGTACAGGGCAGATTTCGTAAGCCATCTAGGACCCAAGGTTCTAGATCAGAAGCCTGGAGCCAAGCAAGACGTCGGGCTGCTATAGCAATGCCCGAAGCCCTACCAGCACCCTCAAAGGAATCAAAAGCTGCCCTGTTGGAGAACTTTGAAATATCCAAAAGGTGTTTCACTAAGGAAATGAACTGCTCCCTCTTATCCTCAGGGATAAAGGGGGCAAAATGCCGAACTTTTAGAGCGATTTCACTGAGAAACATGCCCATGTAAAGACTATAGGAATTAATCCTGGCTATAATTGAGAGCCTCTTGATCTTTAGAAAGAGATTTGCTTTTAGAGGATTTGCCCACTGGAGTTTTGGTTACCTGAGATCCATCCGGAGAGGAAGACCTGGATGACTGTGATGCTTCTGAAGGAAACAGCACATGGAACTTGTTGGCCCGGTTCTGCAATCCACGTTTCGACATCTGGGAGCAGGATGGGCAGTCCGGTATGGAATGGTCAGGTCCTAAACATTTAAGACACCATTCATGGGTGTCTGTAAGAGGAATGACAGCACTGCACTTGTACACTTTTTAAAACCAGGAACTGGCTTCTCCATGAGGAGAATTTGTGTAGGCCTGAAGGCCTAACAAAGTACCAAGCTGTGCTGAAGAAAAGAAAAAATATATATATTTTTTTTTTCAAAAGAAAGAAAAAGAGACCGGCAGTACCGGTTTCAGAATGGGGAAGGCAGGTACGCGGTCTAAAGAAAACAATAAAATTAACAATTTCTTCAGCGGTGACAGGAACACGACCTGCTGGCTCCGCGGAAAAAAAGAAACTGACGAGAGCTGGTCAGGAAGGCGGGAAGGCAGCGCGCATGTGCAGTGGGAGGCCCCAAAAGCTTTTAATCTGAAAAGCTGGGGAGCTTTCCCGCGCGGGCTCCGTCGGTACCGACGTACCCATAGGTGATGACTTATTCCTGCTTGTTCCTGGAGATAGACAAGTTCTCATGGTGAGCAAAGAACATGTCTGCTGTAATGCCACTGGCAGCGTGCTTTGCACTGGGCAAAGGTCCAGACAACAAATTTTACAGCACTGGGAAGCAAAGGGATTGGTGTGGGTCTCCCAATTGCTTCACCAGGGGGTGGTTTGGCCTTTTGAAGGGGTGCATGATCTCTATCAGCTGGAAGAATGTGACCGTTATAGTTATCTTCAGGTTTGGAATTTCTTGCAACGTAAGGAGATCCGGGAGGAATTGCAGAAAGAGACAGGGTAGTTTGAGGGGTTGTGTGCATTAAGGAAGAAAGGATTGTTATCCCAGCTTTACAATGAGAGGGGGGATAAGCTGAGTTACATGACCAAGTGGGAGGGGATCTGGGGGTAACCTGGGAGATGGACACATGGGAAGAGATAGTGAGAGGGGTGGTGAAACTGTCAGTAGCAGATAACCTGCTGGAGAATGGTTATAAACTACTTCTTCGTTTGTATCTGACACCCATATGGCTACTCCAGGCAGGAGTTCTGGGATATGGGAATTGCTGGTGACAGTGTGGCGATAGAGGTACTTTTTTTCCCCACATGTGGTGGGAGTGCCGGGTGGTCCAAGCATATTGGGAAATGGTTATAAAAAATTATGGAGGAAACCAGGGGTTGGCATTTACCATGCCAGTCAGCAGTGTTTTTGCTCCATCAAAAGATTGATGTGGTACCCTGTTGATTCTAGGGGGTGGTAGTACATTGCATAGTAGCAGCGAGGTGTGAAATAGCAGCGCTCTGGAATCAGCCGGTGTTCCCTGGGGTATCCAGTTACAGGTTCCATATAGCAGATTCATACAATATGCATAAACTCACAGCTCTAAAGGTGCAGGATGAGATTGTGGAATCCCAATGGGGCTGTGTGTGGAGATGGCTAGAGTGCTAGGGGGTACAAATGGGAGGGGGGTTTGCACCCAATGATTAAAGGGAAATCCAGTGTTCACAAGTGATTGACTGATGTTGTGGAAGAAAATGAGGGGGAAAATATGAGAGGGAGGCAAGGATTTTGCTTGTTGTTTACTGTTTAATCAAAGTTGACCTTGTGTATCGCCTTGTTTGTTTTATATTCTGAAACTTAATACAATTCTTAAAATAAGGAGAAAAAAACCCAACCCCACCACCCTCCCCCGAGCCTGTAGAGATACAGCAACTTTAAGAAGGAATTTTGCAACACATATGTCCTCATCACAAGTGTGAATCTTTTTAATAAAAGGATACTTGCTATCTGGCAGCCCTTTCTTGCCATAAGCCCATTCAGATTCAATTTCCAACCGTGCTTTCTCTCCTTTACTCATTGTCAAAAGAGCTTCATCCCACTATTTAAAAAAATATATAAGTGTTAATATTGATCTCTGCACAGAACACACACTTTACAAGTTTCATAAGTATACCACCTCAAATAAAAAACCCACACATTTCTTTGATAATTTATGTGGAAAGATGGAAGCTAAGCTAAATAGATGATTGCAGTTTAAGCTAAGTCAATTTTCAGCTACATGGGTGCTGCATAAATGGCACTGTACACACCTTTAAATTACCTATTTTGTGTGTTTGAAGTTGCACATAAAATCTATCACTAAGTGGATAACTTCTATCACTGAAAAAGATAAAACTTACAATATCACTTCCAGCATGCCCCAAACCATACCCCATTTTTAAAATGGATAACTGACTGTTCAGTGATTGACAGTCAATATCTGCTCAAGTGCCATGAATTTTTTTTTAAACACTAATGGGCAACACCACTGCCAGAAGGACATATGCAGATGAATACTGGCCTATGGGATATAAAGTAAGCACCACACAGCAGGAGAGTACCATTTACAAGTTTCAGGCACTCTCCTAGCACAAAGCTCACTGCTAAAACCTTTATTATGTTAAGCCAGAAAGCTGTTTCAAGGTGCAAATGCTTCAATTAAGTCTTAATCTTTACCAAATGTGCTGTGTTTTAACATAAGGGTGGTGTGAATGAGAAGCTATTTCAAATCAGTCATAGCAACATTTGAGTTGGGCTTTGCACTTAGCCAAGAAAATCCAGGGACTGGGTCGCCATGACACCATGCATTTTTTCCTGCTGTAATCTAGTACACATACATTTAAACTACTAATTATAGTTGGTGTACAACTAATTAGTTTAGATGGGTAAACATGTTACCAGCTGGATTCATCTCAGCCACCAAATCACCATGTATTCTAGCATCTTATTGTCAAGCTTACCTAAAACTATCCTAAAAACTTTCAAAAGCAGGTATCATTTACTTACTCCTCTGATAACTTTTCCTATGCCAACTTTGAAACTCAGAGGTTTAGCAGCTTTCTTCTTTTTTGAACCTGAAACGGTTTTTAGGAGAAATTTATTGAAACGAGAACCATCTAGCAAAGTTAATCTCAAACATCCTCTTGAATTAACATACAAAGCTGGAAATAGTCAGTACACCATCCCGCCGCCCCCCCCCCCCCCCAAATTTTCCTTTCACCCCACCCCTCCAACCTGTGAGCAACAATTATCCCTGTACTGTGGGTACTCTTATACAACCCAGGGGACATCAGCACAACTCCCAAGACACCATTCCCTACTTTCTCCTCCCCCCAGTGGATGAGCTCTATGGCCACTATAAACTTTTCCATAGTGCTCTTCCCACTCATCTCAAATGACATGATTCCTACAAGATCAGCACTTTATTACAGGCTCACAGAATTAAAGTATCTAAACAGCCTCACAAGAGCAAAAAGGCTACAAAGTGTACACAGCGCTGCACAGACATGTAAAAGACGGTCCCTGCTCAGAGCTTACAATCTACTCAAGACAGACAACACAGTAGCTATAGACATGGGATACATATAGGGGGAATGGTAAGGAAACAAAGGAAATCAAGTGGGGTCAAGATCCAAAAGTGGCAGCGAAGAGGTGAGTTTTCAGTCTGGATTTGAAAATGGTTAGAGAAGGTGTTTACACGTACAGACTCAGGTAGTTTGTTCCAGGTATAAGGAGCAGCAAGGTGAAAGGAACAAAGTTTGGAGTTAGCAAAAGAGAAGGGCACAGATAGGAGCAATTTGCCAAAAAGCAGAGTTCCCGAGGAGGGGTGTAAGGAGAGATAAAGAGAGAAAAGGTAGTGAGGAGCTGCAGAGTGAATGCACTTATACTCAGCAGGAGAAGTTTGAACTGGATGCGGAAATGGATAGGGAGCCAATGAAGTGACTTAAGAGGGGTAATATGAGCATGATGAAGCTGGTGGAAGATTAGCTGTGCAGCAGAGTGTTGAACAGCTTGAAGGGGAGAGAGATGATTCAGAGGGAGACCAGCACAGTGTAGGTTACAATAGTCTAGATGGGGGGTGAATGAATGGATAGGGGTCTTAGTAGTGTGTTCAGAAAGGAATGGGTGAATTTTGTTGAAGATGTAGAGAAAGAAAAGCAGCACGTTTTAGCTATCAGTTTGATGTGTGTGGAGGAGAGAGAGGAGCCAGAGACGACCTAGGGAGAGTAGAGCATTATCCACAGAGATTGAGAAAGGAGGAAGGAGAGAGGAGGGTTTTAGGGGAAAAAAATAAGTAGCTCAGTTTTGTCCATATTCAATTTCAAGCAGCAATAGTGTAGTTACTCACCTGTAACAGGTGATCTCTGGGAACAGCAGGAATTTAGTCTTCACATAAGGGTATCGTTGGAGCCTGTGTGGGAATGCTCCATAGCGTTCAATAGGCTTTTGGGTGCATCCCACAGCACCTGCGTGCGGCCTTTCCATTTGAGGAGGAGGAGAAAGAGAGAGAGAGAGCGAGAGCTCCTAGGGGAGGTGGGTGGGTTGTGAAGACTAAATTCCTGCTGTTCCCGGAGATCACCTGTTACAGGTGAGTAACTATGCTATCTCCAGGAACAAGCAGGAATGTATTCACATATGGGGACTCCCTAGCTGCAGATGCCAGGGAGATGGCCCAAGGAAGTTGTTAGCCCTTGTGAAAGGGCCATGCTTCCCCGCATGGAACTCCAGCATCCTACCAGGGATGGTGGGTAGGAGTTGACTCAGTCTGAAAAAGGTGTTGAACAGCCTGACCAAACAAGGCATTCCGCCAGGAGTCCTTGTCTAAGCAGTAGTGGGCCGTGAAGGTATGTACCAAAGCCCTAGTAGCTGCTCAACAGATGTCATCGATAGACACAGAGTGAAGATGAGCCATTGAGGCTACCATGGCCTTCAAGAGGAAGGTTCTTACTCTCATTAGGCAAAGGATATGCATTGTGCAATCCAGTTAGAGTTCTTTTGGACACTGGAAGTCCCAAATGACTAGGATCAAAAGCAAAAAGTTGAGAAGATTTTCGATGTTGCTGTGTCCTCTGCAAGTAAAAGGCTAAAGCTCTTTTACAGTCCAAAGTATGAAGGTTCCTTTCTGCACTGGAGGCATGAGGCCTCGGAAAGAATACAGGAAGGTAAACCGCTTGGTTTAAATGGAAAAGCGAAACCACCTTTGGCATAAAGTGTGGATGAACTACCTAAGAACTACCTTATCATGGTGAACATAAGAACATAAGACATGCCATACTGGGTCAGACCGAGGTCCATCAAGCCCAGTATCCTGTTTCCAACAGTGGCCAATCTAGGTCATACGTACCTAGCAATATCCCCAAAAGACACAGGTTCCACAATGCTTGTACTGGGTCAAGCATGGATATCCTGGGTCCCTTTTTAATAGTGGTTTATGGACCTTTCCTCCAGGAACTTGTCCAAACCTTTTTTAAACCCGGCTATACTAACAGCCCTTACTACATCCTCCGGTAACAGATTCCAGAGTTTGATTACACGTTGAGTGAAAAAATATTTTCTCTTATTTGTCTTAAATAGTTTACCCTGTAGCTTCATTACATATCCCCTAGTCTTTCTATACTCTGATAGCGTAAACAATTGATCCACGTTTATCCGTTCCACTCCATTCATTAATTTATAGACCTCTATCATATCTCCCCTCAGCCGTCTCTTCTCCAGGCTAAAGAGCCCTAACCTTCTTAGCCTCTCTTCATAGGAGTAGCCTTCCATCCCCTTCCCAATTTGGTGGCTCTTCTCTGTACTTTTTCTAATAACGCTATGTCCTTTTTAAGATACGGTGACCAGAATTGCACACAATATTCAAGGTGCGGTCGTACCATGGAGCGATACAGAGGCATTATAACATCCTTTGTTTTATTCTCCATCCCTTTCCTTATGATACCTAGCATTCTATTTGCTTTCTTGGCCGCCGCTGCACACTGGGCGGAGGGTTTTAACATGTTATCCACGATGACTCCTAAATCTTTTTCCTGGGTGGTGGTTTCTAATGTGGAGCCTTGCATCGTGTAACTATAGTGTGGGTTGTTCTTTCCTAGGTGCATAACTTTGCACTTGTCCACATTAAATTTCATCTGCCATTTGGATGCCCAGTCTTCCAATTTATCCAGATCCTCCTGCAGTTTTCCACAATCCTCTTGGGTTTTAACAACTTTAAACAATTTTGTGTCATCTGCAAATTTGATAACCTCACTAATTATTCCCTTTTCCAGGTCATTTATGAATATGTCAAAAAGCAGCGGACCCAGTACAGATCCCTGGGGCACTCCACTATTCACCTTTTTCCACTGGGAATATTGGCCATTTAGCCCTACCCTCTGCTTTCTATCTTTTAACCAGTTCCCAATCCACAATAGTACACTGCCTCCTATCCCATGACTTTTTAGCTTCGCCAAAAGTCTCTGATGGGGGACTTTGTCAAAAGCTTTCTGAAAGTCCAGATACACTATATCAACCGACTCACCTTTGTCTACCTGTTTATGCACACCTTCAAAAAAACATATCAGATTAGTAAGACAAGATCTTCCTTGTCTAAAGCCATGTTGGCTGTCTCCCATTAGGCCATGACTATCTACATGCTGTGTAATTTTGTTCTTTATGATGGTTTCTACCATTTTCCCTGGTACTGACGTCAGGCTCACCGGTCTGTAATTTCCTGGGTCACCCCTGGAACCCTTTTTAAAGATGGAACCTTGTGTAAGGAGGATCAGCCACTATTGCTTGCAATTCACTGATGCGATGTGCTGATGTGATTGCAATGAGGAAGATGATGTTCCAGGAAAGGAATTTCAGAGATGTAATGGCTAATGGTTCAAAGGGCAGTTTCATGAGCTGCCTCAGCACCAGATTCAAGTCCCATGCCACCGGTGGTGGCTTAATGGGAGGCTTTGTTAAAAGAAGACCTCTCAAATCTCACTATGAGAGGAAATAGGTTGTCCACTTAGAGGCTTGTAAGAAGCTGCAATAGCACTAAGATGGACTCTTACTGAATTTGTCTTAAGACCCGCATTTGACAAATGAAGGAGATCCTCTTGCAATACCTCTGGAATCGATACTGGAGTGTTAAGACCATTCTGCGAGCACCATATAGTAAACCTTTTCCACTTAAAAGGCATATGAGCGTCTTGTGGAGGGTTTCCTAGAAACAAAGGATATCCTTTATCTGTTGAGAAAGGTTGAGATCCTGAAGCTCTAGGCCTTCAGCAACCAGGCCCTGAGATGCAGACTGGGGAATGGGATGCCACAGCATCCTGTTCTCTTGGGAGAGAAGATCTGGAGCAGATCCCAACTCCAGAGGTGGAGCTTGAGAGAGATGAAGGAGCAGAGGGTACCACGTTTGCCGTGGCCAACATGGAGCTATGAGAATCATATGACCTCTGTCTCTCTGAAGCTTGAATAGTGTTTTGGGGATGAGGGGAATGGGTGGGAAAGTATATAGGAAGTCCTGACCCCAGTGAAGGAGGAAGGCATCCCTTGCCCGACAATGTCGAGCTGGGATTCTGGAACAGAACTGGGGAAGTTTGGCATTCAGCGGACTTGCAAAGAGGTCTATGTCCGTGGTTCCCCAAATCTGAAATATTTGGGCAAGCTGGTCTGCATGGAGAGATTCTTCGTGTGGTAGCAGAACTCGACTGAGTTTGTCTACCCAAGAGTTTTGAATGCCTGGAAGATACACCGCAAGGAGATGAATCTGATGCTCTCTGGCGAGGGCCCATAGTCGCAGCACTTCGTTGCATAGCGACAGAGAGCCTGTTCTGCCCTGCCTGTTCACATAGAACATGGCTACCCGATTGTCCGTTTGAACTAGGACTGTCTTGTATCTGAGCTGGGCGTGAAATACTCAAAGAGCAAGGAAGAATACTCTGAGTTCCAGGAGGATGATGTGAAGCCAGGCCTCCTGTGGATTCCAGGTACCCTGGGTAGAAAGATTGTGCAGGTGGGATCCCCATCCCACCCAAGAAGCATCTGTTAGGGTGGCTTGGAATAGGGGTTGCTGGAAGGGAGACCCCATGAGAAGATTTTTTGAGCGATTGCCACCATTGGAGGGACGAAATAAGGCGGTCTGAGTTTGTTATTTTGTCCGACAGGCAACTTGAGGCCTGTGTCCACTGAGTGGATAAAGTCCATTGGGCTGCTTGCATGTGGAGGCGAGCATAAGGAACCACATGCACGGTGGATGCCATGTGGCCCAGCAGTTGTAGCATTTGAGCAGTGAGAAGGTTTGAGCACTGCTTGGGAAGCTAGCTGTATTATGCAAAGACAGCAGGGCTGCGGAAGGAAAGCCCTTGTCTGTCTGGTATCCAGATGAGCTCCTATGAACTCTAGGGATTGAGTGGGAGCAAGATTGGATTTTGGGAGGTTCATGACTAGTCCCAAATACTGAAGGAATCACACTGTGCGAAACAAAGCAGAGCTGGCTTCTGGCACTGTAGGGGCTTGAATAAGCCAGTCGTCTAAGTAGGGGAAGACGAATATTCCCAGAGTGTGGAGAAATGCAGCTACCACAGCCATACATTTTGTGAATAGTCTTGGTGCAGAAGCCAGGCCAAAGGGAAGAACCCTGTACTGGAAGTGCTTTCCTTGAAACAGGAATCGGAGGAATCTTTTGTGATTTGGATGGATGAGAATATGAATATAGCATACTTGAGATCTAGAGAACAAAGCCAATCCTGACTTTGAAAGTATGGCAGCAGAGTTCCTAGAGAGACCATTTTGAACTTCTCTCGGAACAGATATTTGTTCAATTCTGAGGTCTAAAATGGGCCGGTATCCTCCTTTTTTTCTTTGGAATAAGAAAATAAGGGGAGTAGAACCCTGTACCCTGTTGCGGAATGGGTACTTCCTCTATTGCTCCTTGCACAAGGAGTGTTGTGACTTCTTGACCTAAAAGATTGTCGAGAGAGGTCTGAGAATTGAACTGTCTTACCATTGTAGGAGGGGGCATGCTGTGATAATGAAGCTTGTACCCCTCTTGTACAATGGACAGAGTCCAATTTTCTGCTGTTATTTGGTACCATCTGTGGGCAAAATGACAACCTGCCTGGGATGTCCAAGGGTTCTGGACCCTTCAGGGGCAGGAAGGCGAAGTTCTCTAGAGAGGAGTCAATGCCCCTGAGGAGGCTGAGCCTGCTGAGCTGGCTGATGTTTTACCACTTTTGGCTTCTTTTGTCGTCTAGGTTGTTGCTGTTGTCCCTTTTGGGCAGGCTGACCTGGACGGTGTCCCTGTTGGGTATAGGAAGGATAAAATTTTTTCTTATTGAAAAATGTTTTTTTAGAGGATCTTTTCCTTGCAGGATTGGCTGTAGACTTGGACAATCTATCCAAAGTGATATTGTCTGCATCTCTCTCATTAGCCTTCTCCTGCCAATTCTTGCCAAAGAGATTTTCTCCCGTGCAAAGAATGTTTCCTAATTTATCTTGTACCCAAATTTCCAAGTCGGATGCCTGAAGCCAGGCAATCTGACGTGCACCAATTGTATAAGCAGAACCTCTGCTATTGCCCTCAAAACAGTCAAAGGCTGCACGATTTACTAACTTGGAAACATCCTGGGCATGTTTGACAAGAGTAAGACAGTCCTGTCTTTTGTCATCAGGAAGAAGGGGGCTCATAAGCGCCAAGTCTCCTGTGACCTCTAAGGAACTGATCCTAGCTGAGAGCATGGAAGCTTGAAAGCAGACACCCAAAGGCATCGAGAGTCCTGCATTCACGACCTGGAGGAATGGATGCATGTCTCTCTGCACTTTTCATCCTACACATGGCTGATTCCACTACCACTGAATGGTGTGGTAATTAAGATTTCTGAAAGCCAGGACAAGGTGGAACTCGATACATAGTATTGAGTCTCTGAGAATGAGGAGATGTGGTTAAGAGGTGTTTCCCACATTCTTAGCATAAGATCATGTAAGATCTCATGAATAGGCAAAGTAGCTGCCTCTTTGGGAGCCTTAGGGTATTGGAGAACCTCCAATTCCTTTGCCCTAGACTCTCTTTCAGGAGCTACTGTGATGAAAAGGCCTCTGGCCACATCACGGATAAAATCCTGAAAGGACATATCCTCTGGCGGAGACATTCTGCGCTGAGGAGAAGAGGAATCCTCTGGGAGAAGAAGTACTCTTGTATCAGCAGAGTCTTCGGAGTCATCAGACTCAGAAGATTCAAAATACCTCTGATCCCAGTGATCGTGCAGCACACGGTACCGGTATCGATCGAAGTCGGTATCAGGTTGCTCCAGTACCGATCTGTTGATGCTGGAGACAGATGCATGACTCTGTATGGGTGGCATACCCATTGACATCGATGCCGTCTGTACCCAGTATCGGTTGAGGTGTCTGAAACTGTTTCAATGGTACCGAAGCTGTGAGAAGAGCCGCTAGACTGCATTCGATAGACCAGAGATTTCTTGCTATCGATGCTGCCGATGCTTGGGTGTCAGTACCGGTAGAAGCAGCCTGAACCCCAGAGCATGGCGCCAGTAGATCTGCCGAGGTTGAGGCCTCGAGAACATCCTGGAGCCCTGTTGATGCTTTGGAAGCCGAAGCCTCCTGCCGGGGCAGTTTTGCCGGTGAAAATTCCTCAAGGGCAACGCCAGTGGCATCTTGATACTTAGGAGATCTACCCTTTGAGGACAGGCTAGATTTATGTCTAGTTACCCGAGATCCATGGGAGGAAGATGAGGCCCTGGAGGATGTCGATGGAACAGACACCGCGTCTGAGGGAAAAAGGGTGCTAAGCTTTGCAGCTCAATTCTGCCCACCCCTTTTTTGACATCATTCCACAGGAGAGGATCTCTGAAGTAGAGTGGTCAGGACCTAAACATTTGAGACACCAATCATGGGTGTCAGTGACGGAGATGGTACCGCCACACTTAGTACATTTTTTAAAAAAACACAGATGTTGGTTTTTCCATTTTTAAGGAAAAATTGGGCCTAGTGCCCAAAATGGCACCTAACACCAAGGAAAAAAGTTTCTGAAGTAAAATAGCTCAGATACTACAGGGTTGTTTTTTTTTTTTTAAAGAAGAATGAACTGGAGGTACCAGTATAGCGTCAAGGGAAGGCAGATGCAACCACAAAAAACAAAGATTAAAGAAGAAACTTTTCTGCAGTGACAGGGTATGGGACCTGTCGGCTCTGCAGAAAACGAAGAACTGGAGAGGGACAGTTGGAAAAGCAGGAAGGCAGCATGCAGGTGCTGTGGGATGCTCCCAAAAGCTTTCCTATTGGACGCTGGGGAGCATTCCCGTGCAGGCTCCATCGGTACCGACGATACCCATATGTGAAGACTACATTCCTGCTTGTTCCTGGAGATCCGGGCCTGGATTACCGGAGAGATTTCAGGTGTAGAGGGGTAGATCTGGGAGTCAGTGTAAAGATTGTTCTGAAGGCCATGGGAAGAGAAAGGTACACCAAGGGACTGTGTATATAGAGAGAAAAGGAATGGACTCAAGACAGATCCTTGGCGTCACTGGAAACTTTGGCAAGAGCCATTTCAGTAGAATGTAAAAGACGAAAGCCAGATTGTACAGGATCCAGAAGGGCTTGAGAAGTAAGGCCCCCCAGCAAATGATAATTACACTTACCTGGTAATTGTAGTTCCTGGAGGGTCCAGTTTAGTCCTCCACATCCGGGGTAGTGCACCTCCTCCTGCAGCACGGAGACTGGACCAATCAGAATCCTTTTCTCATGACATATCCTGCTGGAGCTTCCCTCAGCCCCCCAGTGAACTAGTAACAAAGCAGACTTAAAGAAATATAACATTAAAGATAGGAAACCTTATCATAACTAAACCTCCCAACTGGTACAATGACCCCCTCCCCAAACGAGGAAGCCAATACCCTGCAGATTGCTTCTGCCGGCAACCGGAGACAGCGGCAAGCAGCCGACCAAATAGAGGGAACCGACGTCACAGAGGAATACAGAGAAATCCTCGAAACCCTCACCGGAAGGATTTCGCTACCATGACTTAGAGGAATCACCGTCGCCCATACAAGAGCGCGCCGGAGGAAAAGGCAGTAAGAAAGCAAAAAGGGAGGGAAGGAGGACTAAACTGGACCCTCCAGGAGCTACAATTACCAGGTAAGTGTAATTATCATTTCCTGAGCGGTCCTCCAGTTTAGTCCTCCACATCCGGAATGTATCAGAGCAGTTAGGAATGGGCGGGACCCTGCAACCCGGCGCGCAAAACCGCCGACCCAAAGCACGAATCCCGAGCGGCCAACACGTCCAAGCGGTAGTGCTTGCTGAACGCATGGAGAGAGGACCAAGTAGCCGCCTTGCAAATCTCAACCGGAGGAACCAGAGAATGTTCAGCCCACGACGTCGCTTGTGCTCTGGTAGAATGAGCCCGCAAACCCAAAGGAACCGCATGTCCTTGCACCAGGTAAGCGGAGGAAATCGCCTCTTTAATACAACGAGAAATAGATGACTTAGCCGCTGCTTCTCCTTTCCGGGGACCGCCAAAAAGGACAAACAATCGATCCGACTTGCGGAAAGGCTCCAAAACCTTCAAATAACGCCGCAAAACTCGAACATCCAAACGATGCAGCCCCGCTTCCGAAGCCGCCGCGGAGTTAGAACGACACACTGGCAGAAAAACGGACTGATTCAGATGGAAAGGAGACACCACTTTCGGAAGAAAAGACGGAACAGGTCGCAACACCACTCGATCTCTAGAAAAAGACAAGAACGGTTCCCTACAGGAAAGCGCTTGCAGCTCCGAAATGCGCCTTGCCGAACAAATGGCCACGAGAAAGACAGTTTTTAGGGTCAGATCCTTGACCGACGCCTGCCACAGCGGTTCAAAGGGCGGACGAGCCAAAGCTTGCAGCACTAGATTGAGATCCCAAGGAGGAATGAGAACCCTGCGGGATGGTCGAAGGTGGAAAACGGCCTTCAGAAACCTTTGGACGTCAGCGTGCATCCCCAGAGAAACCCCAAGTACTTTACCTCTGCAACACGCCAGAGCCGCTAGCTGAACCTTCAAGGAACTGGCTGCCAACCCTTTATCAAAACCGTCTTGCAAGAAACTGAGAATCATGGAAAGAGAAGCCGTCGCCGCCCGAATCCCACGGCGCGAACACCAGTCCTCAAAAACGCGCCACACGCACACATACGTGAGGGAAGTGGACGATTTGCGAGATCGTAGCAAAGTAGATATAACCACTGAAGAATATCCCTTCTTCCTCAAATGAGCCCTCTCAATGGCCAAACCGTAAGCGAGAATCGACCCACGTGAGGCATCCGCAGGTGTCCCTGAATCAGCAGATCCGGCAGGACTGGAAGCCTCCAGGGAAGCCCGTCGAGCAAGCGAACCAGATCCGTATACCAGGGACGCCTGGGCCAGTCCGGAGCCACTAGGAGCACCAGACCGCAATGCATCTCGATGCGCTGAATCACCCTGCCGATCAAAGCCCATGGCGGAAAAACGTAGAGAAGCCCGTCCGTTGGCCACGGCTGAATGAGAGCGTCTAACCCCTCGGACATGTGTTCTCTGCGCCTGCTGAAGAACCGTCCTGTCTTTGCCGTCTGAAACGTCGCCATTAGGTCCATTAGTGGAGGACCCCACCGGCGAACTATCTGCGCATAAACTTGCGGGTGCAGCTCCAACTCTCCGGGATCCACCTGCACTCTGCTGAGAAAATCGGGCATGACATTGTCCTTTCCCACGATATGCGCCGCCGAAAACGCCGACAGACGAGGCTCGACCCACTGGAATAACACGTCGGCCTCGTCCTCTAAAGCCACACTGCCTGTTCTGCCCTGCCGGTTGATGTACGCTACCGTTGCCGAAATGTCCGAGAGCACCCGGACCGCTCGATCCTGTAAAGTCGTCTCGAAGGCCTCCAGCGCTCTCCTCACCGCCCGAAGCTCGAGCCGGTTGATCGACCAGGATGCTTCCTGGACTGACCATGTCCCCTGCGCAAAACAACCCTCGCAGTGGGCCCCCCAGCCGAGCAGACTGGCATCCGTTATCACCGGAACCCACCGAGGCTGTTCCAGGGGAAGACCCGCCTGCAATGTGCGGGGGCACCTCCACCACTGTAGCGCCCGACGAACCCGGATCGGGCAAGGCAACCGCTTGCTGAGCGATTCCGTCTGGTTTGACCAATGACGCAATAGGGCTCGCTGGAGCGGACGCATGTGAAATCTGGCCCAGGGAACCACCTCTAGAGTAGCCGCCATCGTCCCCATCAGGCGCAGGTACCACCAAGCCGAAGGAGCGGGCATCCCGAGGAAAGAGCGCACGAGACCGAGCAAGACCTGGACACGCCGGGGCGGTAAGCAAACTAAACCTCTCGCGGTGTCGAACTGAACACCGAGATATTCGAGACACTGCGTCGGTACTAACTGACTTTTCTTCGCATTGACCACCCAGTCGAGAGACTGCAGAAGAGACACCACTCTCTTGGTAGCCAGCACGCTCTCCTCCTCGGACTTCGCTCGAATTAACCAATCGTCTAGATAGGGGTGGACGAGAACGCCCTCCTTCCGCAAGGCCGCGGCCACCACCACCATGACCTTGGTGAAAGTACGCGGAGCTGTTGCTAAACCGAAGGGCAGGGCTTGAAATTGAAAGTGCCCCCATGGGAACGCGAAACGCAGGAAACGCTGATGCACCAACCGAATAGGAATGTGCAAATAAGCCTCGGACAGATCCAGAGAAGTGAGAAACTCCCCCTGACGCACCGCGATGATGACGGACCGCAGGGTTTCCATGCGGAAATGAGGCACGCGGAGACAACGATTGACGCCCTTGAGATTGAGAATGGGACGGAGGGAGCCATCTTTCTTTGGCACCACGAAATAAATGGAATAGCGCCCCAGCCCACGCTCTGCCACCGGAACGGGAACCACCGCCCCCAAGGCGATAAGATGATCCGAAGTCAATCGAATCGCCGCTTCCTTGGGTTGACCTCTGCTGGGAGACAGGACGAAGGATTCGCGAAGAGGACGAGCAAACTCCAGGGCATAGCCTTCCCGGATCACTTCCAACACCCACTGATCTGAAGTTATCCGAGCCCAGGCAGGAAGAAAATCCCGGAGCCGCCCACCGATAACTGGACAGGCCTCGGGAAGCCGCCTGGCGTCATTGCGGCTTTCGGGAGAAAGAGGAAGAAGGCGAAGAGGCGGCCGAGGAAAACCCTCTGCCGGCTCCCCGGAAGCCGCGAAACCCTTGAGAGCGGTACCCAAATCTACCACGCTGGGAACTCCACAAACGGGAAGACCGAAACCTCCGAAAGTCCCGAGACGGACCACGAGGGCCCAAAGAAAACCGACCAAGCTTGGGCTTGTCTTCTGGAAGGCGACCCCCCTTCGAGTCCCCCAGATCTTTCACCAACTTTTCCAGATCCTCGCCAAACAACAACTTTCCCTTAAAAGGCAACTTACTGAGGCGGGACTTAGAAGAAACATCAGCGGCCCAATTTCTCAACCAAATCGACCTGCGAGCCGCAACCAAGGAAGCCATACTATTAACCAATGTTCTAATTAAATCATAATGAACATCCGCCAAGTACGCCGATCCAGATTCCAAACGGGTCACTTCCAACAACTTATCCTGGTCTAAGCCGGGGTCATGCCCTAACCGCTGAGCCCATCTTAAACAGGCTCTAGCCACCCAGGCTCCACAAATCGACGCTTGCAGGGCCAAGGCATTAGTTTCAAAGGCCTGCTTTAACAAGCCATCCACTTTCTTATCCTGAGAATCCTTCAAAGCCGCGCTACCTTCGACAGGAATCGTCGTCTTTTTGGTAACCGCGGATACCAAGGCATCAACGCGCGGCGACTTAAACCTATCCTTATCCTTGTCCGCTAAAGGATACAACCGGTTCATCGTACGAATGCCCTTCAAACCGGCCTCGGGCTGATCCCACTCAGTCTGAATCATCTGCGCCACTACGCGATGCACAGGAAAAACTACCTGAGAATCACGGACGGCTTGTATGAGAGGATCCTCCAGACCTTCCTCCTCCACCGAAGAAACAGAGGCCAAATTGAGTGCCTGCAGAGACTCCGTAATCAACGGAACTAATTCCTCTCTGCGAAACACGCGAATGATCCGGGCCTGGTCCTCGGGATCGGGGATTTCCCCCTCTTCCAACTCGTCAACAATGTCTTCGGCACCTACCGCGAGTTCCGGGTCTAGCCAGTCGACGCCGTCACTCTCAAAGGCGAGTCGAGAGCGCTTAGGAGGTTTGGGGACCGGCCGTTGACCCTCCTCACCCAAACATGAGAGCAGGGACGACTGAGAAGGTCCGGCGTCAGTCAGCTTGCCCAGACGGCCCAAGCGAAATGCCTGATGCATCAAAAGGACAAAATCAGGTGAAAAATCAAACGAGGAAGTAGTAGAGATAGGCTCGGACAAGGGCATCCCCTGCCCCCTGGGCGCCACCGGGGAAAGGGGAGCCGGAGGGCCCGGGGACGCCTCCGTGTCCATCTGCTGGGCAGGAGTATCAGTTCCCTGCAGAGACTTGCCTTCTATTTGCGGATCAAAGTCAGGGGAGACTGACGCGCAACTTTTACAAACTCCTGAATCCGACAGAGCCCCTCTGCGGGACCCACAGACCAAGCATTGCGGCCTGGAAGACATGGAGCCGGGGAGTCACGAGGCCCCAACAGAAATAAAGGCCAACCCAACCAAGAAAATGGGACAAAGACCTGTGAAAAGGATCTCTTTTTTTTTTTTTTTTTTGTACCACCAGCCTCAGGAAAGAAAAGCCCAGGAACAAGGACCAAGTCGACTCCCACTTAAACCCTTAACTGTGAGAGCCCAGGAGCACGAGAAAACCAGCGGGAAAATAACAAAATGGCCGCCGGCACTGCAGAGTGAAGAAATAAAACGGCAGGAAAATAAAAAACGGAACCGCGCGATCAGCAACCCCGCAAAAGAAAAAAGGAAATAAATTTAACTGCAAAACTCACCCCTTGACATCGGAGGACCGATCGGCGACGAACCGCCGAGTGAAGGGAGCACTGCAGGACAGCCCCGAGCCGCGGGAAGAAAGCAAATGGAAAGCGGCAGCACGCTAGAGCTGTGAGCAGACTACAGCCAGCGTGCAGAGCCAGAAACAGGGCTGCCAATCAAGATCTCACCTCCGTACAGTCCAGGAGGGAGATCTACAAAGTCGCTGCCTTCAGCCCCCGTACAGACGGCCGGGAGAAGGAACGTGCAGGCTTGGCTCCTCAATCAGCCCCCCCGCAGACACTGAAGGTGAGAATTTAAAGGGACAGCTATCAAAAAAAAAGCAAAGTTATACCTCAGAGAACAAAATAAAATAGAAACCCCCTAACACTAACTAGGGTAACCCAAAAGCACTAAGTGAGCCCAGCACCAGGCTCACAAGTCCTCCTGCTGCACGGAGACTGGACACACTGGGGGGCTGAGGGAAGCTCCAGCAGGATATGTCATGAGAAAAGGATTCTGATTGGTCCAGTCTCCGTGCTGCAGGAGGAGGTGCACTACCCCGGATGTGGAGGACTAAACTGGAGGACCGCTCAGGAACATCAAATTGTGAAAAGTGCTCCGCCAAATCCAATAAGACAAAAATGCCCTTCATGCCACTGTCGCAGGATACACAAAAAAACCCCCACAAAACCAAGCAAGAACAACTTACCCACCAAGCATGCTTTCTGCACCAGAAGCTGTGGTGCCACTCCTTTTACCTTCATATCCTCCACCTCCGTCCAGAATCAGTAATCTTGGGGTAAGTACTACCATCTGAGATAGGAGGCTCTCTATATAAGTTTGAATCAGCACCCAAAATTTTCACATGCTTACACCCCCCCCCCTCCAAAACATGTGACCCAAGTTTACCATGCTATCTGCACAGCGGGGGCATGTCCCAATGACAGCAAATCCTGCCTATATGCCCTCACAGGTGCTACGTAACCCCTCATCAATCCTTTGAATTGCATCTACTGCAAACAAGCTCCCCTAAGACAGGGATGCGGGCAATGACTCACAGCAAACCCCCTTCCCAACATGGAAGGCCCAGCTCCGTCTCCCAGCGTTGTTCCCATGCCTCCAACATATGCTGGGGCAACAGGCCTACTATTTTCCCAATATTGGAGGGGCTACATCTATTTCGCTCTATCTTAAAATTCAAAAAATTGTTCAACAGAACGCAAGTTAAATTAGTTGCACTTATATAGACCTGGTTCAAGGAAGTAATGTAGAGGTGCATCTGCAAGTAAGCAAAGAAATGCCTTGGGTACAAAGTAAATTGTTTCTTCAGCTGTTGAAAAAAGCAGACACGTCTCTCAGAATCCAACACCTGGTGGATCATTTGCAACTTCCTCTCCCACATTCTAAAAAAAGGGCCACTTACATCCCCAGAGGAAACTGGGCATTCCCTCATAGGGTCAAATAACCCACCACCCATCTCTCAAAGCATGATGCACCAATCCCACTACCAGATTCCCCCAGATCCGGTGTAGGAGATCCTTACTATCAGTATGCAAAATTGTTAATAAACTGTAGGGATACACAAAAGCCTCAAACTCCCGTGGGGTAAAGACAAAAAGGTATAACCCAGCCAATACCGTAAATGACTAAGATGACAGGCTAGGTTATGTATATTCCCACATCTGGAAGATCTACTGCCCCCCCCCCTCCTGTCATCAACTACACTGCAGGATCTACAACTAACCCTAGGTTGCTTCCCCCTCCAGAGAAAGATCCCCAAATCCTCCTCCAAATTGCTGGACCAACACAAACAATTGTATCACATAAGATCTTTTGAAAAAAGCATCATACCAAAAGCTGCCACTTGTCCCAAAGGAGACTGGGAATCCTTGTCCCTGTCCCATATTTTAAGAAAGGACAACAGGCTCATGACATTTAAGGGGTATAATTTCTTAGGACACGTTGTTAGTTGAATAATACCTACATAATGGAAGGACGAGCTTGCCCACTGCTATGGGATTCCCGCAGTGAGCCCTGCACATCCAACGCCTCTGATTTATCCATATTTAGGCTCAAGTCAGCCAAACACCCATACCCTTGGAATGCCAAACAGGTCAACGACCATTGTGGATTAAAGACTAAAAGATTGTCTGCAAATGCAGACAACTTAAGTCTGGGAAACCACCTGCACCCCCTTTCAATCAGTACACTACTACACACCCGGCACAGAAGAGGATCAAGGGACAAAGCAAAAAGAAGTGGAAAGAGAGGGCACCCCTGCCTGGTACCCCATTGTAGTTCAACAGGTTTACATTTAATCCAACACTTTCATTTTACAATCCTGCAGGTGTGAAATAAATCACGAACAGAGAAACCATCAGAGCAAAGCTGAGGATTGAACAGGTATACTTACATATCTTTAAATCCCAGCATCATCATTCATCAGGTCATCAGTCTCATTTGAACGTGGAATAATCATCACAAACTAATCTTCACAACAAGTACAACACAAAGCAAATCTCTGACATATCATGTTTCAGACTAACATGTCTTGCTTTACAAAACCACAACTGCATCAAAAAGCAAGCTCCTAAGCTACTGTCTTACAAACAAGCCACAACAAATATAAAGCCACACAACCCATTCCAAACCAGATGTACATACTTAATTCAGGGAGATGCATAATTCAGATTAGCTGTATTTCAATTGTATCAGAGACGACCACTCAGGTGGGACCAACAATGGCATTCCGACACAAATAGCAGCCACAGCTGGTATAGTTCCCTTCAGCGGAATCCCTTTGCCACTGCAGCCAGTTGTGTCACCTGAGCAGGGGCCAACTGAGGCACCTTCACATGGGCCAAGTAGTCACGGACCCAGAATGGAGAAATCTACTTTCCCATGTACAGTCTTCAGTAGTATTACCTGAAGGCCAAACAGATCCTATTTGTATTTAACAGCTTTTCTATACCACTTTATCCTGTGGTCAAAATGGTTTACATTGGAACAGAACAGTATACATTTAACAGGGTGGTCAACTTGGAGAGATATTATAACAGGGAGTTTAACTAAGAAGTGGGTAGGAGAAGGTTAAGGGTGAATCAAGGGGGAAGTCAACTTGAAGGGATCAAGGGTGGGGGGGAGAAGAGGGGGGATACATGTTGGTTAATTATGCTTTGTCCTCTGAAAAGCAGTCTATGAACAAGTGAGTCTTGAGGGTCTTTTTGAAAGTTATGTCCTTTGTGGTCTGTAGCTTGTCAAGGACAGAGTTCCAGAGGGATGGTGCGAATAGGGAGAAGGCTCTCTTTGAGGTCATGTGTGTGTGTGCGTTTATATATGAGTATTTTGAGAGCAAGTTTGCCTTTCTGCTGTTTGATGTAAGTTTGAGATTGAGGGTAGGTAAATGATAGGCCATTGATGACTTTGAAAATTGTGAAGGTGGCTTTGTATTTTGTGTGTTCAGTTAGCCAGTGTAGCCGTTTGAGCGGGGGGGGTGGGGGGGGGGTATGTGTTCTGTTTTGTGTGCACTGCAGAGGATGCGGGCTGCTGTGTTAAGAGCAAGTTGGAGCGGGTGGATTGTTGCTTTTGGTAGGCCTTGGAAGATATTGCAGTGGTCGATATGTAGGAAGACCAGAGCCTGTAGAACGGTGTGAAAGTCATGGTGAGTTAGGAGGGGTTTTAAGGTGTTGGACTGTTTTGAATTTGTAATAGATGCTCCTAGTAATGTTCTTGATGTGATTTGAGAAGGATAAGCTTTGACAGAGTGTGATTCCTAAATAACAGACTTCTTGCTTTACTTGTAGCTGGGTACTATTGAGATTTACAATGGTTTGGTGGAGTGAAGTTGTCCATGGAACGGACCTCTGTTCTCTTAAGGTTTAAAGTCATGATATGATTTACAAGCCATTCCTTGATGGAGGTGAAGCATTTTGCTACGTTTGTGGTATCTGGGTTGGCTGTGTTGATGGGAGTGTAAATCATGACGCTGTTAGTGTATATGTAATCTAGGATGTTGTATGCTTGTATAACTGTGCAGATCGGTTGAAGGAAGATGTTGAAAATTAATGGAGAGGGCAGAGTCTTGAGGAACTCTGTGAGAGCCAGAGGGAAGGAGTTAACAGTCCAAATTGCTGGCATTTGTACTGCATGTGTCGTGGGATGCTATGGGTATTAGGTGACATCAAATGGAAAACAATGTGAGAAAAAACACACACACCACACTTATCTACAGAGCACAGGAGAGAAGACATCATTAGCATGGTTATGCCAGTATGGCATGGGGGGCCTCCTGAGGCCTAGTGTGGAAACTGTCAGAATATCAGAGAATTAATAAGATATATTTTCTATATTTCTTAAAAATAGGGGATGGGGACTTCTGGTGACGTCGCAGAGCGAATGGCTGCATTCTGGCTGGGTTCTGTCAGTGTCCTGCTAAATAAAGGGGGAAAGTGCTGATCCTGGTGCGGTGAAAGCGGGGAGTGGCAAGGAGCAATGGCCCAAGCGGCCCGTAAGAAGCTGGCAGGCTTTTGATCTCCCTATGTGCAGAGGAGGGAGAAAGAGGAGCAGGCGGCTGCTGAAGCAGAGGGGCCTAGCAGAATGGCGAGCTCGGAGGAAGATGAGGAGAGCGAGGAGCTCCAGGAGGCGGAAATGCCGATACGGGCATGTTTGCGGGCCTTTAAAAAGGATCTGCATGCTGAGTTGGTGGCGATGCGGAAAGAAATTAAGGAGTCGCTGGCGAGTATCCAACAAGACCTGAATGGCCTGGGCGAACGCGTGGCAGTGCTTGAGGACCACGTGGAGGAGTGTACAGGCGAGTTGCAGGCGATGGCAGCGGAGCAGAGCAAGTTGCAGAGACAACACGAGGAGATGACGGAGAAGTTGGAGGAGATTGAGGATCGGGCCCACCGGAACAATTTGTGAGTGAAGGGGATTGGAGAGACTGAGGCGTTTAAAGACTGCACGCAGGTGATCAGAAGGCTGTGTGCCCACATACTGGCCCTGGAGGGTGGCGCAGAGGCCGGAGAGCGGGAGATAGGGGTGGAGCGGGCGCACCGCAGCCTCGGCCCACAGAGAGATAAGCAGCCCAGGGATATTATCGCATGCATGAGCAGCTTCCCCCTGAAGGAGAAAATCTTGCAGATCGCCCGGAAGTATGGGTGGATTGCCTGGGAAGGAGCTGAGGTGGACATTTTCAACGATCTGTCAAAGGGGACTTAAGACAGAAGACGGGGGCTGTGAGAGGTCACTGCCTATCTCTGGGGGAGAAACTTGAGATACCGGTGGCTGTTCCCCTTCGGCCTGTTGGTGACTGTTAATGGAGTGTCCTGGAAAGTGAAGGAGGCGGAGGAAGCTTGGACTGTGTTGGGGGACTTGGGCTGTGAGCAGCTCCCCAAGAGCGTGGGAAAGGTGGGGGCTTTGCAAGCTGGAGGAGCAGCAGCGGATCAACGGCAGGAGGGCTCCCGATGGCAGAGGGTTGCTGAGAAAGGACGACGGCTGCAGAGGAGAGGGGAGGAAGGCAGCGCGGGGAAGCAAGTGAGCCCCATGTATTGATGTTGAACTGCTGCACATGGAACTTGACTGAGTGAATTGGAATGGAAGGCCCTCTGGACTCTGGCGTTGAAGGACTTGGGGGAAAGGGGGTGAGAAGGGGGTGGGAGCGAGTATGGAGGGGAGAGGGTGTGAGAGTGGGGAGGCGCTGGGGGAGGCGGGAGGGGGGTTGACTGAAGGAGGTGCAGGACAGTCAATCGGAAGGGTGGCAAGGAGGGAGAGAGGTGGGAGAGGGGAGGGGGGTGGGGGGCCGGGACAGGACACAGGAAGGGGGTGGGGGAGTGAGAAGGGGCAGGGTGCCTGATGCTGCGAGTGGGAACGATTAAATGTGCGGGGTTTGAACTCACCCACAAAGAGGAGATTATTGTACCGGGAGGCGGAGAAGAATGAGTGGGATGTGATTCTAGTACAAGAGACGCATTTGCGTTGTAGGGATGTGAGACTGATGAGGAATGCCCGGTATGTGGAGCAATTTTATTCATGTAGTCGGGAGGGGGGGTAGCGGTGTTGATAAAGGGGGTAGTGGGATCCAGGTGGAAAGAAGCTTTGAGGATGGGGTGGGGAGGGGATAGTTGTAGTGTCTGTCTATGGGCCGAATGGAGAACAAGTGAGCTTTTGGCAGAAGTTGAGAAAGTTGTTGGAGCAGCGGTGGGGGGGGGGGGGGGGGGGGGGGGGGGCAGGAGGGTGGTGGGAGGTGATTTTAATGCAGTTTTGGAGCATATGATGGATAGGGCATCGGGGCGGGGGGAGGGGAGGGGGAGAAACAGGAAGGCATTGCAGAGGGTGATGAAGTGTCTGAATCTGGTGGATGCATGGAGAGTACTGCATCCACAGAAGCGAGAATATACACACTATTCCATACCTCATAATAGCTGGAGTAGAATAGATATGATGCTTGTGGACCAGGAATGGATGTTGGGGGTGAGGGAGAGGGGGGGGGGGAATTATCCCGATTGCTTGGTCAGATCATAAGGCGGTTGAGGTGCGGTTCAATGGGAGGGGTCGAGAGGGGTTGAGGTTTTGGCGGTTAAATGAGGGTCTGTTGAAGCGTCCCGAGGTGATGAGAGATATTAGAGGGGGGATATCAAGGAATATTTGTCTGTGAACGATAATGGAGAGGTTCGGGTAGCAATGGTATGGGAGGGGCTGAAGGCAGTAATCAGAGGGAAGTTTATACCATGGGGGGTGTGCAAGAAACGGGAGCGGTATGAAAAGGAGAGGGCACTGGGGAAAAGGTTGCAAGAAGCCGAGGAGGTATATAGGAGGTCGGGGAGGGAAGGGGATAGAGATGTGATGGAAAAGCTCCGGGGGGAGTTGCAGGTGGAGAGGGTGGCGATGGAGTTGGCTTGGATAAAACAGCGGTTCTGAGTTTGGTAATAGGGCAGGGAAGATGCTGGCGCGGCGGTTGCGGAAGCGCATGGTGGCTTCTAGGATATATCAAATTAAGGGGAAGGGGGGGGGGGAGGTTTATTTTCGGGAAAGGGAGATACAGGAGAGATTTCGGCAGTTTTACCGGGAACTCTATGCAGAGGAAGGAGGATGGAAGGGGGGCGTATAGACCAGTACCTAGAGAAGACAGCTCCCTAAATTACCGGAAGCTCAGGAGAAGTTGGAGGCCCCGATTGGTAAGGAGGAAGTGGAGCGAGCAATCCAGGGGATGCCCAGTGGGAAGGCCCCGGGGTTAGACAGGCTGACGAGTATGTTTTATCGCATATTCAAGGATGAGGTGGGGGAGGTGTTGTCGGGTGTTTAATGGGATGTTGGAGGAGGAGGGGGGACCTGCAAGCAGGGATGCTGACAGCTGGGATCACGGTGTTGCCGAAGGGGGGACGTGATCCATTGGAATGTGGTTCCTACCGGCCCATTTCTCTATTAAATGTTGATGTCAAGGTCCTGGCTAAGATCCTGGCGGGGCGATTGGGGCCTTGGTTGCCCAAGGTGATAAAGGATGACCAGACAGGGTTTATCCCGGGCCGACAGGCAGTGGATAATATAAAGAGGGCAGTGGGGGTGCTATGGGAAGCGCGGTGGGGGGCTGAGGAGTTTCTGTTAATGTCAGTTGATGCCGAAAAGGCATTTGATAGGGTCAACTGGGCTTTTTTGATGGGCATGATGAGGAAAATGGGGGTGGGGGAGAACTTGGAGAAATGGATTAGGGGGTTATACAACGGACCAAGGGCAAGGGTGAAAGTCAATGGTTGTTACTCGAGGGATTTTAGCTTGGGACGGGGGACGAGGCAGGGGTGCCCTTTATCACCGTTGCTCTTTGCAATGAGTGTGTAGCCTTTAGCGGAGGTAATCCGGACAAATGAGAGGATTAGAGGATTGGAGAGAGGGGGGATTAATCATAAAATTTCTCTTTATGCGGATGATATTTCGCTGTATCTTGGCTGGCCGGAGGGATCTTTGCCGGAGGTAATGGAGGTGTTGAAGAACTTTGGGGAAGTCTCGGGATTTAAAATGAATGTTGATAAGACGGAGGTGCTGCGGGTCGGAGTGACACCGAGGGTGGAGGGGTTGCTGCAGGGTATGTACCCGTTGAGGTGGGTTAATCACACATTGCAATATCTGGGGGTGCAGTTAGGGGTTAAGTATGGGGATATGTATCGTTATAATTACCCGGGGGTAATGCGGGAGCTAGAGCGGGATTTGGAGGGATGGATGAAGCAAGACATGTCGTGGTTAGGCCGAATGGCAGGGGTCAAAATGAATGTGGTACCGCGGTTGCTGTACTTATTCCAAGCTCTGCCAGTGAGGGTGCCGGAGGAGGTGCTGCGGAGAGTGCAAAGGAGGGTATTTCAGTACATTTGGAATAGGAGGCCGCCGCGGCTTGTGCGGGAAGTGTTGTATGCCCCGAAGATGGAGGGGGGGGTTAGGGGTGCCTAATACTACGGATTACTATCGAGCGGCGCAAATACGGCATGTAATGGAATGGAGGAGGAGGGGGGGACCAGAAGCCCTGTGTGCAATTAGAGCGTACGCTGGTGAAGGGGGGTAGCTTAGATGCTTGGCTGTGGGCGGGGAGGAAGAACCGCAAGGCGCTGGGAGAGGGGTCGCCGGCAATGCAGCAGGTAGTAAGGGTGTGGGACGCCGTTCGGGGTCGAGGGGTTAGGGGGATCAATTCTCAGTTATGATGCCCTGGAGGGGGTGGAAACCATTTACCCCGGGGTGGGAAGGGGGAAGGTTCGATATATGGACGGGGAAGGGGTTAGAGTGTTTCTACCAACTACTGGATGAGGGGGAGATGCGGCCTTTCGAGGTGGTTCGAGAAGAGTATGGGCTTGAAGAGCAGGATAGATATGCCTATATCCAGGTGAGATCCTTTTTGCAGGGGGGTGGGGGGTTGGGGGTGTGTATGGGGGAAATGTCGGAGATAGAGGCCCTTTGGTATGGGAAATTTGGGTCGAAGGGAATGGCGTCTAGGTTGTATAAGGCAGTTCGGGAGGGGGCAGGGGGGAGGTTCCATTATATGGCGGAGTGGGAGCGGGACTTGGGGAGACCACTAACACAGGTGGAATGGAAAAAGATTTGGGATAGGGTAAGGGGATTGCCATGGGCGAGTAGCATCCGGGAAAATTGGAATAAGATTCTATTCCGGTGGTATTATACTCCGGAGCGGTTGCACAGGATATTTCCGGGGGTGGCGGCGTGCTGTTGGCGGGAGTGCGGGGAGGTGGGATCCTTTTGGCATATTTGGTGGGGATGTAGCAAGGTACAAAGTTATTGGGGGCGGGTCGTGAGTTAGAGCCAACAGTATTTGGGGGTGGAGGTGAGGAAGGATCCAGGGGTTTGCTTACTTTCATGGTGGGGAGCGGGGCACAAGGAGGTGGGGGGGACAATGGTACGAGGTGTCTGAGTGCGGCGAGGTGTGAATTGGCAGCTGCATGGAAGAGGGTGGAGGTGCCAACGATGGGGGAGTTTGAGGGAAGACTAAGACATGTTTTAATGGAAATGTTGACAGCGGCTAGGCGGGAGAGAGTGGAGAAATTCATGGATAAGTGGGGAGGTCTGTGGCGTGTCCTGGGGGAAGGGAGGGAGGGGGAGGGGGAGAGAGCTTAAAATGTGGGAAGGAGGGGTTGTTTGGATGGGTGGGGGAAGTGTATAGTATGGGGGAAGGGGTACACTGAAGTTGTGACATATGTTTACTGTTGTTCTAAGTTTTGATGAAAAAAAAAATATTAAAATACAAAAAAAAAAAAAAATAGGGGATGGAAAGACAGACTGGGTGGAAAGTTGAATAAGTGGGAAAAGGGTCAGATAACAAGGAATAAATCTGACAAAGGCCTGAGTAAGCACAGTTACTTACCTGTAACAGGTGATCTCTAGGAACAGCAGGAATAAGTCTTCACATATGGGTACGTCGGTACCGACGGAGTCTGCGCGGGAACGCTCCCCAGCGTCCAATCAGAACGCTTTTGGAAGCATCCCAACACACCTGCGTGCTGCCTTCCCCAACTGCCTCTCCTCAGTTAAGTTTTAAAGCTGAGGCAAAGAGAGAGAGAAAGGAAGGGAAAGATAGAGATAGAGAAATGCAACTCCTAGGGGAGGTGGGTGGGTTGTGAAGACTTATTCCTGCTGTTCCCAGAGATCACCTGTTACAGGTAAGTAACTGTGCTATCTCCAGGAACAAGCAGGAATGAGTCTTCACATATGGGGACTCCCAAGCTGAGATGCCCAGAAGGAGTCCTAGCATGTTGCGAATCTAGAAAGAGCCATGCTACTCCTCAGAACCTCAGGCATCCTGGGGATGGAGGGTAGGAGTTGAATATAGAAAAGGTGCTGTGGAACAGCTGGACTAGAACAGGACTTCTATAGAGGAAGACCCTGTATAGAGGGCATTTAGTAGTAAAATATTGCAATATGGGCCTCCCTTGTTGGCATTGCGAAGTCTACTGAGGTTCATATGGATCTGTTAGAAGAGCCAGTGAAAACATCAAGGAGTACCTCACTGAAGTAGAGGCAATAAAAGTAGAAAAAACAAGTGGAGGTCAGAACCCTTCAGGGTGGGAAAAAGCCCCAGGGGAAACTGGGGTAGTATAAAGAGGTAGGGCTTCAGCGGAAGACGCAGAAGGTACTATTAGACAAAGCTTAAGCTGTTTTGGTCCAAGAACAGTACAATCCTAGGACCAAAAGAAAAATGAGTCTGACCCATCTGGACTGGCAATGGAATTAGTCCATGTAGGAGAGAAAGGGCATGGAGACCCCTGTATCTGATAAGAAAGTAAGGACAGACTTAGGAAGCGCTAAGCTTTAGATTAACTGAAGTTCCGCAATGTCTTTCCTAAATGGGGTCAATTAGGAAAGAGAGGTACATGGAGAGCTTCAGAGGTACCTAACCCTGAAAGGTTATGGTGAGGAAAACGTTTGTTAATTACCACAGGAAGTGGTTATATGTGTAGAACCCTAGTTATGCTGGCACAGCATTGATAGGGGTAGTGCCCATCTGTCAGGATCATATAGGAATGTATGGATATCGGAACCTAAACAGACAGACAAGTATGTGGATACATATCTACCTAAAAGATCTCTCTCTCTCTGTGTATATGTGTATATATATATATATATATATATATATATATATATATGTGTATATATATGTATATATGTATATGTGTGTATAGATGTGTATATGTATATATATGTCTCCAGGTATGTGGATGGAGAGATGCCTATAGAACTAGATCTCCCTAGGAATATGGGGAGAGAGAATGATTCATCTAATAGCAAGAAGGGTGATACCTGCTTGAATAGATGCATAAAGAATCTTCTTTCCCTGGTTATGACTGACAGAGTCAGAGGAATGGTCTCCCTGACAAGAAGGAATCTAGATTCCTTTCAGAAATCGAGCTCTTGAATAACCAGGATGGCCTACGTGAAAAATGCAGAGGATAACTTCAGTCTGCAGGCAGCAAGTCCAGATCTCTCCAGAACTGCAGTATGGTGATTGTATGGAGGGTTCCAGCGGAATAAGATACCATAGTGACCTGCCTATAAGGGCAAGATAGGTATCAGGCGTCCTTGAGCTGCCACTGAAAGAAACCTCTCTCTGGCGAGAGTCCAAAGGAGATATGGGGCAAGCCAGGGAATTGGCCATTCTTTAGGTTTTCACGTGATGAAAGGCCTGTGTCTTATGTCTCAAAAGAGATTTTAGATGAGATGGCAAGGGTAGGGAACACCTACCAGCCATGGAACATGACTGGGGGAACCCCTCCTAACCATCTGGGGTTATCTGCTAGGCAGAATATTAATGCTCTCTAGCAAGGGCCCATAGTGCAAAGCTACTCTGTAGAGTTGCAGAGAGCATACTGCAGGTTGGTTAGAAGAAAAACTGACTGTTTAAAGCCAGTGGGTAACTTAACTATTCTGCCAAGGACAAGGGGGCAAAGAATAGAAGTTAACCAACCAGTCTGTGATAATAGGGTTTCCAAACAAGGTTAATAACCTGTTTGTGGTTTAGCACTGAGGCTAGAAGGATTGCTAGTGGAGGGGAAACCCTGGTTGTATGGTGAACAGAACCAGTGGCTTAACCACTAGGAATTGCTGTATGTGCAGCAACTACCAGGGCAGCGGAAGAACATTTCTTTTCCCCTCCTTTCTTAGATTGGGAAAAAGAAACAGACATAGTAGGACTTCCTATTGTCTGATGAGCTGCCCTAAGGTAATAGAGGGGGAGACAACTCTGGAAGGGAGAATCCCCCTGTGGAATAGGTAGCTGACCATAGGGGCTTACCAGTGTAAAAGAGCCACTCTTACAAACCGACTGTTGTAGTAAGAGGGAGGTAAGACAGAGTTGAAGGAGACTGACTATGCAGGAAGTCTCTGAAAGGTAAGATGATACATGCCAGTACAGGGAAAAAACTGTCTTATTGATAGTTGTCACTTCTCTTTTCCCCAAAGAGGAAGAGAAACCTGTTAAGTATGGGCATGATCATCATAAAGACTCAGAGTAAAAGAAAAGATGTCTCGTGAAGAAATATCTAGAAAAGGTTAGGATAAAATTAGTGCAGATACTTCAAGTGAAAAGAAGCAGACTGGCACTCTAACCACCAACCAAGAGAGGTAATGATCTATTTGAAACCCTGTGACTGCTGGGTTTGCTGATCCTGTTGAGGTTGTGGTTTCTTCAGACCAGGGCGATGTTTCCCCTGTTTGGGAACATCTGTATGATGGGCAGAAGATGGATAAAATTTTCCCTCTAGGGGAAGAAAGTTTGGTAAGACATTTCCTACCAACTGGGAAAGAGGAAGGCGTAGAACATCCTCTGGAAACAGGAATGTCAGTGGTTAACTGAGCAACTTGGAGTAAAGACTCCTTGTTAAAGAGATTTTCTCCAGTGCAAGGAGTATTTCCCAGTCTTTCTTGTGCCCATTTGTCCAACTCTGAAACCTGGAGCCAGGCTTTACGTCGTGCCCCTATAGCTATAGCTGAGGTTCTGCTAACAGACTCAAAGGAGTCTAGGGAAGCACGAGTAAGGATCCTAGAGATATTTTGAGCATGACTAACCAGTGAGGAATAGTCTGCACTTTTGGGCTCTTGAAGAAAAGGAGTCAAACACAATAATTTCTTTGTGACCTCTTCAAGAGATAAACCCATATAGAAAATATATGAGAGAATTCTTGCTGAAAGCATGGATGCCTGGAAGGTTTGGCATCCAAAGGCATCTAAAGTCTTAGACTCACGACCTGGCGGATAAGAAGAGTGCTTTTTAGTACTCTTAACCCGCCTCATTGCTGATTCTACAACAATGGAATGATGAGGAAGTTGAGTCCTTTGAAAACCTGGAGAGGAGGGCACCTGATATAGAAGATCAGTTGCCCTAGAAGGTGGGGGTACCATTAAAGGAGCTTCCCACATTCGTAGGAGATGATCCTGCAAGGAATGATGCAAAGGAAGCATGTTCTCCTTTGCTCTCCCAGGAATATACAGGGATTCTGTATTCCCTTGTGTAGGATCCTGTCCAGGTATAGGAATGGCAAGTGATTTTGCCATATCCAGGAGAAAAGCTTGAAAAGAAAAATTCCCAGAGGGAAATCCTTTTGGACAGGCTAGATCTGTTGAAGAACTAGCATTGGCACCCAGGGATCTATCCAACTTTATAGGAATATAAGATCCTGAATGGTGGAGTATGGGATCCTTAGAGGATGGTTGCCGGTACCGTAGGAGGTCGGGACCAGCAACAGTCGGTAGCATATCGTCCATGCCAGGAATCTATTCCAGACTCGGTATCGAGGGAAGCGAGCCTGATGAAAGAAGCATGGAAGGTACCGACAACGATGGTAAAAAGGATACCGGTACCGACTACGGTACCGTATCCAATACCGGTGGAAGGCGGCCAGCCGGTGACGGCTCTAACGGTATCGAAAGAACCGTCAATGCCGCACATGGACCATCGGAACCGTGCCTTTGGTACCGTCTGGTGTCGGTACCAAGGCGAGTCAGTACCCAGTCCTCCAGACTGGAGATCGATTCCAGACTCGGCATCGAAGGAAGCGAGTCTATCGATGGACATCTGGAGGGTACCAACGTCGGTACCGGGATCGATACCGATACTGGAAGGTCGGTCTGCAGCATATCCAACGGCCCCATAGGTACCGAGGACGCCAGACTACGATCCTTGGTGAGGAATGTTTCATCCAACACCATTGCCAATGCCGGGGTATCGGTACCGCTCGAAGTGGATGCCACCACCGAGCATGGCTCAGGTATGTTCTGTGAGGGGTGTATCTCAGGAACAACCTGAAACCCTACACAGGCTTTGGAGGCCGAAGACTCCCACCGGGGTTTTAAAGCCAGTGAGTTCTCAAGGGCAAGGCCAGAGGCATCTCTATGCTGTGCATGAGATCTACCACTCGAGGACTGGCTAGTCTTAAAAGACTGTTTTTGGGTTACCTGATCCCGTGTAGAAGAAGAGGTGGGTCAGTGCCCTGAAGTTGGATGGGGACTGCGTATCGAGGGGAACTCGATGCTGAAGACTTCTTCCCACAATACTATTGCAGGAGGGACACTCCTGAGGAAAGTGGTCAGGACCCAAGCAGGATAGACACCAATTATGAGTGTCTAAAATAAGTTTACCGCCACAGTTTGAACATTTCTTAGGAGTACTGGCTGGCGTTTCCATGAGGAAAAAAGGGGTAGGCCTAGAAGGCCAGGAAAACCCTTTCAGACATTAAGAGGAAAAAGTTATTCCCTAACAGGAATAAAATGAAGAAAAAAAGAAAAGAAACACCGGCGGTACCGGTGGCGTCGGGGAAGGCAGCCGCGACCACAAGAAAACTAAAAAATAAAAAGAATTTTCTGCGGTGACAGAAGGATGTCCTGTCGGCTCCGCGGAAAAACGAAAACTGAGGAGAGGCAGTTGGGAAAGGCAGGAAGGCAGCACGCAGGCGTGTTGGGATGCTTCCAAAAGTGTTCTGATTAGACGCTGGGAAGCGTTCCCGCGCAGACTCCGTCGGTACCGACGTACCCATATGTGAAGACTCATTCCTGCTTGTTCCTGGAGACCATGCTTATACACGAGGCCATAAGGGTCAACAGGTCAGCAGGAATGGGAGTGCAGATATGACAGGCCAAAGGAAGGAATGAAAGAGAATCCAGATGCCTGGAATCGAAAGCAAAGGGACTAATTGGAAAGAAAAACTATATAAGGGGATAGAACTTTTTAAAGACTGGGAATTTACACCCCATTTTCTGAAGAAGGTGGTCTGTAAATGTCTACTGTATGTCTGCTAATGAGCGAGTGTGTATGATTTTGATTGTCTGTGTGAAAGTTTCCTTAGTTTATCTTTGAGTGTATCTCAAAATCATATATCCTTTTCTCACTGTGCTAGGATCTGTCAATAGATAGGAAATCTTAAATTACTTTATAGCTGTAAACTTGTAAGAGGGTGAGGGAATTCTCCAAGTTACTTTGTATTTAGCTAGTTTGGGTTGTGCTACCTGTATGTTTGCTTCTGTGATATAAGAAAAAGGATTTTATTTGTAAGAAGAATCTGAGAATTTTGTGCCAGGTACGAGTATATTCTGCATGAGGTGTGGTTTATTGGGAGGAGGTGGTAGGCCCTCCCTGTATGCAAGGTTTTGTTGCCCTCTTGCATGGAGGAGGGGTGGCATCCACCTGGCCAACGGATTGCCCCCCCTCCCCCCCCCGGTTCTGTACAACTCCTTGGGTCTGGGTGTATGGGGATGATTTGGTGGGGCCTATCTTAACTTGAAGTTGTTGGTTGGACAAGTAAGACTTGAACCATTTCAGAGGATATCAGTTAGTCCAATTGCTTGTGGATGCTGAATGATGAGATTGTGTGGTACTGAGTCAAATGCTGCTTTTATATCCAGGAAGATGAGTATGAATCCCATGCTAGGGTTGTTAGTGCCTTTCATTAGGCTGTCCAGTAGTGCAGTCATAAGGGATTCTACTCCGTGGTAAGGTCTAAATCCGTATTACTGGGGATCAAAGGGGGGGAATGTGCATCTGTGTGATCCTGGAGCTGCTGCAGAGTGATTTGTTTTCTAGTATCTTGGCCATGAAAGATAGAACATCCAACAACATCAACCAGCCAACCTTTTTCTTACTGGGTGGATGGAGGCCCTTTTGAGTTCTGGGGGTATGTATCCTTGTTGTAGTGAAAGTTGGGCGAGTTTAAGTATTGTTGATGTGAGTTCTTGTCTTGCAACCTTGATCCAGCCAACTGGGCATGGGTCAAGTGGAGAGGTGGTTGTATTGATTGCTGGAGATAATTTTTTCTAGGTGGTCTGAAGTGACTGTTGTGAATGTTTTCCCAAGTGTTTTGAGGCTTTATCCATTGCAGGTCTGTTGTGTTGGTAAGGGTGATCTTGTTATTGCTGTAGGAAGATATTAGGTTCTGGAAATAACCTCACAAATGATGGCAGACTAAGTTTGTTTTTTGTGCTTGCTGGGTTGTCTTTAGTTAAGGATTTGACTACTCTGAAGAGCTCTCTGGGGCGATTATGTGAGCCGTGGATCCGTTTTGCATAGTACTTTTTTTGCTTGATGTGCAGCTGATTGGCATTCCTGTAGCTTGGTTCTATAGGTGTTTAGGCCGTCAGTTGATCTGGTGTTTCTCCATTTCTTTTTCAGTGATTGACTTTGCGCTTCATGTCCTTTAATTGAGGTGTGTACTATGTTGCTGCTTTATGTCTTTTGCAGTGGCTGGATGTGTATGGTTTTGTTGCTACTTCTGATAAAGGTTTTATTCCATTTTTGTATGAGAGAATTAATGCCTTCTGGAGCATCTTGTAGTTTTGGAAGGATTTTTTCAAGTCATTCTTGTCTAAATTGTGGAACCTGCGCAAGTAGGATTCGGTGATGTGTTTCTGATCACACGTGTTGTGTGGCGTGTCAATGGAGATCATTTTATGATCCAACCAGGGGATATCAATTGTAGTGGAGGCATGATTAGGTAGGTTTTGAGGATATTTTGTGATAGGAAGATCATGTCCAGGGTGTTTCCTTTGTGGTGTGTATACTGACGAGTTGTGCTAAGTCCAGGGCTTCTGTTGCTTCAAGGAAGGCTTTTGAGTGGTTAGGAGCTGTGTATGTGAGATTTAGATCTCCAAGGAGCATAAGGTAGTTTTGTGATCTGTGGTTGCATAGTGTTTTCAGTAGTGTGTCTAGCTGTTCCGGGTTAGCACTTGGGGATCTGTAGGCGAGGAGGATTGTAATGTAGCCATTTGTTATTGTGTCCATTCTTTTGTCTGAAGTTGTGTGTGAAGAAGCAGAAGTTCAGGTGCTTCTTGGCTAGGATGAATATACCTCCACCTCGTCGATATGTCCTTGGGAAACTGAAAAGGTGGTGTTAGTTGGTTCAACAGGATGTGGTCTGTCTCAGTGAGACATCCTTTGTGTCTCAATCGTGGTTATGTTATTGTCATGTAGGAGATGTGTTATGAGTTGGATTTTATTTCTTGCTGATCAAACATTAAGGTGCATTTTAGGTGTGAAGTGTTTGTGTGTTTCTGTAGAGATGATGTATTTGAGTGTGTTTGTGTTTTGATTTGGATGATGTTGTGTGGGTCTGTGTGTGTCTTTGAAAGGTCAGGGGTGTAATACCGAGTGGATATGAGCTGGATTTGAGTATCCCTTTGTAGTCCCCTTGTCTATTTTGAATTCCAACCACAAAATTTAGAGCCTTGTGCGCCTTTCAAACACCGCACCAGCAATTTCCCACTTTTGTCCCTAAATTGATAAAGCCTATAATTATAATGCAACAGAGACTTCTTGGCTCGCTGGTGCAAGACTTCATTCAGAGAAGCCTGGGTTTCCATCAGTGCAGCACGCTTAGTCTCCATGGGGACCCATGCGTACCTTCCTATCCTCCTCACCGACCTGCTTTTCACAAATGTTAACTCTTAATGCTCAAGTTCCTTCTGTCGACACACCGAATATGCTACAATATTACCTCACAAGACTGCTTTTGCTGTTTCCCAGAAAGGCTCTGGGTCCTCCTAATGCAAACCATTGTTACAAGCAAATTCAGTCCATCTGCCCCTCAAGAAAGGAACAAATCATTCTTCATGATATAGCTCCAGTGGGAAACACCAGACTCTACCCAGTCTATCCTCCCTGCCCTCCACTGCAAGTCTACCCATATCAATGTACGGTCAGATATTTCTAAGGTACTAATCTAGGAGGATTCCACTGTAGCAAACAGTGGACCGGATATCAAAAGGTAATCCATGTGTAATTAGGTTCTGTGTGCCCTAGACACACGGGTATAGTCCTGCTCTAAGGGGCATAGCACTCACCAAACACCAACCAGCTCTTTCTAGCCTGTGTGTTTCATACTCCTCGTGGTACTACTCTGCCCTATACCCCAGCCCTGAGAGGTGTCCATAAGGGCATTCATCACCCCATTAAAGTCCCCCCCCCCCCAATAATTGAGTCCTCCAAAATCTGGTCCAGCAATGAAGCTATTTGGGGAAAGAAAAATGGATCAAAGACATTGGAGCCATTTAAATTGCATAAAATGAATTCACAGCCCTGAAGTTTATCCACCAGCAATAACATCCATGGGAGTCCGAAATTGTTTGTGAGCAAAAAAGATAGTTTTCCTAAGCAAAAATAACTATCCCTCCCTTTTTTATTAACTGCAGGGGCCCCAAAATACATGACCCATCCATCCTTATTTTAACTTAGAATGCTCCTCAGCATTTTGATGCGACTCCTGGCAATATCTCCTTTATAGCGAAACAAAGCCCTAAAGAACCTTATGGCGTTTGACAGATCCCACTCCACACACCTTGTAGGAGCTGACCCTCCACCTACTTCCCAGATATAGTTAGCTATTCAGCACACAACCATTAGGTTTACTCCAGATGGTAATGTCCCCCCAACCCACAGCAACCTTCCCAGTCAAACTTCCACACCTGCACACACACTAGTTACTGTGACCCCATCCACTGTCACCCAGACCAAAGAATTCATACCCCCCCTACAATTCCAGTCCCCCCCCCCCCAAACCTTACCGCACCCCCCCCCCCACTACCTCCATCACGCCACTCGTAACTCCCTAGTTTCTGGCAGTCACAAATCGATGTGCCATGCCAAAAGGGGCCTTCTGCAGTAGCACACTGTAGTGCTTCACAAAAGTGCTCAGACAACCAGGCAGACACCTTACAGATGTCCTCCAGAGACACCAAGGCAGACTCTATCCAGGAAGAGGTTTGTGCCCTAGTGGAGTGAGCTTTGACTCCCTCCAGCATGTGCTTTCCAACCAGAAGGTATTGCCTCCTTAATCCAGCAGACAATGATTTGGCTACTGCTTATCTTTTCCATGGACCACTGAAGAGATAGCAATCATTAGCTCCTTTCATCAGTTGGGCTAAGTAACGCCTTCCTCATATCCAGCAGATGAATACAGAGGTCCACCTGAGGGTACTAGTCCGAGGAGGGCAGCAATACTGTGATCTAATTGATAAGAGAAAGACCCTGTGGAAGAAATTACAGCACACTTCAAGGAAATCAAAGTTGTTGAAGGACCAAAAAGGGCACCCTGCAGGACAAGTCCTGCATGTCTGACACCCATCTGGCGGATGGGGGGGCGGAAGACCCTTCAGCACCTTTGGGAACAGAGACACTCCACTGGGGAACCACTGGATGCAGACAGATCTGCTAGGTAAGTTGAAGATATCAGGGTGTACTGCCAAGGACTTACTTTGAGTATGCCCCCAGTAGCACACTAAGGCTGCTACCTGAACCTTGAGTGTTCAGGACCAAATGCTGGTCCAAACCCAAACTTTAAAGACAGATAATATGATAACTAAGTCTACCTTCCTGGCCTCTAGAGGCAGAGAAAAACACCTCTCGAAAGCATTCCATACCCTCACAAACTAAGGAAGTCTAGGCCCTATGGCCTTTGAAAAGGGTATCCATTACCACACACAAATTGCCTCCCTCAGACAACCGTTGCCTCAAGGGCCAGGCCATAAGTGATAAGAAAATAGAGTCCATCGACTGGGGACCTTGCTGAATGCAACCCTTCTCTTGAGGCAATAGGAGCAGGGGCTCGGTAAGCAGGTTCAGGAGACTTGTGTACCATGGTCTGTGTGGCCAATCTGGGGCTACCAGCATCACAAAGCCTTGGTGAGAATCCTACACAAAAGAGGCGGCTCAAAGGCTATGGAGTAAAACATACAAAAGTCCCTTCTGAGGCCATATACGAAAAACAAAGCCCGCTGCCCACAGGTCCCACTTTGGCATTTGCCTGAGTCAGGTTGAATACTGGAGGCCACACCTCTACACTATGGGATGGAATGTACGAGGACTCCCCTCCTACTTGCCAGAATCCAGTGTTTTGATCCAGGAAGCCTGCTTGCTCTGTGGGTTGCTGAGAGAGCAATCAGATGTTCCTCCACTAAACTACACAATTTCACTACCTCACTATGGTGCTGTGGAGTTCCACCCTACTTGTTAACATACACTTCCCACCATGGCAGTATAAGGAACAGTACATTCAGCTTTGCTCACTAAAAAGGACTGAAACTTCTCCAAAGTCAGGAGAGTTGCCCTGGCCCCTAACCGAATGATTAGCCAGGCTGCCTCCTATGGGTGACTATCACCCAATCTGATGCTTCCAGAGGCATCCTGACCATATCAACTCTTCCTTGATGTCCAGAGGGAGAGTCCAAACAATTGAGTAGAGGGACCATAGACAGCAGATACCTCTGCAGAGGGCCCATGTCTGTTTCAGCCCAAGGGACCAGGTTCCAGGACATATGTCATGACTCTAGGAGTCGTCTCCGACTCTTCAGGCCTGGGACTGATAAAACATTGAATTTCTCAAGTGTTTTACAGCTTGAGACACCTCTCCAGTATGAGGAAACAACCCAGGAGAATGTTGAACCAGGAAAGCATCAGGCTGTTTCTTGGGGTAATCACTAACCCCTACCATTAACCACCCATCAGGGCTGTCTCTCCTCTGGAATTCTCCAAGGAGACTGATCGAATCAGCCAGTGGTCCAGGTATGGGTGAACCCTAATGTTTTGCTTGTGGAGGAATGCTGCCACCACCACAACTTTAGAGGAGGTGTGAGGAACAGTGGTTTGGCCAAAATGCAGTGCCTGAAATTGGAAATGACTTAAGACAGAACAGAGTTATTGGTGGTGCTGCTCCCAGATGGAAATATGAAAGTTGGCCTTGGAAAGATCCGATAGCCTTCATGCAGAGTTTGGTATTGACCGCCTTCAGATCCAAGACAGGCCAGAAGGATCCTCCCTTATTGGGCATCACAAAATTGAATAACGCCCCTGACTCTGCTCTATGCAGAGCATAAGTAGAATAACTTGCAACCCAATAGGCGATTCCGCTGTCTCTCCAATCTTCGCCCGTGCCTCACTTCTGCTTCACTGCACCTTTCCTCTCCCAATCTGTTTACTCTTTCCCGGTCCTCTCTCTCTATTGGTCTCCTCAATTGCCGTTCCCTACGAAATAAGACCCTTCTTATTCAGGACCTAGTTCTTCGGTCCTCTTGATCTCACCCTTTTTACAGAGACGTGGCTCAGAGACGGCGAAGACGCCCTTCTAGCACGTTGTCTTCCTCCAGGGTTCTCTGCTGTTTCTGTTCCACGTCTCAGTCGGTCGGGTGGTGGTGTGGCTGCTATCCTCCATCCGACCCTGTCCTTTACCCAGATTTTTTCCTCATCACTACACTACCCTGAATCCCTTCTGCTTTGCCTCCATACCTCTCCTCGTATTCACGTACTCCTTCTCTACTCCCCCCCCTGCTCTTCGCTCTGAGCTCTGGGATGCACTTCTATTAACTATTACTGATGTCTCTTTAGCTTTTCCCCATGTACTTATATAGCAGGTGATTTCAACCTTCATGTTGATGCCCCCACCTCTTCTAGGGAACTCTTTTCTTTCCTTTCTCCAGGATCTATCCCTCTCGCAGCATGTCACTCTTCCTACCCATCAAGCCGGCCACACTCTTGACCTACTCCTCACGCCCTCTTCTTCCTCGCTTATCCTTTCTAATCTCAGCTCTACCCCTCTTCCCTGGACGGACCATGTCTGTCTTGCTATCTCCTGTTCATTTCCTAGTGACTCTTCCTCTTCTCCCCCACCTCCCCCCTTCCGTCCCCGCCAAAGCGGCTTTCACGTGCCCTCACTCCTCTTACACTCCAGCAGTTCCCCGCGGCTGATGATTTTTTGCCTTCAAACTTTCCCCTCCTTTCCCCTGATTCTCAGGCAACTCTTTGGTCCTCCTCGTTGTCCACTACCCTTGATCATATAGCCCCTCTACGTCCCCGCCCACTCCAGCGTCGCCCCACACACCCCTGGTATCATAGCGGTCTCCGGCTACTGCGAACTCACCTCCGCAGAGCAGAGCGATTGTGGCGCAAGGCTCCCTCTCCGGCGACCTTAGAGGTTTTTCAATCCCACTATTCCTATTACCGCTCCAAGATTCACTCTGCCAAACGCTCTTTCTTCTCCACGACCATTTCCAATGCCCCTAACCAGACTCGACACCTCTATTCCGTTTTCCAATCTCTCATCTCTTTACGCACACCTACATCAGACCCCTCAGCTCATCCCCTTCCTCCTCCCTCGCATCTAGCTTCCTTCTTCTGCGATAAGGTTACTTCTCTAAGAGCATCCTTACCCTCCTGTCCCGCTCCAATCACTTCTCCTCCCCCTGTCCCTTCTCCCCCACCTGTCTCCCAGCTTTCTCACTCCTGGGCTTCATTCGGTCTGATCACTGTCCCTGAACTTCACCATCTCATCTCCTCTTCTAAGGAAACTTCCTGTTCACTCGATCCCACCCCTTCCTCCTGGCTCCTCACCCCTTCACTGGGGCTTCTTCCTTACATTCTCTCTATGTTTAATTCTAGTCTTTCCACAGGGATTTTCCCCCGACCCTGGAAACACGTTCTGATACGCCCCATTCTAAAGAACCCCTCACTCGATTCATTAATTCCTGCCCACTATCGTCCTGTCTCTAACCTCCCTTTTCTATCTAAACTTCTTGAGAAATTAGTCTTTGCACAACTTTCGCACCATCTCGACTCTATTAATTTCCTTCACCCCCGTCAATCTGGGTTTCGTCAGGGTCACAGTGTTGAGACTATTCTTTCGGCTTTCACTAATGCACTACATGTAGCTCACGATCGTGGTGACATTTCTGTGGCAGTTGCACTGGATCTCTCGGCTGCTTTTGATTTGGTTGATCACTCTCTTCTCCTTCAACGCTTGCGGGAAGCGGGTCTTTGTAGCACAGTTCACCACTGGTTCCATTCCTTTCTTTCCACCCGGTCCTGCGCAGTTCTTTCTTCATCACCCTCTACCCCCCCTTCAGATTCTCACCATCTTCCGTGCGGGGTTCCCCAGGGCTCTGTCCTTGCCCCTCTTCTTTTCAATCTCTTCTTGGCCCCCTTAGCATCTCTAATCCAACAATTTGGTATATGTGCTTTCTTCTATGCTGATGATATTCTCTTACTCCACCACACTTCCCCCTCTTGTCCTGATCTTTCCGCTCTAGACTCTTGCCTCACAGCTGTCACAAACTGGTTAACACTTAACTGTCTTCACTTAAATCTCACTAAGACTATCGCCATCTGGTTCTCTCACGGCAGTTCACCCCCTTCTATAGCTCCCTCCTTTTATGGCACTCCCATTCCCTTGGTCTCAACTTTCCGTTACCTTGGTGTGCACTTTGACTCCGATTTATCTTTAGACATCCACATATCCCATGTCACCAAAACATCCCTTTTTTTTCTCCGTCAAATCCGTTCCATCCGTCCTTTCCTTTCTCCTTCGGCCCTTACCACCCTGGTACTCTCCCTAGTTATGTCCAGAGTAAATATCTCCAATTCACTTTTCATTGGTCTCCCTAAATATCAGTTATCCCATCTCCAACGGATCCAAAATACTGCAGCACGCCTCATTACACATTCCTCCCCTAGAGATCATATCACCCCTGTATTATTTTATCTCCACTGGTTGTCTGTTCCCTTCCGTGCCACTTTTAAATTGTTGACCCTTGTACACAAAGCTTTTCATACCAGCACTCCGCAATACTTAACGGATCTCATTTTTTTTCATTCCCCCCAGAGACACACCACGTTCTTTTCACCTCAACCACCTCACCCTCCCCTCTCCCTCACGCGCTCACCTGCAGTCCACCCATACCTCTGCCTTCTTTTTTGCCGGTCCCGCCCTCTGGAACGCTCTTCCCCCCTCCCTCCGTCTGGACCCCCAATATACCACTTTCAAGCAAAACTTAAAGACCCATCTGTTTTCCCTGGCAGTCGATGTTCTTTCCCCTTTCGTGTGACCCCTCTCTCCCCCTCCTCTTAATCCCTATCATGCTTTCCTTCTCTTGTCTTGTCTTGTCCTGCCCTCCTTCTTTTCTTTCCTATCCTATCATGATATTGTACTTTCCTTTCCTTTTTATTGGCTTCCAGCCTCTTTTATTGAATTTTATTGTACACCGCCTTGGTTATTTTGGAAAGGCGGTTTTTATCAAATACAATAAACAAACAAACTGCAAGAGGCACTGTAGAGAGTTTCTACCACCACCCACATGAGTGGAGAGCCAGAGGGGAGACTCTACAAAGGCATTCTACAGAGGCTCTGCAAACTCCAGCAGATACCCCTGCCTTAGAGCCTAGAGGACCCCACTGGTCTAACAGTTTTGAATCTACTGAGAGAAACAGTTGGAGTCACCCGTCAACCAGCTGTAACTTAAAAGGAACCTGCTATACCTCATTTTTTTGAGGCTTACTGGTTCTGGTGGGAGCCATGGCTATATCCTGAGATTGCTGAGAGCTCCTAAAGAGCTGAACCTTTTTAGGCTTAGCATCATAGGCCAGGAGGGCTCCATCTGGACTCTTAGTAGTCCAGGGGCATCTCCAATCCCCATAATGCCCAATGGGGGTATACTTCTGCCTCTTCTAGGCCTGTTTTCAAGTAGTTTTAAGGACAAGCCTCTTCAATGTCTTTCACCAACCTCTCCAGATCTTCACCAAAAAGAAAAAAAAAAAAAAAAGTTTGCCAAGACGCAGCATGGAAGAAGATTAAGCAGACCAATTGCAGAGAACAGCTACCGCTTAGCTAAAACAACTGCTGCCAAGGACTTTGAGAAGGCCCTGAACAAGTTATTCAGGGCATCTGCCAGATATGCAGAACCCACCTCCAATCTCATAGCTTCCAGGCTGTCCAGCAATTGCTGGACTTCCGTGCAAGACAGCAGCACCATCTGAGAAACCAAAGTAGAGGCTGCAAATGTATTCTTGAGGACTTTTATCCTCAGATCATGAGATGATTCTTTGAGCACAGCACCAATCTCCACTGGGATTGTGGAGATTGGTGAGACCAATCGTTCCATGGTGAGACCGCACCTTGAATATTGTGTGCGATTCTAGTCGCCGTATCTTAAAAAGGATATAGCGATTTTAGAAAAGGTTCAGAGAAGAGCCACCAAAATGGTAAAAGGGATGGAAGGATACTCCTATGAAGAAAGGGTAAAAAGGTTAGGGCTCTTCAACCTGGAAAAGAGACAGCTGAGGGGAGATATGATAGAAATCTATAAATTAATGAACGGAATGGAACAGGTAAACATAGATCGATTGTTTACCTTATCAGAATATAGAAAGACTAGGAGACATGCAATGAAGCTACAGGGTAAACTATTTAAGACTAATAAAAGAAAATATTTTTTCACTCAACGTGTAATCAAACTCTTGAATTTGTTACCGGAGGATGTAGTAAAGGCTGTTAGTGTAGCTGGGTTTAAAAAAGGTTTGGACAAGTTCCTAGAGGAAAGGTCCATAAACCATTATTAAGAAGGGACCCAGGATATCAATACTTGAACCAATACAAGCATTGTGGAACCTGTGTCCCTTGGGGAAACTGCTAGGTACATATGACCTAGATTGGCCACTGTTGGAAACAGACTACTGGGCTTGATGGACCTTGGTCTGACCCAGTATGGCATATCTTATGTTCTTATTGGTTGTGCTCTTGTCACTGCCATGACCAGGGCATCTACCCAAAAAAGCCCAAAGAGCTGACCCAGTTTGTGACTAGGGCCCAGCTCAGGAGTCTCCCACTAGAAGCTGAGACATGGGTTCAGATAGAGGGGGGGGGGGGGAAGTTCCAGGAAGACCTCCAGAATGTGATCCACTTACAAAGCTTGCTTGAAAATTGGTTCGGCCATAAACTGCCATCATATCCTGAATCAGCACAGGGAGGTGCTCCTTGTAAACAAATGGATTGTTGCCTATGAGGGTAATCTCCCCCTCTTCCTCAGGCTCACCTTTTAAAGAGGATTCCTCTTCATCATCCTAGATACCCACTGCAGGGGTTAAGACTGGGCTTCTGGAAGAACAGGCTGGCGTGATGTGGAGATGCTTAAACTCCTTACTGCCAGTGGAAGAAATGCTCATAAAGCCCCAGATCCCCACAGGGGAGGCCTTGGCTCTGTACCCCCCCTCCCCCCAAGGAAGGGGCTGCAAAGTAGCTAGGAAGGTCTGAAAACAGCCCATGAGCTGCTTAAAACCAGTAGAAAGATATCCTGGGGCTCCAGAGGCCCAAAAGGGACTGCTGCCTACAGCCAATGACCTCCTCACCACATTCTCTCTCTGTGGAACCCATGTGAACATACAAAATGGCAACAGGTCCTGCAGACAGGAAAAAAACACAATCTGTGGAAGCTTCAGAAATTGCATTGGGCCCCGGACAAGGGGGGGGGGGGAGGGGCAGAAAAATCCCACAACCAAAAACATCTTACCCAAGGTGTCACTATCACACACGGGGCAAAATGATCCTCCCATGGGTCAAACAGCATTGGGCACCCAGTATCGCTCCTCATAGCAAAAGCAGCAGCAAGAAAGGGGGGCGGGGGACATAAATATAAAAATCTGCCCCCTCCGTGAACCCCCCCCAAAAGCCCTGAACTGAACAAGGCCACAGCAAAATGAGGATTCCAAGCACCTGCTGGCTGAAATCTGAGAAGTTAAAGCCCAGCCACCAGTGAAAACCAAACACTTTTAAATGTAGTACTTAAAGGCAGTACAGAGCCACAAATACAACTAAACATGATTGAAAAGGGGCTTAGAAAAATATTTAAGAAAAATAAAAAAAGTTAAGCTCAGCAAAGCAGAAGACTGCAAAAGGTAAGAAGCCAGGGTCCAAAAAACCAAACACAAAAAAAACACAACCCCCCCCCCCCCAAAAAAAACAAAACACAACCCATAAAAAAAACTTACTGTCCCCCCGGGGGTCTCCCATCTACTCTCTGGCCAACCAAGCATTAGGAACCTGTGGATAGCAGTAATGAACATAGGGCAAGCTGTCAGTTCAAGGGACAAAGCTATGCCAGATCTCCAAGCAACATTGAATCTACAAATCTCAAACTGGCTGCAGGACAACGGTCATGGCCAGGGGGACAGGTCTATTCGTACTGCTGCACCAGTTTAGACGCCTTGCCACCTGATATATCAATTGATATCACCACTAAAGTTGTTAAAATCTGCCTCCACCTGCTGACAAGAAAGCACAGTTACTTACCTGTAAAGCACAGTTACTTACCTGTAACAGGTGATCTCTGGGAACAGCAGGAATAAGTCTTCACATATGGGTACGTCGGTACCGACGGAACCTGCGCGGGAACGCTCCCCAGCTTCCCAAAAAGGAAAGCTTTTGGGAGCATCCCACAGCGCCTGCGCACTGCCTTCCCGCCTTTCCTAACCAACTCTCCTCAGTTCGAGTTTAAAGCTGAGACAATAGAGAGAGAGAGGAAAGGAAAGATAGAAAAGAGATACAACTCCTAGGGAGGTGGGAGGGTTGTGAAGACTTATTCCTGCTGTTCCCAGAGATCACCTGTTACAGGTAAGTAACTGTGCTATCTCCAGGAACAAGCAGGAATGAGTCTTCACATATGGGGACTCCCTAGCTAAGATGCCTGGGAGATCCCCAAGGATTTGAGACCCTGGAAAGGGTCTGCGTCCTCCTATGGATCTCAGGCATCCATCCAGGGAAGGAGGGCAGGAGTTGTTTAAGAATGGAACAGGTGTCTGAGGACAGCCTGACCAAACAAGGCATCCCGGCGGAAATCCTTGTCCAAGCAGTAATGGGCTGTGAAGGTATGAACCGAGGCCCAGGTGGCTGCTCGACAGATCTGGTCGATAGAGACAGAATTTAGATGAGCCATAGAGGTGGCCATGGCCCTCACATTATGAGCTGTGACATGGCTCTCCAGAGAAAGGTTCTTACTCTGGTAGGCGAAAGAAATACACTGAGCAATCCAATTGGACAGTGTTCTCTTAGAGACTGGAAGTCCCAAATGAGAAGGATCAAAAGCAACAAAAAGCTGGGAAGACTTTCGATGCTGCTGTGTCCTATGTAAGTAAAAATAAAGCGCTCTTTTACAATCCAGAGTATGAAGATTCCTCTCTGCACTGGATGCACGAGGAGCTGGAAAAAAGACAGGTAAATATACCTCTTGATTAAGATGAAAAGGTGAGACCACTTTAGGCATAAAGTGTGGATTTGTCCTAAGGACTACCTTATCATGATGGAACCTTGTATAAGGTGGATTAGCCACTAATGCCTGCAGTTCACTGATGCGGCGAGCTGAAGTAACTGCAATGAGGAAAATAACCTTCCATGAAAGGAATTTCAAGGAGGTAGTGGCTAAGGGTTCAAAAAGGTGGCTTCATGAGCTGACCAAGAACCAAATTTAAGTCCCATGTCACCGGAGGAGGCCTAATGGGAGGTTTAGTTAAAGTTAGGCCTCTCATGAATCTTGCAATGAGAGGATGAGAGGAAATAGGTTGTCCATTGATGGGCTTAAGGGATGCTGCAATAGCACTCAAATGGACTCTTACTGAATTTGTTTTAAGGCCTGCATTGGAAAGATGCAGGAGATAGTCTAAAAGAAAATTTAAAGGTAGTGCTAGGGGGTCAAGACCTTTTTCAGCACACCAAATGGAAAACCTTTTCCATTTAAAAGCATAAGAACGCCTGGTGGAAGGTTTTCTGGAAGCATGGAGGATATCCTTTACTTGTTGAGAAAGATTCCAGTCTTGAAGGTCTAGGCCTTCAGTAACCAAGCTCGGAGGTGTAGGGACTTGGGGTTTGGGTGCCACAAAGTCCCTTCCTCCTGGGACAGAAGGTCTAGAGCAGCTCCCAAGTCCAGAGAGGGGGCTTGGGAGAGATGTAGAAGTAGAGGGTACCACACTTGGTGTGGCCAGCGTGGAGCTATGAGGATCATAGATCCTTGATCCCTCTGGAGTTTGAACAGAGTCTTGGGAATCAAGGGAATGGGTGGAAATGCATACAGGAAGCCCTGACCCCAATGGAGGAGGAAGGCATCCTTGGCCTGAACTCCCTGACACGGGATTCTGGAACAGAATCGGGGAAGTTTGGCATTCCACGGACTTGCAAAGAGGTTTATGTCCGGGGTTCCCCATTCTTGGAAGATTCTGAGTACCTGATCCATGTGCAGGGACCATTCATGTGGAAGCAGAACTCGACTGAGTCTGTCTGCCCAAGTGTTTTGGACTCCTGGGAGGTATACTGCCAGGAGATGGATTTGATGCTCTCTGGCGAAGGCCCACAATCTTAAAGCTTCGTTGCAAAGCGACAGAGAGCCAGTTCCTCCTTGCTTGTTTAAGTAAAACAAGGCTACTTGATTGTCCGTATGAATGAGGACTGTCTTGTAGCTGAGGAGGGTATGAAAGACCTTGAGAGCTAGAAAAATTGCTCGAAGCTCCAAGTGGTTGATATGAAGGGAGGTCTCCTGTGGGGACCAAATGCCTTGGGTGGAGAGGTCCTGTAGATGGGCTCCCCAACCTGTTTGGGAGGCATCTGTTGTGAGGGTTGCTTGGGGCAACAACTGTTGGAAGGGGGACCCCAGCAACAGATTTTGAGTGGACATCCACCATTGGAGAGACCAAAAGAGACGTTTGGAGGTTGCTATTTGGTCTGAGAGAGCACCTGAAGCTCGAGTCCACTGGGTGGACAAAGTCCATTGAGCTGCTCTCATGTGTAGGCGAGCATAGGGTACCACATGCACTGTGGAAGCCATGTGGCCTAGCAGTTGTAGCATCTCCCGGGCAGTTAAGTGGCTCTGACTGAATCTGGGAGGCTAACTGCACTAGACGTTGGCAACGGGCCTGAGGAAGGTAGGCCCTTGCAGTAGTAGTATCCAACCAGGCCCCTATGAATTCTAGGTACTGAGTAGGGGTTAGCTGAGACTTTGGGAGGTTTACCACAAGTCCCAGATACTGCAGAATGCACCTTGTGCGGTTTAAGGAATTCTGGGCCTCTGACTGAGATGGAGCTCGAATGAGCCAGTCGTCCAGGTATGGGAAGACAAATATTCCCAGAGTTCGTAGAAATGCAGCAACTATTGCCATGCATTTGGTGAACACTCTTGGAGCAGAGGCCAGACCGAAAGGAAGAACTCTGTATTGGTAATGTTTTCCTTGGAAAAGAAACTGTAGGAACCTTCTGTGAGAGGGATGGATGAGGACATGAGTGAACGCATCCTTGAGATCTAGAGAACAAAGCCAATCCTGACTTTGAAGGTATAGAAGGAGAGTGCCCAGAGAAAGCATCTTGAACTTCTCCTTGCATAGAAATTTGTTCAATTCTCTGAGATCTAAGATGGGTCTGTATCCCCGTGTCTTCTTTGGAATGAGAAAATAGGGGGAGTAGAACCCTGACCCTTGATGCAGAAGAGGAACTTCTTCTATTGCCCCTTGGGCAAGAAGGGTAGCTATCTCTTGACCTAGAAGGTCGAGAAGAGATGTGGGAGAATTGAAGTGTCTCACCATGGTGTGGGGAGGAAGGTCTGAAAAATGAAGTTTGTAGCCCTCTCTTAAGATGGAGAGGGTCCACTGCTCTGATGTTATTTGTTCCCATCTGGGAGCAAAATGAGCCAACCTTCCTGGAACGGTGAGAGGCTCTGGCTGCTTTAGAGCCAGAAAGGCTAAGTTCTCTAGCATCACGTCAAAAACCCTGAGGAGGTTGGGTCTGCTCAGTTGCAGCAGCCCCTGTAGGCTTAGGCCTGGCCTGTTTAGGTTGCTGGCGCTTAGTGGCAAAGCGACCTGTAGAAGATTGTTGGCCAGAAGTAGAAGGAAATCTGCCCTTTTTAAAGAAAGACTTTTTAAAAGGCTTCTTCTTGGCAGGAATGGAGGTTGACTTTGAAAGTCTATTCAGAGCAGAGTTTTCTGCATCCATTTGAGTGGCTTTTATTTGCCATTCTTTGCCAAATAGGAAATCTTCCCTGTACAGGTGAAAACCTAAGCCATCTTGAACCCAGGGTTCTAAATCAGAAGCCTGGAGCCAAGCAATTCTGCGAGCAGCTATGGCAATGCCTGAGGCTCTGCTGGCACCTTCAAAGGAGTCAAAGGCTGCCCTGTTGGAAAACTTTGAAATGTCTTGGGTATGCTTAAGCCAAATGAGGAATTCCTCCTTTTATCCTCTGGAAGAAAAGGGAGGAAAGTGTGCAGTTTTTGTGCAACTTCCTTTAGAAACATACCCATGTAAAGGCTATATGAGTTGATTCTGGCAATAAGCATACTGGCTTGGAAGATTTTCCTACCAAAGGTATCCAAGGTCCTGCATTCTCTTCCTGGAGGAGCAGAAGAGTGTCTCTTTGTACTCTTTATCCTCTTCATAGCTGACTGCACCACAATGGAATGGTGAGGAAGCTGAGTTTTCTGAAATCCAGGACAAGGAGGGACACGATACATAGTGTCCAATCTACGAGAATGAGGAGAGAGAGTGAGGAGTCTTCCATAGATCAATCATGTGTTCATAAAGAATCTCATGAATTGGTAAGGTGACCACCTCTTTAGGAGCTCTAGAATAGCCTAAAATATCCAATTTTTTAGCTCTAGGCTCTGATTCAGAAATTACTGAAATAGAAAGTCCTTTAGCTACTTCTCTTATGAAGTCTTGAAAGGACAAGTCTTCTGGAGGAGACATTCTTCTTTTTGGAGAAGGCGGCTCTTCAGGAAGGGCTATGGATACTTCAGGAGACTCGTCTGATGTATCAGAATCATCAGAGGAATTGAAGTATCGCCTATCAGGGTGCTCTTCCAATGCTCGATAAGCGAATCGAGCAGTATCGACATTGGGCGTCCCCGGTACCGGATCGGTACCAGTAAGCAGCCCTGGACAAGGAACCGCTGCAGCCGGTATCCTGGTCGATGTCGATGCAGTCGGTACCGGTATCGGAGCTGGTGCCGGTACCGGAGCCAATACCGAGAACGGAGTTTGTTTCGGTACCAGCGGAGTCGCAGCTTGAATGAAGGTCGAAATAGCCTGCTGCATGGACAGAACATTGTGATCCATCGATGCCATGAATGCCTGGAAGTCGGTAACGGGAGATTGTGCCGGTATCCCAGAGCAATCTAACAGGTGATCGGTCGAGGCCGTGCCATCGATGTCAACCTGTAACCCCATAGGAGGAGCTTTGGAAGCCGGAGCTTCCCGCCGGGGTTGTTTTGCTGGCACAGGATCCTCGAGGGCAAGCCCGGAGGCATCTCGATGCTTAGAGGGAGATCTACCCTTCGAGGACCTGCTAGGTTTATGTTTGGTTACCTGAGATCCATCAGGAGAAGACGACCTGGAAGATGTCGATGCTACCGCCGGTGCATCAGCGGGAAACAGCACATGGAGCTTAGCTGCTCGGTTCTGTAACCCCCGTTTAGACATTAGAGAGCAGGACGGACAATCCGGAATGGAGTGTTCAGGACTCAAACATTTAAGACACCATTCATGGGTATCTGTAACAGAAATAGTACCGCTACACTTAGTGCATTTTTTGAACCCGGAGGCTGGTTTTTCCATGACGGAAATTTTCTTGTGGGCCCTGAGGCCTAAGAAGAAAAATAGACCGAGAGGAAAAAATATCGATTTTTGGGGTTTTTTTTTAAAAGAAAGAAAGAAAAGACCAGCGGTACCGGTCCGGAGTCGGGGAAGGCAGACACGCGACCAAAGAAATAAAATAAAGAACTTCTTCAGCGGTGACAGGGCCCGACCTGCTGGCTCCGCGGCAAAGAAGAACTGAGGAGAGTTGGTTAGGAAAGGCGGGAAGGCAGCGCGCAGGCACTGTGGGATGCTTGCAAAAGCTTTCCTTTTTGGGAAGCTGGGGAGCGTTCCCACGCAGGCTCCGTCGGTACCGACGTACCCATATGTGAAGACTCATTCCTGCTTGTTCCTGGAGATCAGGTGATCTCTGGGAACAGCAGGAATAAGTCTTCACATATGGGTACGTTGGTACCGACGGAGTCTGCGTGGGAACGCTTCCCAGCGTCCAATCAGAAAGCTTTTGGAAGCATCCCAACACGCCTGCGTGCTGCCTTCCTGCCTTCCCAACTGCCTCTCCTCAGTTAAGTTTTAAAGCTGAGACAAAGAGAGAGAGCAAGGAAGGGAAAGATAGAGATAGAGAAACGCAATTCCTAGGGGAGGTGGGTGGGTTGTGAAGACTTATTCCTGCTGTTCCCAGAGATCACCTGTTACAGGTAAGTAACTGTGCTATCTCCAGGAACAAGCAGGAATGAGTTTTCACATATGGGGACTCCCAAGCTCAGATGCCCGGAGGGAGTCCTAGCATGTTGCAAGTCTAGAACGAGCCATGCTATTCCTCAGGACCTCAGGCATCCTGGGGATGGAGGGTAGGAGTTGAATACAGAAAAGGAGCTGTGGAACAGCTGGCTAGAACAGGGCTTCAAAAGTGGAAGACCCTGCATCGAGGGCATTTAGTAGTAAAATATTGTAATCTGGGCTTCCCTTGTTGGCATTGCACAAGTGCACTGAGCTACATATGGATCTGATAGAAGAGCCAGTGAATGTGCTCAAGGGGTACCTCACTGAGAAGCAGAGGTAATAAAACAGAACAAAAACAAGTGGAGGTCAGAACCCTTCAGGGTGAGAAAATGCCCCAGGGGAAAACTGGGGTAGTATAAGAGGTAGAGCTTCAGCAGAGACGCAGAAGGTACTATTAAAGGAAGCTTAAGCTGTTTTGGTCCAAAAACAGTATAAATGTAGGACCAAGAGAAAAAAAATGAGTCTGACCCAACTGGACTGGGGTTGGAATCAGTCCATGTAGGGGGAAAGAGTATGGAGACCCTTGTATCTGATAAGAAATTAAGGACAGACTCAGGAGCGCTAAGCTTTAGAGCAACTGAAGCTCCACAATGTCTTTCCTAAATGGGGTCAAGTAGGAAAGAAAAAGGTACATGGAGAGCTTCAGGAGTACCTAACCTGAAAAGGTTATCGTAAGGAAAAAGTTTGTTAATTACCACAGGAAGTGGTTATAGGTGTAGCCCCCTAAGTATGCTGGCACAGCATTGATAGGGGTAGTGCCCATCTGTCAGGATCATATAGGAATGTAAGGATAGCTGAACCTAACAGACAGATAGATAAGTAGATGGATACAGATCTATCTAAAAATATATCTCATTAATGTGTGTATACATATCTATCTATATATCTATACACACACATAAGAACATAAGATATGCCATACTGGGTCAGACCAAGGTCCATCAAGCCCAGTATTCTGTTTCCAACAGTGGCCAATCTAGGTCATATGTACCTAGCAGTTTCCCCAAGGGACACAGGTTCCACAATGCTTGTATTGGTTCAAGCATTGATATCCTGGGTCCCTTCTTAATAATGATTTATGGACCTTTCCTCCAGGAACTTGTCCAAACCTTTTTTAAACCCAGCTACACTAACAGCCTTTACTACATCCTCCGGTAACAAATTCCAGAGTTTGATTACACGTTGAGTGAAGAAATAATTTTCTTTTATTAGTCTTAAATAGTTTACCCTGTAGCTTCATTGCATGTCCCCTAGTCTTTCTATATTCTGATAACGTAAACAGTCGATCTACGTTTACCCGTTCCACTCCGTTCATTAATTTATAGACCTCTATCATATCTCCCCTCAGCCATCTCTTTTCCAGATTAAAGAGCCCTAACCTTTTTAGCCTTTCTTCATAGGAGTATCCTTCCATCCTCTTTACCATTTTGGTGGCTCTTCTCTGAACCTTTTCTAAAATTGCTCTATCCTTTTTAAGATATGGCGACCAGAATTGCACACAATATTCAAGGTGCGGTCTCACCATGGAACGATACAGAGGCATTATAATATCTTTTGTTTTATTTTCCATTCCTTTCCTTATCATACCTAGCATTCTATTTGCTCTCTTGGCCGCTGCTGCACACTGGGCCGAGGGTTTTAACATGGTATCCACAATGACGCCTAAATCTTTTTCCTGGGTGGTGGTTCCTAATGTGGAACCTTGCATCGTGTAACCATAGTTTGGGTTGTTCTTCCCTAGGTGCATAACCTTGCACTTGTCCACATTAAATTTCATCTGCCATTTTGATGCCCAGTCTTCCAATTTATCAAGATCCTCTTGCAATTTTCCACAATCCTCTTGGGTTTTAACAACTTTAAATAGTTTTGTGTCATCTGCAAATTTGATAACCTCACTCGTTATTCCACTTTCCAGGTCATTTATGAATATGTCAAAAAGCAGCGGACCCAGCACAGATCCCTGGGGTACACCACTATTCACCTTTCTCCATTGGGAAAATTGGCCATTTAGCCCTACCCTCTGCTTTCTATCTTTTAACCAGTTCCTGATCCACAATAGTACACTGCCTCCTATCCCATGACTCTTTAGTTTTGCCAAACGTCTCTCATGAGGGACCTTGTCAAAGGCTTTCTGAAAGTCCAGATACACAATATCAACAGACTCACCTTTGTCCACCTGATTATTCACTCCTTCAAAAAAACATAACAGATTAGTAAGACAAGATCTTCCTTGTCTAAAGCCATGTTGGCTGTCTCCCATTAGGTCATGACTATCTACATGCTGAGTAATTTTATTCTTTATGATGGTTTCTACCATTTTTCCCGGTACTGATGTCAGGCTCACCGGTCTGTAGTTTCCCAGATCACCCCTGGAACCCTTTTTAAAAATTGGTGTTACATTGGCGATCCTCCAATCTTCAGGAATTAGAGATGATTTTAATGATAGTTCACAGATTACTAATAGCAGGTCTGCAATCTCATATTTCAGTTCTTTCAACACCCTTGGATGTATACCATCCGGCCCAGGTGATTTGCTACTCTTCAGTTTATCTAATAGTTGTAATACATCTTCCCGATGTATCGATATTTCCTTCAATTTTTCCGCACCTTTAAATACCACTTCAGTCATGGGTAACATCCCTACATCTTCCTCAGTAAAGACCAAAGCAAAGAATTCATTCAGTCTCTCCGCTATCGCCTTGTAGCCTCTTAGCGCTCCTTTAACTATCATCTAATGGACCAACTGACTCTCTCACAGGTTTTTTGCTACGAATGTACTTGAAAAGATCTTTAACTTCGCGTTTTTGCTTCCGCAGCAAGCTTCTTCTCAAATTCTCCCTTTGCCTGCCTTATCAATGCCTTGCATTTGACTTGCCAGTGCTTGTGCTGTTTCCAGGTTTTGTCGTTTGGCTATTTTTTCCATTTCCTGAAAGATGCTTTTTTGGCAACAGCAGCCTCTGACCTCACCTTTAAACCATGCTGGCAGTTTTTTGTGTGTGTATATGTGTGTATCTATATATATGGATACCTAGATGAATAGGCAGGCATATAGACACATGTCTCCAGGTATATGGATGGAGAGATGTCTATAGAACCCCATCCCCCCTAGGGATATAGGGAGGGAGGAAGATTCAACTGACAGCAAGAAGGTTGATACCTGCTTGAATAGATAAATAGAGAATCCTTTTTTTTTTCTGGTTATAACTGGCAGAGTCAGAGGAAAGGTCTCTCTGACAAGGAGAAGGCTGAATTCTTTGCAGAATTTGAGCTCTTGAATAACCAGGAACGGCCTACGTGAAAAATGCAGAGGATAACTTCAGTCTGCAGACAGGAAGTCCAGATATCTCCAGAATTACAGTATGGAGAATGGATAGACGCTGCCTCTGGAGGAAGATACCCTAGTGTTCCACCTATGAGGGCAAGATGAGTATTAGGTGTCCTCTATTGAAGAAATCTATCTCTGACGAGAAGACCCAAGGAGATATGGGCCAAGCCAGGGAATTGGCCCTCCTTTAGGCTTTCACGTAATGAAAGGCCTGAGGCTGATGCCTCAAAAGAGATTTAAGATGAGATGGAAAGGGTAGGGAATACCTGCCAGACATGAAACATGACTGGGGGAACCCCCCCCCCTAACCATCTGGGGTTATCTGCTAGGCAAGATACTAATGCTCTCTAGCAAGGGCCCATAGTGCAAAGCTACTCTGTAGAGATGCAGAGAGCATGCTGCAGGTTGGTTAGAAGAAAAAACTGGCTGTGGAAAGCCAGCAGGTAACCAGCTATTCTGCCAAGGATAAGGGGGCAAAGAATAGAAGCTAACCAATAGGGCTTCCCAAACAAGGTTGATAACCTGTTTGGGACTTAGCACTGAGGCTAGGAGGATTGCTAGTGGAGGGGAAGCCCTGGTTGTGTAGTGAACAAAACCAGTGGCTTAACCATTAGGAATTGCTGTATCTGCAGCAACTACCAGGGCAGCATGGAAAATTTCCTCTCCCTCTTCCTTTTTTAGATTGGGAAAAAGAAACAGACATGGTAGGACTTCCTATTGTCTGATGAGCTGTCCTAAAGTAACAAGGGGGAAGACAACTCCAGGAGGGAGAATCCCCTGGTAGAATAGGTAGAGGACTATAGGGGCTTACCCGTGTAAAAGAGCCACTCTTACCTCTCTCTTACTACAACATTTGGTTTGTAAGACAGAGTTGCAAGAGACAGACTATGGAGGGTCTCTGACAGGTGAGATGATACATGCCAGTACAGGGAAACAACTGTCTATTGATAGTTGTTACCTCTCGTTCCTCCAAGAGGAAGAGGAAAATCTGTTAAGTATGTGCATAATCAGCATAAAGACTCTTAGAGAAAAGATGTCTCATGAAGATATCTCTAGGTAGGTTAGGATAAATTTAGTGCAGATACTGCAAGTGAAAAGAAGCAGACTGCCACCCTAACCATCAACCAAGAGGGACAATGATCTATTTGAAACCCTGCGACTGCTGGGTTTGTTGACCCTGTTGAGTTTGTGGATTCTTCAGACCAGGGCGATGTTTCCCCTGTCTGGGAGCATCTGTATGATGGGCAGATGATGGAGAAAACCTTCTCCCTCTAGGGGAAGAAAGTTTGGTAGGACATTTCCTACCTACTGGGAAAGGCGGCGGCATAGAACAGCCTCTGGAAACAGGAAAGTCAGTGGACAACTAAGTAACCTGGAGTAAAGACTCCTTGTTGAAGAGATTTTCTCCAGTGCAAGGAGTATTTCCCAGTCTTTCTTGTGCCCATTTGTCCAAGTCTGAAGCTTGGAGCCAGGCTCTACGTCGTGCCCCTATAGCTACAGCAGAAGTCCTGCTAACAGACTCAAAGGAGTCTAGGGAAGCACAAGTAAGAAACCTAGAGATATTTTGAATATGACTAACCAGTGAGGAATAGTCTGCACTCTTGGGCTCTTGAAGAAAAGGAGTCAAAAGATATAATTTCTTTGTGACCTCCTCAAGAGATAGACCCATATAAAAAATATGAGAGAATTCTTGCTGAAAGCATGGATGTCTGGAAGGTTTGACGTCCAAAGGCATCTAGTGTCTTAGACTCACGACCTGGCGGACCAGAAGAGTGCTTTTTATTACTCTTCACCCGCCTCATTGCTGATTCTATCACAATGGAATGATGAGGAAGTTGAGTCTTTTGAAACCCTGGAGAGGGGGGCACCTGATATAGAAGATCAGTTGCTCTGGAAGGTGGGGGTACCTTTAAAGGAGCTTCCCACATTCGTAGAAGAAGATCCTGCAAGGAAGGATGCAAAGGAAGCATTACGTTCTCCTTTGCTTTGCTAGGAACAGAGAGGGATTCTGTATTCCTTTGTGTAGGATCCTGTCCAGGAATAGGAATGGCAAGTGATTTTGCCATATCCAGGAGGAAAGTCCGAAAAGAAGGATCCCCAGAGGGAACTTCCTTTGGATAGGCTAGATCTGATGAAGAACTAGCGATGGCACCGAGGAATCTATCCAAATATATAGGAATAGAAGATCCTGAATGGTGCAGTATGGGATCCTTAGAGGATGGTCGCTGGTACTGCAGGTCAGGACCAACCAGAGTCGGTAACATATCGTCCATGCTAGGGATCGATTCCAAACCCGGCATCGAGGGAAGGGAGTCTGACGAGAGAAGCATGGAAGGCACCGACAGCAATGGTAATGTGGATAGCGGTACCGACTTCGGTACCGTATCTGATACCGGTGGATGAAGGCCAGCCGGTGGCAACTAACGGTATCGGAGGAACCGAGAGTTGCGGATCCGAATTATCGGAACAGAGCCTTCGGTACCGACTGGAGTTGGTACCAAGGCGAGTTGGTGCCCAGTCCTCCAGACTGGAGATCGATTCCAGACTCTGCATCGAAGGAAGCGAGTCTATCGATGCACGTCTGGAGGGTACTGACGTCGGTACTAGTATTGGTGCCGATACTGGAAGGTCAATCTGGAGCGTATCCACCGGTCCCGCAGGTACCGAGGACGCCAGACGATGATCCTTGGTGAGGAATGTTTCATCCAACACCAGTGCCGATGCCAGGGTAATCGGTACCGCTCAAAGCGGATGCCACCACCGGGCATGGCTCAGGTATGTTCTGTGAGGGGTGAACCTCAGGAACAACCTGAAACCCCACACAGGCTTTGGAGGCCGAAGACTCCCACCGGGGTTTTGAAGCCAGTGAGTTCGAGGGCAAGGTCAGAGGCATCTCTATGCTGTGCATGAGAACTGCCGCTCAAGGACTGGCTAGTCTTAACAGACTGTTTTTGGGTTACCTGATCCTGTGTAGAAGATATAGTCAGTGCCCTGAAGTTGGAGGGGGACCGCGTGTCGAGGGGAACTCGATGTTGAAAACTTCTCACAATACTATTGCCCGAGGGCTCCGGAGGAAAATGGTCAGGACCCAAACAGGTTAGACACCAATTGTAAGTAAGTGTCTAAAAATAAAGTTGTACCGCCACAGTTTGTACATTTCTTGGGGAAAGTGGCTGGCGGTTCCATGAAGGAAAATGGAGAGGCCTAGAAGGTCTGAGAAACCGTGAGACACTAAGGAAGAAAAAATATTCCTTGAAAAGGAAAAATTTACAAGAAAAGAAAAAAGAAACACCGGCGGTACCGGTGGCGTCAGGAAAGGCAGCCGCAACCACAAGAAAACCAAAAAATAAAAGAAGAATTTTCTGCGGTGACAGGAGGACGTCCTGCCGGCTCCACGGAAAAACAAAAACTGAGGAGAGGCAGTTGGGAAGGTGGGAAGGCAGCACGCAGGCGTGTTGGGATGCTTCCAAAAGCTTTCTTTTTTTCTTTTTGTAACTTAATATTTATTAAATTTTCATAAATAGAATCATACAGACATACCAGGGGTGTCCCCCAACCAGAACAAAACTCACACACAATATATCGAAACACAGTATACAATTAACTCCCATATAGCCCTCTTGCTCCAGGGAACTATACTTATAAAACAAACACAAGAAAGTTGCTACCCGGATACTACACAAGTAACCAGGGAAAACCTCCCCATAGCTTTACACAGAGAGCCTGCGCAGAAAGAACTCCCTCATCAACAATCCCCAAACTGCGAAGGCAAATAGTCCCATCCTCCGTGCTAAGGCTCCCTCCCCTTCCCCCCCCTGCCCCCCCCTCACCCCCCTACCCCCCCTCACCCCCCCCTCACCCGCCCCTGCCCCCCCCTCACCCCCCCACCCCCCCTAGTCCCACGCTCTCCTACCCATGCTATAGTCAAACCCCCAAACCCCACCCAAAAACCACCCCCTCCCACCCCCCAGACCATCCCCCTAATCCCCACCCCCCTATCCCTCCCTCCCCCCACCCAGAGCATGACACAATGGACCCCACACCTCCTCAAACTTCCCACCCCGCTGCTGCCTAGCGGCCGTAAGCCTCTCCATCAGCACCAGCTCCCGAAGCCTGAGTTCATAGTGCTTAAGCGAGGGCAGCGCTTTTTGCTTCCACGCCTTCGCCACCTCACACCTTGCAGCACTTAAACACCCCAGCACCAGCCTAACCCCCCCCTGTACCTGTCCCTCCCCCCACCAGGACAATAAGCAAATAGAGGGTTCCAGAGCCACCACCAGCCCTACCTTCCCCCTCATCCACTCCAGTATCCCCCGCCAATACCCCTGCACATGTATACAGCTCCACCAAATATGCCAAAAAGTCCCCACCTCCCCACACCCCCGCCAACATAGGGGTGACACTCCTGGAAACATCCGACTTAATCTCTCCGGGGTATAATACCAGCGCATCAGTACTTTATAGCAATTTTCCCTAATTCTACTCGCCCGGGGCCCCCGTTTGATCTGATCCCAAACCCTCTTCCACTCTTTCCCCGTCCAAGACACCCCCAGTTCCCGCTCCCACTCCTCCATATACCTAAATTTCCCTTTCCCCTCACCAATAACCCCTTTATATAACCCCGAAATCAACCCCCTCGATCCACTCTTCCCATACCAGATAGCCTCCAAAGGTGAGGCCCCCCCTTCCCATCCCACCCTCCCCAGCATCTTTCGTAGAAAGGAGCGCACCTGGACATACGCATACCGATCACCCTCCTCCAGCTTGAACTCCTCCTTAACCACGTCAAAGCTTTTAATCTCCCCCTCATTCAACAGTTGAAGACTACATCTCAACCCCTTTCCCCGCCATACATCAAACCTACCCCCCTCCCACCCTGGTTTAAAGTCTTTCCACCCCCTCCAGGGAGTCATTACAGAAAATCCCGTCCCGCGCCCTACTATCTCAGGTTCCCGCACCTTATCCCACACCTTCACTGCTTGTCTCATCGCCGGCGTTCCCCCCCCAAGTTCCACCCGCTCCCCCTTTGGGGCCCATGCCCAAGCGTCTAAGTGGCCTCCCCGAACCCGCAGTTTCTCCAAACTAACCCAGGGCTTCTCCTCCCCTTCCCCCCGCCATCCTAACACATGTGTCAATTGTGCTGCCCGATAATAGTCCCTCAGATTAGGTACCCCTAAACCCCCCTTCCTCCCTAGGTGCATACAACACCTCCCGTGCAATCCGCGGCGGCTTCCTCTTCCAAATATAGCCGAACACCCTCCTTTGCAACAGCCGCATCACTCCGTCCGGCACTTCTACCGGGAGCACCTGAAATAAGTACAACAACCGCGGCAGGACATTCATCTTAAGCGCCGCGATCCGTCCCACCCAAGAAATCTCCAATCTCATCCAACCTTCCAGGTCTTTGCCAATCTGTCCAAGGAGCTTGGGGTAATTCTCCCGATACAGATCATCATAACGAACCGTAAGCCTCACCCCCAAATACCCTAGGGACTTACTCACCCACCGCAAAGGGTACCGTCCCTTCAACTCCTCCTCAAGCTCCCTGGTCAGCCGGACAGCCATCACCTCCGTTTTAGCGATATTCATTCGGAACCCCGAGACTACGCCATATCGACCCACCTCCTCCATTACTGCGGGTAAGGACTCCCGCGGCTGACTTAAAAACAACAGGATGTCGTCCGCATATAGGGAAATCTTGTGGTTCATCCCCCCCCTCACCAACCCCACTATTTTGTGATTACCCCGAATGCTTTCCGCCAAAGGCTCTACCGCCAAGGCAAACAGCAAGGGGGATAGGGGGCACCCCTGCCTAGTCCCCCTTCCCAACCCAAAATCCCGAGAGTCGCGCCCATTGATTTTGACCCGAGCCCTAGGGCCCTTATACAAGCCCCTCACCCACTTTACAAAGTTCGGCCCACAGCCCACTTTTTCCAAAACCCGCATCAAAAAACCCCAATGGACCCTATCAAAAGCCTTCTCGGCGTCGATGGACATCAGGAGAAAGTCCTCCTGCGCCTGTCTAGCTTCCCATGTCACCGCAATGGCCCTCTTAATATTATCCCCAGCCTGTCTGCCCGCTATGAACCCCGCTTGATCAACATTAATTACTCCCGGTAGCCACCTCCCCAGCCTCCCCGCCAATATCTTTGCCAAGATTTTGACGTCCACATTAAGAAAGGATATAGGGCGGTATGAACTACAAGTAACCGGGTCCTTACCAGGTTTCAGCAGGACCGTGATCCCTGCCGTCAACATCTCCGAGGACAACCCCCCCCTTGCCCCACCACCCCATTAAACACCCTTACCAAAAGATCCCCTATCTCCGCTATAAAGATTTTATAAAAACTACCGTTCAGGCCATCTAACCCAGGGGCTTTCCCGCTCAGCAACCCCTTCACTGCCCCTCGGAGTTCATCCCCCGAAACCTCTTCCTCTAACTCCTGTCTAGCCTCTTCAGAGAGACCCAGTAACTCCACCCCAGCCAAGTACCGCTCAATATCCCCATCCGCCACTCCCTCCATCCCCGCATACAGTTCTTTATAATACGCCTGAAACTCCTCCCGTATCTCATCCTCCAGCCGGCATATGCGACCGTCCCTCCCCCTCACCTGAAAAATCGTAGCTGCCCCTTGCCGGCGTTTCAATTTACGTGCCAGTAACCTACCTGCCTTGTCTCCAAACTCATACTGGGTTTGTCTAAGCTTCTGCAATGCAAACGCCACCTGATCCACCTGCAAAGAGTGTAACTCTCCTCGCACCCGCTCCATCTCCACCCGGTCCCGGTTCCTCCCCGTCCCCCGATACTTCTCCTCTGCCACCTGCAACGCCCTTTCCAAGTCCGCCTCCTTCCTCCCCCGTTCCCTCTTTTTCTTGGCTCCCCACATAATAAATCTCCCCCTTATTACTGCTTTGAGCCCTTCCCACACAGTCACAACCGGCACCTCCCCCGTATCATTAAAGCCCAAGTATTCCTTAATAACCCCCCGTACATCCGCCACCACCCTTTCATCTGCAAGCAAACTCTCATTCAACCTCCAAAACACCACTCCTCCCCTTCTCGGAGGCCTACAGCGAACCTCAACTACCCCATGATCCGTCCACCCCACCGTCCGAATACTCCCCTCCTCCACCTCCATCATCCACGCCCTATCCATTAGGACCATATCTATCCTGCTCCAACTCCGGTGCGGCGCGGAGTAAAATGAATACTCCATTCTGCCAGGATTGAGTGTCCGCCACGCATCCACCAAATTAAAACTTCATCATAGCTCGCAACCCCCGCCTATTCCTGTTCCCCCCCTCCCCTCCCTTTGGTGCCCTATTGACTCCCAGGTCCAAAACCAAATTAAAATCCCCCCCCCACTATCAATTTCCCCCCCCCCGCACCCTCTATTAACTTCCCCACCTCTTTCCAAAAATTCCCCTGGTTGCCATTAGGGCCATAGACCACCACCACCAGTATATCTCCCCCCCCCAGCTTCCCTCGAATACCTACCACCTGTCCCTCCCCATCCTTAAAATGCCCCTCCACCTGTATCCCACTCCCTTGCCGCACCCACAACGCTACCCCCCCCCTTCTTCACCCCTCCTTATTGCACGAAAAATATTGATCAGGGTAGTGCTTATGCTTCAACCTCCCCACCTCCCCCCTCCGCAAGTGAGTCTCCTGTAACATCACCACGTCCCATTGGGAGTTTGATAACTCCCGAAATAACAAGCTGCGCTTCCCCGGGGAGTTCAGGCCCTTGACATTGACCGTGCCTATCCGCAGCATCGGGCCATAGTCACCTCCTCCCCTCCCCCAGCTGCCGTGCCCTGGAGCCCCCCCACCCCTGCCCCCCCACTCCCCACCTTCCAGGGACCTCTTGTCCGATCCTGCCGCTCCCCACCCCCCACGTCATGCCACCGGCTTTCTCCACCTGTGCCTATTCCTCACCTTGCCCCCCCTCTCCCCCACCCGTCCACCCGCCTTACCTAGGCCACCACCCCTCTCTCCCCCCCCTCCCACAGCCCTATAAGTCCAGTGTCCATCAGTCATCAAAAAAGGAGCTCTACCGCCCCAAACGCTGAAAACCACTGCCAAACCATGTCCCGCACACTCCCCTTCTCAGGAGACTCCATCCACCACCACTTCAGACCGGTCCTTGGGGAGCTGCTGCAGCCTCTTCCCTTTTTCACCCGCTCTCTGCCATCCCGAAACAGGCTGTTGTTTTCCCGCCGCCATATTAGCAGAATGCCGTTGCTCGCTCACCGCCGCTTGGGGAAGGTTCTCACAGCCCAGCTCTCGCAGCATCGCCCACGCTTCCTCCGCTGTTTTAACTCGCCTTCTCACTCCATTCGCAGTCAACAAAAGCCCAAAGGGGAACATCCAGCGGTACCGCAGTCCTTTCCCCCTCAGGTAAGCAGTGACCTCTCTCAACAACCTCCATCTCTCCAGCGTACCTCTCGACAAATCGTTGAACACTTCCACCTCACAGCCCTCCCAGGCAATTCGTCCAAACTTTCGTGCCGCATTTAAAACTTGCTCCTTGAGGGGGAAGCTGGTCAGACAGGCTATGATATCACGAGCCTGTTTCTCCCTCCGCGGGCCCAAACTTCGGTGCGCCCGTTCCACACCAATGGAGCCTCACTGGTGCTTGTGGTCCCTCCCAGCTTTAAGATATGGCCACAGAGCTTTTGCACCACTGGAACACAGTCCCGGTAAGCCTCCTCGTCGGGCACCCCCCTGATGCGCAGGTTGTTCCACCGCGCTCTGTCTTCTATCTCCTCCAATTTCTCCAAGATCTCCTCCTGCTGGGCCTGCAGCTTAGTTTGGAGTCCCGCCACCTCTCTCACCTCCTCCTCACATTGCTCCACGTGGCTTTCCATCTCCTCCACTCTCTGCCCCAGGCCGCTCACCTCCTGCTGAATGGTGAGCAGGGTCTCTTTCACGTCCTTCCTCATAGCTTTCATCTCGCCCCGCAACTCCGTTTTAAAGTCCTTTAGCCATTGCTTCAACGGAATCTCCTCTTCACCCTCCATCTCCTCTCTACCTTCCTCCTCCGAACTGCCCGGATCAGCCTCCGCTCCCGAGCCAGCCGGCTCCGCACCTTTCTTCACCTCCTTCCGTGCGTACGGGGACTGGAAACTGGCTAATTTCTTTCTCGCAGCCATCACCACGGTGGAACCGCTTTTCCCTTCCACTTTAGAAACGTTGGGGGGCTCTATTTTAACTCCACAATTGCAGGAATCGGATGGAGCTAGGCTTCTATGCCGCCATCAGCTCCATGACGTCACCGGAAGTCCCCAAAAGCTTTCTGATTGGACACTGGGAAGCGTTCCCGCGCAGACTCCGTCGGTACCGACGTACCCATATGTGAAGACTCATTCCTGCTTGTTCCTGGAGATAGCATAATCCACTCATCTGGACTGGTTTAACAGGATAAAGGAATAGAAGGTTGCTAAAATTGGTTTTGAAAGGAGTTATCCAATAGAGTAAAAGATCCAGCTACCTCTTGTTTTCCCTACAGTATTAAAAGTTTCAAGTACAACCTCGCTCCCTAGAGTAAGCATTGCACTTTGAATTGGAATTATTCCTGCCTCTGACAGCAGTATATTGATGCGAGTGGGAAGGCTGCCATGTTTATATTTACTTGTGGTAGTAGATGCTTGAGCAAGTCATGCAGAGTGCAGGGCATTACTAGAACATTTCCAATGCCTCTTAATACCATGCACTCCAATTATCTTTCTCAAGAAATGATCAGGATGCCTGCTTTTATGATAGCGACTTGTTTATTGCTATTTGCTCTCTAGTCTAAAAACAATAGAATTAGATTCAGCTCTTATAACAGTGCTCTCCATATTTTTATCCAATATAGCTCTATTTTAACACTTCAGTATTCATTTGACCCCAGATAATACAAACAAACAAAAAACAGCAGACTTCCAGTCCCCTCCCCTGATCCACCTCCTTCTCAGCATGAAGGCAGTAGCAACAGACTGTAGCAATCATATCAGCAGTCAGCACAGGGCCTTGTGCGTAGGTGTCTGCTCAGACCCCAGCACTCTGTATTGGTTTCTAGTCTAAAAAGGAAGCCTACACAGAAGGGAGGGCGGTGCCTATGAACTTTCACTAACTCACCATCCTTATACTGATTCCTATAAGTCACAATGGAGGGCCAGAGGGAAGAATAGCCCTCTGTGACCCCATCTGTGGTCCCAGCACAGAGGTTGGGAACCACTGCCTTGTGTTATGATTTTTTTCTCTATAGAATAATTGACCTGTGAAATCTGAAAGTAATGACTACATAAGGTATTGTCACACTTTCAATTGAGAACCGAACTTGTAACCGTATAATCACCTGTTTTAAATTAAAATTTGTTAGTGCCCAACACTACCTGTGGTCAGGTTTGTTCTTGTGTGCAGAAAATTTAGCCAAGCTATTTATCTTCATGTGACCTTACTTGTTTGAATATTCGAGTCAAACACCGTTCCATTTTCCAACATGCCTGTGTACCAGCAGTGAACAGTATCTCCTTTTTTGGGAAAGTTTGTTTTATCTCCTTTTTTCAGATTAGACTTTGTATATTTTGGTGGGCCCTGCAGGACAAAAATAGAGAATTACCATTGTTTCGTTTGCAAAAATACTACCAGGATCTAGCAAGGAAAATAAAGCATTTCTGCTCCTCTGCTGTCTTTCCCTCTGCTGTCAATTGATGTGACTGACTCCCTTTAATATTGTTCTCTCTTCCGTTAATGTCACACTCCAGTATCTGTTACATCACACTGATATCTAGATTTAGCTGCTATTTGCACAGTGGTATTGCAGACAAAAAGTAGGAAAAAAGGATCTCCATGTTCTACAGTAGAAATATCTATGCTCAGAATGTTAGCAAATTGATGCAGTCGGATTGACATGATTGAGGAAGCAGCAAATTCAGAACAAAAGATGATAAAGCACTAAGTCAGGTCTTAAATTCTTAGGCTTTAGGAGGCAGTCTACAAATATAGGAGACATGCTGAGGGCACCCCTCGTCTCCATCAGTTTGTAGGCAGGAGGGAGGGAACATCTAAGGTCTACTGCTGCTCCTTTAGGGCTTGTGAAAAGGAAAAAGCTTCTTAAAGCAACCCTGCAAGTCACTGGAATACATAATATACATAGCCAACAGCACCCCCTCCCCACCCAGTTTCTCTCCCCCTCTCCTTATCCCCCCCCAAGCTCTTATCACACTCACTGGGGAGGAGGGGGATTGGTGGAGAGGAGGTCTTAGCCTGTCCTCCCCAGGAAGTCCTCACTTCCCAGGAAGGCAGTCTGCTTCTCCCCTTCCCCTACTCCTGTCCCAGCTAGCTCGCACCATCCAGCTAATGACTCCTCAGAGCCGTGGCCTTCTATAGCCAGATGATCTCATCCTCAATGTGGTCACTGCCAGAGTGTAAGCAGCCTCCTCTCTGCACGATTTGACTCCATGCAAGTTAACACACATTGTGCAGGAATCTGTATTGGTCCTGAGGTCTCAAGCCTCAGTTTCTGCACGGTATAGCTCAAATCACAAAGCCACAGTGCAGAGAAAACTGTTCCTACTGCAGTGGCAGTAGCATAACTGGATACAAAAAAAACCCCTCTGGTGCTAGAGGAAAATTTGTAGTTGCCATGGGCTACCAGGCACCTGGAATTTGTTAAGTACCAAATTAAGAATGAATACACTCAAACACTTTTCTGGAAGTGCTGAAAACCAGAGATGAACTAGTTAACTTTAAAACAATGCATAATCTTCTGGATCCTGTCATTTCGTAATTTTTCTTTTAAACCGGACACATCAGAATAGTCAGGGTTTTTTTTAACACATTTTTAAGAAGGTGATACAAATATTCAGGATTGGAGTAGCCGCCTAGTGGTTAGAGCACTGGCTTAGTAACCAAGAGACCAGGGTTCAGTTCCCGCTGGCATTCCTTGGACCAGTCACTTAACTTTCCATTGCCTCAAAGAAAAGTCTGGCAATCTACTTCTGGTCAGTGCCAAGAAAACCCAGGGGCTGCTGCGTCACTGGGAGTTAGCATGGACTTGAAGTCACACATTGCATTGCATTTGCACAAAGACTCAAACTAGGTAATCAAAACAACATTTCAAAATGAATTAGTGTCCAGTATATCAATTTGCTTGGCATAAAAATGAATAAGTTGTTAGGTGGATGGACACTATATATCCTGAAAACACACTTCTGTTGAGTGAAGGTTACCAACAAAAACTTTGGTTCTTTAAAAATGCATGTATGCTTTCGGTTTTGTGGAGATGTTACCACAATTTTATTTGCTTCAGTGCAGGTTAGTTCTTTAACTACAAACAATCTGCATGGTATCAGCCTACAAGGACTGAAATCTCAGAACCCTGTACATACTGTTATAATTATAGCCAGATTCTTTAGAATTCTTAGTTGAAGATGTGCTGGTACTGCTCCAAGAGTTTCTACAAGTGAATAGATACATATTACACCTGATAGTGTACTTTCCTTTAATCCTGCTAGACTAGCCAGACACATGTGTCATGCTCTCTTGATAGCAGGTGGAGGCAGACAAACAACTTTCAGTGATGTTATCACTTGGAATAACCTCTGGTGCAGCACAGAGAAGCCAGTAGGACACTTCCCAAACAGTAAGACTCGGAAAATGTGATTAACACATAAACCACTGTCATAGTGTGAGCAAGTATTTGGATCTCTTACCATGATGAAAACTGGAGTAAGACCATGGGACTGACCAGGCTTTTTATGGCAGTTGGACCCCAAAAACAAGCAGTAAGTCTTCCAGTCACCGATACTGAATGTGACCAAAAGGATTTCAAACCTGCAATGGGAATCTTACAAAGTGGGGTCCTGGACTGGACTGATTCAAATAAATAAATCTTACTTAAGTTAAATTAGATTAATGTTTTATTGTTCCATGTAAACCACCTTGACTATTGAAAAGCAGTATAGAAAAAACAGCCAAATAAATTTTATCCTTCCTTATCATCCTGCCAGAGCAGTCCAGACATGTGGGGCGTACACAAGTATTGAGGACCCATGATGGGAGGGAATAAAATTAGTCAAAGGCAGTATCTGAACAACTCTAAGGAGCATCCTGTAGGGCTTTACAAAGGCATTCAAGGACCAGGAAGCCTCTCAACAATATTCTATGGAGAGAACAGAGTGGACCTCACTCAGGGGTCCTGATCTCTTGAAGTGAGCTGAGACTTATTCCTGACACACTTACCAGCTATAATGTGCACTGCCCCAATGGCTTCCTTAAACCCTCTATTGTCTGCTGGCTTGACCTCAGCTACTACTTTCCTCAGACCACCAAGGATGACAAAAGATCCTTTTGTGAAAAGGCAGGCAGATCAAGTCTTGTCATGACAAGAGGGGGCTGCACCCTTGAGAAGAAATGGCAGAGACCTCAAAAGCACTGAACAGACCAGAAAGGTCTTCTAAAAAAACAAGAGCTGCAGAACAGTCATCACCCAGCAGATGCTGAATTCAGCCCTGTGGAAGCCACCATAAGGAACCAACCTTCTGAGGCCACCTTACACATGGGCCCAGTTAATGTCGTCAAACTCAGACTCAATGAGGCCTAAAACACACAAGCAAACAGAACTGCTTCACTCCTAAAGGAGTGGGTAATACCAATGTACACTGCCAAGGAATCTCTTGGAAGCAACTCCTGTAGTACAACAGGATGCCACCCAAACCTCGAGTGTTCAAGGTCAAGCTCTCGTCCAAGTCAGACTGCTAGAAAGCTCTAACCTAAGGTAAAAGATATAGAGGCCCACTGTTCTCAAACAACCCTTAAATGGAAGGCTTACACCCACAAGGGTCAGGCCATAAAGTAAGAAGGGACCAGGAACCTTCTTTACCAGGAGCCCCCACCATGTGCCTTATTGTAGGCTCATATTTTGGAGGTAGTAAGGTGCCACATTCCTTGAACTTAAAAAATCCATGTACTATGGTCTGCAAGGGCAATGTAAGGCCTTTAAGATCACCAGGCCTGTATGGGCCTAAAACCATTGCAGAAAGATGGCTCAAAGGCCATCCTGATGTACAGCCATCAATCCCACCACAGAACCTTCCCCTATCTGAGATATTTCCTCAAAATGGCATTCTCTTGAATGGCCAAAGTCATGCACTAGAAGGCCCTGCCTTCGCATGAGGTTGTATACAGGACAGCAGAGCTCTTCACTTTGCCTGTACTCAGGGTTCCAACTCAGAAAGACAGGTTGCATACTGATAAAGTTTACAATATGTACAGCAAACAAAGCAATCAGATCCTCTGCCCAAACACCACAGCTGCAAAGCTTTAAGAACCACTCCAGACCTACAAGTTCTGCTTCAGTAGTGGATACACATCACCACCAGGCAGTGTGAGAACAGACAACCTACTTTGTATCTCTTCTAGAAAAGGCCCGAAACTCTCTTGGGCCGCCATGCAAATCAGGGAAGCAAACATGCATTGAGATTGTGCTGTGGCTGTTTGTGGGAGATGTGCACAAATACTGCCTTCACATGAGCAGGGTGTCAGCAGTGCCTGGCATGTGTGTTGTATGAACCCCTCTTACCCTGCATCATCCATGCTGGCCTGACAACCTAGGCTGCAAGACAGGTTACTAGGCCTAGTGATCTCCCCCTGCCATTCGCCTTAGACATTTAGCACATAATTGTTGCTAGTGATGAGTGTGCCGCCCCCTCCCCATGCGAGTGAAGGGGGGGGGGGAGTTGCTAGAGCCTGTGGATCTTCTAGTCCAAAACACAAATGACCACACAGATATGGGGGAACATGTGGCTGTGTACTCTGCCATCCACCCCACCTACTATATGGGGTCCAGATGTAACCCCTAGGTCTGCCATAAAAACCAACTGGTGGTCCAGGGGATAGACCCTCATCCTTGTTGCCTAACCTATGCCGGGAGGGAGGGGAGAAGGAGGGAGGGGAGGCATTCCACAGAGGGAACCCATGCTCCCAACATGGAGCAAGCTTTGACAGTAGACCACAGGACACCCTACACACACTGATGGGCAACCCCATTCAGCACCCAGCTTGGGCATGCCAGCTTTCAGAGAACTGATGCCCCCACAGGCCCTTGGAAGCCCATAACAGCGCCTCAGATCTATAGAATGTCTCATGCCTTAGGCAATAGGCCAGGAGAGAGGATACTGATAAGGGAGCTCCAATCAAGTTAGCTCACCATCAGAGTCTGTGTGAAGGAGGATCTGCTCTGAGCAAGTATGCCACAGACACGTCCCTTCACCATGACTATGAGAGGCCATCTGCCCCCAGAAACAAAGTCCATGGCACAGGCATAGCTTTTCTGGTGCATGTATGCACAGATACATGGACCTCCATGCAGGTGAAGTGGTGGTCAGACAGCAGAATTAAGTGCCAGACCTAAAAGCTGCCAGTAGTCACATAAGAACATAAGATATGCCATACTGGGTCAGACCAAGGTCCATCAAGCCCAGTATCCTGTTTCCAACAGTGGCCAATCTAGGTCATACATACCTAGCAGTTTCCCCAAAAGACAGGTTCCACAATGCTTGTACTGGGTCAAGCATTGATATCCTGGGTCCCTTTTAATAATGGTTTATGGACCTTTCCTCCAGGAACTTGTCCAAACCTTTTTTAAACCCAGCTACACTAACAGCCTTTACTACATCCTCCAGTAACAGATTCCAGAGTTTGATTAATAAAGAAATATTTTTTCACTCAACGTGTAGTCTTAAATAGTTTACCCTGTAGCTTCATTGCATGTCCCCTAGTCTTTCTATATTCTGATAACGTAAACAATCGATCTACGTTTACCCGTTCCACTCTGTTCATTAATTTATAGACTATCATATCTCCCCTCAGCTGTCTCTTTTCCAGGTTAACGAGCCCTAACCTTTTTAGCCTTTCTTCATAGGAGTATCCTTACATCCCTTTTACATCACCTCATTTGCGTGCCCTGCCTCCAACTGTGTTCAGTCATATCCAACCTTGGCTATGTGGCCTGTTCTGGCTGCTTCATTAAGAGACCCAAACTCCCAACTTCTCCCTAGCTCATCACATCAGTAGCCCCTCCCACACTATTCAGTGCATACGCATACTCTCAATCATACTTTCAAGACTGCCATGCTTTGTATGTATAGGGGTGCCTACTCTCCAAACAGGTATGATTCATATGCTAAACAGCCCTGGTTTTTCTAGCTGTCAAGATTGCCGCACAATGCAGCCCCCTCAAATATCAGCACCCTAGGTAACCGCCTGGGTCACCTAAAAACAGTACCTGCAATCATTGTCAAAGATGGTCTGGGCTTTTAACTGCATGGTACTTGCCCTGAATCACATGTTGACAGTATGCTGAGATGGGTGCAATTAGTGTCAAGTCAGAGACAAGCAGTAGCTGCACCCACAGTGGCAAAGTTTTTGGGACTCTAAAGCCAGCCACACAGTTGCACCTGCCCAATCTCTGGCTAAACACATGGTGCTCAGGTAGCATAGTAATTTTAGTGTGGGAGCATCACTCTACACACTCCCGGCTACCATGCTTTAGAGAACAAAAAACCCCCCACACAAAACCAAACTCCTAAAATCAGTTTTTACATACTGTAGGCACAGTACTGACCCAGTGAAAGATATTTTGCCTTCCCACATAGCGTAGTTACTCACCTGTAACAGGTGTTCTCTGGGAACAGCGGGAATCAGTCCTCACATATAGGTGACGTTGGCACCAATGAAGCATATCCCCAGCTTTCAAAGAAAGCCTCTGGGAATGCTACCATGTATGCATGGTTCCCTTCCTGCCCCGGAGTGCCATCTTGCTCAGTCAGATGACATAGCTAAGATGGCAGTCTAACAAAAAACAGAAGGACGGTGGGTTGTGAGGACCGATTCCTGCTTTTCCTGGAGAACACCTGTTACAGGTGAGTAACTATGCTTTTCCCCAGGAACAAGCAGGAAGTCAGTCCTCACATATGGGACTCCCTAGCTCCAGGCTGCCAAGGATCGAACCACAACAGTACCAACAGCGACCGGTCAGGTGGCCGTGAGTTGCAGAAGGTGAGTCCCCGCAAGACCCTAGCATCCAGCAACACTATCACTACGGTAGCCTGAACACAGAGGTCAGAGGGCAGGAGTTACCTATACTCCAAGAATATTACACAGCACTGTCTGACCAAAAGGTACTGTCGCTATGGGATTTACTTTCCCAGAATATCCACTGCTTGACCCAATACAAGCTTTGTGGAACCTTTGTCTTTTGGGGAAACTGCTAGGTACTTGTGACCTAGATTGACCACTGTTGGAAGCAGGATACTGGGCTTGGACCTTGGTGTGACCCCTCTTATGTTTCCAAGCAGTAGTGTGCTGTGAACATGTGAATGGATGACCAAGTGGCGGCTCTGCAAATTTCTGTCACCGGTAAAGAACAGAGGGCCATCTAATGCCCTCTTGTTCTGGATTTTGAATAGTCTTGGTGACCAGGGGAAAATCAGTGTGAATGCATACAGCACTCCCTCAGACCATGAGATCAGGAACATGTCTGCCACTACCTTCTGGGTGCGGTTGCCTGGAGCAGAAGCAAGCCAGCTGTATGTTGTCAGGAGAGGCAAAGAGGTCCATCTCTGGCCAGGCCCAAAGGTGGAAGAGCTTCTTCGCCACTGCAGGGTTTAAATGCCACTCGTTAGGGCGGAGAACTCTGAGTGTCTGCCAGGTAATTGTCCTGGCCCGGGAAGTAGACTGCTCGCAGAAGCACGCTGTTGTGCACTGCAAAGCTGAGGGCTACAGCCTCCTGGCAGAGGTAGTACGAACCCATGCCCCCCTGCTTGTTTAATATAGAACACTGCAACCTGGTTGTCCATCTGGACCTGCACAGGTCTGTTCTGCAAGAGGGAGCAGAATGCACGTAGGGTGAGGGCTATCACCCGGAGTTCCAGGAGGTTGATCTGTAGTAGAGACTCCTCCCTGGACCAGCAACTCTGAGTGTAGTGAACTCTGCAGTGAGCTCCCCAGCCCTTGAGAGAAGCATCTGTGGTCAGGGTACACTGTGGTGGGGTGCCTGAAAGGGCTTCCCTGCCAGGAGGCGGCCCTGGTTCTGCCACCAGTTGAGGTATCTCACCTGCTGGCGGGAGACTGATCCTGTTCTGGAGTCAGCCCGTGGCCTGGGTTTACTGAAAACACAGGCACCACTGGGCTGTCCGCATGTGCAGGTGGGCAAGGGGTGTGACATGGACAGTCAAGGCTATGTGTCCCAGCAGGTGGAGGAGAAGGCAAGCCAGCACTGTTGTGTGGTGCTGGACCTCACCTGCCAGTTGTTTGAGGCATTCTGCCCTGTCCTGAGGAAGGAGAGCCCTGGCCCACACCGTGTCCAGCTGAGCACTGATGAACTCTAGATCCTGCATAGGAGAGAGATTTGGGGTAACTGATGACTAACCCTAGGTGCTGCAGGAGGAGGATGGTACGTTATGTGCCCTGGCTGGCCTCTGCAGCTGTGCCACCCTTGATAAGCCAGTTATCCAAGTAGAGAAAAGATGAACACCCCTTTTAGGCGCAGATGGGCAGCTACCACTGCTAGACACTGAAACCTCTTGGCAAGGAGGCCAGGCTGAAGGGAACTACCCTGTAATGGTAATGGCCTCTCCGCCATGAATCTCAGGTATTGCCAATGAGATGGGTGGACCAGGATGTGTGTGTAGGCATCTTTTAGGTCCAAGGAGCAGAGTCAGTCTCCCTGGTGGAGGTAGGGCAGCAGTGTCCCAAGGGAGAGCATTTTGAACTTCTCCCTCACCAGGAATTTATTCAGGTCTCCGAAGTCCAGGATGGGCCTGAGACCCCGCCGGTTCTCTTGGGAGACAAGAACGTACCTTGAGCAGAAGCCCTTGCCCTAGAGGTGCTGGGGGAGGGGGGGGGGGGGAGACAGGCTCTACTGCCCTGTCCCTCGGTAGACCTGCTAGCTCAGAGCACGAGGGCCTGGTGAAGGAGAGGTCACACTGGCTCTCCTGGAAAATGCTCCAGGAGGTGGTAGTTTGAAGCGGAGGTGGTAACCCTCCTTCACCATCCGCAGCACCCACTGGTCCAAGGTGACCTCTGGCCACCTGTGGGTTGGTGAGGGTCTCCCAGGAGGAGGCGGCCCAACCTGGGAGTCAAAAGCTCCTGCCAGGTTGAGCCAGAGCTGGTGTCTGTGGCTTGGGAGCCTTTGGCTTCCTGGGTACGTGTCCCTGACCCTGACGGCCTGGTAGTGGTGACTGATGAAAAGGGCCCTTCTTCCTCGAGAAAGTTGGCCTTCCTCCCCCCCCCCCCCGAGGCTTTCTTACAGGGAAGGGTAGAGGTCTTCTTTGAGAGCCTCTGCCTGGTCACCACCTCGGCCTCAATCTCGACCACCTTGTCGGCCATAGGCTTTCCAAATAGAATCTCCCCAGTACAGGGACATCCAGCGGTTTTTCCTGGATACATTGCTTGAGGTCAGAGGTCTGCAGCTAGGCCTGGCACAGAATGCTGATGCCTGGGCTGCAGCCTTAAACCCATCGTAGGCTGTCCAGGACAGGAACTTGAAACAGTCCCAGATGGTGGCTACCAAGGTCTGGAATTTTTGCAGGGGTTCCCCGGCGATCCCTGCTGAGAAGCCAGTGAGCTCCTGGATGAGGCTCTTAAGATACATCCCTACATAGTCCAAGGGGTCATGACCTGACAGGTCGCAGGAGGTACTGTCATGGTCCAGGCCAAGGCAGTGCAAGCAGCAGTCGTGGGTGTCTGTGAGAGACATAATTTAACTGCCACGATCACACTTTTTAAAGCCACCGGGAGACATGGTGGATCACACTCGGATGGGGTTGACAACTCCAGTCGAGGTGAGCCTCGATGGAAAAAAAATGAGAGAAAGGAGCCGAGAACAGTACTGGCTCAAGGTGGGAAGAGGAACCATTATGCAAACCAGGAAAAAAACTCACTAAGAATAATTTAAGGAATTTTTCCAGGGACACAGGACATGCATCCATTGGGCTCTGCGGAAAAAGAGAGACTGAGCAAGATGGTACCCCTGGGCAAGGAGACCATGTGTGCATGGTACCATTCCCAAAGGTTTTCTTTGACAGCTGGGGAAATGCTCCGTGTGGGCTCCGTTGGCACAGACGTCACCCATATGTGAGGACTAGCTTCCTGCTTGTTCCTGGAGAAATTCTTATACTCCTGTCCGATTTCAACAGAAATAAACAAAGGTGAAATTAGACTTACCTGCTAATTGTTGTTCCTGGAGTGGAACCAGTCTAGTCCCGAAACCTCTGGGTTGCCCATCTCATCCAGCAGCTTGGAGACTGAGAAACTCCTCTTTTTGTGACATCACCAGTATATCCCTCCGGTGTCCGCCTCCTGCCACCAGTAACCTATTGACAAAGCAGACTCCCCGGAGAAACAAGTAAGAATTTACCAACAACATTAAACCAACCAGGACTATATTAACTGGAGTGGAGGAGTGGCCTAGTGGTTGGGGCAAGGTACTTCAGGCTGGAAGGTCGGGGGTTCAAATCCCACTAGAGGACAGCAACCTTGGGCCAGAAGGACTGGGGTTTCTAGTCCCACAGGTGCTCCTTGTGGTCTTGGGCAAGCCACTTAGCCCTCCATAGCCCATGTTGCCTGTAAAATAGTTATCTCCAAGTTATAATGCCCTGTTCAATGTAATTTCAGTTTGTTCAATGTAAACCGCACTGATGCAGAATAGCACGGTATATAAGAGAATGTAAATAAACGCCAACATTGAAAAAGGACACTAACGCCCCTCAGCAATACTGTGACTAGGAACTGGAACAGGCCACTCCTTCACCCAAAGAAAGTATAGTAAGCCCCAAAGAAACAAGTTTAGTAGTCAGCTCCCTCAGCTCTCTCCCCTTTTATGTATTTTACTTCATTTATTTTTTATGTATTTTTTTTTTTTACTGAAAATCGCGAAAGTAAAACATGTCTTACCTGTGAACCACGGAGACACTTCAGGCTTCCATTTGCCAAAGAATGCTGGGAGGGATACGGGACTAGACTGGTTCCACTCCAGGAACAATTAGCAGGTAAGTCTAATTTCACCTTCTCGATCGTGTCCCCAGTCTAGTCCCGAAACCTCTGGGTCAGTACCAGAGCAGTAAATAAATTCAATTGCGGGAGGGACCCGGCAAACCAGCCTGAAGAACTGCCGACCCAAACGAAGTGTCCTCCGCCATCTGTACATCCAGGCGATAGTGCCGAACAAAAGGAATTCAAAGACGACCACGTCGCCGCCTTACAAATCTCCACCGGTGACACCAACCGGACCTCCGCCCAGGAAGTAGCCTGAGCCCTAGTGGAGTGGGCCCTCAAACCCTCCGGCACTGCTCTACCCTTCAGGACATAAGCCGACGCAATAGCCTCCTTAATCCAACGCACAATAGTCGCCTTGGATGCCGCTTCTCCCTTTCTCGGACCTGCGAAGAGAACAAAAAGCCTATCTGACCTTCGAAAATCCGCCGTGCGGCTAAGATATTTCTTCAAAGCTTGCCGGACATCCAAAAGATGCAGCTTCTTAGACGAAGGAGCAACCTTGCCCTCCGCAAACACCGGCAAGGAAATCTCCTGGTTCACATGAAAACTGAGACCACCTTTGGCAGAAAAGCCGGGACAGTCCTCAAGACTACCTTAGCCGCAAAGAAGGAAATATAAGGTTCCCTGCAGGAAAGAGCTTGCAACTCTGACACTCGCCTAGCTGAGCAAACAGCCACTAAGAGCACCACCTTCAAAGTGAGATCTTTGAGCGACGAGCACACTAACGGCTCAAAAGGTGCCCACTCCAAGGCGTCCAAGACGAAGGGAAGATGCCACTTGGGAAAGACCTGACTAGTCGGCCGCCTCACAAGCGACACTGCCCTTAAAAACCGCTTCACAGTCGGATCACGTGATGTGGTAAGCCCGGGTGGATGCTGATCGCCTGGGCTCCGGACCTCTAACCCCTGTACCGATATTTTAGAGCCGTTTGCTGGGGGCGAAAGGAGTAAAAAATAGCTTCCCGAAGTGAGGAGATCGGGGGAGGTCAATTTTCCACCGTGATTGACAGCGGAGCCAATGGCATCGACGGTGAAATCGAGCCACCGGGAGAAGAAACGGGTGGTAGGCCCGCAAAAGATGGCGGATCTGCCCTCGCCGAGTGTACCTTCCATAACCTCGGCTTCTGTTGAGGAGATCTCAGCGGCAGTATCCGGGGCTTTATCGGTGCAGTTCGATGCCCTCCATGGCAAGATGGACATTTTGCAGAGCTCCGTAGATGGCCTGGGCACGCGGATGCAGGCTGCGGAGGATAGAATCTCGCATGCTGAGGAGGAGGTCCACACATTAACGCAAGAGCTGGGGAGGGTGCAGGCCTTGCTCCAGGCGCACGAAGCCAAAATTGATGACATGGAGAACCGTTCCAGACGGAACAATTTGAGATTTCTGGGGGTTGCTGAGCGGATAGCGGACAAGGATCTAAAAGCCTTTGTGGAAGCCCTCTCAGTGTCTTTGTTGAGTGATGCGGAGGAGGGGAGACTGATACAGCTTGAGCAAGTTCACCGGGTCGGAGCTCGGCCGGTGGAGGGTCGTCAGCCCCGGATAGTCCTCGCTAAATACCTGCAATACCCACAAAAGGAGGCTGTCCTGGGCGCTGCCAGAAAAGCAGGTGCGGTTGAACATGACGGAATGAGAATACGGATCGCACAAGACTATTCTATTGCCTTGAGCCAGCGACGGAAGGCTTACGCGCCCCTGTGTCAGATATTAATCGAGGCCAAGATTCGATTCTCCATGCAATACCCGGCGCGACTGCATATTGTGCACAATGGAGTGCACAAGGTTTTTGAGTCAGCGAGTGCAGCGGGCCCCTATATTAACAAGCTGCAGAGCGGAAACGAAGGACCTGGGCCGGAGTGATGAGGTGGGTCTGCTCCGCAGTGTGGTGGAGCCTTGTTCTATCCCCTGGTTGATGGGGGCCCCCGGACTAAGCTGAGTTCTGTTGCTGGGTGTCCTCGGCGGACTGCAGATGGGATATCCCCCTACCCTCTGAAGAGCTTCGGACATGGTGGGGGAGCGGGGGGGATGGGTTATGTTTTTTGTTGGGCCCTCCTTTGCCGTTCTCTGCCTCCCGCGCAAGACCGGAGCATCTTTCCCAGGGCGTCGGATGGGGGGCCTGCTCCCCACGGTATGCTCGGTCCGCAGGAGCGACACCACAGCGGCTGTTTAATGTGGTCGCTGTGTGTGCGCTGGTGATGCCGCTCCTGCTATCCTGGTGGAGGGCTGCGTAGGGGATGAGAACTGGGGCCTGCCCTGCTTGGGCCCCCCCCTTTTTTTTTTTCTCTCTGTCCTGCCGAGTTTCGTTGGCGTGCGGTGAGGCACGAAGAGGACGTCTCCCAGCGGCTGATATTACCTGCGGACGTACAGGACATTGGGAGGGTTGGTAATTGTTGTTGGGGTGGCACACATTTGTATTATGTTGTGGAGGATATGTGCTGGTGGTAATAGTTTGTTTGTTGGGGGGGAGGGGATGGGGGGAGAGTAGGGTAGGCATGAAGCGGTGGATGAATGCGGGAGGAGGGAGGTGGGGGTATGCAAGGTGGGGAGTAGTGTGCGGGCGGGCCGCGGGGTTGGGGGTGCGTGGGCGGTGGAATAACTGAGCAATGTATGCCTGTAACGGAGAGAGGGGGAGGGGGTCTGGAGCACATCAAGCGTGATCCCTGTACGAGGGAGTGGGGGAGCGACAGAGAAGGATGGGGTTTGGAGGGAGGGGGAGAGGTGGTAGGGGGAGAGGGAGGGGGGGAGGGTTGGGTGGCGGAGGGGGGCGTGGGGAGGGGGATCCAGAACACACAGGGGAACTCTTGTTTGCTTTTCGGAATAGCAGCTGGGAGCGCTCCATTGACTGGGGGGGGGGGGGGGGACTTCAGGCTGGGGAGGTTCCGCCCTATTTTCACTTCATGTTGGACAAATACAACTTGTTTCTATATAATCCACCTTGAGGGTTGTTTCTTGGAATGTGTGTGGTGTAGGCAACCCCATTAAGAGATATAAAGTGCTGCAGGCTTTGGCCCGGATGAAATGTGATGTTGCCATGCTACAGGAGACCCACCAGACGGCCGAAGAGCACGTTAAGTTGCGGAAGATGTGGGGGGGGCAGAGTTGGGGTGCCCCGGCTAAAGGGAAAAAGGGTGGAGTGGTCATTTTGATTCGTACCCAGGTTCGTTTTGAGTTGGAAAAGCAGTACGTAGACCCAGAGGGTAGGTATATCTTGCTATATGGCTGTCTCGAGGGCCGGCCTATTGTGCTGGGCAACCTGTATGGACCTAACGTGTTGGATCGGGAGTTCTATGCCCGATTAGCTTCCCGGGTGGAGCAGTTACCGGATGTCCCGTTGATTATGGCTGCAGATTTGAATGGGGTGCTGGATATAGAGCTTGACACTTGTGGAGGTGGGGGTGAAAGAGTGCGAGCCTCGACCACTAAGGTGCTGCGGGGGCTATGTCATTGCTTGGGGATGGTGGACCCTTGGCGGCTATTATATCCGCTAGAAAAAGATTTTACACACCAGTCGAGAGCCCATGGCTCTAGTGCTCATGTCGACTATGTGTTGGTCTCTGAAAGGCTCTTCGCGTGGGTATGTGACGCACAAATAGGCCCCTTGGCGGTGTCAGATCATGATCCGGTCTGGGTAGATCTTTCCTGGGGGGGTTTGGTCGCTTCACCGCATATTTGGCGATTTCCAATGGGGCTATATTATGACGCTAATTTCCGGGATCATCTTGCACAGTGTTGGCAGGACTTTATGGCCCATCATGAGCAGCATAAAGACGAACCAGAGTTGCTTTGGGAAATGGCAAAAGTAGTGCTGCGGGGAAATGTCATCGAATATACCGCCCGAAAGCGTAAATTGCTGGCGGCGCAAATTGTTCAATTGGAGCGGAAGGTTGTGCGAGCCCAGCGGTGCTGTGCGGGGGACCCTAGCAGGGCCCATAAGCGCAGCCTTTGGGAATTGCAAACTTCTCTCAACGAGCTGCTCCACCAGAGAGCGAAGAAATCTCACATGTATTACCGATATCAATTATACCGCTTTGGAGATAGACCTGGGAAACTCTTGGCGCGATGTCTGCAGGGCAGCCGGGGGGGCTCGGTTGATTGCCACGCTCCGGGATGAGCGGGGCTGCTTGCAGAAGGAGAACTCGGCCATAGCACGTACATTTCGTTCCTTTTTTCAGCAGCTATATGCAAGGAGGGAGGGGTCTCTTACCGAAATGCAGAACTACTTACGGGGAATACAGTTGCCCACAGTGACGGCTGACCAACGGGCGTACTTGGACGCCCCGGTCACGGTGGAAGAAGTTGGTGGCGTTATTCAAAGAGCTGCTTGCTGTAAAGCGCCTGGCCCTGATGGTTTTGGGGCAGAGTTTTACAAGATGCTGAGGGATTCTGTGCCCCCCGCGTTGGTGGCAATGTATCATCGTAGAGTGGCACAGGGGACTTTCGATTGGGGTACCAATCACGCGTTTGTCACTTTAATACCCAAGCCAGGTAAAGATCCCACTCAGGCGTCGTCTTACAGGCCTATCTCTCTGTTGAATTTTGACCTAAAAATACTGGCTAAGGTCTAGGCAAACAGACTTGCCTCTGTTTTAGATGATCTAGTGCACGATTTTCAGGTGGGCATTGTTAGGGGGAGATATGCTGTGCGGAATTTGCGGAAAATCTTGGCTTCACTTGAGTGGGTACGTGAAAAGGATTTACCATCGCTCTTGGTTAGCTTTGATGCTGAGAAAGCATTTGACCAGGTGCATTGGGATTATCTGAAGTATCTTTTACCGTGTTATGGCCTGGGAGTTTCCTTTTGTAAGATGGTGGATTTGCTCTATACGGATCCTACGGCGGGAATTCTCTGCAACGGGGTGATCTCGGAGAGCTTTCGACTGGAGAGGGGCACACGCCAGGGATGCCCACTCTCCCCCTTGCTTTTTGTGTTGACCCTCGACCCGCTTATACGGAGAATAGCAGAGTCCTCGGGTATTTATGGAGTACGTATTGGGTTACATGAGTTTAAAGTGGCTGCTTTTGCCGACGATATGTTGGTCCACCTTACGCGGCCCCAGATCTCGCTGCCCCGGTTATTGGAAGAGTTCTCCCTTTATGGCAAATTTGCAGGCTTACGTCTTAACCTGGACAAGTCGGAGGCTTTGGATGTGGGTGGGCGGTTGCAAGGGGGCTGGCAGGGGAGTTTTCCGCTTCGTTGGGCTGCAGAGTCCTTTGTGTACTTAGGTATCTTGCTGACTGGGACCCCTTCTCTGCTTTATAAAGTCAATTTTGAGCGAGTTCTTTCTAGGCTCCGAGCGCAGTTACAGGCATGGGCACCCCCTTCTGTTGTCCCTATTGGGCAGAGTTGCCGCTCTGGGGATGGTGGTTCTCCCCAGAGTGCTGTATTGGCTGCAAACTTTGCCGGTGTGGTTATTGAGACGTGACTTGCGGCGTCTGGAGCGGGAAATTTGCGTATTTCTTTGGAAGGGCGCCAGAGTACATATACCACTGGCTAGGATGAGAGGGGGATGGCGCTCGGGGGGTGTAGGGGTTCCGGATATTTGGAAATATGCGCTGGCTTGTCAGGCCCGCCATCTCACTGACTGGTTGGGGGATACTGAGGTTTATACACCCCGAGCCTTTGAGGAGGCTTTTGTGGCCCCGCATATTCTCGATGCGGTATTGCATTTGAAAAACTTAGCTTTGCCGGCTCGCTTGACAGGCAGTGTCTTGATCCGGGCGCCACGGCGTACGTGGCAACAGATCAATAAATATTGGGGATGTAATCCTGAGGTTTCCAGCTGGCTGCCTCTAAGGGGCAACGCTTCTTTCACCCCGGGCTCTGATTCAGTTTCCTTTCGGCGTTGGGAACAGTCGGGGATAAAGCGTATTGGACATGTGGTGGATCCGGACGGAAGATGTAAGGCACTGGGAGTGCTATGTAGGGAGTATGGCTTGGACTTGGGGAAGTCTGTTTTCGCATAAGCGCAACTGTCTCACTATGTTGGGTCGCTGTCAGGGCGCAATTTGCATGCGGAGCGCTCCGCACAGATTCTTGAATTTTTTGCCCTGGGGGCGGAGTCTCCCCCGACTACAGCTCTGTTAAAAAGGCGGTTGGATTCCCTTGATTCGCCTATTGATTATTCGATGGTGGAGCATTCTTGGGCAAGAGAATTGGGTTGAGAGATGCCCCCCGGCTCTGTCCGGGAGGCGTTGGGGCGGATTGCGCAACTGGTCGAGGGGGCCCGATGGCGGGAGATTCAGTTTAAATGCATTATTCGAGCCTACTTCTCTCCGCGGCGAGCGCTGAGAAGTTGTATCGCAACTTCGGGGGGGGGGGGGTGTCCCAAATGTTCCTGTTCTTTAGCGGACCTGGGTCATATGTGGTGGGGTTGCCCCCTTGTTCGCCGATACTGGTTACGCATTGGGGAGTACCTTGGTGGTCTGTTGCAGCAGCGGGTCTGCTGGATGTGACTGCTGGTGGTCCTGGATCAGCTGGGACCACTTCACCCTAAGGGACGCTGGGAGAGAATATTGGTGCGGAAGGCCTGTCTGGTGGGTAAGGCCCCGATCCTTCACCGGTGGAGGGAACCTACGCCCCCCACGTTTTGCGAATGGCGCAATAGCCTGCATCACTTTATGCTTATGGAAAGGAGGAGTGCGCAGCGGCACCCCCGGAGATGGGCCACCTTTTTGCTAGTTTGGATGCCCTATATTCAGGGGCTGGGGCCTAAATCCCGCAGTGAAGTGCTCAAGGTGGGGTAGTAGTGGGTGGGGTGGAGTTGTTGCTCCTTGGCATGGGACTCCTGTGTGTTCTGGTTCCTGGGGGGGGGGATTGGGGGGGATTTGGGTAATTTGGCATAGATATGTGCTGTTTAGACCTGTTGTTGTTATACTCCTCGGGCGATGGACAAGACACAGCCCTGCCCGGGAGGTGCTTTTGTATAATATTGACTGTTAGTGTATACCAATGGACACTGTTTGGATGTTTTTTGTTGTTGGTTTATGTGAAATTAATAAATAGATTTGGAAAAAAAAAAAAAAAACGCTTCACACCGCCAACCTGCCTCTAACAAGACAACGCCGCCACCTGAACACGCAAAAACGCCGCCGCTAGACCTTTGTCGAAGAAATTCTGCAAGAATTCCAAGATCTGGTGAATAGAAGACTTTAGGGCCTTGCACTACGCCTCGAAAATCCTCCAGACACGAACATACGCTAGTGAGGTAGACTGTCTCTGGGATTTCAACAAGGTTGCAATAACCGCCGCCGAGTACCCCCAGGACTTTAACCGAGACCTCTCAAGAGCCAAGCCGTAAGCAAGAACCGACCCACGTGAGGCATGACCAGGGGCCCCTGAATTAACAGATCCACCCTGCAGGGAAGCCACCAGGGCTTTGTCACCAGCAACCGCACCAGGTCTGCATACCAGGGGCGATGAGGCCAATTTGGTGCTATTAGAATCACGCGACCCCTGAACTTCTCTATCCTTCGCAGGATCCGTCCTATCAGCACCCACGGGGGAAAGACAGAGCAGTTGTCCCTCCGGCCAGACCTGCATGAGAGCGTCCAAGCCTTCCGACATCCTTTCTCTGCGCCTGCTGAAGAAGCGACTGGCCTTTGCTGAGGTGAAGATCGCCATGAGATCCATGACCGACAATCCCCACCTTGAAGACCTCAGGATGTAGGACCCATTCCCCTGGATCCACCGTCACCCGGCTGAGGAAAATCGGCTTCCACGTTGTCCACTCCTGCTACATGTGCTGCCGAGAGATCCAAGAGATTTTCTTCCGCCCATCCACACAGGACTCCGGCTTCGGCCTCTAGTGTCACACTGCTGGTGCCCCCTTGCTTGTTGACATAGGCAACTGCCGTCGCGTTGTGGGACAACACTCGGACTGCCTTCCCCCCGAGTAACGACCGAAACTCTTGCATTGCCAGAAACACCGCTCTTAACTCCAACCGGTTGATCGCCCACGTCCTCTCCTGAGGATTCCAAAGCCCCTGCGCAAAGCTGCCCTGACAATGAGCTCCCCAGCCCAGTAGACTGGCGTCCGTCATCACTGCCCCCAGTCTGGAGCCTCCAAGGACTTTCCCCGCTCCAGCGACTCGGGAAGTAACCACCAGCGTAGAGCTTGACGAGTCTCCTCTGGGCAGACTAGCTTCCGGGACAGAGGATCCAGCTGATGTGACCACTGGCGAAGTAATGCCCTCTGCAATGGCCTCATGTGAGCTCTCGCCCAAGGCACCGTCTCTATTGTTGCCCGCCATGGTGCCCAGCAACTGTAGGTGATGCCATGCCGAGGGGTCCTTGGACCACAAGAAGTGCCCCACAAGAGTTCGCAGACCTTGTGCTCGCTACCTTCCCGCTCCGCGTGTCGAAGCGAGCTCCCAGATATTCTAGATTCTGGGTAGGCACCAAGCGACTCTTCGTCATATTGACTATCCACCCGAGACTTTCCAAGAATGTTACCACCCGGGCTGTCACCTTTTCGCTTTCAGCCTGCAACTTTGCTCGAATGAGCCAATCGTCTAGGTAAGGATGCACAAAGATGCCCTCCTTGCCCAGTGCTGCCGCTGCTACCACCATAACCTTGGTGAAGACTCTCGGGGCAGTTGCTAGACCGAAGGGCAACGCTTGGAACTGATAATGCCCGAACGGCACTGCAAACCTCAGAAATTTGTGATGATCCTTTCTTATGGGAATATGAAGGTATGCTTCTGACAAATCCAGGGAGGTGAGAAACTCTTTCTGCACCGCCACTAACACTGAGCACAACGTTTCCATGTGAAAATGCAACACCCGCAGACATCGACTGACACTTTTGAGATTCAGAATCGGTCGAACCCCTCAGTCTTTTTTCGGGACGACAAAGTAGATGGAGTATCGACGGCCTCCGCACTGGTCAGAGGGCACGGGGACTATTGCCCTGAAGTCCAACAGCCTTTGCACCGTCTTCCGCAGAGCCGCACACTTTGTTACCGACTTGCCGGGAGACTGCACGAAGGCGTCCTGCACTGGACCCAAGAACTCCAGAGCGTAGCCTTCCTGGATGATTTCCAGAACCCATTGATCTGAAGTGATTTGGACCCAGGCAGGATAGAACTCCCGCAAACACCCCCCTACCGGAACTAGGGGCGACTGGGTCCCCCTCATCTCATTGTGACTTCTTGAAGTTGGCAGAGGAGGAAGAGGAGGGACCGAAGCCCCTTCCCGCTCCGCGAAACCCTCGAAACCCCTGGTTTCTATAGGGAAAGCGCCCCCTTTGCCCGGGAGAGAAAACTTTTGGGATCAAAGATGACGGAAATCCCGTAAGTGCCCCCTACCTCCGGGGGCACCCCGAGTCGGCTTGGGCTTATCCTCCGGCAACCTCCCACCTTTGGACTCAGATCTTTCACCAGCTTATCTAAATCCTCACCGAACAGCAGCCGACCCTTGAAGGGCAGCTTACTCAATCTAGTCTTAGAGGAGCTATCTGCCGCCCAATTGCGCAGCCACAGGTACCGCCGTGCTGCTACCACCGACGCCATGCTTTTAGACAGGCCGCGCATAAGATCATAATGAATATCTGCCAGGTAGGCTGCCCCTGATTTCAATCGGGCAGCCTCACTCGCCACGGGACTCGGCTGCCCCTCTTGTACCTGCTGCGCCCAGCGAAGGCAGGCTCTAGCTACCCATGCTCCACACACAGCCACCTAAAAGGGAAATCGCATTGACGTTGAAAACTTGTCTTAATACATCCAACTTTGTCCTGCGCATCTATGAGGGCCGCACTGCCTTCAACAGGAATTGTCGTTTTCTTGGTCACCGCCGACATGGCTCTGTCCACCCTAGGTGACTTAACTTCTTTATCCTGATCTAACAACGGATACAACCGACCCATAACGCTGGCCCCCTTCAACGGTGCCTCAGCACGTTCCACTCCTCCTGAATCATCTCCTGAAACACCCTGTGCACAGGGAAGGCCGTTTGGGTCTCTCTGAACACCTGTAACAAGGGATCCTCCAGCGTGTCATCCTCCGCTGAACCTGGGGACCGGCATATTGAGCACTTTTAGGGTCTCCACAATGAGAGCAGGTAGTTCCTCTCTCCTGAAGACTCTCACCACTCTAGGCTGGTCTTCTCTCTCAGAGATCTCCCCTTCTTCCAGTTCGTCTTCTAAGGCCACACTGTGATCCTCCTCATCTGACAGAGGACCCTCAGAAGCCTCAGGTCGTTCTCTCATCCCTTCCTCGCCACGGGGCTGCTTGCCCCCGCTCGGAGGAATCTCCACTTGCTGGGACGCCGGGCGCTTCCTCGCTCCGCTAGCGTCCGCCGCCAGCTTCTGTTGCGGGGCCCCACCAAAAACTGCCTGCTGAAGAAGCGCCACAAACTGTTGTGAAAAAATGGCCGTCAAATCCGCAGGAAGAGACGCCTGCGAGGGCCCCGCCATCGGCTCCTCCTGCACTATCTCGGGAACTAGGGAGGCCGAGGCTTCTGAAGCATCCCCCGGAGTGCCCGACTGAAGCGCTGAGGGCAGGTCCGAATTCGTAGCCTCCCCTACGCAGGCTTTACACACTCCGGAGCTGGAGCCCTTCCTAACCCCACACACCATGCACTGCGACTTGGAGGGCATTGTCCCCCTAGAACCGCAGGGCTGAAAGCTGCTGACCTTCCTTGTAGAGCCTTTATATACCCACAACAAGGAGCAGAGCAAAAACCTACCCGGAGTGTAGATAAGCAAATCCAGTTATACAGCCTATAAATGAAATTAGACTTACCTGCTAATTGTTCTTCCTTTAGGACCACCAGTCTAGTCCCGAAACATAGGTTACCACCATCTTCCGCAGCTTGGAGACTGAGCATGACAGAATTCCTGATGACCTCATCATATATACTCCAGGGACCGCCTCTGATCTCCAGTACTCTATTGACAAAGCAGACTCACCAAAGCAAAGATTAAGTCAAAGGCAAATGCCATTTAAAATGCAATCCAACAAGGCATAACTAATCATGCAAAAATTTGAACCAATGTCTGGAAACACATGCAACTGAATGGAACGGAATGAAAACCCCCATTCCTCTCGCAAAAACGCTGCCCGAGAACTGAGCGCCTCGCCCCCGTGCTCCCCCCGGACCTGCAATTTCTCCCCCCCAGGCCTCCTGACCGAACACCCCACGTACATACTTAGCTTCAGGCGACGTCAGCAGGTAAGGTCTGAGAGGGATACGGGACTAGACTGGTGGTCCTAAAGGAAGAACAATTAGCAGGTAAGTCTAATTTCATTTCCCTTAGCGTCCCACCAGTCTAGTCCCGAAACATAGAAGATGTAACAGAGCAGTAAACATCTAACGGGAGGGCCCTGCAAGACCCGCCTGAAGCACCGCCGACGCAAACTGAGAATCCCTCTGCGCCAGCACATCCAATCTATAGTGCCTCGCAAAGGTATGCAAAGATGACCATGTAGCCGCCTTACAAATCTCCATGGCTGGCACCAAGCTAAGCTCCGCCCAGGAGGCCGCCTGCACTCTGGTCGAATGTGCCTTCAACCCCTTAGGCACTACTCTACCCTTCAACAGATAAGCCGACTCTATCGCTCCCTTAAGCCATCTAGCAATAGTCGGCTTAGACGCCTGCTCACCTCGCTTCGGCCCCCCAAAGAGCACAAATAATCTATCAGACCTTCTAAAAGACGCCGTCTTCCGGAGATACATTCTCAGGGATCTACCAACATCCAGCTTGTGCAAACACCCCCCCTCTATCCCCTTGCCTGACCGCTGAAACACTGGCAAGGAAACAACCTGATTCACATGAAAACCCGACACAATTTTCGGCAAAAAGGAAGGGACTGTCCGCAACACGACTCTGTGGGCCTCAAAATCCAGGAAAGGGCTCTCGCAAGACAAAGCCTGTAACTCAGAAATGCGCCTGGCCGAAGCTATCGCCACCAGAAACACTACCTTCAACGTGAGATCTTTTAAGGTAGCCCCAGCCAACGGATCAAACGGCGCCCTCGTCAGGGCCTCCAACACCAAATTCAGATCCCAGGCCGGGACTGGATCCCGTCGCGGCGGACGCAAGAGAACCGCCGCCCTCAAAAATCTCTTCACCTCCGGATGACCACCCAGCGGCTTCCCCTGTATCTTTCCTCGAAAGCAAGAAAGAGCTACCAGCTGCACCTGGAGCGAAGCCGCCGCCAGGCCCTTCTCGAAACCATCCTGAATAAACGAGAGCACTTGTGGCACAGAAGCCCGCATTGCCTCAACCTGCCTGTCCTTGCACCAAGCCTCAAAGACTCTCCATATGCGTACATTACGCCAACGACGTGGACCTCCTTCGCGACCGAAGCAAAGTCGCAATCACCGCCATGGAATAACCTTTGACCCTCAGCCGCGCCCTTTCAAGAGCCAAGCCGTAAGCGAGAATCGATCCACCTGTGGCATTACGAGTGGCCCCTGCACCAGCAGGTCCGTCCTGAGAGGAAGCCGCCAAGGGGGCTCTAGAAGTAGATGCATAAGATCCGCGTACCACGGTCGTCTCGGCCATTCTGGCGCTATCAGCACCACCTGCCCCCTGTGACACTCTACCCGCTGTAGGACCCGACCGATCAGGACCCACGGAGGAAAGACATACAGCAGACCGTCCACTGGCCACTGTTGAATCAAGGCATCCAGCCCTTCCGACATCCTTTCGCGCCTTCTGCTGAAAAAACCTGTCCACCTTCGCCGAGGTCCAAGATGCCATGAGATCCATCACCGGCAGCCCCCAGCGGAGAACGATTGCCTGGAACACCTCGGGATGGAGCTCCCATTCCCCCGGGTCCACCCGAACCCAACTTAGAAAATCTGCGGTCACATTGTCCACTCAGGCCACATGTGCTGCCGACAGGGCCTCCAGGTGGTCTTCTGCCCACCCTAGCAGCACATCTGCCTCCTCTTCGAGCGCCACACTGCCTGTGCCGCCCTGACGATTGATGTACGCTACTGCCGCGGCGTTGTCCGAGAGTACCCTGACCGCCATCCCTTCCAACCACTGTCGGAGGGCTCGCAGTGCCAGTGTGACAGCCCTCAACTCCAACCTGTTGATCGACCAAGCCCGTTCCGGCTCCGTCCACTGACCCTGCGCATACTGTCCCTCGAAATGCGCCCCCCATCTGAAGAGACTGGCATCCGTCGTCAGCGCTTTCCATGCCAGGCTTTCCAGAGGCATTCCCCTCTCCAGATTCACCGGGTCCAGCCACCATTGCAGCGACTGCCTCACCTCCCTTGGGCACACCAGACTCTGACAAACTGTCCGATTGGTAGGACCATCTCCTCAGCAACGCCCTCTGCAAAGGCCGCATATGCGCCCTGGCCCACTGGACCACCTCTATCGAGGCCGCCATCGTGCCCAACACCTGCATATAGTGCCACGCCGAGGGCACCTGGCAGTCGAGGAAGGGTCTCACACTCCGCCTCAGCTTGTCCCTTCTGTCCTGAGGGAGATACACCCTGCCCAGGGCGGTGTCGAACCGAGCCCCCAGGTAGTCCAACTGCTGAGACGCCTGCAACTTGCTCTTTGCTAGGTTCACCACCCAGCCCAGCGACTGCAAGACCTGAACTACCCTCTCGGTTGCGGCAACGCTTTCCTCTTTCGACTTTGCTCTGATCAACCAATCGTCCAAGTAGGGGTGCACCAATATCCCCTCCTTCCGCAACGCTGCTGCCACCACTACCATGACCTTGGTGAACGTCCTGGGCGCTGTCGCCAGCCCAAAAGGCATTGCCTGGAACTGAAAATGGTCCATGGGCACCGCAAACCGCAAAAACCGCTGATGTTCTGCCCTGATCGGAATGTGCAGATACGCCTCCGAGAGATCCAGAGCCGTGAGGAACTCCCCCCGGCGAACCGCCAGAATCACAGACCTCAAGGTCTCCATGCGAAAATGCGATACCCGTAGGCATCGGTTTACCTTCTTTAGGTCCAGGATTGGCCGCAGCGTACCTTCCTTTTTTGGTACCACGAAGTATATGGAGTATCGACCTGACCCGCATTGGTCCGGCGGTACCGGTACTACCGCCTTTAACGCCAGCAGGTTTTCCAAAGTTTTTCTTACTGCCAATTGCTTCGCCCGTGACCGACAAGGCGACCGCACAAACGCCTCCGACACTTGTCTTCGGAGCTCAAGCGCATACCCCTCGCGGACGATCTCCAACACTCACTGGTCGGAGGTAAGCTGGGCCCATGCTGGAAAAAACTCCCTCAAACGTCCCCCTACCGGAGTTACCCCAGCCTGGACCACCCTCGCGTCATTGTGGCCTTTTACCATTCACGGAGGAAGAAGAGGCCCCAAAACCTCTTCCTGCCCCCCGAAACCCCCGGAACCCCGTACTGAAAACGCCCTCTAAGAGACGGAGCGAACCAGGACGGCCGAAACCTACGAAAATCGCGCTGCTGACTCCGGGAAGGCACCCCTTGCCTCCCTACCTTTGGCTTGTCTTCCGGCAACCGTCCACCTTTAGAGTCTCCTAAATCCTTAACCAACTTCTCCAGATCCTCACCAAAGAGTAACTTACCCCTAAAGGGAAGTTTACCGAGTCGTGCCTTGGAGGCCGCATCCGCAGCCCAATTACGGAGCCACAAGGCTCGTCTCGCTGCCACCACGGAAGCCATACTCTTGGCTACCCCTCGAATGAGATCATACTGACTGTCTGCCAAATAAGCGGCCCCCGACTCCAGCCGTGCGGCCTCCTCCACGGCTTCTTCCAAATGAAGACCTTTCATCCTTTGGGCCCACCGCAGACACGCTCTAGCCACCCAGGCCCCACAGACCGAAACCTGCATCGAAAGGGCATTAACCTCGAACACCTGCCTCAACAAGGAGTCTAACCGCCTGTCTTGCGGATCCCTAAGGGCCGCACTGCCCTCCACCGGGATAGTGGTCTTCTTAGTGACCGAGGAGACCGCTGCGTCCACTTTCGGAGGTTTAAATAACTAACTCTTTATCGGTCTCCTGCAGAGGGTATAAGCGGCTCAAAACCCTCGAGCCCCTAACCCCTGCATCCGGAGTATCCCATTCCTCCTGAATCATTTCCTTGAATACCCTATGGAGAGGAAACGCTCTCTGCGACCTATGCACCGCCTGCAATAAGGGATCCTCCAGCGACGCGTCGACCTCCTGCTCCGCCGTAGGAATATTCAATGCCTGCATGGTCTCCCCTATAAGGGCCGTCAACTCATCCCTCCTGAAAACTCTAACAATCCTAGACTGCTGATCCTGCTCCTGCAACTCACCTTCTTCTAATTCGTCCTCCTCCTCAGAAGCCTGCCCGGCAGCCGCGCTGTTATCCAGTACGAAATCCAGATCCATACTGTCCCCTGAACGCCTACTCCGCTTAGCCGGGGTTCCCCCTACCTCCAGCGAAATATCCTGCCGTTTAGCTCCTAAGGAGCCATCCCCCGGGCCAGCCTCCGGCTTCCCAGAGTTTCCTATGGACTGCAGCAGCAAGAGCAGAAACTGCTGCGAGAAAATAGCCCCCAGACCGCCCCGCAAGTCCGCGGGCAGTGTAGGTGGCTCCTTCACCGAGGAAGGCCCCGGCAAAGGCTTCGGGGGTGACAACTGAGGCCCCATGGCAACCGAAGCGCCCGTGTCCTCCCTGGCACCCCGTCTCCTCCAGGTCCTCCATATGTTCCAGGGCCTGCTCTCGTCCACAGGACCTACACACTCCTGACTCTGACACAGACGCCCTCTGAACCCCGCACAAAATACAGCGCAGCTTCGGAGGCATCCAAACGCAGGAAATACAAACACACTCACTCACCTACCTAACTCGCCCAGTCTACACCCAGCAGAACCGAACACTAAGTCGCACTCTCCCAACACGTCCTACGGTTTTTCTCCTGGCCTACGAACGGCCTGGAAACCTCTCAACCTTTCCCGCGCCAATTCCACGCGGTTCCTCAAAATGGCCGCCAAAAACCAGGAACGCCACGAAACCAAGGCCCAACCAAATGATGTCAAATACACATGCAGCCACGCTCCCGGCACTTACCCCGGCCCGGGGGGACTGCCCAAGCTCTTGCACGACTCTTCTGCGAGCTAACCGCCCGCCGCTGCACTTGCCGATCACAGTGCTGCCGCGGCTGAGAGCTGCGTCCTTCCTGCTCCAGCCGCGTGTCAGGTTACCTCAACGGCAGGACACCCGCCTCGGGGGATGCGCTGCCGGAGGACCCCAAGCCGACTCCCTCACTCACTCCGTACTGTCACACCGTTCCGGAGAGGGGGGAGAAGGGGGGCGGCTCAAATCCCCTGCGAGTGCCAGAGAGTTACACTGCTCCAAACACGTCAATTTAAAGGAGCCAAAACTGCTCTATTAGTACTTGAGATATTTTATCTTCTTTTTCAAATCAACCAAATCAAACTACCCTTAATTACTACGGTGAGTCCACAGTCCCTGGGCTCACATCCCCTACCGCTGCTTGGAGACTGAGTACTGGAGATCATAGGCGGTCCCTGGAGTATATATGATGAGGTCATCAGGAATTCTGTCATGCTCAGTCTCCAAGCTGTGGAAGATGGTGGTAACTTCTATGTTTCGGGACTAGACTGGTGGGACGCTAAGGGAACCAATATTTGGAAAAGAGCCACTAGCCTCTCTTAAAAAAACCAAACCATCACACACAAGGCACCAGGCAAGGCCTCATTAACACCATTAAATGTGAGCGAAACTGCTCTGCTGGGCCTGCAGTCCGACCACGCTGTCAGGCCGACCATCGATTTCACGCCAAAATCGCGCTGAGGAAAAAAACCTGCCCAGAGAGCGAGAACGCTTACCTCGTATGAGAGAGGGACGAAAACGCAGCTCGTTTTGAGCAACCGCGTCTACCTCCGGCTCCAGCCATGCTCAGCTGTTCCGGGCCCGGTCACACTCCCCGCACCGCACAAATTAATCTGCAGACTCCGTACGGCGGGGCAGAGTCGCCAGGTGTGCTGGCAGGCACAACTTCAGCGCGGCGCCGGCAGACTCTGTTTTCTGCTCTCCAACACCTTTTCTCCACTCCGCTGAGCACCGGTACTTCCTTACCGAAGGAAACAGTTATCAATCCAGCAGGCCCCGGCTGATCCCAAATACCCTGAGAGACGGGAAACAGGTAGGGGGAAAGGAGGGAGGAGAAACTAAAATGAAAGAGACGGTCTGCTGCCAGTTGTAAGGCCACAGACTTTTAAAGTAACAGGACTGTTTTAATTAAACCAAAACCCCAAAGATTTAACTAAACTATCCCTAAGCATCCTCAATCGTTTCTCCAGTGAGCCCGGATCCCCGGGCTCCCATCTATCCAGCTGCTTGGAGACTGAGGTAACTGGTGGCAGAAGGCGGACAGCGGAGGGATATACTGGTGATGTCACAAAGAGAGAGGAGTTTCTCAGTCTCCAAGCTGCTGGATGAGATGGGCAACCCAGAGGTTTCGGGACTAGACTGGGGACACGATCAGGAATTGGTCTTTTCTAAAGAAAGCATAGACATCTAAAAAGTTGCTATCACGTATACCTAGAGTTAGGAAGAGCAGCATTTGTAACCCAATTAGTTCTAAAGTACAAGAAAATACTTCATATGCTTTGATACATACCTCTTGAACCGTGTCCTCTGGTTTGGATTCCTTTGGCTTTTTATCATCTATCTTCACATTCTTCAGCTGTTCTGATACATTAGTAACACTCTCTGTAGTTTTAAAGCGCTACAAGAGAAAAAAGTGTAAGTATTAGCTTGGGAAATGGGCAAAAGTCATCCATTTCTCATGTCATAGAGCTTGAAGCACTGCAAATCATGAGCTGAATGTTGGGAAAATGTACAAGCTCTCCACCTAGTGTTATGGAAAGGGCTGCACTAGTTGAAAATGTATGGCATTTGGAAACTGATAGAGGCAATTCCAGGCAGCATTATGAGAGTCTCTAGAGAAATGAAAATTGAATGCACATTAAAAAGTGTAGTTTTTGTTCTATGTTAAATAGCCTAACTTTTTTTTAACACACATTTCTAGTTAATGCAGCATTTTACAATGGGATCCTCCTCCTCCAAAGCATACTGTATATGTAATCTGACAATATTTCAGATCTCAAAGTAGGTCTCTGCTCTCCTAAAACCCCGCTTCCACTAGGGTGAGCAATATCATACACAATGCCTTTCTACTCTTTACAGTAGTATAGTACTTAAAATTCAAGCAATACATATCAAATAACGATACAAACAGAACTGGTCTGTTACAGATTCCTAATACTTCAGCACCAATAAGATCCTCCTCCATTCCCTAAATGGATTCCAGATCCTATTAAATATTGAAGCTATGATTCCTGCATGCAGTAATTTAACATTACATAAACGGAGTCCACAAGAGATCACAGAGAGAGGAAGACAGGCATCTATATTTGGAAAAACAGAGAAGCTAGCAAAGTAGTCAGGAAAGCAAAGATTCAAAAAGAGGAGGAAATAGCCAATGCAATAAAATGGGGGGATAAGACAATTTTCGGATATGTTAGCGAGAAGAGGAAGGGCAAAAGTGGTATAGTCAGACTCAAGGGTGAAGGGGAGAAATATGTATAAGCTGATGAGAAAGAAGCGGAATTGCTTAAATATTTCTGTTCTGTGTTCACATATGAAAAACCAGGAGCGGGACCTCAGAAAACACCCACAAAGAGGAACAGAAGCGAGGGACATCTTGAAAATTTTTCAGAAGACTGTGTTCGTGAGAAACTAGCTAAACTTAAAGTAGACAAAGCGATGGGACACACCCTAGAATACTGAGAACACTTGGGGACGTTCTAGCAGCTCCACTGACTGACCTTTTCAATGCCTCGTTGGAGTCTGGAGTGGTGCCAAAGGACTGGAGAGAGGCTCATGTGGTGCTTTTACACAAAAGCGGAAGTAAGGATGTGGTTGAAAACTACTGGCCGGTTAGTTTAACTTCGGTGGTGAGTAAATTATTGGAAACGCTGCTGAAAGAGAAAATAGTGAGGTTTCTGGAGTCCAGCAGATTACAGGATCCGAGGCAGCATGGATTCACCAGAGGCAGGTCTTGTCAGACAAATCCGATTGATTTCTTTGAATGGGTGACCAGGGAGTTGGACTGAGGGAGAGCCCTAGATGTGGTGTATTTAGATTTCAGTAAAGCCTTCGACACTGTTCCTCACAGGCGACTTAAACTGAGCATTCTAGGGATGGACCCTAAAGTTACTGCTTGGGGCTTGGGTTAGAAATAGGTTGGGCGGGAGGAGACAGAGCATAGGTAAATGGAGCTCACTCTGAGAAGGATGTTACCAGTGGTGTGCCACAGGGATCTGTCCTTGGTCCTATTCTTTTTAGCATCATTGTTAGTGATATAGCGGAAGGGCTGTCAGGTAAGGTTGGCCTCTTTGTGGATGATACCAAAATCTGCAATACAGTAGAGTAGACACCCAGGAAAAGTGTAGATAACATGAGGAGGGATCTAGCTAAGCTTGAAGAATGATCTAGAATTTGGCAGCTGGGATTTAATGTTAAAAAATGTAAGGTCATGCATTTGGGCTGCAGCGATCCAAGGGAGCAATATAGTATAGGGGGTCAAGTACTTTTGTCCACTAAAGAAGAGTGGGACCTACGCGTGGTTGTGTCTGATGATCTTGAAGTAGCTAAACAGGTAGAAAAGGCGACAGCAAAAGCTAGAAGGATGCTTGGGTGCATACGGAGAGGAATGGCTAGCAGAAAAAAAAAAGGAAGTGATAAGTGCCTCTGTATAAGTCTTTGGTGCAACCTCATTTGGAGTATAGTGTGCAATTCTGGAGACCGCACCTTCAAAAGGATATAAACAGGATGGAGTGAGTACAGAGGGTGGCTACTAAAATGGTTAGTGGTCTTCATTATAAAGCATGAAGACAGACTTAAGAATCTTAATATTTACACCTTAGAGGAAAGGCAGGATAGAGGTGATATGATTGAGATGTTTAAATACCTCCATGACATAAATGTACAGGGGGAGAGCCTCTTGATTGAAAGCAAGTTCTGCTACGAGGGGACATGGAATGAGGGTGAAGGGGGATAGATTCAGGAGTGATATGCGGAAATATTTCTTTACGGAAAGAGTGGTGGATCTGTGGAATAGTCTCCCAGTGGTGGTGGTAGAGAAGGACAGTATCTGAATTCAAAAAAGCATGAGACAAACAGAGGATCTCTAAAGGAAAAAAGGGGGACTGTTGTAGTAGTTGATATGGAAGGACAGACTAGATAGGCCATGTGGTCTTTTTCTGGCATCATATTTCTATGTTTCTATCCCTGGCAAATGAGGCAATTTCCAAGACCATATTATTTTCATTCTGTTTGCTACAATAAACAACTGTCCTAGGTTAGCAAAGCAGCGCTTCATGTCCCCGAGCAATTCAACAAATACAATTTAGGTTCTCGCACCAAGTTTAAGAACCTAAGAACATAAGATATGCCATTCTGGGTCAGACCACGGTCCATCAAGCCCAGCATCCTGTTTCTAACAGTGGCCAATCTAGGTCATAAGTACCTAGCAGTTTCCCCAAAAGACACAGGTTCCACAAAGCTTGTATTGGGTCAAGCAGCGATATCCCGGGTCCTTTTTAATAATGGTTTATGGACCTTTCCTCCAAGAGCTTGTCCAAACCTTTTTTAAACCAAGCTACACTAACATCTTTTACTACATCCTCTGGTAACAAATTCCAAAGTTTGATTACACGTTGAGTGAAAAAATATTTTCTCTTATTAGTCTTAAATAGGTTACCCTGCAGCTTCATCGCATGTCCCCTAGTCTTTTTATATTCTGATGGCGTAAACATTTAAACCATGCCGGCAGTCGTTTGGCCATCCTTCTACCTTTAAAGCGTGGCATACATCTGGAGTGGGCTTCTAAGACAGAATTTTTAACCTCCCCCCTCCATGCTCGATGTAAACCTTTCAACCTTTGCAGCTGCTCCTTTTAGTTTTCTCTTAATCATTTCCTTTATTTTATCATAGTTTCCCTTTTGAAAGTTAAATGCTGGTGCCATGGATTCCCTTTGTCCTCCCTCAATGCAAGGGTTTAATATCTTCTTTCCCTCTTTTCCCCATTACTCATAGCCAGGTTTCCCCTCTGAGTTTCCTTCCCCAAATAATTTGTTCAATTTGAACCCATTTTTCCTGCTAAGAGGTACCCACCACTCCAACCCCCCCCCCCCCCACAGATGAGCTGCCTCATAATAGATAGACCTATAGATTAGGGAACTTTCAAAACTACTTTAGTCTAAATCTCATATATAAATATTGGCCTACTTACTATTGGAGGTCTCCTCCTATAAATAAATATTTTTAAAAAAATCCAATTTTGTAATTCCTTCAAAAATGGGCTAGGGAGAGCAATGGATAAGGTCATAAAAAACTCCAAAAAGCTGTATTCTTGGTAGAATAGTCATCTTCACCATTTCTATTCTTCTAAACAAGTGGAAATTTTACTCTAGCATAATCAATCACTCACCAGCAGGTCAAAGTTAATACTGGCTAACCGCTCTGTGTTGCTCCCAATATTAATTCCCATGTACTTTGATCCTTTTGACCACTTAAGGGGGGGGGGGGGGGAAGAGACATGCAGACTGCTTCAATTCTGTATCCAAATTTTAGACTTACAAATTTCTGTTTTCTCCATATTTATCACAGTCAGTTATCTCCTTCAACAAAACAGGCAAGGTGGTCAGCGGTTTATTTATTTATGGAGACTCTTGATATACTACTAGGGCCGGAGCATAATAGCCGTTTACAACAAAAATAAAAGGACTGCTAGAATATGGGAAAAAAAAAAGGAATGCCAATCAACTGATAGGAGAGAAACGGAAAGACAGGAAGAGAGCAGAGGAATAGTATTCATACAACAGAACAGACACTATTAGGAAGGGAGGAGGGGGTGGGACAAATTGAATGCTTGTTGAAAAAGGTATGTTTTTAAAGCAGCCTTAAACCTGGGGAAGGAGTGTTCGGAGCGAAGAGTAGGGGGGAGAGAGTTCCACAATGCAGGGCCTATGAAGAAAAAGGCAGCACCTCAAGTGTGCTCAAGGCATGCTTACCAACTGAGAGAAGAGCAAGGCAATGAGCAGAGCAGAGGAGCCGGGGGGGGGGAGATGATGGAAGTGGAGAAGATCAGGCAGGTTGTGTAAAAAGGGCTCTTATACATGGAGACCAAACTGAAAAATCTTGAATATCCATATTATACAATAATGGGCATCGTTGCTGGGTGCCCCTGGCTTACCTAAAAGGCTCCAAGTATAACCTATTCACTCGAACATGTGCTTGTGGCTTCCCATACAAAGCATTTATCGGTTAATGAAAGCCACATATCCCCTTAAGACAGCGGTTCTCAACATGGGGGTCGCCACAGGATTTAGCGGGGGTCGCCTTGTCTCTGCCAAGTTTAAAAAAAAAAATGTAAACGCGCACAAGTTGCTGCCGCTGCCGAGTCCGCTTTTCGGCAGCGGCAAACTCACCTCCTCCCTTCTAATGCAGCCGTAGCTCCCTGCCTCTTAGGAAACCGCAGCTGTGCCTGTAAAACTGTTGGAGCCTTCCTGTCTCTCGAAGGGCTCCGTGCAGCATTGTCCCGCCTCCAAAGGAAGTGGTAAAGAACTTCCTTTGGAGGCGGGACAATGCTGCACGGAGCCGCGGGGTTTGGGGGGGGGGGCTAGCACTGGAAATGAGCCAATTAGGGGAGGCTAGGACTGGTAATGGGCTGATGGGAGGCTAGCATTGGAAATGAGCTGATCGGGGGGGGGGGGCTATGACTGGAAATGAGCTGATTAGTGGAGGCTAGGACTGGTTTTCGGCTGATTAGGGGAGGCTAGCACTGGTAATAGGGTTGAGGGGGGATTAGCACTAGAAGTGAGCTGATTGGGGGGCTTCGACTGGGAATGGGCTGATTGTGGGGAGGGGAGGATAGAGCTGCTGGCCCTGGAAGAAAACTGGGGGCTAAGGCTACAAATGGGCTGATACGAGGGGATGGGAGAATGGAACTGGAAGGGGAGTGGATCTGAGAGGGGCTGCCATGGTATTTGTACTAGAAGGGACTGCTCAGTGGGGAAGGAGGGGGGACTGGAAGGGAATGGATACCAGTGGCAGTCATGAGAATGCAAGTTGACATTGGAAAGGGGCTGATACTGGGGATAATTACTGGGACTGGAAATAGGCTGATGGAAAGAAGTGAAGAAAACGAAAGAACAGATAAGAAATGGCAGATGGACCACAGAAAGAACTAAGAAGACAGGAAAGCAGAAGCCTCAGATTGGGATCAGCATGATCAGAGAATAAATTGGTCAGACAACAAAGGTAGAAAAAAATAATTTTATTTCATATTAGTGATTTGACTACAAAATCATCATAATTTTGAAATCAAATATTGTTACTTGTTATTGTGATTAATTATTGTGGATTAAATAAGTAAATTTTATAAATAACATATTGCAAAGGCCTATAATATATTAATAACACAGGTACACTAAAAAAAATTTTTTTTTTAAACTGCCTCTAATGTTTCGATTGATTTTTACGTTTTTTGGTGCGCTGAATCCAAATCTGGTAACCAATTTGCTCCATCACGTACAGATTTTTTGCTACCTTGGGTTAGCAGTTTGAGGTGAACGTTTCAGATTGAGTGCGATCGAGATAAAAGTTTCTTGGATGAATTTTTTATACTAATTGTTTAGTAGTTATTCAAATAAGAATAAAGAAAATTGTAACAAGGCAGCACATAAGAATAGAGTAATGTCAACAAAACACACTGTGATGGTAGCAAAATTGTCTGCACTTAAAACAGCCACATACATGTGCACAAACATTGAGCATATAAGAGCGAGGTTAGACACAAAGCAAAGCAAAGCAAAGAAATGTGCAAAAAATGTTGTACAGGTATGTATGTAAGAATAGAAAACGCAAACCGCACCATTGCAATACATGAAGACAAACACCCGATGGTGTGAAAATAAAATTCTAATAAATGAGATCCGACACTGTGGTAATAACTAGCAAATTTTTATTTCAAAGTTTAGTAAAAACACGATATTTGTCAACACAGTTTAGATTTTAAAGTCATTCTTGGGTCAATCAATCTCCTGGTGGGCCCGTTTCTTCTTCCCCCGAATGCTTCTCTTGGTGCGCTGCTTGGCGTATTTTTCATCTGGGGTTTCCCGCAGCAGCAACCAGCAGAAATCAGCCATCATAGTGGTGTTCCATCTTCCTTGGTACCTTCTCTCTGCGTCCTTGATGTCCTGGTGAAACCTTTCACCTTGTTCTTCACTGTACGCCCCCAAGTTTTTGGGAAAGTAGTTCACATGGGAGTGCAAGAAATGGACTTTCAGGCTCATGTTACAGCCTTGTTCTTTGAAGGCATTGAGCATCCTGGCAACAATATCCTTATAGTTCTCATCCCGCCTGTTCCCCAAGAATTTGAGAACATCCTTGAAGGAATCCCAGGCTTCTTTTTCCTTCTCAGACATCGTTTCAGCGAATGCTCCATCTGAAATGAGTTTCCTTATATCAGGGCCAACAAACACTCCTTCCTTTAGCTTTGCTTCAGAAAGTCGGGGGAACTTTGAGCAAAGGTACCGAAAGCACTCACCATCTTTTGGAAAGGACTTGATGAATTGCTTAATGAGACCCAACTTAATGTGGAGAGGTGGTAATAGAATTTTATCACGAGGTACCAAGCTCTCATGAAGAACATTTTTCTCACCGGGTCTCAAATACTCCCGAATTGGCCAGTCTTTTTTCCCCCAGTGTAGGTCGCGGGCCCGGCTATCCCACAAGCAAAGGAAGCAGGGATATTTGGTGAAACCGGATTGCTGCCCTAATAGCATGGATAGAATTTTAAAGTCTCCACAAATCATCCACTTATGCTCATCATAACGAATCTTCTGAAGAATCAGGGCCAAATTCTCGTATTTTTCTTGGAGAATAACAGAGTGAGCAATAGGAACTGAAGCGAATGTGTTGCCATTATGAAGAACACTTTTTATGCTGTCTTTTGACGAATCAATGAACAGCCGCCATTCAGCAGGATCATACTCGAGTTTAAACTTTTCCATCACTCCGTATATATCGTTGCAAAATACCAAATCTTCCTCTTTGCTGAAATACTTCAAAAATTGTGTCTCGCGGTTGCGGTACCAATAAAAAGTTGTTCCTGGTGACAATAGATTTTTCTGTTTAAGCCGAGAACCTAGCAGTTGGGCAGCATCTTTTGGGAGTCCTAAATCCCGGACTAAATCATTCAATTCAGCTTGAGAGAAAAGTTCAGGTTTCGGATCTGGTTCAGTTTCAAACTCGGAAGTACTGGACTCATCGGGAAAAGCCATCTGATGAGTCTCATCATGATCAGAACCGTCCACACAAATATGATCCAAAGATTTTGGTGGTTCAGGCACAGGTACTTCGTTGCTATGAGGCATAGGCCTAATTGCTGAGGGAAGGTTGGGGTAACTTATTACGTTCTTATTTTTTAAGTTGTATCCCTTCACAATGCAAGAGCAAAAATAGCAGTCACTGCTGTGGTCTCTTTGTTCACGCCACATCATAGGTATTCCGAAACGAAATGCTTGTTTTTTACCTTTCATCCATAAGCATAGATCTTCCTCACATGTCTTGCACACTTTGTGAGGAGCCCACGGTTTGTCTTGATCGCCTAACTTCAAACCGAAATAGGCGAAATATACTTTTTTAATAAATGCAGAAATGTTCCTCTGCCGCTTTTTCACGGTATATTCCCCACAAATAAAACAAAAACTGTCCGGAGAGTTGACGCAACCTCTGGCTCTGTGAGCCATCACAAATACACAGCACTGCAAACTACAACTGTAGTGAACCACTTCGGAATAAAGCTGGATTACGACTGAGCAAACAAAAGGTAATAATGAACTTGCAAGAAACTGAAATTTGACAGGAACGTTCATGTCGCAACCACCGTGTTTGAGCGAGCGAACGAGGCGAGGCGAACAGGAAAGAACATGCGCCAGCGCGAGTACTGGATTTAGCCCCCCGCCTCCCAATTGTCCTGTTAATGTATAAAATGAATACAAAACACTCTAAAATATCATGAGGGAGTGTTTCTAGTTAGTTAACCATTACAACCTCTATTTTGGGCCAAGAAAATAAACTGCAGTCGGCTAAAAAGAAATTATGTGAACATTCTTTATATGGGTAAGAAATCTAATTTTGCAACAAAACGTGATGTGATGGAACATTTTGGCTATTTTTCCTGGATTCAGCACCCCAAAATCTATAGGAATCAGTTGCAAAGCTGGAGGCAGTTTTTTGGTAGTGTACCTGTGTAATTCAACAAATGATTACAGCGACAATGCGTTAACGGTAAAGGAAGAGACGCATTTGATTTTATCATTGGGGGTCACCACAAGTTGACCAATGGTAAAAGGGGTCACGGTACAAAAAAGGTTGAGAACCACTGCCTTAAGACAACCTATTGGAGCACATGTAACAAAATCCCATCAACTTGACAGCATAACACAACCCTATTGAATACCATCTTTGCATCCAGTGTGACCATTAAAGCTTGCTTTGTACCCATCTTTACTTTCCAAAAACAGCTGCCAAGGCCACCTTATGTAGTTAGCCTGCCTCTCTCCCTCCTGGTATAAACCCAGCTTGTTATTCTTTCACCAAGGAGGGGATAACCCCAATTAAAGGTGAAGCAAGCACTTAGCTAACAACATTGTGTCCAAATTAAAGGAAAACAAAAGTCCATAGGAGCTATATACTGTCCCATCCCCACCTGGTTTAATTATTCCCGTTATACATAGAAACATGATGACAGAAAAAGACCACAAGGCCCATCTAGTCTGTCCTTCCATAACAACAACTACAACAGTCCACTTTTTACCTTTAGAGATCTTCTGTGTTGGTCCCATGCTTTTTTGAACTCAGTCACTGTCCTCATCTCCACCACCTCCACTGGGAGACTATTCCACGGATCCACTACTCTTTCCGTAAAGAAATATTTCCGCATATCACTCCTGAATCTATCTCCCTTCACCCTCATCCCATGTCCCCTCCTAGCAGAACTTGCTTTCAATTGAAAGAGGCTCTCTCCCTGAACATTTATGCCATGGAGGTATTTAAACATCTCAATCATATCACCTCTATCCCGCCTTTCCTCTAAGGTGTACATATTAAGATCCTTAAGTCTGTCCTCATATGCTTTATAATGAAGCCCATTAATCATTTTAGTAGCAACCCTCTGCACCGACTCCATCCTGTTCACATCCTTTTGAAGGTGCGGTCTCCAGAATTGCACACCATACTCCAAATGAGGTCGCACCAAAGACTTACTTATACAGAGGCATTATCACCTCCTTTTTTCTGCTAGCCATTCCTCTCCGTATGCACCCAAGCATCCTTCTAGCTTTTGCCGTCGCCTTTTTTACCTGTTTAGCTACTTTAAGATCATCAGACACAACCACGCCTAGGTCCCGCTCTTCTTTAGTGGACAAAAGTACTTCACCTCCTATACTGTATTGCTCCCTTGGATTGCTGCAGCCCAAATGCATGACCTTACATTTTTTAACATTAAATCCCAGCTGCCAAATTCTAGACCATTCTTCAAGCTTAGCTAGATCCCTCCTCATGTTATCTACACCTTCCTGGGTGTCTACTCTATTACAGATTTTGGTATCATCCGCAAAGAGGCAAACCTTACCCGACAGCCCTTCCGCTATATCACTAACAAAGATGTTAAAAAGAATCGGACCAAGGACAGATCCCTGGGGCACACCACTGGTAACATCCTTCTCCTCAGAGTGAGCTCCATTTACTTGTACTCTTTGTCGCCTCCCACCCAACCAATTTCTAACCCAAGCAGTAACTTTAGGGTCCATCCCTAGGGTGCACAGTTTGTTTATAAGTCGCCTGTGAGGAACAGTGTCAAAGGCTTTACTGAAATCTAAATACACCACATCTAGAGCTCTCCCTTGGTCCAACTCCCTGGTCACCCAGTCAAAGAAATCGATCAGATTTGTCTGACAAGACCAGCCTCTGGTGAATCCATGCTGCCTCGGATCCTGTAATCCGCTGGACTCCAGAAACCTCACTATTTTCTCTTTCAGCAGCGTTTCCAATAATTTACTTACCACCGAAGTTAAACTAACCGGCCTGTAGTTTTCAACCACATCCTTACTTCCGCTTTTGTGTAAAGGCACCACATGAGCCTCTCTCCAGTCCTTTGGCACCACTCCCGACTCCAACGAGGCATTGAAAAGGTCAGTCAGTGGAGCTGCTAGAACGTCCCCAAGTTCCCTCAGTATTCTAGGGTGTATCCCATCCGGTCCCATCGCTTTGTCTACTTTAAGTTGAGCTAGTTTCTCACGAACACAGTCTTCTGAAAATTGTTCAAGATGTCTCTCGCTTCTGTTCTTATTTGTGGGTGTTTCCTGAGGTCCTGCTCCTGGTTCTTCATCTGTGAACACAGAACAAAAATATTTGTTAAGCAATTCCGCTTTATCCTTATCAGCTTTTACATATTCCCCCCCTGCATCCTTGAGTCTGACAATACCACTCTTGCCCTTCCTCTTCTCACTAATATATCTGAAAAATGTCTTATCCCCTCATTTTATTGCATTGGCTATTTCCTCCTCCTTTTGAATCTTTGCCTTCTTGACTACTTTGCTAGCTTCTCTAAGTTTTTCCAAATACAGATGCCTGTCTTCCTCTCTCTGTGATCTCTTGTATTTCATGAAGGCCTCCCTCTTTTTCTTCACTTTTTCAGCTACTTCCTTCGAAAACCATAGCGGTCTCCTGTTCCTTTTGCCTTTATTTACCATTTTAACAAAAAGGTTGGTTGCCTTTAAAATACCCCCTTTCAGCTTTGCCCACTGTTTTTCTACATCCCCCAGCTGTTCCCATCCCACTAACGACTCCCTGAGGTATTGGCCCATCTTCGCAAAGTTAGTCTTCCTAAAGTCTAAGATCTTCACCTTGGAATGGATTCTTACAGCCCTAGTCCTAATACTGAACCACACCATCTGGTGATCACTGGATGCAAAATGATCTCCCACTACAACATCAGAAACACTTTCACCATTGGTAAGCACCAAGTCCAGTATGGCCCCTTCACGTGTGGGGTCTGTTACCAATTGCCTGAATAGTTCTCCCTGTAGAGAATCCAGGATCTCCTTACTTCTAGATGATACTGCAACAGGAATGTGCCAATCAACATCTGGCATATTGAAATCTCCTAGCAGTAGCACTTCCCCTTTCCTAACAATGCTGCGTATGTCTTCAATTAACTCTGTCCACCTCTTCCTCTTGTGAGGGAGGTCTGTATATCACACCAATGCAAATAGATTTCTCTTTCCCTCTTTCTAGTTTAACCCACAATGCCTCCTCTCTCCCTTTTAAGCTCTGTAATTCCAAAGCTTTAATAGTAGTTTTTACATATAGTGCCACTCCTCCTCCCCTTCTTCCTACCCTGTCCTTTCTGAATAAAGTATAGCCTGGTATAGTTACATCCCAGTCATGGTTTTCTGTGAACCATGTTTCTGTAACTGCCACTAAATCCAAGTCAGCAACTCCCACCAAAGCTTCAACTTCAGGGATCTTATTTCCCATGCTACGGGCATTAATACACACTGCTTTCCATGTGTTACCCCTGTTACCCATTTCCATAAAGGTATTTAATGTATCACCTACCTGGGGGCTTTCACTTACCTGGGGGCTTTCTTCACCCATCCCCAACGAATCTAGTTTAAAGCCCTCTTCAGTAGATTAGCCAGTCTACTACCAAAGATGCGTTGACCTTTCTTGGACAGATGGATGCCATCTCTGCTCTGCAACCCTTGGAACAGCATCCCATGGTCTAGGAAACCAAAACGCTCTCGAAGACAGCATCCACGTAGCCATGCATTCATCACCAGGATGCGAGCCTCTCTGCCTTGGCCTTTACCCTGAACAGGGAGGATTGAAGAGAACACCACCTGTGCACCTACCTGCTTCACCCTCTGTCCCAGAGCCATGAAGTCACTTTTGATACGTTCCGAGGTATACATGGCAGTATCATTTGTTCCAACATGGATTAGCAACATTGGGTAATAGTCAGTGGGCTTGATGAGTCTCGGCAAACTCTCCGTAACATCTTGGATCTTGGCACCAGGCAGACAGCATACCTCTCTGGACATCAAGTCTGGTCGGCAGATGGACGCCTCAGTACCCCTCAGCTATATACATAGAGTCTGGTAAAACCTTGTTAAAGAGCTCTATTAAAAAGGGATCCCAAAGGATCCACTAGGACATCCTGATCTCTCATATAACGGGCAGAGAATCCATTTAACCCAATGCTTTACCTTACCCTACTTAGATGTTTGTTTAGCTAGTTTTATATATTGCCTTATCTGAAAGTCAAAGCAGTTTACAGATTAAATGAATACATATTTTTATTTCAAAACAAGTGTTTTAATGTTTTTTTTTATACCGCTGTATCATTCAAAGTGGTTTACATTGTAACTTAAATTTGGTAATGTACATTAAACAGGGGAATTGATAAAATTAAGTTAGGGTTGTTTTATTATACTAGAAGAATCCAAGATGTAGAATATCAGAATGTGGGTGAGTAGTATGTCTAGTCAGGAGGTATTGTGCTCAGTAATGTTGGAGTCTTGTGGTCCGGTGACGTGGTTAGTTTTCACTACCAAAATGCTCAAGGAAAAGATCAGTTTTAAACTGTTTCCGAAAATCTTTTAGGTCAGATATAGCATGCATATGGTAGTACATTCCATATGGTTGGAGCATAAAGCAAAAGGCCCTGTTGGATGTAACTCTTCGAATTTATGGTAGGTATTATGAATGTGCTTTAGAAATTTGCTCTTCTAGATCTTTGTTGGGCATTCTTTGTATTAAAGATTGTAGGCTAACCAACGAGAGGCCTTGGGATACTTTGAATGTTGTCAGAATGACAGGCAACCAGTGTAGTTTGAATATTGAGTTAGGTGGTAGACTTGAGAAGCACTGCAGATAATGTAGGCAGCAACCTTTTGAACCAACTGCAGAGGATAAAAGGCCTATCAAAATATACACTGTAAGAGGATGTTACAGTAATCCAGTTGTGGGATATAAGAGACTAAAAAACTATGCAAAAGTTTTGGAACTGCAGCAACAGTTGTAGATGTTGAACAGTTTCTATTTTATGGTATATGATCTAAATCAGGCATGTCAACTTCGAACAGGTCGTGATCTACTTTTTCCGGCCAAAAATGCCAGTGATCTACCACCATGAAAATTAAGTTTAAATTAGTTTCAAATTAAATTTTAACCCAAAAAAGTTGGAGGATCCCCCCCCCCCCATTTTTAATGAACCTTCTGTCATTTACTTGGAAGTCATCAGCTGTTAAGCAAATTAAGCAAAAACAAAAACAGACAAAGATCCAGTAAGAACTGCGAGGGGAAATGGAAAGTACATTTTTTTCTTAAAGTTTTATTGAGTGATTACTCAATAAAAGTTAAAGTTATTTGTGTTAAATTTAGGTCGCGTATTGATCCAGGCTGATCTTGCACAATCTTTAATATTTCGCTCTTGCTCATTAGTGAGACGTCTGAGCCTGCATTTCATCCACCAGCTTTTTGAAGTTGGGTGAATATTGCATGAGGGCCAGTCTCAGGGAATCCCGGAGATGTTCATCTGTCATGTTGGAACGTTGTGTATTCTTTGTCATTTTCAGATGGGAAAACACAGATTCACACAAATAAGTTGAACCGAAACATGAGTGTACAGCTTCACTGCATCTTCTCAAGATGGGAAATTTGTCTCTAGGCACTAGGCTTCTAAAACTATTCTTGCTCAGCATGGGTCTTGAGAAAAAAGTCATTAAGGGTTAATATTTCGTTTTCAAGAGATGGCTTGTTCAATGAGTAATTTTTACTGATAGCAGCTGCAGTTTCTTTAATGTCCACATCTACTTTGAATGGGTATGACAAGTACTCCACAACTGTTCCAATTTTTTGGAAGTCACAGAATCTATTTTCGAATTCCTGGATAACAGAACAAATTTGTCACATTTCTCGTTCTGAAAAACAAAAATTTGGATATTGTCCCAGATGGTCCTGCGTATTAGGAAAATGATCAAAAAAGTGTTGTTTGCAAGGTCAGTCATCATTAGCTCAAATTTGCTCTTGTAGGATGAAACTGTACTCATCTCGCCAATGCATTTGTTTTTACCTTGTAGTTCAAGGTTCATATCACTTAGTTCACCTGTAAAGTCAGCGAGAAATGCCAGATCACATAACCACTCCTCATCTTCCAACTCTGCTTGGTCATCTCCCCTCTCCTTCAGAAAACGTTTCATTCAGCAAATTACAAAATCTTTACAGAAACTTGTGCCTACAAAGCCACCTTACATCTGTGTGCAAAATGATTACCGCTGTCCCTTCATCAAGAGTAAGATTGAAAAGCTGTCTTTGAAGTGATCTTCCACGAACTGAATTTACAATTTTGAAAGTGATGTCCATGACAGTCTTTAGACGCTGGGGCAATGCAGAGAGGGAGGGGGAAGAACTCCCTGATCCTTTAGAAACAAAAAATAAAGGTCCACAGACACAGGAACCCTTACAGCAGCAGCAGATCTGACATAAAAGAAAACGAAGTAACCAAATCAAACAGGGAAAATAAACCAAAAGGAGTAAATTTCAAAAACCCAAGCTCTGCTTATTTGTTCTCACTGAGCCCAGCCCTGGGCTCAGAACCTCCAAGCTGCTTGGAGACTGAAAGTGGCGGTGTTTGCCTAGATATACCAGTGACATCAAAGCGATGACATCTTTCAGTCTCCAAAGCTGCTGGTGGAGGTTCACAACTCTATGGTTCCGGGACTGGACTAGAGGGACGCAAAGGAATTTACAATTTTGAAAGTGATGTCCATGACAGTCTTTGTATTGAGTCTCTTGCTTGCCAAAACTTGCTGGTGAATGATGCAGCGGTAAGAAAGGAAATCTGGAAAGTTGTCATGCTGTCTACAGAAGGCTATGAAACCGTTAACCTCACCTGTCATTGCTCTTGCTCCATCAGTAGTGATGGAAATAAGTCTATGCAATGGAAGATTACACGTTGTCACAAAAGAATGGAAAGAACTGAATATTTCCTGACCGGTAGTTCTCCCTTTTAAAGAAGAACTACTTGGAATGATTTCTTTAACACTGAAGTCTTCAAACAACATCCGGATAAAGACTAGTAATTGGGCTATGTCTCTTATGTCTAGATTCATCCAGTTGGAGTGAGAAAGCAACACAATTTGAAACATCCTCCAACAATCGTTTAGATGTGTCTGCACACATCTTTTCTATTCGCCGCACAACTGTTTGACGATTGTATATCTTGAATAGCAGCTATGATCTCTTTCTTATTTTTAAATCCTTCAAAAAGATCGTCAGCTGGTTCAAGAAAACAAATTCCCCTTCAGTGAAATGTTTGCATTTCTTTGCGATCAGGTTGCTGACCTATGGTTGCATTGACCGAATGTGACCTTGGCTTCGCCATCAACTGTTGCTGAGTAGCCAATTTCGATTTAAGTTCTTTGAGCTTCGATTTACGAATTTCACTTTTGGGTGGAAAATCAGCATCAAACTTATTGCTATGCAGAGCCTTATAATGATGCTCCAGATTACCCTTTTTGGGCAAGGATACTGGGGCGTTACAAATTAGACAGCACCACTTGCCTTTCACCATGATGAAGTAGTCCATTTCCCATTCATCATGAAAGTGGTAGGTTTTGCTCTTCTTTGGAACACTCATCTTCGTTATACTGGGATGGCTGGATGTAAGGCGGCCAAATCTGCTAAGTTAGTATAAACCAGGGGTCTCAAACTCCAGTCCTGGAGGGCTGCAAACCAGTCAGGTTTTCAGGGTATACCTAATGAATATGCATGAGATATTTGCATACAATGGGGCAGTGCATGCAAATATATCTCATGCATATTCATTAGGGATACCCTGAAAACCTGACTGGTTTGTGGCCCTCCAGGACTGGAGTTTGAGACCCCTGGTATAAACGCTGGCTGTATCTGGTCCAAAACTGTCACTGTCCCAAAGTATTAAAGATCAACAGGAACCGAAGACCTCTGGATGATGTGCAAAACAAGGGTTGGAGATGCCAAAACCACACATGCAGTTCTAAAGGTAACAATAAGAATTCATCATACTGGCACCAATAATCAAATACCACCAAACAATCATTAAAAAAAAACTCAAACACCTGTCGAGCAAACCAGATAAAATCAAATACCGCCAAACAAGTTCAAATACCACCACACGTGATTTAATAAATTCTGCACACAGTGTAGAATCAATGCAAAGGCAAGGCGAAATAAAATTGCAGAGGCAAGCAAAGGTCACAGTGGTTTGAACCAATTCGAAGGCAAGGAGCCAAGTGGGGCTGGCGATCTAACTCTGACCCTTCCACGATCTACCTGTTGGACATGCCTGATCTATATGATGTTATATAATGTGCTGCTGTATGGTTAGATGTTGGTCTAAAGTTACTCCCAAGTAACACACATGGACTTAACTACAGTCCACCATCTACTATAAGAGTTGCAGGGTTACAACTAGAAGTGAAGTGTCCCAGGTGATATAGAGAACTCCCATTTTCTCGTACTATACAAATATATTGTATTCAGACAGCCATTGTGTTACTGAATTAAAGCATCTTATTAGGGAGGTGCATACTGGTTTTATAGTGAAGGGTACATATAGCATTACGTTGTCTGAATAAAATGTGGAACTACATATTATCAGCTACAATAATTGTGCAAATAGGCTGAAGAAAACTATTAAGAATAGGAGTGAGGATAAGGCGGAACCCTGAGGACTTGTGTGTATGGGACCGACCTTTGACCTCCTATTCTTATTAGTTTACAGTCAGATAAGATTTGAATCATTTCAAAATTATGTCGCACAATCCTAGTGACTACAAAGCATAGTAGCAACATATCATGTGGAAAAGAGTCAAAGGCTGCTTTGATGCCCAAAAATAATCAAAATTAATTCGATATGATTCTTCAGTGCCCCTTGCGAGCCTAGCTATGAGAGCTGTTAGAAGGAAGGGTTTCCACACCATGGCTGGGCCCGAATATGGATTTGTGCAGGTTAAGCAGAGCATGTGTGTTAAACGCGGTCCTGGAGCTGAAGCAGTACAACTTTTTCCAATTATCTTTGTGAGATCAAGAGGCATACAGTCTTGTGTAAGGAAAAGCTGTATGATCTTGAGTATGGTAGGAACCAATTCATCTCAAGCTATTTTGATCCAGCTAACTGGGTATGGATCGAGCGGGGAGGAAGTGGTGTTAACATTGTAGATAATGTTTTCCAAGTGTTCAGGTGATACAGGTGTGAATGATTGCGTTCATAAGTTGAGGATGTAGTTTTTATGCTACTTCTCAGGTAGGTTTGGTTTTGAAAATAGTTAGCCAGGGTTTGTGGGGATAGACTCTGGTCTACATTCTCTTGGAGTACGACTTTTTGCCAAAGAAATATTTTATTTCAAATAGCTCTCTGGGATAGTTTGGAGAGTTCAAAATGAGTTTAGTATGGTATTCCTTTTTTTCGTGTTAAAAAAAGTCTATTCATCAGTGCAGCTAGATGTGCATTGGCGGCTGCATGGAAGCAGAAAGAAGCTCCCTTGATCGGGGACTTTGTAGGCAGATTAAGACAATACATGGAAAATAACGCTGGCTAGAAGGCAGAAGGGGGGTAAATCTGAAGTGAACTGGGGAAAGTTGTGGCGGGTGGTCAAAGAAGGGGGGGGGAGAACAGGGAGGTGAATAAAGACAGGGGGTAATAAGGAGGGGTAGTACGGTATTGGGTTTACAGGGTAAGAGGGATAGTTATAGTTGGGTGTGAGGTTAGGGGAGGGCGTACAGGTTAGGGTAGGTAGTTGGTTATGATGTTTATTTGGAATGAGACAAGTTAATGCAATATTTGGTTAATTAAGAAAATGACACCCAATAAGTAAGATGAATATTCTTTATATTTGTAGAAATATGATATCAGGAGTACAAAGTTACCTGTACAAATGACTTGAATATATGTTTGTACTATGGCAAATTTTGATAGTCTATTCATGTAATTTGGACATTTATCAAGGTCGCCTGTGCTCCTTGAGTACCTCCATTTTCTCTCTAGCTGCCCGAGCTTGCAATTAGTTTTTTTTTTTTTTAGTTCTACAGAGTACCCGGTTACAGTAGTACGAGCTCTATAAATTGTGTTTGTAGCTTTATAGCAACTTTGCTTATTTGATCCCAATTTTGGACTAACATGTCAATGCCATCTGAGTTATGGTCAAGATGTGGATGGTTCAAGTGTAGAAAGCTGCAAGCTGCAGATTGAGGATATACTTCTTTGTAACTCAGAGAGCTCTGTAGGAGGTAGAATGTGATTGTCTTGGAAGGTTGTAAGCAGTTGTCCGAGCATTTGCTGCGGAGCAAAGATGAGGAAGTAAGGAGATCTTGGATTCTCTACAGGGAGAACTATTCAGGCAATTGGTAACAGACCCCACACGTGAAGGGGCCATACTGGACTTGGTGCTTACCAATGGTGAAAGTGTTTCTGATGTTGTAGTGGGAGATCATTTTGCATCCAGTGATCACCAGATGGTGTGGTTCAGTATTATGACTAGGGCTGTTAGAATCCATTCAAAGGCGAGGATCTTAGACTTTAGGAAGACTAACTTTGCGAAGATGGGCCAATACCTCAGGGAGTCATTAGTGGGATGGGAACAGCTGAGGGATGTAGAAAAACAGTGGGAAAAACTGAAAGGGGTTATTTTAAGGGCAACCAACCTTTTTGTTAAAAATGGTAAATAAAAAGGTAAAAGGAAAAGGAGACCGCTATGGTTTTCGAAAGAAGTAGCTGAAAAAGTGAAGAAAAAGAGGGAGGCCTTCATGAAATACAAGAGATCACAGAGAGAGAAGACAGGCATCTGTATTTGGAAACACTTAGAGAAGCTAGCAAAGTAGTCAAGAAGGCAAAGATTCAAAAGGAGGAGGAAATAGCCAATGCAATAAAATGCGGGGATAAGACATTTTTCAGATATATTAGTGAGAAGAGGAAGGGCAAGAGTGGTATTGTCAGACTCAAGGGTGCAGGGGAGGAATATGTAGAAGCTGATAAGGATAAAGCGGAACTGCTTAACAAATATTTCTGTTCTGTGTTCACAGATGAAGAACCAGGAGCAGGACCTCAGAAAACACCCACAAACAGGAACAGAAGCAAGAGACATCTTGAACAATTTTCAAAAGACTGTGTTCGTGAGAAACTCTCTCAACTTAAGTAGACAAAGCGATGGGACACACCCGAGAATACTGAGGGAACTTGGGGACGTTCTAGCAGCTCCACTGACTGACCTTTTCAATGCCTCGGAGTCGGGCGTGGTGCCAAGGGACTGGAGAGAGGCTCATGCGGTGCCTTTACACAAAAGCGGAAGTAAGGATGTGGTTGAAAACTACAGGCCGGTTAGTTTAACTTCGGTGGTGAGTAAATTATTGGAAACGCTGCTGAAAGAGAAAATAGTGAGGTTTCCGGAGTCCAGCGGATTATAGGATCCGAGGCAGCATGGATTCACCAGAGGCAGGTCTTGTCAGACAAATCTGATTGATTTCTTTGACTGGGTGACCAGGGAGTTGGACCGAGGGAGATCCCTAGATGTGGTGTATTTAGATTTCAGTAAAGCCTTTGACACTGTTCCTCACAGGCGACTTATAAACAAACTGAGCACCCTAGGGATGGACCCTAAAGTTACTGCTTGGGTTAGAAATTGGTTGGGTGGGTGGGTGGGAGGCGACAAAGAGTACAAGTAAATGGAGCTCACTCTGAGGGGAAGGATGTTATCAGTGGTGTGCCCCAGGGATGTCCTTGGTCCGATTCTTTTTAACATCTTTGTTAGTGATATAGCGGAAGGGCTTTCAGGTAAGGTTTGCCTCTTTGCGGATGATACCAAAAACTGCAATAGAGTAGACACCCAGGAAGGTGTAGATAACATGAGGAGGGATCTAGCTAAGCTTGAAGAATGGGCTAGAATTTAGCAGCTGGGATTTAATGTTAAAAAATGTAAGGTCATGCATTTGGGCTGCAGCAATCCAAGGGAGCAATACAGTATAGGAGGTGAAGTACTTTTGTCCACTAAAGAAAAGCGGGACCTAGGCGTGGTTGTGTCTGATGATCTTAAAGTAGCTAAACAGGTAGAAAAGGCGACGGCAAAAGCTAGAAGGATTCTTGGGTGCATACGGAGAGGAATGGCTAGCAGAAAAAAGGAGGTGATAATGCCTCTGTATAAGTCTTTGGTGCGACCTCATCTGGAGTATGGTGTGCAATTCTGGAGACCGCACCTTCAAAAGGATGTGAACAGGATGGAGTCGGTGCTACTAAAATGATTAGTGGTCTTCATTATAAAATATGAGGACAGACTGAAGGATCTTAATATGTACACCTTAGAGGAAAGGCGGGATAGAGGTGATATGATTGAGATGTTTAAATACCTCCGTGGCATAAATGTTCAGGGAGAGAGCCTCTCAATTGAAAGCAAGTTCTGCTAGGAGGGGACATGGGATGAGGGTGAAGGGAGATAGATTCAGGAGTGATATGCGGAAATATTTATTTATGGATAAAGAGTAGTGGATCCGTGGAATAGTCTCCCAGTGGAGGTGGTAGAGATGAGGACAGTAACTGAATTCAAAAAAGCATGGGACAAACACAGAGGATCTCTAAAAGGTAAAAAGGGGACTGTTGTAGTTGTTATGGAAGAACAGACTAGATAGGCCATGTGGTCTTTTTCTGTCATCATATTTCTATGTTTCTATGTGGTCTAGAAAGTTTCCTCTTTTCTGTTGGTTCGTTGACTAAATGGGGGTGTATTCCAGTGCCTCCATAGCTTCCATGAAGTGTTTTGATATTCTAGGGTTGGCTGAAGAGATTTAAATCCCCTAGAAGCAGGAGTTGATTTAGGTGGTGTTCACATATTGCTTCCAAAAGGGCTGTTATTTCCTCAACTCTTGCATTAGGGGATCTGTAAGTTAGGCAGAGGGTTAAGTAATTGTTCGAAATAGTGAGCATATCTATGCCGCCTCCTGTGTTGGTGGCAATGGTATGGAAATCAAAGTAGTTCCTAGCTAGAACGCAGATCCATCCACCTCTATGGTTAGTTATAGGACAGCTAAATATATTTTAAATTGGCCATTGATAAGCTAATCAGTACATTGTAAGTATCAGCAAACCAAGATTCAGTTACAGGCATGATGTCTATTTGGTGGTCATTGAGAATCATAAAGGAGTTGAATCTTAATGCGAGCTCATTGTGCGTTGAGAGGTATGTATTTAATGATGGATTGGTTGTGTCTGGTCTCATCACAAAACAGTGTTGATTATGCTTGAGGCTTAATTCTGATGAGGGCACAGGGTGCTGTTTTTTGGTCTGGGCAAGTCCTCCCTTAGGCTCTTTGGGGGGGGGAGCCCACAGGATTCTCTTCCACCCGACTTTAAAGCAGCAGCTTCTGGAGCCGCTCCTGAACCAATTTCAGACCTAACTGCTTTGTAGCCCTCTGAGGGGATCTGGGGCCCAGGCCTTTCCTATTTCTCTAGAAGCTCAGCCTTATCTTCTATGAGTTGCCTGGAATGAAGAGGATTCCTACTCTTTGGAAGGAGAATCTACCCATTTCAAAGAAGGCTTTCCTTTTCCGATATAGGATGAGATGCATATAGCCAAGCCTCTTCCAGTGCGTCACCTATGGCTCCATTCTAAAGCATATTGCTGGCAATCGCACCATATGAGATCCTACTAAACACCCCCTTCCCATTCTGTCTCCTCACTGTACACCCAACTCCTCTTCCCATTTTTGTAGGTGATCAGTCTTTCCTGTCCCTTCAGCTTCATTAATTCATAAAATTTAGTATTTCTACTTTACATGTTATCTTGGCAAAAAGAGATAGATTCAATTGCTGACATTTTAGACTAGTTCCCTGGATCCCCCTTGGAAATTAAATGTTTTGTTTGAAAATACTGAAGATATGGCTGTTTCCAAGTGGAGCACTATCTTACATTACTATTGGTGAGGGAATCTCTGGGAGGGTAAAACCTTCTTAAGTACTATGCAAGAGCACTTTATGCCTTTTTGACCCACCCAATCTTAAAGACTTACAAAGCTCTTGTATAAAGCTCAATTGCAATAGCTGAAACATTACAGTATTGGGAAGAGCATGTGGGTACACACCTGGCCAGCAGAATGGAAAAAAAATTAAGATTTCCACTGTGGAGAATTTAGTTGAAAAATAGGCTAGAATTACTTTGTTGCCACTTAACGCCACCTAAGGCTACAGAAGATTCAGGGTCAAGGAGCTTTATTGGTGGAGATTTAGCGTTATCATGATGCTTTTGCATTAGTGGTGGGCCTACACTGAAGCGGGACTTTTTGAAGTATACCATAGCTGCCGCTAAAGGAGAAAAAAAAAGCAGCACAGTGGAAGCAACCCAAGTTGCCAAGTGCTTATGAAATCTACAGTTGTGGCCAACATTATTTGCATCTTTGCAGTTCAACCCCTTAATGGCCAGTATTTCCTTAAAAAAAAAAAAGCCAGTGAAATGGCAGGCTACATATGCACACATACTTGAAACAAAAGAATCAAAGACAAGACCAATTAAAAAAGGAAATAGTAGGAAACAGTACAAAAACTAGGACATTGCCAGGGCATGATTATTATTAAATTCAGAAGCCCCAAATAGTGTGACCACTATAATATATCATTAAAGGTGGTGCACATCAATAAGTCACTAAATTACCAACCCTAAACTCCCGTAATATAACGGACAGAAACTACCTAATATTATATATTATTTTTTGTCGGATCGTCTGTCATGAGGATGCAAGCACATACTCTTGCAACACACCCTCCATTTTAATCAACTTTAAGAGGCCAACCAGGCTGGCAACGCGTGAGGCTATATGGTCCAGTGAACCAGCCACCGCAAGTTTCTATTTCTTTAGAACATATTCATTCAAATCACAGTTCAATCCGAATGCTGTTTCAAATGTCCAAAAATGGTACCAATACCGCCCAGTAAGGTATAAATACTCATCTGATAAACCGATTATTGGCACCATTATAAAACAAAACAATTCAAATCAGTTTGAACAAGAACCACATTCCCATTGCAATAAAAGTAAATACACCTGTGATCAACCGTCAGTTCTCATATGATGTATCAACCAAAGAACAATGGCTCTACTGTTTAGAATGGCCACATTCACTCACTATTCCATTTTCACAATGGTGCAGTCAAGACAGCTGCCTGAGATGTCAGAAAAGCCATCACCAAACATCAAAACGGGGTACAAGGCCATCTCCAAAGACCTTGGTATTCCTATGTCTACAGCTTGCAATGTTAAGAGGTTTTCTGCTCATGGAACAGTCAAGAACCTCCCAGGACATGGTGGAAAGAGGAAAATTAATCCAATAAGTCTTTGAAGGTTAGTGCGACCTGTTAGAAACACACACCACGTACAACATCCAAAGAACTTAAGGCTGACTTGGAGCAATCTGGAGTGGTGGTTTCAACCCACACCATACGCCGTGCACTAAACAAAGACTTTATGGGAGAAGGCCAAGGAGGACCTCACTGCTCAAAGACAGACAGACAAAAACGCACACCTGATCTGCCCAAACACACTTTGAGAAACCATAATCCTTCTGGGAAAATGTTCTGTGGACAGATGAAACCAAACTTAAGCTTCACTTCTTTGCCTGTAAAATGTATCGCTGGTCTGCATTGCCAAAGAGCACAAGGAAAAAACCATACCCTTCTTACAGTTAAATATGGTGGAGGTTCCATAATGTTGTGGGGCTGTTTTGCTGACTCAAGAACCAGAGGCCTGGAAGTATTAAAGGAATCATGAAGTCAGGACTACCAAGGTATTTTAGTGTGAAATGTGCTACCTAGTGTCAGAAAGCTAGGTCTGGGTTGAAGGTCAAGGGTCCTTGAGCAGGACAATGATCCAAAACAAATCCAAAAGAATAGTTAAAAAGGAAAAAATGGACTGTTTTAAACTGACCAGCAAGGAGTCCTGATCTCAATCCAATCGATAACCTTTGTAAAGATTTGAAATCTGCAACCGATTTAAAAGGAAGATATAAATTACATATATATACAAATATACATACTGGAAACAGTCACGAGCTGGAACAAATCTCAGTTGAACAGGGGGAGAAACTACCAGCAGACATATGTACAAAAAAACCCTTATAGATGGCTACAAGAAAATGTTTGGAGACCGTCATCACTGCTAAGGTTTGTGCAACCAATTAGTGAAGGGTGCCATTAATCCTGTCCAGGTCATTTTTTCCCCTCGGAAATTACTGTGTCTAAGTTGCAGACATCTTTTTTTGTTGTATAAAACTTTGAACATACTATTAAAATCTTATGACGACAGTTAGAATATTTCCAATTATTTCTCAAGATACTGCATACAACATACCTAAAATGCAAGGGTGCCAATAACATTGGCCACAAATGTATATAGGTTGAATAAGCTCACTGCTTTGTACAGAGGAAGACGACAGGATTTAAGGTCTACAGAAACATAGTAATGATGGCAAAAAGGGGTGGTCTATAAATGAGAGTATAGGCCATACTGTATCACCACAGGTTAAATATTAACCCTTTATTTTAACTGCTCCATAGAGGGAATGGGAAGGGGGGGGGGAACGAGGTAGTGACATGTATGCTAGCATACTTCCTATTTTGTGTTTTGTGCTTGGAATGGGCATAGCTAGGTCTAGAGCATAGCCTTTGGAGATGACTTTGAACACCCACTTGTCTGACGTTATTTGGGTCTATTTGTGGGAAAAGAGATGCAGTTGTCCTCCGTCACATGGCACCCCAGAATAGACCCAGACCCCATTAAAGGGAAGGTTGTGAGGGCCCCCGAGAACTTAGTGGCAGTGGAGTAATTATCCCTTACGCAGCAGACCCTGTGAAAGGAGTGTGGCCCGATTCCAAATTTATTTGAGTAAGCACCGGGCTTTCAGAGTCTGCAATGCTGGATGTCCCGGAACAGACCCCTGTAATTTGAGGCCGAAGTGGCTGCCGCTGTGGAGCGACAAGTTCAACCTTGGCTGGTCTTCCGGCAAATGGTGAGTTTTGACCTCACCCAGATCCTCGACAAGCTTCGAGATCTTCACCAATGAGCAGCTTGCCCTTGAAGGGGGGTTTAGACAGTCTGGATTTGGATGCTGCATCCGCATGCCAATGTCTGAGCCAGAGCCAACATCGTGCCACTGTTCCAGCTGCAGGAGATCACAGAAGGTATCTGCAATAAAGGAGGTGACTGACTCAAGACGAGGCAGCACTGGATCCTCTGGGGAGCAGCTGGTGCCAGTGCAAGGCTGAGGAAGAAGAAATGGAAGCCTTCAGGAGACCTTCAACCTTATGATCAATTTGGGTGATCCCGCCTTTGACCAGAATGGTAGTGTGCTTGGTGATGGCTGTCAAAAGCACATCAACCTTAGGAAAAAAACAAACAAAAAAACCTCAGCCATTTATCCAGGACCTCCTGGGATCAAATGTAAAAACATCCCCAAGTATCACGCTGAGTGCAAGGACACATCTTGGCTGTCCCATTCCAAGGAGACCATTTGTTGCAGCTTAACAGGAAAAGAAAAGGCCTTAGATGGCTTCTTGGTGCCCACCATGATGGGATCCACTTGAGGTCGAGCTGGATCCGAGGCTGCTGGCGTGTCAGAGAGGTGCAGTGCCTCTAACCTGAGTGATTAGAATTGCCAGTTCCACTTTCCAAAAAGCTGGATATCCTGTCCCTCATCCTGAAGTGCTTGCTCTTCTTGTTTCTCTGGGGGTGAAAGCTCCCCTTCCTCTGTTTGATCCAGAGCAAAGGGAGATATCCTCTGACGGGCACGCACCGCCCTCACACCGGCAGGGTGCATGACCCCCTAAAGGCGAGGAGGTGCCCTGGAGGTTGGAAGGAGAGAGAAAAAGTGGCTGAAGCTGCATTCTGGCACATTTACACTGGGAAGGCTGGGCAGGAAGGGCACCGCCAAGGGACCCGAGCACCATGTTTCCTAGGTCTGATGGAACAAGGTTAAAAATTATTGATCCACCATGTAGGCATCCGGTTGCGAAGAGATGGAGCGTTGAGAAGCCGACTGCTGTGCTAGCGGCTGCAAACTGAGCTCTGGAAGAAGGAGCGGTGGGAGTGTGTCTGCCGCCGACATGGTGTTAACAGCCAGGAGGTGGGGAACGGACAGGGTAGGTGAACCTGGGAGTGACAAAGGCATAATGGCTGAGGGCCCCCCGGGATCTGCCTTGCATGTAGCACAGAGGCTATTAATGAGGATCCTGCGTTTCTTCTCACAGGCCACACACAGTGCTGTAGGGTGGAAGGCATAGCCACAGCCCCCGCAAAAATGAAGGCAGTGCTGAGGATCAGCAAGAAAAAATGCCCTAGTATCAAAACGGCTGCCGAAAGCAGCTAGCTTTGGCAAGAACTGCAGGAAGAAACAAGCAGCTTGCACAAAGTGGCCATTTCAGAAGATGACGTTTTGGCAGAAGCCATGGGAGAGAGCTAAAACCCAGCAGTGTGCAAACTGCAATGTGGCTGGAGCAGTGACTGGCCCGAGGAGAACAGCCCTATATGCCCTGACGATCAGGGAGATGGGGATGGAGCGGGTGAGCGAGCTGAAAGGCAGAGCTGCAAAAGGAAAAAAAAACCCAAAACCTCACTGCCATGCTGCTGAAGTCTTACTCCTGAAGTCTGTACAGACTGGGCCAGAGCAGAAATGCTGTTGACGCTGCCTGTGCAGAGTTCCCACTGGAGTCTGGAAGGTCATATTGTGTTAGCTAATATTTTTGGGTTTTTTTAAACTTTATGAGCCTGATATGACTTTTTAGAGACGTCTTGGACCGCAGTTCTTAGTGCTGATGACAAGGTATAAAGCCAAGCTGGAAGGCTGAGGAAGGTTGCCCTGTTCCTCATGAATAGGAGTACTTCCCTTTAGAGGTGCTCCATTGATCCTACTGACCAGGAGCACCTCTGGAAGAGCTGGAAGCAGGAATCACCAAGAAAGCACCAGTGTGCCCAGGGAGGGACCCAGGAAAACAGAAGAAAACCTCTCCAGCAGAATTCTTAGAATCCTTTAGGAGAAAAGAAGTTCACCATCTGCTGAGACAGAGAAAATACTGAAGCTGACCCCTAAGGGTGGGACTCTATATACTAAGGGTGATGTCACAAGCTTCTGTGATTTCTCTGACTCACCATCTACTGGCAGGGGGACACAACCCACTAGTCTGGGCAGGTCTAGCAGGATGAGTTGGAAGTGATTCTGTTTAACTTTTTTAAGACACTGTGTGACAGCTTTAGAAGTCCAGCAAAGCTATGGGTGCAAACAGAAATGCTCCTAAGACTGTGAAAAAGGCCACCAGTGAGGCAGGCTTGGGTGCTCTTAAAGCTTGTTCACCCAAGCCTGCTTCACTGGCTAGCTGATGCTGAACTCTGTGCGGATAAAGAATTCTGCACAAAAGGTCTATCATGTATAAAGATTATAGGGTTATGTTTATTAAGCTGGGCTATAGGTTAGCACGAGTTATTTGTAATTAAGTCCCAAGTGAATAACACTGAACCTAGTTACAAATAGCCCATGATAATCATTAGCTCAGCTTAATAAACATGCCCCTTAGTGATGCCTTATGTTTTGATTTTTTTTTAATTCACAAAAGGTGGTCCACAGGCTGTTTTATCTACATTTCTAGCTTAACCTTTTGACTAAATAAGAGAAAGAAAGAACACTTACTTTCTTTTCAAAAAGCTGATTGTAGGCTGCAATGAGGTGATCCTTATTAGCTGTCTTTGCCACATTTTTAATATTTCCTAATAATTTGTTCTCTGCAAGAAACTAAAATTAAAACAAAACAAAAAGGCATTCTTAGTGGGAAATTAAAAACAAGATATTTTTTATAAACTGTTCTCCCCCTTGAGTTTGTGGGAATCATGACCTATGCAGCCGATTAAAAGTTTTGGTTTTTTTTTTAAACAAAGGTTCTAAATAATGCAGGGGGGGGAATGCAATGGATCAGCCTTGTATACTTGAATATGATACTGGACAAAGATATAAATACTACCCCCAAACACAAAAAAAAAAAAAATAAAAGCAAGCCCCACCTCCAAAACAAAATCTCCAGTTGTGTTATAGACCACTTGACCCTTATTAACCAGTCAGTCATACTGTCTTACTCTTCTTCCTTTCCAAAACGTAAGCGGGTATACATGATTTAATAAAAATTTTTCTTCATGATTTAAGAACCAAAATTACTACATTAACAGACGAAAGGATGACATTTTACTTACCGGTTAATGTCCTTTCCTTGAGTCCTGCTAGATAAGTGTTCCCCTAGCAGCAGATTGGTGGAGACAAAGAACCAATGAAAAGTTCAGGTTTCAATGACATCACTCCTATGCCTCTATTCGCCTCAGCCACGAGGGGTCTCTTCAGTATTTATCCCAAAGCATAGGAAGAAACATGGCAAGACTCACACAACCTCAAATTGTGGGCAAAGAGGAATTAGACTTACCTGCTAATTGTTGTTCCTTGAAGTCCAGTCTAGTCCTGCACCTCTGGGTAGTGCACCTCCTCCAGCAGCTTGGAGACTGAGCATATCATCTTTTTGATGACACTAGTGTACAAATGCAGCTGCACCACCCACCAGCCCCAGTACCTACTGACAAAGCACACTCAGAGGAGCAACAAATAAGTAGTTAAATATGCAAACACTTCTATATCTAAACAAACTAGTACTCCCTCCATCCCCTGGAAAGGATACCCCGACCCCATCTCCAGGATGGGGAAGCCTACCCATTGAGCGCTTGAGCAACTCCAACCAGCGGGAAGCGAGCAACTGACAGCTCTTCTGGTCCACCCCTCCCCCAAACACTGATTACACACTCCTCCCCGGCTCCCCCTGGCCACTTCCTCCACTAAGGGAACCAGCTTCAGGATTGGAGTGTGCATACATTATCACAGAAAGCACTCAGGGAGGGTTCCAGGACTGGATGGGAGTTCAAATGCTCAAAGCCTAGCCAACAAAATTCCAGACCTGGAAGCCCTAACAGTGGAAACAGACTTGGACATTGTGGCCATTACAGAAACATGGTTTAATGAATCACATGATTGGGATATAGCCATAGCTGGCTATAATCTATTCAGGAGGGACCGAGAAAATGGAAAAGGAGGAGGAGTAGCCTTGTATGTCAAAAGCAATATTAAAGCTACTGAAATGCAGGGGACATGGGGAAAAGAAGAAGCGCTCTGGATTGCGTTGGAGAGAGGAGATGGCACTGTCATCCATATTGCTGTAGTCTATAGACCTCCGACTCAAATTGAAGAGAGAGACAATGAATTGATTAGAGATATTGCCAAGACAGCATCAAAGGGGGAAGCAATCAATTGGGTGACTTTAATCTACCTGATGTGGATTGGATTACTCCTTCTGCACATCTGGAAAGAAGCAAAAGAATTGTGGATGCTCTCCAAGATGCATTATTTAGACAAATGGTGATGGAACCAACCAGGGAAAGCTCAACGCTGGATGTAGTGCTCACCAACGGTGATAGTGTGTCAAATGTCTGCGTGAGTGCCCCTGTGAGCAACAGCGACCATCACACGGTGTGGTTTGAAATAAAAGCCATGGCACAGGCCAATCATAGCAAGCTCAGAGTCCTAAACTTCAAATACACTAACTTCAATCAAATGGCAGAGTATGTAAAGGAGGAGATGACGGGGTGGGAAGAGATAAAGGAAGTGGAATTGCAATGGGCTAAACTAAAGGAGGCATTGAAAGGAGCAACAGATAAATATGTAAGAAAAGTAAATAAAAGCAAGAGGAGAAGGAAACCTATTTGGTTTTCCAAAGAGGTGGCTGCTCATATAAAGGCAAAAAACACAACTTTTGCAAAATTCAAAAGCTTGCAGACAGAAGAACACAGAAATGAATACAGGATCAAACTCAAAGAGACAACGAGAAATAAGGATAGCAAAATCAAAGGCAGAGGAAAAGATGGCTAAAGATGTTAAGGGTGGCAACAAAAATTTCTTCAGGTATATTCGGGAAAGGAAAAAGATCAGAGTTGGAATTGCAGGACTCAGAAGTGCTGGGAAAGGACTCGTGGAAAGTGACACTGAAAAAGCAAAATTGCTAAACAATTACTTCTGCTCTGTGTTTACTAAAGAAGATCCTGGGGATGGACCAGCTGTGACTCCCAAATATAAAAATGGGAATGAAGTAGATACCACACCATTCACAGCAGAAGAGGTGTTAGAACAACTTGCTAAACTGAAAGTGGACAAAGCCATGGGACCGGATGGGATACATCCCAGGATACTGAAAGAGCTCAGAGAGGTTCTTGCAGGACCGTTAAAGGATGTCTTCAACAGATCCTTGGAAACAGGAGAGGTTCCTCAGGACTGGAGAATGGCTGATGTCGTACCTCTACACAAAAGTGGTGACAGGGAAGAAGTGTCAAACTACAGACCCGTGAGCCTTACCTCGGTGGCAGGAAAAGTAATGGAGGCGCTCCTGAAAGAGCGAATAGTGAACTTTCTGAAAACCAACAGCTTGCAAGACCCGAGGCAACATGGTTTTACCGAAGGACGATCTTGCCAGACAAATCTGATCGAGTTCTTTGACTGCATGACGAGGGAACTAGATCAGGGGCATGCAATGGATGTCATCTACCTGGATTTCAGCAAAGCCTTTGATACTGTTCCTCATAGGAGGCTTATCAACAAACTCAGTAGCTTGGGGATGGGTCCCAAGATGGTAAACTGGATCAGAAATTGGCTGACTGACAGACGACAGAAGGTGATTGTACATGGAGCTCACTCGGATGAGAGGAAGGTGATTAGCGGGGTGCCCCAGGGTTCGGTCCTGGGCCCAGCACTGTTCAATGTATTTGTGAGTGATATTGCTGAAGGACTGAATGGAAAAGTCTGTCTTTTTGCAGACGACACAAAAATTTGCAACAGAGTGGACTCCCCTGAGGGAGTGGTTAACATGAAGAAAGATCTACAAAAGCTGGAAGACTGGTCTAAAGCTTGGCAACTACGATTTAATGCAAAAAAGTGCAGTGTCATGCACTTGGGTAGCAGAAATCCAAGAGAAATGTACAAGATAGGGGGAGAAAGGTTGGTATGCACAGTTCAGGAAAAAGACCTTGGTGTGATTATCTCTGCTGATCTCAAGGTGGCAAAACAGTGCGACAAGGCGGTGGCAAAAGCCAGGAGGATGTTGGGCTGCATACAAAGAGGGATTACCAGCAGAAAAGAAGAGGTACTTATGCCACTGTATAGGTCACTGGTGAGGCCTCACTTGGAATACTGCGTTCAGTTTTGGAGACCATATCTTGCAAAGGATGTAAAAAGACTGGAGACTGTTCAGAGGAAGGCGACCAAAATGATTTGGAGCCTGCGTCAGAAGCCTTATGAGAAGAGACTTGAAGACCTAAATATGTATACCTTGGAGGAAAGGAGGCACAGGGGAGATATGATTCAGACCTTTAAATACTTAAAGAGAAATGATGAACAAACAAACCTCTTCCAAAGACGGGGAACCTGTAAAACTAGAGGGCATAACATGAAACTGCAAGGGGGTAAATTGAAAGGCAATGTCAGGAAATATTTTTTCACTGAAAGGGTGGTGGATGCTTGGAATGCCCTCTCGATGGAAGTGGTAGGGGCGAACACGGTGACGGAATTCAAAAAGGCATGGGACAAACACAGAGGATCCCTTTACAGAAATAGGAAAAAAAACAAAATAAACGGTACCATCTAACTTCCGAACCATATAACGTCTTAGGGGTGTCCTATATGGAGTGGTGGGTTTACCCCTGAACAAGGATATGGAGAGGGGTGGCCTGCGCGGAGCGACAGGTGCACCTACTCTTGCCATCTCGCTGGGCAGACTGGATGGACCATGCTGGTCTTTATCTGCCGTCAACTACTATGTTACTATGTTACTAAGGAACAGCAGTTAGCAGGTAAGTAATTTCTCTTTCCTTATCGTCCCTCCAGTCCAGTCCCGCACCTCTGGGATGTATCAGAGCAGTTAAACTAATGGGAGGGACCCACACAACCAGCCTGAAGCACTGCCGATCCAAAACAAGCGTCCCTTGCCGCCTGGACATCCAAACGAAAATGTTCAGATAAAAAAAAAGTATGCCACCCTACAGATCTCCACCAGCGGAACTAAACTATATTCTGCTCACGAGACTGCCTGAGCCCTCGTGGAATGCATCTGCAACCCCGACGGCACTGCTCCACCCTTCAAGATGTATGCAGGCGTGATTGCCTCACTGATCCATCTGGAAATGGAGACTTAGCTGCCACCTCACTTTTGCGCGACCTGCCAAACAGAACCAACAGACGGTCTGATCTCCAAAAGAACGATGCCCTTTTCACATACCTTCGCATCCAAGTAGCACAGCTGTGGAGTGGCAGAGTCCATATCTGCTCTCGCCCACATCTGCGCTAGCCAGAGCCAGTAAGGAAACTGCCTGATTTACATGAAATGCTGACACCACCTTGGGCAAAAATGAAGGTACCGGCAGGACCACTTTCTTCTTGGAGAAGGAAAGGAATGGCTCCTGGCATGACAGGATCTGAAGCTCTGAAATCCTGCGTGCTGAGCAAATCGCCACCAGAAATACCATTTTCAGAGTCAAATCCTTCAGGAAAGCTTGACTCATTGGCTCAAAGGGTTCCCCAGACAGCACTGTCGGCACCAGATTGAGATTCCAAGGCGGTACCACTGCCCTCTTTGGCAGACAGAGGTGGGTCACCGCCCCTAGAAAGCTCAGCCCATCTGGGTGCATACTAACAGCACCCCATGGACTTTCCCATGATAACCGGAAATATCGCCGCCAGTTGCACCCTCAAGGAACTGGCAGCTAGACCCTTATCAAAACCGGATTGCAAGAACGCCAAGATGTTCAGGGAGGAGGTAGTGGAAGGGTGCGCCTGCCTCTCTCCGCAATATGATTCAAAGATTCGCCCTACGCAGATGCACGCCAGGTTCGTAGACCACCTCTGGGCCTGTAGCAAGGTCGCTAACCCTAAGCCCGATTATCCTCTCTTCTTCAACTTTGCCCTTTCAAGAGCCATGCTGTACGCGATAATTGATCCACCTGGGGCATACGAAGCGGTTTCTGCGTCAAGAGGTCCTTCCAACCGGAAGCCATCACAGTCATTCAATCTGCCAGTATCCAAATCAGGTCAGCATACCACAGGCACCTCGGCCAGTCTGGTGCCACAAAATTACAAATCCCCGGTGTACCTCTAGCTATTGCACCAACTGGCCTATGAGTGCCCACGGGGGAAAAAAAACAAAGACGACCCTCTTTGAGCCACTGCTGAATTAGAGCATCTAGGCCCTTGGACTTTTTCTTCTGCTGAAAAACTGGCAGGCCTTGGCCGACTCAAACATTGCCATTAGATCCATGACCGGTGTGCCCCATCGGCAGACCACATGCTCGAACACCTCCTGATTGAGCTGCCACTCTCCGAGGTCCATGTGCACTCGGCTGAGGTAGGCTGCCGTCACACTGTCAACTCCTGCTACGTGCGCCGCCAATAACGCATGGAGACAAATCACTGCCCATCCAAACAGCTTTTCGGTCTCCTCCTTCAGGGCTGCACTGCCTGTGCCTCCTTGCTGGTTTATGTAAGCCACTATGGTCACATTGTCCAAGAGGACTTAGACCACCTTACCCTGCAACCATGGCTCGAAACTTTCTAGCACCAAGGTCACTGCTCGCTCTCGAGCCTGTTGATCGACCACAGGGCCCTCCTGCAAACTCTTGTCTGTGAGCAAAGCGTCCTTTGCAATGTGCTCTCCAACCTGACAGGCTAGAATCAGTTATCAGAGGAACCGACAATGGGGACTCCTTCCAGGCTCCCCACATGCAGCCATCAACTGAGGGCTCTCCTGGCACTCCACGGGCAGGGGAATACTTGGGACAGGGTTTGACTCTGATGGGGCCATTGACTGAGCAGAGCCCTCTGCAATGGTTGCATGTGTGCCCTTGCCCATGGGACTAGCTTGAGAGTGGCTGCCATAGTCCCCAGAACCTGAAGATGCTGCCACTCCGATGGTCTTGCCATCTTCAGGACTTGCTGTATCCACTGTCGTAGCTCCTGCACCTGGTGAACCGGCAGGAGAATCCTGCCCACGCAGCTATCAAAGCACGCTCTCAAATACTCTAGCTCCTGGGCCGGCCGTAACCGACTCTTGGCCAGGTTGACCCCAACCGAGACTTTGAAGGAACTCTCCCACCTGCGTTGTTGCTCTTTTTGCTATGGTCTCTGGACTTCGCCTGGACCAGCGAATCGTCTAGGTATGTGTGGATGAGAACCCCTTCCTTGTGGAGAGCTGCTGCCACCACTACCACCACCATGACCTTGGTGAAGGTATGGGGGGTGGTCGCCAGATTGAAGGACAATGCTTGAAACTGGAAATGGCCCCTTGGCACTGCAAAGCGGAGAAACTGCCGATGTTCTGGATGGATGGGAACATGCAAATACACCTCTGTGAGATCAAGAGTCGCCCAAAATCTCAGCTTCTTACTGCCATTATTACTGTGACAATGCGGTACACGGAGACCGTAGTTCATGCCCTTAAAAGTCGAGAATTGGGCAAAAGGAACCTTCCATTTGGGCACCACGAAATACATGAAGCATCGGCCGCAGACGTACTAGTCTCGCGGAACCAGTTCTATAGTTCTCAGCTGCAGGAGACAAGTCAAAGTCTCTTCAACTGCTGCTAACACCGCTGCACCCACTTTGGGTGCTCAAAGGAGCTCATTCTTGCTCCGGCAGCAGGTATAGGCGCATCATGGATTGCACCCCTTTAAGGCCAACCTCCGGCAGATCCCACTCATCCTGGATCATCTGTCCTACTACTCCATGTACTGGTAAGACTTTGTGATTTCCGTACCACCTGGAACGGATCCTACAGCACCTCTTCCTCTGCCGGGACGTTAGCAGGCATATTCAGGGCCTTGAGGACCTCCAAGGTACACACAGAATGTGAGCCCTTTGGGTACGAGGAATTGTATCAGTAGTGATTGTAAATTGCCCTAATGACCCTCGGTCTTGGCAGTATATCGAGAAATTGCATAAGCATGAAGATGAGCACTGGTAGCTCCTCCCAGCAGAAAACCCTAACAATCCGGGCCTGATCCTCCTGTTCTGGGCTCTCTCCTTCTTCCAACTCCTCCTGCAAATCCAGCTCTGTGTCAAGGTCTTCCCCATCCAGCCCCTCCGACAACAGTGATTGCTGCCACTCCTCTAAGCATCTAGCCCGCTTAGATGCCACTGCTCCTGACTCGTGCTCTTTTGTGTCTGACATCCTCTTAGCCCTGTGTTCCAGGGCTGAGGAGCCACTTGGTAGGCAAAATGCCTTCTGCAAAAGAAAGAAAAAAACTCTGGTGAGAACTCCCCCAGGAGTCCTACTGCTCCCTCGGCTCAAGGGGTGGATGGTCTGGGCATCGTGCAGGGACCGGGGCCTGGATCCGTTGAAGGTAACATGGCGCCTCCTGCCCCCAGGGTCTCTTGCAACCAGGAGGGACTCTCCTGGCTCATCTCATCCTGCAGGTCCCGCTCCCATGACAGCCTCTTGCGTGCAGTTTAGGCAGACGCCTGCCTCCGAGACCACACCACATTGGGGACTGCATATCTTGAGGATTTTTAGATTGTGCTTCAGTGTTGTATCTTAAAGATATGAAATGGACCTTGCCCTAATCCAAACTGACACGTTCTCCGAGTAATGTTTACGTTTTTCTTCTAATACTACAAATTGCTAAGGGAGTACAGCTTCCCTTACAAGCAATATTACAGATTTAATAGGTACATAATCTGGGCTAAGCGACAAGAGATGATCATGTCAGGTTACTCAATGACCATAGACAGATGGAAGGATTTCATTTGCGTCCAATCCACTGCCTGACTGACTTTCAAATTACATATATTTCTTGTATGCAGGTACTTGTTTTCCCACAGAGCTGTAGCTGCTACAAACCTATATGCAGCACTTTTGTTTTTTTTACACTTATTTTTATTTCTGTCTCTGACTTTAATCTGACCCTTCTCTGGAGAAAGTAACAATGTCTCAACCAACTGCCAGTTATGTCACCTGACCTAGCACAATAGCCCTCTGAAAATCCACCCAGCAACAAACCATGGCCTATCTGATTAGGCCTTTCCCACATGTCTGCATCAAGTCAATGTGCACTGAATCAATTTTGAGCTGTATAACACAAGGAATGCTTAAGGATTAGGTGGGGTTCACACACCTCAATACCATCCTTTACCAGGTACTGTGGTCTGGCCAGCATGGTGGGAAGGGCTGGGGGCACTCCCCAGGAACACCCTCAATCTGTACCCGGGTAGGTAAAAAGGATCCCCAGCACAGTGCACCTCCACAGGCTCAGACACAGAGCACTAGAGTACTTGAACTAAAATAAAATAAAACCAAAATCTAATCAGCTGAAACTGAAATTAAAAAGAAACTGCAAATGTCCCCCTAGGAAGAAGCTGCTCTATCCTGCTTTATTCTCCGGTGGCTGCCTCTTCTGGGCACCCAAAACACAGCAGCGGGTTAAACACATGCAGGCCTGAAGAAGAAATCATGCCTAAATGCAGCAGGGGGAGTTTCCCGCACCGCTGCAGGCTCCCAAACATGCGGCTGCTCTCTTTGTGTTCTACCAGTTGCTAGGGGTTCCTGCTGTCCTCCCCCCCCCCCCCTGCCGCCTCTTTGCTGCATGGCTTTTCTACCCCTCGCGCTCAACCTTCCTTCGGCGCTGACTCGGGGCTGCCAGCTTTCACTTCTGTCAAGCAACTACAGCCCCTGCAGCAGCTCCTCACCTGATAATGGGTTCGGGAGCAGCCAGAAGTCTTGGACTGAGGAAGGCCCCCACATAGCTCCGCTCCCCAAAATCCTGGGGGGAGAGGGGGAAGAAGGAATATCCTCCCCTCAGCTCTGTTGTCCCCCGGGTTGTCTGTTCCTTCCGATTTTTTTTTTTTTTTTTTTTACTTCTGTCTTTAAAAAGAAAGAAAGAAACCAGCACCTTAACAGGGGAAATAAAAGCAAACTAACTAAACCTATCTCCTTAGTTGCCTCTTCAGCGAGTCCAGCACCCTGGCTCACAACCTCCTCCAGCTGCATGGACTGAGCTTACTGGGGCTGGTGGGTGATGCCAGCTGCATATGTACATTAGAGTCATCAAAAAGATGACATGCTCAGTCTCCAAGCTGCTGGAGGAGGTGCACTACCCAGAGGTGCTGGACTGGAGGGATGATAAGGAACAAGGAGTAATCAATAGAGAAGTACTGTATGTACAGGAAAGCATAAAACAGGCAGCCGTCAGTAGATGATGAACCTGCAGAAGTATACACATCATAGCATACCAAAGGGTACTACAGCAGAAGAACATAGCAAATCTACCTACAGGGAAGGTCCTGGACTGGTCTAGAGGAAGTCAAGGAAAGGACATTATGGAAGACGACATCTTACCAGTTATTGTCCTGCTAGATTGCTCCAAACAAGTGGGATGTACCAAAAACTGACTCCACCGGGCGGGAAAAAGACACCACAGCTCCCAAAACCATTGAGTCTAAGGCCATGTCAGTCCATGGACATCCAAGCAGTAATGCTTGATAAAAAAAGGAGATGGCCACACTGCTGCCTGAGAGATGACTGTAGGCTACCTAGCTCCGCTCTAGACATGGAGGACACTTGTGCTCAAACAGAACAGGCACGTAAACCCCCAGAACTGGCCAGTTCCACAGAGATGTCGAGGCAATGGCCTCCTTAATCCAGCACCACAAAGTCAACTTAGCAGCCTAATCACCCTTGCACAGGTCAGCAAAACAGCACAAAAAGAGGTCGGATTGACAAAAAAAAAATTTGTAACCTTCAAGTACTGGAGAAGCACCCTCCGGCCATCCTGAAGGTGAAGATCCTTATCCTTCTCCATGACACTGCTCCTTAGAGAAGGAAGGCAAACAGACCACCTAGTTCAGATGAAGGGAGAGGTCACCTCAGGCAAGAAGGCAGGTACAGACCAAATAGAAATGGTTTCCTTCAAAAAAGACAGATAAAGATCTTGGCACAAAAGAGCATGCAGCTCGGAAATCCATCTTGAGAAACAAATCACGACCAAGTCTTGAGCATAAAATCCTTCAAAATCAGCACACTTAAATGGCTCAAGGAGCGCCAACATCAGGTGCTTGATCAGCAGAGACAGATCTCAGGAAGGGACTACAAACTGGAAGACGACACAAATGCCAAACCCCCTGGAAAAAGCACGAGCTACCCGAGTGCAAGACTAGAGACTTACCAGCCACTAGACTTTGGAAACAGGTCAAAAACTACCATCTAAACTTTCAGGGAGCTAAGGGAAAGGCCCTTCTCCAGGCTATCCTGCAGAAAACAAGATCAGATGGCACCTTGGCTGCCTCAGGAACCAACTGCCGAACACCGCACCGTACCATTTCCACATGTATGCTAGCTTGATAGACCTCTTATGGGTTGTCAGCAGAGTGTAGACCACTGTCAGAGTAGCCCTTACAGCTTAGCTCTGAAAGGAGACAGCACGTAAGTAAGCAGGGAACCTGGTTCTCCCGGACAATCGGTCCCTGCCACAATAGGCCCTGAAGAGAAGGCAGCTGCAGGAGCCGCATCAGTTCTCTAAACCATGTTCTCCTTGGCCAATCTGGCACCACCAGGAAAGTCTTGCCCAGGTGGAGTTGTATACACTGAATCATACATCCTACCAGAGGCCACGAAGGAAAAACACATACAGCAGCTGCTGACTTGGCCAAGACGTCGACAACCTCTGACCCTATCTCCATGCGGCAAAGGAAGAAGTAGCAAACTATGGCATTGGAGCAGGTCACCGCTCTTCTCCTTCTGTCCTCTGGTAACATTAATCCCAACCCTGGTCCTCCTTCACTTCTCTCTCACTCCCATATTAGTTCTTCTCTCCATCACCCTAAATTCATCTACACTCCCTCTCCTTTCCCCCTCCATCTGCTTTATGGAATACTCATTCCATTTCTAATAAAAACTTCCCTTTATCTATATCTTTCTCCTGTGTGTTCCATCTTCTCACTCTTACTGAAACCTGGCTGCTCCTTGATGACACTAAGTTGCTGCCCTTTGCCAAGGCGGCTATCAATTCTCCCACTTTCCTCATCCCAATGGCCGTACTGGTTGTGTTGAGTTTCTACTTTCTCCTTCTTGCCAATTTCAACTCCTTTTCCCTCAAATCACATTCCTTTCTGTTTATTAACAACTTAATATACTGCCCATAACAAAAGCTTCTGGGCAGTTCACAATCAAATTTAAAAACTGCAGAGAAAGGAAAGGGAATGCCATTTAAAATAGGACAGAAAAGATAAGACCAAGAGAAAGCAAGTAACTTGTGCATCAGCGAGGAGGAGGGGAGAAGGCTGAGGAGGGGGGGGGGGGAGAAGGTCGAACGCGGAACAGAAGAGATGGGTTTTTAGTTTAACCTTGAAGGTCTTAAATGAGGGTTCTAAGTGGAGGGGGGGGGGGGTTCCAGAGTCTCGGGCCAAGAAAGAAGAAAGCAGATGAGTGGGTAGATTCCAGGTGGGCTTGGGACGGGGAGGGGACCGGAGTGAACGGTAGGGGGTGTGAAGATGGACCTGATCGGCAAAAGAGAGGGGATTTCCTGTGTGGACTGATCTGTGAACAAAAATAAGGAACTTTTACTGGATATGAAAGGGGATAGGGAGCCAGTGTAGACGAAGAAGGGGGGGGGGGGGTGACATGATCAAAGCAGGAAACATGAGTTAAGATACAAACAGTAGTATTTTGGACACGTTGAAGACTGATGAGTTGGGACTGGGGAAGACCTGCTAGGGAGACATTACAATAGTCAAGACAGGATATAACAAGGGAAAGGAGCAGGGTAGTCAGGGAGGAAGGGGGAAAGGAAAGGACGAACGGCATGCAGTTGTTTCAGGGAGAACGCTGAACAACCGAGGAGATATACGAGGGGGTACCCAAAAAAAACAGGAATTATTTTTTAAAAGCTATTTATTTCAAATTCTTTACAAAACAACCTTATCCCCTTCAAAATACTCTCCATTACAACTGATACATTTGTCCCACCGGTGCTTCCACTGTTCGAAACATTTTTTGTAGTTATCTTTAGAAACGGCTGACAGCTCCTCCCTCCTTTTTTTCTTGACTTCTTCAATGTTGTCAAATCGGTGTCCTTTCATGCCCCTTTTAATGCATGGAAATAAGAAAAAGTCACACGGAGCCAGGTCAGGCGAGTAAGGTGCGTGGGGCAGCGGAACCATGCCATTTTTAGCCAAAAACTGTCTAACAGAGATGGCTGTGTGTGCAGTTGCGTTGTCGTGGTGGAAGAACCAGTCTCCTGTCTGCCACAAATCGGGTCTTTTTTTGACGAACACTGTTGCGCAATCTTCTTAAAACTTCCAAATAAAAGGTTTGATTGATGGTCTGACCTGGGGGAACAAACTCTGAATGAACTACCCCCTTGGCATCAAAAAAGCAAATCAGCATTGTTTTGATGTTTGATTTGACTTGACGACGTTTTTTTGGACGGAGTGACGATGACGTCTTCCATTGGCTTGACTGTTGCTTTGTTTCTGGGTCGTAACCATAGCACCATGACTCATCACCTGTAATGACGCTTTGACAGAAAATCTGGATCAGTTTCAAGCCGTTGTTTCAAAACACGACGACATGTTTCAACTCGATGTTCCTTTTGATTGTCAGTCAGAACCCGAGGAACAAACTTGGCAGCAACCCTTTTCATTCCCAAATCTTCCGTTAAAATTTGCTGAACCGAGCTCCAAGATAACCCACTAATCTCTGACAGTTGATCAATTGTCTATCGATGGTCTGTGAGCACAAGCTCTCTAATTTTTTCAATATTTTCATCGATTCGGGCAGTTGGACGCCCAGAATGAGGTTTGTCATCAATCGACATGTTGCCATTTTTAAACCGAGCAAACCACTGGTACACTTGACTTTTTCCCATAGCGTCATCTTGATAAGCTGTTTTCAACATTAAAACAGTTTCAGCAGCATTTTTACCGAGTAGAAAACAAAATTTCACAGCTGCATGTTGTTCACTTAAACTGGTCATCATAAAAAAACGAAACAAGAACAAAACAGCGCTAGCAAAAACAATCACTGCAGATGAACAGAACAAGCCAGGCCGACAACACAGGCGGCACTGAATTGACAATGAGTTGCACTATACACGCCTAGCGGCAGAAGTGCGTACTACACAAGCTCCGCCCACGGCAATGTTATTCCTGCTTTTTTTGGGTACCCCCTCGTATTCTTTGAAGGAGAGGGAACAGTCAAGGGCAGCACTCAAATACCGAAGGGAAGGAACAAGAGAGATAGGCAGAGAAGAGAGTGAAGGGGCAATGGGGGGGGGGGGGGCGCTCCCAAAGGTGAACCAGATAGCAGAAGTTTTAGAAAGATTGACATGTAGGAAATTACAAGCGAGCCAGGAGGCTACAGCGGAAAGACAGGTGTTGAGGGGAGTGATATCAGGGGTGGAGGAATCTGATTGATGGAGGAAGAAAATGCCATCTGCGTAATACGCGGAGATGCCATGTTATTGAACCAGGAGGGTAAGGGTGGGCAAGGAAGACGTTAAACAGGAGGGGTGCAAGGACAGATCCCTGGAGGGACACCGCAGGGGTGGAGGGGGAGGAAGACGACCCAGAGATGACCGAGAAAGACCGACAAGAGAGAAAGGAATGAAACCATTGAAGTACCGTGCCGGTGAGGCCAGCTTCCTTAAGACGAGCTAGGAGAGTGCGATGGTCTACCAGATCGAAAGCAGCAGAGATCAAGAGAAACAGCAAGGGTGAAGAAACCGTGGTCGTGGGCAGTGTGCAGTTCATTGAGAAGGGAGAGATGGACAGATTCCGTGCTGTGGCTGGGACAGAAACCAGATTACCGTGGGTGAAGAGTGAGGGAGGCTTTGAGGTGAGGAGAGTTGGGCGAAAACCAGTTTTTCTAAGAGTTTTGAAAGAAATGGAAGCTTGGAGACGGGGCGCCAGTTGGAGGGAGAGGAGGGGTCAAGAGAACTATTTTTCAGAATGGAACGGACAGAGGCGTGCTTTCAGGGTGTGGAAAAGATACCAGAGGATAGGCTAGAGTTAAAGAGGGAAAGGATAATGGGAGAGAAAACTAGGGAAGGTTCAAGAAGCCAGCGGGAGGGGATAGGGTTGGCAGGACAGGTCGTTTTCTGGGTAGAAGAGAAGGTGTTGGACAGAGGCTCGAAAGTAGACCAGAGATGTGAAAGTGGGGGAATAGGGGAGGAAGGGGAAGAAAGAAGGGGAGGGGGACAAGAGGAAAAGGAAAGATGAAGGGAGAGGACCTGGGAGGCAAAATGGGAGGCCAGGGAAGTGGGATCAGGAGAAGGGGGGGGGGAGGGGGAGGGAGATGGTGTAGAGTTGGAAGCGGAGAATGGAGTAAAGTTGATGGGAAGAATTATCAGAAGAGATGAGCTTGGAACAGTAGTCTCGTTTAGCTAGCTGAATGAAGGAGGGAGCGATAGGGACAATGGCAAAGATGGAATTGTTGCAAGTTGAAAGAGGAGGGATGTTTACGCCAGAGTCACTCTGCACGGTGAAGGTACCTACAGTGAAGGAAAAGACCAGGATGAAACCAAGGATGCTGGGGGTGACGTGGTGAAGGGCAGGGCCGAAGGGGGGGGGGGGGCGCAATGTTGAGGGCAGCTGAAAAAGAGAGAAGCTCCAGAAGTGTGCCTGGGCATCAACAGAGAGTGAATGGAAGTCAGTGGGGAACAAGGTGGAGAGATAAGAAGTTCAAGGGAAATGACCAGCAGAGTGGGAAAGGAAACAAACTGATGGAGGGACAGATCTGACAAGGTGGTGAGAAAGGCAAGGTCTCGGGAGGTAGAAGGGGAGTCAACATGAATACTGAAGTCCCCTAGAATCAAGAGATGGGGATAATGAAGAGAAACCTCAGAGAGAGTAGCCAAGAGAGAGTCCCATGGTTGTGCTGAAAGGAAGGGGGGTGCAATAGATAAGAAAATGGAGTGGGGGTGAGGTACCTAAACGAAGTCCATTTCATCTGTTTTTTTAAACCCTACCTCTCCGGATCGTTGTCATCTATAGATCCCCCAATGACAGTAAAGGGTCAATATCAGTGAAAAATTACAACTCAATATGAAGGAATCACTATTTATGCATCATTCCACATGTGCTATGTATAAAAATAAACAGGGAAAAAGGCCTCAGAACTACTGTAACAAGGAGCAAACAATAGGCAGAAACCGCCCTCAACTCCATCAACAGGAACATCAGAGGCCTAAAAAAAGAAGTCCTCTAGTAGTACACACGTTGTTCTTAACTCAAGCATGGGTTACAGAACTCATAATAACAGAACCAAGGTGCACTTATCTCTTCCACTCTCAGAACACAGAGTCAAATTCACATAAACAGGGCACACTCGACGCCAACCATGTTCCCTGTAAAATAGTTATCTCCAAGTTATAATGCCCTGTTCAATGTAATTTCAGTTTGTTCAATGTAAACCGCACTGATGCAGAATAGCGCGGTATATAAGAGAATGTAAATAAATACATAAAAATAAAATTTCACTGAACGCTTTTTCAAGGGGAACTACCAGAAGCTGTAATGATAGAGAGAACACTTAGAACACACTCAGGCATCTTTAAACCACCGCTTCAAACATCAGAGGAAACGCTGCACATGCACAGTGATAAAGGCAGCAATCTCCTCCCACAAGCAACATGCAGACTTTCAGCTTCTGCTCTGTAGGGGAAGAATCGGTCAACTTCAAGGCAGATGAAACTCTGGCAATCAACGCCACCAGCTCCTCCTAATGGAAAAGGCAGATCACACCAGCCTCTTCACAATCTTCTGAAGGCAAGAGTACTTCTTCATCCATTTTGGAGCGGTACAGAGTCATCTCTAAGTCCAAGACAAAATCTCAGACAGCTCCCAACTGTTACCCATCTCCAAGAGGCATCCCACGCCAGGGACACTTAGACAAAGGCAATCGAACGGGGCTACCACTCTACACCTACCCCGCATGAGATTGCACCCAGGATCTAGGCCTGATGCAAAATAGAAAAATTTCTGACGACGACAATCTGGAAGCTCCCTCTCAGAAATAAACCCCCAAAACTAGGAGGCACAGTCACTGCAGACCCCCTAGAGAAAAAGAAGTGGTACACAGCATGGTCACTGGACCCTCTGACCGGCTGGATATCCTTACCCATAGCATCATTTGTCACCTCCTGCCCCGAGGCAGGTAAGGCCAGAGTAACTGCATCCCCGGGCATGGGGCAGGCCCTTCAGGGACAATTGAGAAGCTACCATGCAAGAAGATCAGAGTCCAGAATCTGGAGAAACAGACCAATGTTTCCTGAAAGACAATAGAGAGTTAAGGCAAGTATCATAACAGCATGCGTAAAGGCCACGGTGGCCCAAAAGGCACAAATTAACATTGTTTTTACTGCAACGTGTGTTACAGGCGCTAGTACAGGAATGCACGTTGGAGTCGATTAGGTAAAACCACCAGGAACACAATAGGAAACACACTGCGCCAACACCTACCCCAAATTGTGCCCCACAGACTGACTTGGGAATTCCTGACAAGGACAATGATGAGGTCAAGCCTTGGTACTCAACCTGAGAGCCCCAGGCAAAGCATCCATGCCAGGTTCAGTTCTACTCCTCTAATACTGTTTCACTGGCTTTTGCAGCACTGCATTTAAGGCTGGCAGGGACTGCTGGAGTGGTCGCATGTGGGCTCTGGCTCAGGGCACGAACAATAGTCGCCGCCATCGTCCCCCAGAACCTGAAGATAGCGCTAAGTGGAGGGCGCCCTCCTGGCCAGAAACTGGTGCACCAGTTGCCGTAGCTCCCTTGCTCTCTGGGACTGGCAATAACACCCTACCCCTGCCGGTGTCAAACCTCACTCTAAGACTGATCACCCACCCTAAGCTCCTTAAGAGTTTGACTACCCTGGCCGTCACCCTCAGACTCTCCTCTTTGGACTTGGCCCAGATCAACCAGTTGTCAAGGTATGGGCAGACAAGGATCCCTTCTTTGCGTAGCACCGCAGCCACCATGACCATTACCTTGGTAAAGGTGCAAGGAGCTGTCACCAGGCCAAATGGCAATGCCTGAAACTGGTCAGGCACAAAGAGAGCAGGAAGCTCTTGCTGGTCCAACAGGAAACAAGGAGGCAAGAGATTGGATGACTACGAGTGCCTTTATTGTTGGTCCCCTACGCGTTACGGCCAAAGCCTTCCTCAGGGGGATACACTTAAAAATCAAAATATAAAAAAATAAAAATAAAAATAGACATAGATAAAGAAATTAAAATGAGTTGAAACATACCAGGCATGTGACATAGGTAAACATCAATAAAAATACCATAATAAAAACATATTAAAAACATGAGATATAGGTAAAATAATCCTATGAGATATAAATATGAATGAAAGTAAACAAAAAATATTAAATAATAACAAATAGATACATAATATAAAAAAATATAAAAATTTACAAAAATATGTAAATGTAACAATATAAATAAAGATAAAAACTCCATAAATCAAAAAACATGTGGATCAAGAAACACAAACTAAAAACATGAACTATAAACACAGGGCAGATGGTGGACACTAACTTAAAAAATAATTAAAAAATTACCAATAAAAAATGTAAGAGAGGTACTTACAAGGCACTGCAGATAAGAGGATTCATACACTGGTACCTATTATAATACTGACATTAATAAACAATGAAGTAAAAAATGGGAGAAAATAAGAAAATATATAATGATAATAAATAATACAGAACAATGTTGTACAGTAAAACATGATACTAAAACTGAACTAAGTGAAAAAACAAAATTTGAGATAAAGGAAATCTAAAAAGAGTACTTACAATAAAATTTGTTAAAATTAGTGATGTTGAAGATACCAAAAATGTGAACAATATATTGTTTGAAAATAATACCTGCACTTGGTCAATTGTGATGAACAACGCTGTATATCAAAAGCAAAACACTGTTAATAATGTCATGACAGGCTATAAAATAAATATTAAAACTATTTAAAAATGGCACACTGGTCTTATTGTGGATAGTGAGACATACTTTTATGAAATGTTACCTAAAGTAAGTCCTCCCAACAGGATATCATGCACTAAAAACTTACTTATATGAACGCTGCGTTTAAAACATGTGTGAACAGATTGGTGGTAAAAACGTATGCACTCTTGCATAGAATAAGATAAAAAGGAGGATAAAAAGGAGTGTGTATATATCTGGACAAAAAACTTGTAGTACTACGAGTGCATAAAAGTGAAATGAAGACATATAAAAACCGTTGTAAATGCGCGCCAAAATAATTTGCATATTATTCAGATGATTGTTAAAACCATCCAAACTAGCTAAAAAAATATAATGAAAAAGAAAAAGCTCGCTGCAGTGTGTAAGTAATAACTAAACTCCACATAAATAAAAGTATGAACTATCATGCTCATAATAAAAACAGGAGTGAAGCGGCTGTAGAGAAGCCCGTGTCAAACCGCCGTGCCAAAACATTTGCATGAGTAAAAACCTTTGCATGAGTAAAAACTAAATCTGACGAACATGGTATAAAATTGGTAGTGGGGGTGAAGTAGGTAATAGTGACTATTACAGTGAATAAAATGATGTATAGCTGCAACCTTACCTAAACGTGGAAAAACCGCAATCTCAGAACGAAAGTGTAGTCAAGGCTTTTAGGGAATTAACGAGCTGGCTTGGGGTTTTAAATACTTAAGGGGGCGTGGTTATTCTTATGACGTGTTTATACAAGGTTAGGGTGTCAAGCAAACTTGAAGTGCAACCAAATAATTATATTGTGAACAGCAAGCAGTTGTTATGAAGCAGTTACTGCATAGTGCAATTAAAAATGTAATTGTACAACGATTTATGTAGTATTGTGTAAAACTTAGAGGGAGATAGAATCAAGAACTAAAAAGATATATAAAGGGTGTAGAAATAAATCATGTATATATGATTGTAAAAACTACGGACTGAAAATGAAGCGCCTCAATGATATATCTAAGAAGATACTATATACAACGGGTAGTACTAAAATATCTAAAAACCTCAATACTCAAAAATGATGATATAGCTGCAAACCTTACCTATACGTGGAAAAACCGCAATCTCAGAACGAAAGTGTAGTCAAGGCTTTTAGGAAAATAACGAGCTGGCTTGGGGTTTTAAATACTTAAGGGGGCATGGTTATTCTTATGACGTGTTTATACAAGGTTAGGGTGTCAAGCAAACTTGAAGTGTAACCAAATAAGTATATTGTGAACAGCATGCAGTTGTTATGAAGCAGTTACTGCATACTGCAATTAAAAATATAATTGTACAACGATTTATGTAGTATTGTGTAAAACTTAAAAGGGAGATAGAATCAAGAACTAAAAAGATATATAAAGAGTGAAGAAACAAATCATGTATATATGATTATAAAAACTACGGACTGAAAATGAAGCGCCTCAATGATATATCTAAGAGGATACTATATACAACGGATAGTACTGAAATATCTAAAAACCTCAATACTCAAAAATGATGATATAGAAAGTCACCTCTACTACATGTTACAGTGTGGGGCTTGAGAAACACTATGCATTTAAAATAAATATAAAACCAAGAATAAAACTCATGACCACAAACATATATAAAATTGCATGATGATGAGGAAACACCGTATATAAATATTATAAAGACCGAGGTAGCCAAAGCTAGTAACCATATAGTCATATGAAAATAAAAGTAGTTAAATTAATACATAGGATAAAAAAGTAAAAGGGGTCAGTATTATCGTGTCAGTCGGTGTGATAAGACCAACCGATGAGTAATAATAGATTGTGTATCCTAGTAAGACAATTGTAAATTATTATTATAAAAACACAGACAAGTCTACTTCTTGATTTAGACCATTAGGTGTCAAACTGTTAAATTCATAAATGAATCTTTGTTCCAATCTCAAAAGTACCTTGTCAAAATCTCCTCCCCTCCAACTGGGAACCACTGTTTTAATAACTAAAACTTTCAAATCTTGAATAGAGTGTTGTTTCTCCAACCAATGTGCTGCTAATGGACTATCTTCAACTTTTCTCTGTATGCAACTCCTATGTTCTATAATTCGAGTACGAATCTGACGTTTAGTTTTGCCTATATAAATTAAATTACATGGACACAAAATCAAATAAATAGCCTTGTCTGTTTTACAATTAGAAAAATGATTAATATAAAATTTACGCTGTGTAACCGGATGAATATAAAATTGTTTGACTGTAAGTGCATGAATGCAAACAGAACAATTACCACAGGGGTAATGTCCTTTAATACGGGGTGATGGTTTGTGATATGTGAGAGCCGATGGAACTAGTGTATTAGCTAAATTAGAATTGCGTTTGTAGGCCACCATAATGTTCTTGGAAGATAAACTGGAGACACCAGCCAGAAGATACCATTCCTGTCTAAGTATCGCGGAAATCTCTTTAGAGTATTGAGAAAAGGTAAGAGAGCAAACAATCTTATCGTTCTTCTGTCGTGGTTTTTTATTTAAAAGGCTCATACGATCAGTCGCGCAAGCTCTAAAAAATGCTTTTTTAATGCATCTATTTGGGTACCCTCGTTTTAAAAATCTAAGACGTAGATCCGCTGCATGTTTCTCAAAATCAGGTTCTTTAGTGCATAATCTTCTTACCCTTAAAAACTGACTGATAGGAAGATTATTTTTTAGTGTGGTGTTATGATAACTATCATATCGTAACAAGGTGTTGCGATCTGTGGGTTTACGATACAACTCTGTAATAAAGCCGTCATTGCCCTTCTTAATATTTAAATCCAAATATGCAATATTGTCCGTGCTATAGTTACCCTCGAACTGTAAATTAGGGTCCAAGACGTTGATCCATTGAAAAAATTCTTGTAGCATAATTTCTGAACCATCCCAAATTATTAAAATGTCGTCAATGTACCTTTTCCATAGACTGACATGCTTCTTAAATGGATGGATCTTAAGAAATTTCTCTTCAAAGTCGGTAACATATAGATTGGCCACGTCCGGGGCCATGGGCGAACCCATGGCCACACCTTTTATTTGTTTATAAAATATACCTTTAAAACAAAAAAAGTTTTCAGTCATAGCCAGAGAAGCTAACTGAATAAGGTAACAGGTGGGGGTGCGTACTGGTTGCGGCCTTCGTATTAGTGTATTGGCTAATACTTCAATGGATGCTCGTTGAGGGATATTGGTGTACAGAGAGACTATATCTAAAGTAACCAAAATTAACTTATCATGGTAACCGACAAAAGTGTCTAAAATGTTGATGACATGAGTGGAGTCTCGTAGGTAAGATTCTGCTTCCGAAACAAAGGGTCTGAGAAAGAAATCCATAAACTTGGAGATGGGCTCGAAAAGAGAGCCAATAGCTGAGACAATAGGACGACCAGGAGGATTGTTTAAGGATTTATGTATTTTAGGGATGACATATATTGTTGGTATAATTGGATGCTTCACTGTAAGATAAGATGCTTCTTTAGATGTGAGATAACCAGCCTGACTACCTAAATATAACAGGGTGTCAATTCTTTGCTGTAAGGCAGGAGTAGGGTCATCAAAAATTTTTTGATAAAACTGAGTATCATTTAACTGTCGTAGAACTTCTTTTATATAGGAATCCCGATTCTGAACAACTATTGCCCCTCCTTTATCCGCGGGTTTAATAACAATGGAATTGTTGTTACGTAACCCCTCCAATGCTTCTTTTTGTATTCTAGTGGTGTTGTGAAACAGTTTAGACTCAGTATGATACAACTCATTAACTTTAGACAAAACTACTTTCTCATAAGCTGTGATGAGGGGATCAATATTGGGAGGGGGAACCCACGTGGAGGGCCTTCTTACCACTGAAGAATCCGTAGAGCCTTGTTCGTTGTTATCGAAATAATTAATGATTTTAAGTTTTCGGAAAAATTTATAAAGCTCAATGTGAGTATTAAATTTATCATGAGTCTTAGTAGGAACATAAGATAAACCCTTTTCTAAAACCTGTAATTCTATATCTGAGAGAGTGTGGTCTGAGAGATTAATGACGTTACTCATAAATCCCAATCTAACCTTTTTTTGGACATCAGGCCCACGTCTTTGGCATTGCCCTGATGCTGATGTGATCGATAATCTCTGTGTTTCCGTGGTGATCTGGGTGAAGGTCGATGATAATCTCGCCCACCTCCCTTCCAGAGAGAGTCCATGTGAAAATCCCGACGGGGGCTCTGGGCCTGTGATCGGGACGGTGCTGTCGAAAAAAGAGGGGCTGAATGATCTATGGGAGCATCATGTTGTTCCCCTGAGGCATATCTACCTCTTTTGGGTCCTCGTGTGGGGTCCGGAGACCTTGAGACAGATCTGTTCCTAGTTCTGTAATCATTTTTAAAATCATTTTTAAAACTATTCCTCCTATTGATTTTTGGAGATTTAGAACGTGACCTATCTCTAAAGTTATATTTGGTTCTAGTGTTGTTTCTCGTAATGGGTCTTGGTGAGTATCCTGGTCTTCTAAATGAACCCTTTCTTTGTCTATTTCTAAAAGCAGACCCATCATGGGTCCAGTAATATACAGTATTCATCTTATAGTCTTCTTCATCACGTTTATATTTACTAATTTTGATTTCCTTAATCTCTTTTTTGTATTCCACTGTATTTTTATCAAATTTCCTTTTCTCATCTTCAAATTGAGTATCCAATTTTTTAAGTTTTTCAATAGAAGTGTCTATCAACGGTTTAAGAACATCTGCCCTGCGTCTAGAAGTATTAATAATTAAAATCATTAAATCTAACGAACACTTATTTAAAATCTTGATCCAATTAGACATAAACTCATCATCGTCCTTAAACATGCCTGGCACCTTTTGCACTCTCAAACCACGTGGGATAATTTTCTTCCGACAATATTCCAACATGGATGCTGCATGTAATTCTTCTCGAATAAGGCGTTGTGTCATCCGTACAACGTTTTCCCATTCTTCTTTAATGTCTGGCATAGCTTCTTCTTCCGTAAAGAAGGGATCCTCCGTGAGTAATGATTTTAATTCATCTTCTTTGTAATTAGGACATTGTTCCAGGAGGAAAACATAGCTCTAACCAGATGGTCAGGCACAAAGAGAGCAGGAAGCTCTTGCTGGTCCAACAGGAAACAAGGAGGCAAGAGATTGGATGACTACGAGTGCCTTTATTGTTGGTCCCCTACGCGTTACGGCCGAAGCCTTTATATGTCTTCATTTCACTTTTATGCACTTGTAGTACTACAAGTTTTTTGTCCAGATATATACACACTCCTTTTTATCCTCCTTTTTATCTTATTCTATGCAAGAGTGCATACGTTTTTACCACCAATCTGTTCACACATGTTTTAAACGCAGCGTTCATATAAGTAAGTTTTTAGTGCATGATATCCTGTTGGGAGGACTTACTTTAGGTAACATTTCATAAAAGTATGTCTCACTATCCACAATAAGACCAGTGTGCCATTTTTAAATAGTTTTAATATTTATTTTATAGCCTGTCATGACATTATTAACAGTGTTTTGCTTTTGATATACAGCGTTGTTCATCACAATTGACCAAGTGCAGGTATTATTTTCAAACAATATATTGTTCACATTTTTGGTATCTTCAACATCACTAATTTTAACAAATTTTATTGTAAGTACTCTTTTTAGATTTCCTTTATCTCAAATTTTGTTTTTTCACTTAGTTCAGTTTTAGTATCATGTTTTACTGTACAACATTGTTCTGTATTATTTATTATCATTATATATTTTCTTATTTTCTCCCATTTTTTACTTCATTGTTTATTAATGTCAGTATTATAATAGGTACCAGTGTATGAATCCTCTTATCTGCAGTGCCTTGTAAGTACCTCTCTTACATTTTTTATTGGTAATTTTTTAATTATTTTTTAAGTTAGTGTCCACCATCTGCCCTGTGTTTATAGTTCATGTTTTTAGTTTGTGTTTCTTGATCCACATGTTTTTTGATTTATGGAGTTTTTATCTTTATTTATTGTTACATTTACATATTTTGTAAATTTTTATATTTTTTTATATTATGTATCTATTTGTTATTATTTAATATTTTTTGTTTACTTTCATTCATATTTATATCTCATAGGATTATTTTACCTATATCTCATGTTTTTAATATGTTTTTATTATGGTATTTTTATTGATGTTTACCTATGTCACATGCCTGGTATGTTTCAACTCATTTTAATTTCTTTATCTATGTCTATTTTTATTTTTATTTTTTTATATTTTGATTTTTAAGTGTATCCCCCTGAGGAAGGCTTCGGCCGTAACGCGTAGGGGACCAACAATAAAGGCACTCGTAGTCATCCAATCTCTTGCCTCCTTGTTCCCAATGCCTGAAACTGAAACTGTCCCCTTGGCACCGCAAACCGCATAAACTGTTGATGCGAGTCACGAACAGGAAAAGAAAAAAACAAAAAAAAAACCCACACCTCTGTGAGGTCGAGGGACATTAGAAACTCTCCCCGATGCACCGCAACTATGACAGACTTCAGAGTTTCTATGCGAAAATGAGGAACCCTGAGGCACTGATTGACTCACTTCAAGTCTAGGATGGGGCAAAAGAAACCCTCCTTTTTTGGCACCACAAAATAAATGGAGTACTGACCGCAGCCCTACTGGTCTTTGGGTACCAGCACGACTGCCCCCCAATAATAGAAGCCATTCCAGAGTCTCCTCCACCGCTGTGGCCTTGGCCAGAGATCTGCAAGGAGACTGCACGAACGAGTGAATGACCGGTCTTGCAAATGAGGGCATATCCTTCTTGAACCACCTCCAACATCTATTGATCAGACATAACTTGGGCCCAGGTGGAGAAGAACTGCCGCAGACGTCCTCCCATTGGCAGAACCTCCGCCTGGGCCCCCTTTGTCTCATTGTGGTTTCCTTAGACCAGAGGCGGAGGAAGAGGTGCCAAAACCCCTACCTGCCCCTCAAAATCCCCAGAAACCCTGTCCCCTAGAGAGGAAATGTCCTCTCTGAAAAGGGAGTCGACTGAGCCAGCCGAAGCCTCCGGGCCTCCCACGGCTGAGACGTCGCGGGAGTGAGGTTACAACTCTGCTTCGGTCTGTCTTCAGGGGGTCTGCCTCCCTTAGACTCCCCCAGCTTGTCCAGCTCATCCCCGAAAAGCAGTTTTACCTTAAAGGGGAGTCTACTAAGGCAGGCCTTTGAAGAGCCATCTTCCGCCCAATTGCAGAGCCAGAGGCAACGATGAGCCGCTACCACCGAAGCCATGTTCTTCGCTAAGCTCTTGATGAGATCATTTTGGCTATCTGCGAGGTAGGCTGCTCCTGACTCAATCCTAGCCGCTTCCCTCTGCGATCCGCCCATCTGGTCATTAGGGAGCTGGAGCCTCTAAGACCACCACAGGCAAGTCCGGGCTACCCAAGCCCCGCACAAAGCCTGGAGAGCCAGAGCACTAATGTCAAAGGCTTGCTTCAACAAAGTGTCCAGCTTCCTGTCCTGAGCATCCTTTAGAGCCGCGCTACCCTCAACCGGAACAGTTGTCCTCTTGGTAACTGCCGACATGGCTGCATCCACTCTAGGAGACCAAAGCAACTCCCTCTCCAGCTGAGGCAAGGGGTATAAATCGTGCCATAGACCAGACTCTGGTTGGTCCCATTCCTCTTGAATCATCTGTCGAACCACACAGTGGACTGTGAAAACCTTTTGTGATTTCCTAACTGCCTGAATGAGTGGATCCTCCAAGGCTTCCTCCGGAGGGACACCTGTCGCAATATTTAGGACCTGCAAGGACTCGCAGATCAACACCAGCAACTCCTCCCAGCAAAAGACCCAGACAATCCTGGCCTGCTTCTGCTCAAGGATCTCACCCTCTTTGAGTTCCTCCAACTCCTGGTCTGAGGACTCCCCTTCCAGAGCCTCTGACAAGAGGGAGTGGAGGGTCTCCTTATTCACCAGCCTAGACCGCTTAGGCAGAACCCCTTCATCTTCCGGCTCCTTGGACTCCACAGCCCTCCTAGCTGTGCTCTCCTGTCCTGCTGTCTGAGCGTTCCCTGCTGATGCAGGCAGAAAGCCCTATGTAACAGCAATACAAATTCCAGGGAGAAGACCCCAAGGCCCCCCCCCCCCTTCTTGCACTCCCAAGGAAGTGGAGGGCTTGGGCTGAGGCAGGGCCGACTGCTCTAAGGATGAGAGCAGAGGGGACCCTGCAAAGAGCATTACTTCCAGGGGCTCTCCTGATTCTTGGGAGACAGAAGATAGATAGAGGGTCCTGGGCCAAGCTGGCCTGGATTCCCTGTTCCACTGAGGCAGCCTCCACTGCACAGCCCCTGCATATGCCAGGCTCCGATATTGTTCCCCTCTGTGTCCCGCAAACCAAACACTGGTCTAGCCGGCATGGTGGCAGGACAATGCTGTTCCAAATCTGCCCCCAGAGATAAAATCTATCTATACACCCCCCCCCCCCCCCATTAAAGCACTCTTAAGAAATAAAACAACAACAACAACAACAAAGTTACTTTTTTTTAATGCAATCAGACACACTGGAAAAAGCCTCCCCTGCCCCAAAAGCTCCTTCAGACCCAGAAGGGGGCGTGTGAAAATTACACAATAATGAGGAGTGTACCTGACATTGAAGCAGTTCACCTTCCCCCGGAGGTTGCAGGCCTTGCATCAACACTTGGTTCAACACTGTGCTCGCCACTGTCCATTCAGGCACTGCCGCTTCTCTCCGATCCCTCTATGCGGCCGTGTCTTCCCGCCCTCATGCTCAGCCGCCTTAGGGGCTTTGGCAACAAGGCGGGAGAGAAAGCAAAGGCAGGTCCTGCAGGCAGCGATGCACTGACGTCTCCTCACCCTGGTCAGGTTTGGGAACCACGAACCTCGCTTTGTTTTTATTTTTTTAACCTGCTGCTGACTGCCGAAGCCTCCTCCTAAACCCCGGAGCTACCGGAAGGGTAGGAGGGGAGCTCTCTCCCGACACAAGGACCACCTAAAGATGCCAGAACAAAGGGAAAGAAAGAAATGAAAAAAAAAAGCAGCCCCACTATCTAAGTGTCTCTCCAGTAAGCCCTTTTTCCCTGGCTTACTGAGTCCCTCCAGCTGCTTGGAGACGGAGCATACAGGAGCTGGTGGGAGGTGCCAGTTGTATTTATATCCTAGTGTCATCAAAAGATGACGTGCTCAATTTCCAAGCTGCTGGAAGGGGAGCACAACCAGAGGAAAGGGACTGGAGGGACGCTTAGGAACTGTACTTTGCAGGCTAGTTTCACATATACCAGTAGTTCCCAGATTTGTTTTTAGGACCTATGATCAGGTTATTTAAAACAAACATGCTATACTAGATAATAGCAGTATGTATTTAATCATTGATAACCTGAAAACACAACTTGTAAACAGTTTGAAACTATTGAGGTAAATGTGAAGGACCGAATTTTACTAATCAGACTTAATCACCAAAAGTCTGTTTTAAGAAAAAACAAACAAACACCCCACACACAAGGTATGGCCAACATTGACAGTAATGTTTTCATCGGTATATGGAGGTGTGATCAAAGAGTTACCAAGACTTGTTGTGTAGCTATAACACAATATGGTTGCACCACAATGCTATTAAGCATGCAGTGACCTAGCTATGTGCTCTGCATGTGCAGAGTATAGTGTGGCTGCAGCACGTGAATGATGTTTGGTATGTATAAGCAGTTCAGATTTATGATGAGTGAAAAAAATTGAACAGCAAGTTTACATTAAATTCTGCCAGAAACTGGGAGATTTGTGCAGACTTATGACAACTTACAGCAAGTGTATGACGATGAATGTATGGCGTCGTGCTCGAGTTTATGACTGGTACAAACGTACCCAAGAGGGCCACCAAAGTGTTGAAACCAACAAATGTTCTGGAAGACCATCCATGAGCAGGAATGAAGACAAAGTTGAAGCAGTGTGTGCCACAATATATTCAAATCATTGATTGACTATCAGAGAGCTTGCTGAGGACATGGACATCAGTTTCAAGTCGGTACAATCCATTCTTGCTGTCAATTTGGGGATGAGACGTGCATCTGCAAAATTCGTGCCAAAACTCCTATCCCCTGACCAAAAAGATGATAACTCCCTGGCTGCAGTCTGTTGGAATGTGTTGAAAATGACTCAGTTTTCATCAAAATCATCATCACTGGTGATGAATCATAGATTTATGGTTATGACCAAGAAACTAATGCTCAGTTTTTATAATGGAAGACTCCAGACTCTCTCAGACCCAAGAAAGCCCATCAGATGAGGAGCAGTGCAAGGTCATTTTCACACCAAGATATAGTTTATCATGAGTATGCGCCAAAAGACCAAACCATCATTAAGGAATACTACGTTCCGGTTCCGACTCGTTTGAGAGAGGTTAGAGTTGCACAGTAATGGCAAATGGTTGCTTCATCACGATAATGCCCCAGCTCATGCAACACATCTTGTCCAGCAGTTCTTGGCCAAACACCAAATTGAGCAAGTCTGTCAACCTCCTTCCTCACCTGACCTCGCATCCTGCAACTCATTTCCAAAACTCAAATTATCACTGAGAGGAAGGAGAGTCGACGACTTGGAGACTATTAAGCAAAATTTGACACAGCAGTTCCACAGCATAATGAAAGGCATTTGAAAATGGTTTCCAGCAGTGGCAGAAGACCAGAGGAAGTGTGTTTTATCAGAAGGGGATTACTTTGAAGGGAGACAGAATGTAATACTTCTTATGTTTTTGTACAAATCTTGATACTTTTTGATCACACCTTGTATACTCCCCAGTTGTGCGAGACAGACTTGCTGGAACTCTGTTTTTAGAATAATCTTTGATGATACAGTGCCACCAAGTACTGTAAAGTAACCAGTGGGGAATACATACAATTCTTTCCAGTTCAACATATGCATTTATGGACGATGTCTGTGTTGCCTGTGGGGTGCATGCACGCATGTCTCTTGTGGAAGTTTGTGAACGTACATGTAGATTATGTGTGTGTTTATGCTAGTACTGTCCTTTGGCATTGGTAGGAAATACTTGTACATTATAAAAGTGTTAGATTTTTAAAGTCACATATATAAACAACCCCCCCCCCCTCATAACTATCTGGAAGGTTTAAGTTTGCAAACCATTTACTGATCTTATACCAGATAGGTTTGTATTAACAGAGTAGGTTGGGGGAGGCATGCAGGCAAATGCAGAGCAGTAGATTTTTGGTAAGGTGGTGGGACATTTGTTGGTGAGGGGGAGAAGAGTCATGGGGATATTTTTTTTTATGGGTGCAGCAGTTTGTGGAGTGGGCGCATACAGAGTGGTGAGGCAGTTTTTTGGGGTGGTTTTTGAGGTGCAGCATTTTGTGAGACAATGAGGCAGTTGCAGGGAGGATAGGTTTTGCAGGTGGGGCAGTTGTGGGGGTGTAGCATTTTGGGGGTTGGGGCAGGGCATCATAGCTTGCAGGGTGGTGAGGACATTACTTTTTTCAGGACATGGGCATTTGGTGGATTGGTATGTCAGTCAGTTGTATTTTCTTTTTAGGGTGGGGTACTTGTCAGAGCAGGTGAATAGAAAAACAGAAGGAAGGATTTAGAAATAAAGAATTCTTTAACTGCGGTTTCAGTGTATGAGTTTTCTGTGCTACAGTCACTGGAATGCTATCTCCCATAGAAATAAACTGGACTTTTGTTGGGGGGGGGGGGGGGAAAGAAGGGGATTATCTGGAATCCCTGGTCCGATTTGGCCCATTTTTCAAAACTTCAAAAATTTGTCTTTTTACAAGTTTGTCACATGACAAATTTCATCCCATTTGTTCATTTTTCAGTATCATTTCATCCCCAGATGGACATTTGATCCTTTTGAATAATTCTTTCCAACTTTGTTGAGCTGAAAAGAATAAAACATGCATTTACAATGTAAAAGGTCTGAACCTACCTCCAAATTATTTAAGTCAAAAGCTAAATATTTGTATTGCAGTTTTAGGGGATACTTCCTAACCTAGTTAAACTCTTGCACAATTAGTTTTTTTTAATATAGTGTTTTACCCACATTACTTTCTGAAAATTTCAATTGAGATTGAAAATAAAAATTGTGGCAGAAAACGTTTGCAGTAGGTCTTACATATGGCCAGTAGAACAATTGATATATTAAACTGTAGTAGCCCTTCTCCGACATCAGCAATTTTAATGTAAGCATTGACCAATTCCTATGCCTCGGAGTCGGGAGTGGTGCTAAAGGACTGGAGAGAGGCTCATATGGTGCCTTTACACAAAAGCGGAAGTAAGGATGTGGTTGAAAACTACAGGCCGGTTAGTTTAACTTCGGTGGTGAGTAAATTATTGGAAACGCTGCTGAAAGAGAAAATAGTGAGGTTTCTGGAGTCCAGCGGATTACAGGATCCGAGGCAGCATGGATTCACCAGAGGCAGGTCTTGTCAGACAAATCTGATCGATTTCTTTGACTGGGTGACCAGGGAGTTGGACCGAGGGAGAGCTCTAGATGTGGTGTATTTAGATTTCAGTAAAGCCTTTGACACTGTTCCTCACAGGCGACTTATAAACAAACTGAGCACCCTAGGGATGGACCCTAAAGTTATTGCTTGGGTTAGAGGTGACAAAAAGTAAATGGAGCTCACTCTGAGGAGAAGGATGTTACTAGTGGTGTGCCCCAGGGATCTGTCCTCGGTCCGATTCTTTTTAACATCTTTGTTAGTGATAGAGCGGAAGGGCTGTCGGGTAAGGTTTGCCTCTTTGCAGATGATACCAAAATTTGCAATAGAGTAGACACCCAGGAAGGTGTAGATAACATGAGGAGGGATCTAGCTAAGCTTGAAGAATGGTCTAGAATTTGGCAGCTGGGATTTAATGTTAAAAAATGTAAGGTCATGCATTTGGGCTGCAGCAATCCAAGGAAGCAATACAGTATAGGAGGTGAAGTACTTTTGTCCACTAAAGAAGAGCAGGACCTAGGTGTGGTTGTGTCCGATGATCTTAAAGTAGCTAAACAGGGAGAAAAGGCGACGGCAAAAGCTAGAAGGATGCTTGGGTGCATACGGAGAGGAATGGCTAGCAGAAAAAAGGAGGTGATAATGCCTCTGTGTAAGTCTTTGGTGCAACCTCATTTGGAGTATAGTGTGCAATTCTGGAGACTGCACCTTCAAAAGGATGTGAACAGGATGGAGTCGGTGCAGAGGGTGGCTACTAAAATGATTAGTGGGCTTCATTATAAAGCATGAGGACAGACTTAAGGATCTTTAATATGTACACCTTAGAGGAAAGGCGGGATAGAGGTGATATGATTGAGATGTTTAAATACCTCCATGGCATAAATGTTCAGGAAGAGAGCCTCTTTCAATTGAAAGCAAGTTCTGCTACGAGGGGACATGGGATGAGGGTGAAGGGAAATAGATTCAGGAGTGATATGCGGAAATATTTCTTTACGGAAAGAGTAGTGGATCCGTGGAATAGTCTCCTAGTGGAGGTGGTAGAGATGAGGACAGTAACTGAATTCAAAAAAGCATGGGACCAACACAGAGGATCTCTAAAGGTAAAAAGTGGACTGTTGTAGTTGTTGATATGGAAGGACAGACTAGATAGGCCATGTGGTCTTTTTCTGTCATCATGTTTCTATGTTTCTATGTTTCTATTTATAAATCGGTGTGATCCTTCCCCCCCACCCCCCATATGCAATATCAGGCCCACAGAAAGAAACATGAAAAGATCTAGGGGCAGGTTTACTGACCTGCATTAATAGCATTGTGTTTACCAAGCGCTAAGCCAGGCCTCAGCTTTGAATGTAGGAGCCAGTTGTTGGAACCCCTTCTATCCACTCCCACCCCTTTCATCACTGCTTCAGAGAAGCTTGAATAGGAGGGGGGGGGGTGGTATCCCCTCAGATCAACAGATCTTTTAGGAATTGATTTACTAAGGCTCTTGCGCCATTGTCTCTGGACCAAGAGTCTATTAAAGGAGTCCCTTAAGGCACCTCTCTGCACATCACTGGCAAAAGCCAGCAGTCTCCCTTTCCCAAGGGAGTCATCACATGTGCGATAGCACCCACTTAGTATATGAAGCCAATAACCAAGTGCCTCTGCGCGCACACACACACACTCTCCTCCTTTCAGCCTTCACTGGGTCTCTCCTCCAGACTTTGTAGTGCTACCTGTTATCCTCACATTACTTGCGGCTACCAAAGATAGCACACCTCTGCACCCTGACCTACCTTTGTGCAAGTTTCAACTCTCAGAACTTCCTACACATCATGTCTCAATACTTTTTCTGCATTTCCAAACACCACAAAAGAATTGAGGGAAACAAAATCTGGGTGCCAGGTTACAATTTGTAGGCAACCTGGTGCCCGAGATTTGTTGTGCCCTGTGCTAAGCACACTGTGCTGTTTGTTAACACAGGACAGCATAAGAGTCCCATGCCAACCGCTTAGCAGACAGGGTAGTGACTGAGAAGGTTAAAGATAGAGCGTGGCACTCACAGCACATCAGTTAGTGCAGGCATTATTGGCATAACTGCTGCCATTAGTGCAGGTGAACTTACTGCCTCTTCAATGAGTGACAGTAAGAGCACCCATATTTGATGTGCTTTGCTGGTTAGCACGGTGAGGTGAGTCTCCCTGCGATAACTGTAGGGGGAAATAGTGGGCATGCCTCTAAACAGCATAGGTCTGCTGCAGCTCACATGCTCTCTTTTGGGACATAACGGAAGGTAAACTACCATATTTTAGTAGTTAAATGTTTTTAAAGCCAAGGGAGGTAGGTGAACATGCCTCTGTATAAGTCTCTGGTGCGACCTTATTTGAAATATTGTGTGCAATTCTGGAGACTGCACCTTCAAAAGGATTAAGAAGGTTGGAGTTAAATGGGGGTGGCTACTAAAATGGTTAGTAATCTTTGTTATGAAGCATTTAAAGGACAGACTTAAAAGATCTTAATATGTATACTTTAGGGGCAATATGATAGACATTTAAATACCTCCATGGCATAAACACACAGGAGGGTCTCTTTCAATTGAAGGCAAGCTCTGCTACGAAGGCACATAGCATGAGAGTAAAGGGGATAGACTCAGGAGTAATATGTGGAAAAGAGAAATTAGACTTGCCTGCTAATTGTCGTTCCTTGAACTCCAGTCCAGTCCCACACCTCCGAGTAGTGTACCTCTTCCAGCAGCTTGGAGACTGAGCATGTCATCTTCTTGATGACACCAGTGTACTTATGCAGCTGGCACCGCCTACCAGCCCCAGTACCTATTGACAAAGCAGACTCAGAGGAGCAACAAATAGTTAAACATGCAACAAACACTTCTATGCCTAAATAAACTAGTACCCCCTCCATACCCTGGGAAGGATACCGTTCCCCCTCCAGGATGAGGAGGCCTACCTGTTGAGCACTTGAGCAACTCCAACCAGTAGGGAGCAAGCGACCGACAGCTCCTCTGACTCCCCCCCCCCCCCAAGAAAATGAAGGTACCGGGCACAGAACTACTTTCTCCTTGAAGAAGGAAAAGAATGGCTCCTGGCACGAAAGGACCTGAAGATCTGAAAAACTATGTGCCCACAAATCTCCACCAGGAATACTGTTTTCAGAGTTAAATCCTTCAGGGAAGCTCAATTGAATGGCTCAAAGGGTTCCCCAGACAGCACCATGAGCACCGGATTGAGATCCCAAGGAGGTATCACCGCCCTCCTTAGCAGACAGAAGTGGGTCACTGCCCTTCGAAATCTCAGCAAGTCAGTGACTTTCCTGCGATAACCAGAAATTGCTGCCAGTTGCACCCTCAAGGAGCTGGCAGCTAGACTTATCAAAACCAGATTGCAAGAATGCCAAGATATCTGGGACAGAGTCAGTGGAAAGACGCGCCTTGCTTTCTCTGTACCATGATTTAAAGATGCGCCCTACGCAGATGCATGCCAGGTTCATAGACCTCCAGGCCTGTAGCAAGGTCGCTATCACCAAGTCCAACTATCCTTTCAACCTCGCTCTTTCAAGAGCCATGCCATAAGCGAGAATCGATCCAGAGGCATGCGAAGCAGTCAGTGTCAAGAGGTCCTTCCAACCCGGTCGATCCGCCAGTATCTGAATCAGGTCAGCATACCATGGGTGCCTCGGCCAGTCTGGTGCCACCAGAATTACTAATCCCCGGTGCACCTCTCTATCCATTGCACTACCTAGAAAACCAGAAATATGATCTGAATGTAGGTGAGCCCGCTGAGAGATGGCCGCATTGTAAGTGAGCTTCGTCCCCGATACCCTGAAACATCAGCAAATATGAGATAACAGCTGCGCATTTCATCTCCCCTACCTGCTCTGGGTCTACCAAAACAAGTGGTGCCTTCCGGAGTCGGGCTAGACGGCTTTCTTACAAGCTGGGGCGCCGCGGAGCTCATTCGCGAAGTCCGGCCTGCTGCCACGTGTCTCTCCTTGCTGACTGCTCTGGGCCTGACTGACCCCCTCGCTGCCTTCGGTGGCACGCGCGGTCCGGGCGACACTTGTGGAGATTCCCCTTGGGCTGCGCTGTTGGGCCCCTGCTGCTGGACCGGAGGCTGCGCAGCGGCCCGCTGACGAGTGGAGCATTGCCCCCAGGGCTGGAGCGGCGGTGCACGAAGCCGGAGTTCTGCCTCTGGGACTGGGAGGAGGGCCTGGAATCCTCGTGGCTCTCGCTGGTGCCTGATACCCCCCTCAGGGGGAGTCACTCTGTCGAGAGGAGGGAAGTATAGAGGCTAAACTCTCTTTCTTTATGCCTTCATGCCTCGGGTCGGCTGAACAGTGCTGGAGTCTGTAGCACTTATTAACTTATTGGTGCCTTGCTGAGGCCTTGGCTCCGCGGTGTGGATTTTGGGCACCCTGTCAGCGTGCTCCAGCGCTTCATCTGGCTTCAGGTCCCTTATTGGAGCCTACTTTCAGGAGGCTGTGGATTTTTTGTGCTCTACCCTCCCATAGCACTACAGACCGCCTTGAGCACTGCCTTTAACAGCTTATTATTTCAAGAAGGCCAGAGGCAGCCTCTGTCTCAGGGCCCTGCTCTCTCTCTGATCCCCTGGGTCTTGCGGACATTGATTCTATCTATCTCCTAACACTGTGTGGCAGTGATTGCTTTGCGGGACTGCGAGGATTCGTGCACCGCTCTCTCCCTGCTATCTCTGCTTTTGCTGACATTGACTGTAATCTTCTCCTAACACTGTGCGACACAAGTGGCCCTGGGGTATGGCGGCTACAGCTAAAAGTTCTGAATCTCGGGAGGGGGTGCGTTCCTCCCAGCGACTGCAGCGTAAGTCTGGGGCCCCGAGTAGCCCACGTGGACAATCTCCTCCGTCAGGTACTGATGATGAGACTGTAAGTGAAGAGGAATTGGACTCCCATAAGCAACTCTTCTCTGCTCAAATCAAGCAAGAACTCCGTAAAGGTTTTGCGGAGCTAGCCAATGAGTTTCGTTCGCTACGTGAGGAGTTGCTGAAAGATGTTGCAGACCTACGGACTGATATGAGAGAGCTGGGAGCCCGAGTAGAGGATGTGGAGACCAAACTGGTTGATCATGACGGGACCCTGATGGATTTACAATGTGCATTGGATCGGCAGCAAGCGCAAGCAATGGAACTGACTTACAAAATCGATGACATTGAAAACCGCTCCCGCCGCAATAACGTGCGTTTTCGTGGAATACCAGAAGCGGTAGGGGGCAGAGAAGATTTGCCAACTGTGCTTAGGCTGTTGATGGCAGAGTTGCTCCCGGCGGACGAGCTGGCTGCGCGGGCCCCCGGGATGGAAATAGAGCGAGTCCATCGGGCCCTGGGAAAACCTCCCAACAATCAGCCTCGTGATGTCATTGCGAGATTTCTGCGATATTCTGATGCTGAGCTTCTCATATGGCGAGGCCGGGAGAAAAAAGCGGTCCGCTTCCAGGATGCAACAGTGTCCATCTACCAAGACCTCTCAACGTTCACCTTGGCGCGTCGGATAGAGATGAAACCAGTGACAACGGTCCTGAACAGCAAGGGGATTCGTTACTCCTGGTCCTTTCCATTTCGGATGAACTTCCTTTTGGGCAACAAAAAGATCTCAGCAAAGGACTATACTGAAGCTTGGCGAGCCCTGCGCCAGGCGGGACTAGTTGATGATAATGCTCAGCCTCATCCGCCGCCCCCTAAGTCCCAGCATTCCAAGTGGACTCGGGTGGGCAAGTCCGCTTGATTTTTGACCTTTGTGTACACTTGAGGAGCTTTCCTTACCCCTTAGGGAGTCTTACTGGGTGGGTCTCTGGAACTTTGGATAACTGATGGAAGTAATATTTATCATTGTGTTATTGGCCACTGATAAGGTTTGATCTGGGCCCACACTACCCTACATGTAGGGGGCGGCGGATGCTCTGCAAAGGTTTTGATGATCCTGTTTTGATGGGGAGGCATGGGGAAAATGCTGACCCGGGGTGGGTGGGGGAGTAGTGTGGGGAATGTTTTATATATGTTTAGGTTGACTTTCTGCCTCATGGGGTATTGGGGGAAACGGGGTCTGTGGTCAATTTACCGTGTCCTGTGTTAATCTTGACAGGCAGGTGGTATTGACAGGAAGGGGGGGGGGCTCTGGGTTGGGGGGGGTTTCATCTGGAACTGGAGGGCATGCTTGGGCTTGGGGGGAGGGGCTATGGCTTGTGCTTCTGGAGGGTGGAAGGGGTGGGCCTGGATAACTAACTCCCTGGGCTTGCTGGTGGGAGGATGTCCCTGGGATACCCCGGGGAGCTGGAGGATAAGAGGGTTTAGACTGTAATTACCCATGGTGCGCTTTATCTCTTTAAATGTTAAGGGACTTAACTCCCCAAGGAAGCGGTCGCTGCTGTTCTCGGAATTGCGCACGTTGCAGGGGGACATTGTTTATTTACAGGAAACCCATTTACAGACTTGCAAGCAGGGTTGGCTAAAGAGGACCCCATATACTGAGGTGCGGGTGGCTTCAGATACGCAGGGCCGGAAGAAGCGGGGAGTAGCCTTACTATTTCATCAGAGCCTTTCTCTAAAGATTGAGGAGGTACAACGGGATCCCCTGGGGAGGTGGCTTTTTTTGAATATTCGTCTGGATGGGCGCTTGCTAACCTTGGCTAATGTTTATGCGCCCAACACGGGTCAGGGGTCCTTTTTTACGCGATTGAAGGCTTTACTGGCGGATTTTGCACGGGGTCCAATTGTTTTGGGCGGGGATTGTAACACCCCTCTGGTGCCCCACTTGGATTCCACGGGCCGTGTGGGGGGGGGGGGGAGTGGGGGGGTCAGCAAGAGCCCTTCAACGTTTCATGCTAGATTTAGGTTTACGGGATGTTTGGAGGGACATCCATGAGGGAGAGAGGGGTTATACGTACTACTCTCCGGTCCATCAGGTTCACACCCGCATTGACTATTTTCTATTGGATCAGCGCCTGATGGACGGGAGAGTGACGGCTGGACATGGAGCATTGACTTGGTCGGATCATGCCCCGTGCTGGCTTGTCCTTCCAGCCGGATTGTATAGCGAGCATCAACGTCTTTGGCGTTTAGATGTGAGGTTCCTACGGCGGCAGGGTGCCGTGCAGGATCACGTCCGCTTTATCACTGAATTTTTTGAGCTTAATGGCTCTGGGGATGTTCCCCTCCCCACGGTGTGGGATGCTTACAAAGCGACGGCTCGAGGCCAACTTATGGCTGAGGCGGCCCGCACGCGCAAAATGTGGCTGCATGACCGTGATCGGTTGGTGCAGGAGTCTTCCCGGTTAGGATAGGAACACGCCCGAACTGGCTCGCGGCAGGTTCTGCGTCATTGGCGGACTGTTCGAGCCAATTTGGATGCGTGTCTGCAGAAAGAATTAGATAATAAACGCCGGAAATTACGGCAAACTTTTTATGAGCATGGGAATAAAACCGGCCGCTTTCTGGCTTTGCGTCTTCGACAGCAGCAGTCCGCGCGAGTGGTTCGTGAACTACGTGACTCTGGGGGTCGGAAGAGGGTTATTTCCCGGGAGATACGCGATCTCTTTGCTGACTACCTGGAGCGGCTCTACACGGCAGAGCCCTTCGACCGGGAACGTGTGCAGGACTATTTGCAGAGGACCGCACTGCCGTGTCTCTCGGATTCTGATCGAGCTCAGTTAGATTCTGAATTAACGGTTGACGAAGTGGAGAGTGCGATCCGGCGACTGAAAACTGGCAGTGCGCCGGGTAGTGATGGTTTCCCAGCGGAATATTATAAGAGGTTTCGGGCACACTTAGCGCCTACCTTGACTATCCTGTTCAACGAGGTCTTGGGGGGGGGGGGCTTCTCTCCCTCCGTCCCAACGTGAGGCCTTGATAGTGATGATACCCAAACCTGGCAAACCATTGCATGATGCGGCGTCCTATCGCCCCATTTCCCTGTTAAATGTCGATGTTAAAATATTTGCTACTGTGCTGGCTGGGCGTCTTAACCGAGTCCTTCCGGGCTTGGTTCATCCGGAACAGGTTGGCTTTGTGCCGGGTCGCCAGGCTGCGGATAACATTAGGCGTATGTTGCAGATCATACACGTGGCACAGCGGGAACTGCAACCGGCTTTGCTGGTGGGGATTGACGCAGAGAAGGCCTTCGATCGGGTTGATTGGGAATATCTTTGGAGCGTTCTGGAGACCATGGGCTTTGGCTCTAACTATATCCGTTGGGTTCGTAGCCTTTATCAGTTGCCCCAGGCGTGCGTTCGGATTAATGGGGGACACTCGAGACATTTCTCTCTGGGGAGGGGCACGCGACAGGGTTGCCCCCTTTCGCCTCTGCTTTTCGCACTCGCGATGGAACCCCTGGCTCAGAGCTTTCGCGCACATCCAGGCTTGCAGGGGGTCCATATCGGTCTTGCGGACTATCGGATTGCGCTCTTTGCGGATGACATCATACTGTCCCTGGTGGATCCGTCTGCTTCCTTTCCAATTGCGATGCAGCTGTTTGAGGATTACTCTCGGGTATCTGGTTTCAAAATTAATTATGCTAAATCGGAGATCTTGAACGTTTGGGTTCCTGGGGCGATCTGTGCGGAACTCCAAGGGGCTTATCCTCTTCGCTGGGTCTCCGGAGCCCTGCGTTATTTAGGGGTGCACTTGACTGTGGAGCGGGCAGACCTCTTTAAAGCCAACTATGATCCCTTGCTTCGTCAGGTTCGGCGGGACTTAGAGATCTGGAATGGCCTGCTCCTTTCCTGGTTCGGGCGTATAGCCGTAGTTAAGATGGTGGTTGTTCCCCGCTTTCTTTATCTTTTTCAGGTTCTACCGATTCCCATTACACGGGCCACTTTGGCGACCTGGCAGCGGCTGCTTATGAAGCTCATATGGCATTACCGTCGTCCGCGCTTGGCGCAACCTGTTCTTTATGCTCGTACGCGCTCTGGAGGTATGGGCATGCCCAATTTGCACTGGTATTATGCCGCGGCCCAGTGTCGAGCGGGGGTGGAGTGGATGATAGCGGATAGCACCAAGCGATGGGTGCAACTGGAAATGAGCTTGGCGGGGGGAGCGGACTGGAAGACTGGCTGTGGCTTGGTCCCAAACTTCGGTGTGGTAAATGCACCAATAATCCCTATGTCCTTCATACCCTCCGATGCTGGGATCAGCACTTTCGGTCCCGAGATGCGGATTTAACTCCGTTGGCTCCTATAGTGGGTAATGCTTCTTTTCCGCCGGGGCAAAGTGACACAGTCTTTCGGCAGTGGGGACATTTAGGCCTTAGCCGAGTCGGACACTTCTTTGAGGACGGCCGGATACGGTCTTTCCGCACGTTACAAGATGAATTTGATGTTCCGGCTAGGCATCTCTATCAATACATGCAAGTGACACATTGGGTCCGATCTAGGCTGATACGCCCCCAGGTTGCTTGGGACCTGACCGATTTGGAATGCTATTGTGAGGGGTGTACTACTACTACTAAGGGTCTTGTGGCCACCCTCTATGCCCACCTTCAGGGCTCTCAGCCGCGCTCTGCGAGGCATAGGGAGCTTTGGAACTCTGATTTGAATCTTTCCTATACCGAGCAACAGTGGGAGACGGTGGAAACGCACTTGTGGAAGAGCTCGGTAGCGATTAACGCCCGTGAAACTAATTATAAAATACTGTACCGCTGGTACATGACCCGGCGCGGATCGCACGTATATATCCTGGGGTTGCGGACCTTTGTTGGCGTAATTGTGGGCAGCAAGGTACCCTGGGGCACATCTGGTGGACCTGCCCCCGCATTCATGCTTTTTGGAGGGGTGTGCAATTCCGGCTACAATTGCTTCTGGGAGTGAGCATACCTTGGGATCCGGGATCTTCCTCTTTGGGGCCTCGGTGCCGGGTGCACGGACTCTGCAACTTGCTCTACTACGCCATGGCCTGAATGCGGCACGCTTATCTCTTGCGGCAGCTTGGAGGCGTGCTCTGGCCCCCTCCTTTCAGACTTGGTTGGAACGGATGTGGGATATGTATACCATGGAGCGGGGGGTGGCTGTCAGCAGGATGTGCTTGGCGCGCTTTGAGTTGGTGTGGGCACCTTTTGTCTCTCGTTATGGTGCATGAATGCTTAGGACAGGAGGGGGGGGAATATGCGTACTTTACTGGGAGTCTGCCCCTTGTGTGTATTTTCCCCTATTTTTGCTCACCGTCTTTCCGTGCTTAACGAATGCTAAGCCATAGTCGGGGATATTGGGAGGTTGGGGGGGGGGGGGGTCTGGGGCTAGGGAGGTTCTGGGGAGGGGGGGGGGAAGGGAGGTTGGGGGGTGGTTGCTCCCTGATTCCTTATTCTAAAACTATAAAAATGAAGGCATATTGCAGAATATTATAGTGACCTGAAGTTATGCTGTTACTGTTGCAACTCTTTTTGTAGTTCTATGTGGTTCTTGTTTATCTGTATCTTTTGGAAGCCTTTCAATAAAAAAAACAGAAATATGACGACAGAAAAAGACCACATGGCCTATCTAGTCTGTCCTTCCATAACAACTACAACAGTCCCCTTTTTACCTTTAGAGATCCTCTGTGTTTGTCCCATGCTTTTTTGGATTCAGTTACTGTCCTCATCCCTACCACCTCCAGTGGGAGACTATTCCACAGATCCACTACTCTTTCCATAAAGAAATATTTCCACATATCACTCCTGAATCTATCTCACTTCACCCTCATCCCATGTCCCCTCGTAGCAGAACTTGCTTTCAATTGAAAGAGGCTCTCTTCCTGAACATTTATGCCACGGAGGTATTTAAACATCTCAATCATATCACCTCTATCCCGCCTTTCCTCTAAGGTGTACATATTAAAGATCCTTAAGTCTGTCCTCATATGCTTTATAATGAAGCCCACTAGTCATTTTAGTAGCCAACCTCTGCATCGACTCCATCCTGTTCACATCCTTTTGAAGGTGCGGTCTCCAGAATTGCACACTATACTCCAAATGAGGTCGCACCAAAGACTTATACAGAGGCATTATCACCTCCTTTTTTCTGTTAGCCATTACTCTCCGTATGCACCCAAGCATCCTTCTAGCTTTTGCCGTTGCCTTTTCTACCTGTTTAGCTACTTTAAGATCAGACACAACCACGCCTAGGTCCTGCTCTTCTTTAGTGGACAAAAGTACTTCACCCCCCTATACTATATTGCTCCCTTGAATTGCTGCAGCCCAAATACATGACCTTACATTTTTTAACATTAAATCCCAGCTGCCAAATTCTAGACCATTCAAGCTTAGCTAGATCCCTCCTCCCTGGGTGTCTACTCTATTGCAGATTTTGGCATCATCCGCAAAGAGGCAAACCTTACCAGAAAGCCCTTCCACTATACATCACTAACAAAGATGTTAAAAAGAACCGGACCAAGGACAGATCCCTGGGGCACACCACTGGTAACATACTTCTCCTCAGAGTAAGCTCCATTTACTTGTAATCTTTGTTGCCTCCCATCCAACCAATTTCTAATTGAAGCAGTAACTTTAGGGTCCATCCCTAGGGTGCTCAGTTTGTTTATAAGTCACCTATGAAGAACAGTGTCAAAGGCTTTACTGAAATCTAAATACACCACATCTAGGGCTCTCCCTAGGTCCAGCTCCCTGGTCACCCAGTCAAAGAAATCAATCAGATTTGTCTGACAAGATCTGCCTCTGGTGAATCCATGCTGCCTCGGATCCTGTAATCTGCTGGACTCCAGAAACCTCACTATTTTCTCTTTCAGCAGCGTTTCCAATAATTTACTCACCACCGAAGTTAAACTAACCGGCCTGTAGTTTTCAACCACATCCTTACTTCCACTTTTGTGTAAAGGCACCACATGAGCCTCTCTCCAGTCCTTTAGCACCACTCCCGACTCCAATGAGGCATTGAAAAGGTCAGTCAGTGGAGCAGCTAGAACGTCCCCAAGTTCCCTCAGTATTCTCGGGGGTATCCCATCCGGTCCCATCGCTTTGTCTACTTTAAGTTGAGATAGTTTCTCACGAACAGTCTTTTGAAAATTGTTCAAGATGTCCTTTGCTTCTGTTCCTATTTGTGGGTGTTTTCTGAGGTCCTGCTCCTGGTTCTTCATCTGTGAACACAGAACAAAAATATTTGTTAAGCAATTCCGCTTTATCCTTATCAGCTTCTACATATTCCTTCCCTGCACCCTTGAGTCTGACAATACCACTCTTGCCCTTCCTCTTCTCACTAATATATCTGAAAAATGTCTTATCCCCCCATTTTATTGCATTGGCTATTTCCTCCTCCTTTTGAATCTTTGCCTTCTTGACTACTTTGCTAGCTTCTCTAAGTTTTTCCAAATACAGATGCCTGTCTTCCTCTCTCTGTGATCTCTTGTATTTCATGAAGGCCTCCCTCTTTTTCTTCACTTTTTCAGCTACTTCTTTCGAAAACCATAGCGGTCTCCTTTTCCTTTTACCTTTATTTACCATTTTAACAAAAAGGTTGGTTGCCCTTAAAATATCCCCTTTCAGTTTTTCCCACTGTTTTTCTACATCCCCCAGCTGTTCCCATCCAACTAACGACTCCCTGAGGCATTGGCCCATCTTCGCAAAGTTAGTCTTCCTAAAGTCTAAGATCCTTGCCTTTGAATGGATTCTAACAGCCCTAGTCCTAATACTGAACCACACCACCTGGTGATCACTGGATGCAAAATGATCTCCCACTACATCATCAGAAACACTTTCACCATTGGTAAGCACCAAGTCCAGTATGGCCCCTTCACGTGTGGGGTCTGTTACCAATTGCCTGAATAGTTCTCCCTGTAGAGAATCCAGGATCTCCTTACTTCTAGATGATTGACACATTCCTGCTGCAGTATCAACATCTGGCATATTGAAATCTCCCATCAGTAACACTTCCCCTTTCCTAGCAATGCTGCGCATGTCTTCAATTAACTCTGTCCACCTCTTCCTCTTGTGGAGGTCTGTATATCACACCAATGTAAATAGATTTCTCTTTCCCTCTTTCTAGTTTAACCCACAATGCCTCCCCTCTCCCTTTTAAGCTCTGCAATTCCAAAGCTTTAATAGTAGTTTTCACATATAGTGCCACTCCTCCCCCCCTACTTCCTACCCTGTCCTTTCTGAATAAAGTATAGCCAGGTATAGTTACATCCCAATCATGGTTTTCTGTGAACCATGTTTCTGTAACTGCCACTAAATCCAAGTCAGCCGCTCCCACCAAAGCTTCAACATCAGGGATCTTACCTGGCCTATGAGCAACCAAAGGGGAAAAAAACATAGGAGAGACCCTCTTCGAGCCACCGCTGAGTTACAGCATCCAGGCCATTGGACATTCTCTCTTCTGCTGAAAAACCAGCAGGCCTTGGCAGACTTGAACGTTGCTATTAGGTCCATGATCTGTGTGCCCCATCGGCAGACCACCTGCTCAAAACACTCCCTGGTTGAGCTGCTACTCTCCAGGGTACATGCACACTTAGCTGAGGTAGTCTGCCATCACACTGTCGACTGCTGCTATGTGTGCCACCAATAAAGCTTGGAGACTAATCTCTGCCCATCTGAACAGCCTTTTGGCTGCCTCCTCCAGGTCTGCATGCCCCATGTTTCTTTGCCAGTTGATGTAAGCCACAGTGGTTGCATTGCCCGAGTGCACCAACTGCCTTCCCCTGCAACCATGGCTCGAAACCTTCTAGCACCAAAGTCACTGCTCGCATCTTGAGACTGTGTATCGACCACAGGGCCTCCTGTGGATTCCACTATCCCTGAACAAAGTGTCCTTCGCAATGGGCTCCCCAACCTGACAGACTGGCATCGGTCATCAGTGGAACCCATACCGGGGCCTCGAGTGGCATGCCCTCTTCTAGGCTCTCTGGATGCAGTCACCACCTGAGGGCTCTCCTAGTGCTCCGCGGGCTGGGGAGTACTTGGGACAGGGGATTGACTTTGATGGGACCACCAATGGAGCAAAGCCCTCTGCAGCAGTTGCATGTGTGCCTTTGCCCATGGGACTAGCTTGAGAGTGGCCACCATGCTCCCCAGAACCTGCAGATGATGGAGAGACCGTCAGCGTGGCATTTTCAGGAACTGCCGTATCAACTGTCATAGCTCCTGTGCCCAGCAATCTGGCAGGAAAACCCTGCCTACGCTGGTATCGAAGCACGCTCCCAAATACTCTAGCTCCTGGGCTGGCCGTAACTGACTCTTGGCCAGTTTGACCCACCCAACCAAGATGAAGGAAATTCACCACCCATGCTGTTGCTCTTTCGATGATTGGCTGATCTGGGCAAAGTTCAGGGACGACATCTAGATATGGGTGGAGGAGAACCCCTTCCTTGCGGAGAGCTGCCGCCATCACCACCATGACCTAGGTGAAGGTATGGAAAGGGGGGGTGGTCGCCAGACTGAAGGGCAACGCTCAAAACTGGAAATGGCCCCTTGGCACCCCAAAGCTGAGAAACTGCTGATGTTCTGAATGGATGAGAATGTGCAGATACGCCTCCGTGAGATGTCAAGAACGCTCTGCTTCCTACCGCCACTATTATTGATACCAACGTTTTGATGTGGAAATGTGGTACCTGGAGACAGCGGATCATGCCCTTGAGGTCAAGAATCAGGCGTAAGGAACCTTCCTTTTTGGGGACCATGAAATACATAGAGTATCAGCCGCAGCCGTACTGGTCTCGCGGAACTGGTTCCATGGCTCTTAGCTGCAGGAGACGAGTCAAGGTATTTTCTACTGCCACCGACACCGCTGCTGTCCACTTTGGGTGATCGAAGGAGCTCTTGTTCTTGCTCCAGCAGCGGGTACAGGCGTGTCATGGATCACACCCCTTTAAGACCAGCCCCCGGCAGATCCCAGTCATCCTGGATCATCTATCATACTACTCTATGTACCGGGAAGAATTTCTGCTATTTCCGCACCACCTGAAGTGGCAGATCCTCCAGCGCCTCTTCCTTTGCCAGGTTAGCGAGCATATTCAGGGCCTTGAAGGACTCCAAGATGAGTGCCGGCAGCTCCTCCCGGTGGAACACCCGAACAAGCTAGGCCTGATTCTCATTCTGGGATCTCTCCTTCTTCCAACTCCTCCTGCAGATCTAACTCTGTGTCAAGGTCCTCCCCCATCTAGCCCCTCCGACAATGGAAATTGCTGACACTCCCGAGCCTCTAGCCTGCTTTTAGACACCACTGCCCCTGGCTCATGCTCTTTTGTGTCCGACACCCTCTTAGCCCCACGTTCCAGGGCTGAGGAGCCACTTGCCAAGCCCTGCTGATGTAGGCAAAACACCTTACACAAAAGACAAACTCTGGTGAGAACTCCCCCAGGAGTCCTATTGCTCCTTGGGCTTGAGGGGTGGATGGTCCAGGCATCATGCAGGGATCGGGAGCCGGATCCGCTGAAGGTAACAAGGCACCCCCCCCCCCCGCCTCCAGGGTCTCTTGTAACCGAGGGGACTCTCCTGCCTCATCTTGTCCTGCAGGCTCTGCTCCAACGACTTAGCCTCTTGCATACAGTCTAGGCAGGCACTTACCTCTGAGACCATTACCCGTTGGGTCCTGCATATCCTGAGGATATTGAAAGGAAACTGCAAATAGCCCCCCAGGAAGAAGCTGCTCTGTCCTGCTTTATTCTCCGGTGGCTGCATCTCCTGGGTTTCCAAAACACGGGGGGGGGGGGGGGGGGGAAGTTTCCCATGCTGCTGCAGGCCACTCTGTCTCATCATGTTCCAGCGGTTGCTAGGGGTTCCTGCTGCCCCCCCCCCTCCTCCACTCTTACCTTGGAGCCTCTTTGCCCTGTGTTTTTTCTACCCTTTGTGCTCAGCCTTTTTTCCCCCGACTTTGGAGCATAGGTAGGGGTGACTTGGGGCTGCAGACTTTCACTCCCGTCAATCAACTGCTGCCCCCGCAGCAGCTCCTCACCTGATAACAGGTTTGGAAGACACCAGAAGTCTCGGACTGAGGAAGGCCCCCACAGAACTCCCTCCCGAAATCCTGGGGGGGGGGGGGGGGAAGGGAGATAAGGATTATCCTTTCCTCGGTCCTGTTGCCCCCCCGAGTTCTTTCTGATTTTTTTCCTGCCTTTAAAAACAAACCAAAACATTCACCTTAACAGGGGAAATAAAAAGCAAACTAAACCTATCTCCCCTTAGTTGTCCCTTCAGTGAGTCCAGCACCCTGGCTCACTACCTTCTACAGCTGCTTGTAGACCGAGTATACTGGGGTTGGTAGGCTGCTTAAGTACACTGTTGTCATCAAGATGATGAAATGCTTGGTCTCCAAGCTGCTCAATGAGGTACACTACCCAGAGGTACAGGACTGGTCTGGAGAGACGATAAGGAATTCTTTACGGAAAGAATGGCAGAAGGAAGTCTCCCAGTGGAGGTGGAGACAAGGGCAGAATCTGAATTCAAAAAAGCATGGGACAAACACAGAGGATCTCTAAAGGTAAAAATAGGACTATTGTAATTGATATGGAAGGGCAGTCTAGATAGAAACATGAAGGCAGAAAAAGACCACATGGCCTACGTTTAATTCATTTAGATAGGGTAGTGCTGGACTGTTCTCTGAAACTTGTGTGCTGCCACTTTTAAAGTTAGCTGCATTTTTAATTATGTTAGATACTTTAAAATCGTAAATTAGTACTATATTACTTTACAGAAACTCCATTTTGATCTCTGTGATGTTTAGCTCTTCACACACACATGAAGACAAGGTTTGAACAGACTAGTGTACCGAAAATCAGTTTTGGGCAGCTACACTTGTTACTGGAATCTCAGACTATTTTAGTTCAGTAATTGGCATCAAAGTGCTCTCTCTCTCTGGGTTCCATGCACAGTTCAGCCCTAAATCTTTAGTGCAGACGTTTTGCTCAGCAATGCTGTAAGCAAACAGAATGCAAATAAGCTGTGCGCAAAAAAATCTGCACTAAATGAAGAGAGCAAACCAGGCACATGTGCATGTGTTTGTTAGCAGCACGTATATCCCATGTACAAAAAGAACTCATGCTGGAATGCTATGTGGTGCATAAAAATATTATTCTTATGTGCCACTTAGCATCCTAACACATGCACATACCTTGTTCCAGCACATTGCTGTTTTTTTTTCAGGGCCCACTTCAGCAAAGCAAAATAAAAGTTGTGGGGGTTGTCCACTCAAGAAAATGGTACAAGCTCTTCCTCAGCACTGGACTACAGACCTCTTTATTACTTGAGCAAATCTTTAAGTCTCCTTTGACCTGGTGTTAAAGTCCCAGGGTCAAGCTCAGCCTTCTACTCTTCAGTGCACTTGTTTGCATAATTATTGCTCAATTACCGTCTATTTTAAATGGATTTAAATGTGTTAGCGTAATCACTGCGCAGATGGCTGTGTTAATGGCAGCACAGGCATCTGCACAGTGATTACAGTAACACTAAATACGAGTTACTTACCTGTAACGTGAGTTCTCCAGGGACAGCAGGATAAGTCAGCCACAAAGTGGTGACGTCATCCGACGGAGCCAGAACGGAAGTAATCTCACTAGCCCAGAAGGCTTAGCCTTCTGGGCTGTACCGGTAGCCCCACCTTCCGTTCCGCCCCTAGCTGACCAGATTTCCCCAGCTGAGGCTTCCCAGCGGCTAGGTGGCGGACGGAAAGGGTTACCCGCCGGGGAGGAGGGAGGGAAGGTGTGGCTGACTTATCCTGCTGTCCCTGGAGAACTCACGTTACAGGTAAGTAACTCGTATTTCTCCCAGGGCAAGCAGGATGAAGTCAGCCACAAAGTGGTGCCTCCCCAGCTAACAGGCAGCGGCGGGGAACCGAACCAAAAACCAGGCGTAGTGCTGAAGGTGCAACAGGTTTAATTGGCCTGAGGTAGGCGAAGCCTAGGCCTGTGCAATAAAACAGGTGCAATAACAAGTGCAGTAACAGTTTCAAGAACAACAGGTTGTGCAAATAACAGTGTGCAAATAACAGTGTGCAAATAACAGTGCATAAAACCACAGGTTGCGCAATAACAGATGCAAGAGAGACGTTCAATAGAACGTAATATCAGCAAACACAGTCAATATGCAGTGAACAACACCAGATAGCTGGTAGCAGTGCTAGTGAACAACAAGATACACCTAGTAGCGCATCTTGCAGGATTTAAGTAGCACGACTCGGCCCGGCGTACATGGACAGTACGGAAAGGCCGAAAGCCGGTCCGCCGTGGTCTGCACCGTCCAGACAGTAGTGTCTCTGAAAGGTCTGGATGGAGGACCAAGTGGCGGCCTTGCAAATGTCCGTGATTGGGGTGTAGCGTAGGTTTGCGATGGAGGTCGCCAGAGCCCGCAGGTGATGCGCTTTGATGCCCGCAGGTGGATCCGCACCGGCGAGCGAAAGGCACAAAGAGATGCATGCGGAGATCCATCCAGACAGCGTGCGCTTGGAGACTGGACGGCCGGGCTTGTTAGGGTCGACAGAGATGAAAAGTTGCGACCCCTTGCGAACTGCTGCGGTCCTCTGTAAATAGCAGCGAAGGGCCCTGACACAATCCAAAGTGTGCAGTCGGCGTTGCTCCTGGTCGGAGTGTGGCTCGGGGAGGAAGCAGGGTAGTTCAATTACTTGGTTGATGTGAAAGGGGGTCGCCACTTTGGGGACGAACTTGGGGTGCGTCCTCAGGAGAGCACGGTCGTGCAGCAGGACTGTGTAAGGCGGGTAATCAACGAGGGCGTGTAGTTCGCTGACGCGCCTGGCAGAAGTGATGGCGATGAGAAACAAGGTTTTCCATGAGACAAACTTGATTTGTGCGGAGAGCATAGGCTCGAAGGGCTCCTTTGTGAGCTGGTCGAGCACGATGTTTAGGTCCCAAGGTGGTACAGGGTCTCTGACCGCAGGATGCAGGTTGGTGAGCCCCTTCATGAAGCTGGCGACGACTGGAAGGGCTGTTACGGGCGCATTGTGAACGCGGTGGTGGAAGGTTGAGATGGCAGCAAGGTGTACCTTGACGGATTGCGTTCGAAGGCCTCGGGAAGAGAGGGATGCCAGATACTCCAGGAGCTGGGGAACTGGGCATGAGGGTGGGTCGAGTTGCCGTTCCTCACACCAGACGCAGAAACGGCGCCATTTAAGGATGTAGCATTTTCTGGTAGATGGTCTCCTGGCTGCCAGGACGATGCGCTGGACCTCATCAGACAGGTTGAGGGGGCCCATGATTAGCCTTTCAGCCTCCAGGCCGCTAGCGATAGCATCTGCAGGTTGGGGTGCAGCATCGACCCGTCGTCCTGAGAAAGGAGGTCCGCTCTCAGGGGTAGTCTGATAGGCGGTTCCGACGTCAGGCGCTGTAGATACGGGAACCATATTTGCCTGGGCCAGTAGGGGGCCACTAAGATGACTGTAGCACGGTCCCTTATGATTCTCTGGATGGTCCGCGCTACCAGGGGGGCTGGGGGAAACGCGTAGGCCAGAGCCCATTGATTCCATGGTAGGTCGAAGGCGTCTGCCGCCAGCCTGAGTCGGGATGGTCTTTTCGAGCAGAATAGGGTGCACTTTGCATTGCTCTGGGACGCGAAGAGGTCGATCTGCGGGGAGCCCCATCGCTCGAACAGGGACGCTGAGACTTCTTGGTGAAGTGACCACTCGTGTGGGTTGAGCTGTCTGCTGAGGCGATCGGCTAGGACATTCTCCTCTCCTGGTAGGTAGCATGCTTGGAGACTGCAGTTGATGGAGAGGGCGAGGTTCCAAAGTAGAAGCGCTTCCCTGCAGAGAGGGCGCGAACCTGTGCCTCCTTGCTTGTTTATGTAGAACATTGCGACTTGGTTGTCGGTCAGTATCCTGACGATCTTCCCGGAGACAAGGCCTCGGAAGGCTGAGAGGGCGAGCCGGACGGCCCGGAGTTCCAGAACATTGATGTGGAGGTTTGTTTCCGAGGGCGACCAGACACCTTGTGTGTTTGAGTTGACACAGTGGGCACCCCATCCCTTCTTTGAGGCATCCGTGGTTACGGTGATTTGGTGCGAGGGTGCTTGCAGGGGTCTGCCCTTGGAGAGATTCCGGGGCACGGTCCACCAGCGCACCGCTTTGGAGGAGGTGTCGTCCCTTGAGATCTTGTGGGAGAGGGATTGGGTGTGCTGACACCATTGCGAGCGCAGGTGCCACTGGAGGACTCTCATGTGCAGTCTCGCAAAGGGGAGGACGTGTGTAGCGGCAGCCATGTGGCCGAGGAGCCGAAGGACGTTTCTGGCCGAGGGGCGTGGGCTGCTGAGGAATTGTAGAGCCAGTCGGGCGATAGACTGTCTCCTGCTTAGAGGCAGGAAGGCCTTTGCCCGTTTTGTGTCCACTTGAGCGCCGATAAACTCTAGCTTCTGCACAGGAGATAGATGAGATTTTTTGAAGTTTACCAAGAATCCCAGGGACGACAAGAGGGAGATGGCGGAGTTGACCGCCCTCCGCAAGTCCTCTGGGGATCTTGCAGAGAATAGCCAGTCGTCCAGGTAGGGGAAAACGCATATTCCTTGTCTTCGGAGAGATGCAGCTGCCACCGCTACACATTTGGTAAATACCCTTGGAGCGGGGGAGAGTCCGAAAGGTAGCACTCTGTATTGGTAATGGCGGCCGGACACAAGGAAGCGTAGAAATCTTTTGTGTTGCGGGAGCATTGGGATGTGGGTGTAGGCGTCCTGGAGGTCCAGGGAGGCCAGCCATTCTCCTGATTGGATGAGTGGTAGGATGGTGGATAGGGAGTGCATCCTGAACTTTTCCTTCTTTATACATTTGTTGAGCTTCCGTAAGTCGAGGATAGGGCGTAGACCTCCTGATTTTTTTGTGACAAGGAAGTATCTTGAGTAGAATCCTTTGCCGATTTCGTCTGGTGGAACCGGCTCGATAGCCCTTGATGCTAGGAGGGCTTGGATTTCCACGGCCATGAGGTCGGGGTGCTCCGGGGGAGCTGAGTCTTGAGAGGGTGGCCGGAGCGGAGGCTTGGAGGAGAAGTTGATGCGGAAGCCGTGCTTTATGACTGACAGCACCCATTGGTCTGATGTTATCTTTTCCCACGCCGGGAGGAAGGCGGACAAACGTCCCCCGGTCGGAAGGTGCTGGCAGGGCTGCGAGTCAAAAACCAGAGTTGTTTTTCGCAGGTGCTGGCGTCGATTTCTTGGGGCCCTGGTCCCTCTGCCGTTGCTTCTGCTTGTATGGTGTCTGGTAGTGCTGCGGCTGTTTGTTTCGGGGCTGTGGCTGCCATTTGCGATATGGTGTGTACCTCTTGGAGCTTGAGTTGCTTAGGTTGGGTTTGCGGAAGGTGCGAGGACGTTCGGAGCCCTCCTCCAAAGTTTGCAGGGTGTTGCAGCGCTCCCGCATGTCGTTAACAGTGTCCTTTACCTTGTCCCCGAACAAGGAGTCGCCAGAGCAGGGGGTGTCCGCGATGCTGTCATGCGAGTCGGTGCGGAGACCGGATGCCCGGAGCCAGGCAAGCCTGCGTGCAGCGATGGCCGTGCCCGCCACCCTGACTGCAGTTTCGAATGCATCGTGAGCGGCCCGTCCTTGATGCTTAATGCAGTCGTCCAGATCCGAGAGAGCAGGTGCGAGGTTTTGTGGGGGCTCCGGTAGAAGGGAAATTGCAGACTTGATGGTGCTCACCAGAGAGTCTTGGTAGATCGCGTGCTGGAACTGGTGGGCCGCGATTCTAGCGTTTAGCATGGCTCCTGAGTAGACCTTTTTGGCCACATCATCCACGAACTTGTTCTCCTTGCCCGGCGGGGTATTATTGGAGATGCGGGAGGACTTGGAGCGCTTCAATGCAGATTCCACCACAATGGATTGGTGGGGGAGCTGCGGCTTGGCAAAGGCCGAAAGGGGTTGGACGCAGTATTTGCTATCGAGCCTGCGAGGGCAGGCGTGGTTGGAAGCGGGTGTCTGCCACATTCTGGAGAGGTTGTCCTGCAGGAGTTGGTGGACGGGCAGCAGCGGGTTAGATTTGGGAGTGTCGATGAACTTGAGGGCGTTCTGCACTTCGTCGCGTTTATCCGTTGGGAGCGCGGAAGGAATGGCGAGAGAAGTGATGACTTTTTGGTTGAATTTGTAGTAGGTGAGGTCCTCTGGGGGGACAGGTTGGGACTCCGAGCTTGAGAGAGAGTCCTGGTGAGGAGCCGTGTCTGATGAAGATGTTGTTGCAGGTGCATCGTGCTTCTGAGCAGGAGGTTGGCTGCGTGAGGTCTGGTCGTCTTGGACGCAGGCGTGGGACGCAGACTGAGGCTTTGCTGGCTTCCCCGAGACCAGCGTTGCCAGGGAGGAGGACCATTGATGCAGCATGTCCTGGAGAAGTTTAAAGGTCTGCGGAGCTGGGTCTGTCTGTGTCTCCTCCGTGTCAGCAGAGGCAGTCTCAGGAAGGAGATAAACCGCATGCGTGTGGTCCTCTAGATCCCCGTGCGTGAGGTCCAAGACATCCTCATGCTCGCTGAGTGCGCCAGACGTGGTCCGTATGCGCTGAGACTCAGGGCTACGTCTGTCGGGGCTGGCACTGCGGCTCCTGTGCCGTGCACTGTGTGAGGACCTGCTGCTCTTTTGCCTGCTGTGAGATCTGCATTGACAGCGAGATCTACTGCGGCTATGTGATCTGCTCTGTTCATGCCTGTGTGCAGAGTCTGCTTGGCTGGGAGATCTGCGCCGGTGAGAAGAGCTGCGGTGCGACTTCTTTGAGTGCTTTCTGCCCTTCTTATGCGAGCGGTGTCGGGAGCTGCGGGAACGTGATCTCCGGTGCTGGTCTGCGCGGGGATCGCCCTGGAGAATGTTGTGTTCCTCAGTGCTTGCTCCGGGAGCGCTGTGAGAGGTGCCGGTAAGAGGCAGTCCAGAGCCGGCGTCAGCGCAGAGAGCTAGACCGGAGGTTGCATCAGCGGGCGGAAGTGACGCGCCATCCAAGATGTCTTCCTCCGTATGCTGCCACGAGGTGCTGGGGAGCTCTGCATCACGGCGGGGGACGGAGGCCTGACAAGGCGCGCCCCCGGCCGGACCAACGGCAGCGATTATTTGGTCGGATATCACAGCATCGGCGGAGGGGTTACTCACAGCCAGGAACTCCGCGAGGGCATTTTTTCTGTACTTCTTTGCTCTGGGGGACATGCGACCGCACGCGGTGCAGTCCCCTACGGCATGCTCCGGCCCGAGGCATCGCAGGCAGAGGAGATGGGAGTCCGAGAGAGCCATCTTCCGGGAGCAGCCGGAGCACTTCTTGAATCCGGGCATAGTCCCGATCCGAAGGTAAATAAACTACTTTTAAATTTGAGAGAGAGTGAGAGAAACAAAAAAACCGTCTTGCTGGCAAGGCGGAAGACAGGAACTGGTCAGCTAGGGGCGGAACGGAAGGTGGGGCTACCGGTACAGCCCAGAAGGCTAAGCCTTCTGGGCTAGTGAGATTACTTCCGTTCTGGCTCCGTCGGATGACGTCACCACTTTGTGGCTGACTTCATCCTGCTTGCCCTGGGAGAAATCCCTTTCTACATTCGGCACTCACACTACACAGATAACTTATCATCAGCACAGCATGAAATACACTTCTGAACAAAGACCAGCATAAAACTATTGGACTAGCTTTCAGGAGCTTATGCTCTTAAGTCAGAACAATAGCATGAACCTTTGGAATATTGACAGCGGTCATAGCAAATTTTTCTGTGTTTTAATATTTGCTTTTGTTAAATTAAATAATCAGAAACGTAATCATTAAAACTGAGTGTATGGATTGTAAATCCCATACTCCACAATCGGTGATATTTCTTTTTCGTTATAGCCAAAACATTACTGAGAAAGGAAAAAAAATATCAAGGCGTGACCATAGAAGAGGTACACTTTTATTACAAATAGATAATAAAACAAAATGTTTGTATATTTTCGTCTGAGGACTAAAAATTTAAGACCCAACAGATGACAAAGCTTAGAAAGATCAAACGCATTTTGTAAGTACTACAGCTTTAAAACAAATCTGATTGTTAGATTTACAGGACAAACTTTGGCTCCACTGGAAATAATAAAGGCTTTAAAACCTATATTAAGAGCAAGCGACATTTTTGGTCACCATCCCACCACGTTCTTACCCCAAGTTCTCGATTTCGTTGGCGTCTGCAGCATGCTCACGTCTACTTTCACCTTCTTTTTATCCACATAATCATCTCCAAAATCTACTTTAAGTAGTACAAATAACTACCAAAGAAAGAACTAACTAAGGAACCTCCGAGAGCAGAAATAAAATCAAAGCAAACACAATGCTAACAGGCATTCCATTTCTGGCGGCATGCAGCCGGGCCCATGCCCCTCTCCTCCGCTCTCTCTTGTCTATCCCCCACCCAAACCCTGCCCCAGCCGGGAAGTACCGAGTCCGAGCCCTGCTCCTGCAGAAATTTAATGATGTCTTTCTTAGGCAATTCCTCGCTTCTCAGCTGCGCGTCAGTCCAGGCCTGTGTTGGCTCTCCAGTAGCCGCCATGATACCAAGTCTTCCACTATCTACAACAGAATATCTCTACTGAGTCAATCAGCCTCTGTCCTCAGGGGGCGGAACAAAGAGGACCGGGAAGCCACGCCCACCTCGATCCAATCCTCGACATTTCATTGAGACACTCCTAAATGATTCAGAATTTTTCAAATGCCGCCTCCATGCAGCATGAGAAATTACAAAAAGGAACATTCATAATTTCTCCTTTACCCGCTGCAACAGGAAGCTCTTAGGAGAGTTAAACGCGCCTTTGGTTTCTATAAGGAAGCGTGGCCTCCACGGCTTCCGTGAATGACATCAAGTGACGTTTTGTTCTCGAAAACGTCACGGAGTGAGCGCCTTTTTCGAGCGTCTTCCTTTTGTTAATGTACTGTTGTGTGTTTTAAGCTCATGGACTTTTGGAAATATTGTAGGAACATGTTAAACCCTTCTGTCGGGGACGTGCAATGAACGGGAAACAAAGAACCCTTTTCCAGTCCTGGGGGGCCACTGTTGGTAGCCGCACTTTGCCTGACAGAGCGGCCCATCAGAAAGACAGAGCACCCAGAGTTAGAAAGAGGGCGAATGCCCCGAGCTTGGGAGGCAAGAGGCCGGCAGCCCCTTTGAGTGTGGCATGGGGCGCCGGTGGAGGCCATGTCTCTGGAGCGGGGGATCTGGAAGAGGATGACGAAGTGCTTCTGGTGGCCGTGTACGAGGCTGAAAAGTGCTTGAACTCGAACAATGTGCACGGGGAACTGAGGTCCGCTGCGGAATCACGGGATGAAGGCTTCTCTTCACTGCCCGGTTTCGACCTTACAGCGGGCGATCTCTGGATCTACCCAAACAATTACCCTATCAGGGATTACCAGTTCAGCATTGCAGAGACAGCCCTCCTGAATAACACCTTGGTGTGTCTTCCCACCGGCCTCGGAAAGACCTTCATAGCTGCTGTATTGATGTACAACTTCTATAGATGGTATCCTTCTGGTAAGATAGTGTTTATGGCTCCCACCAAACCCTTGGTTGCCCAGCAGATTGAAGCCTGCTACAAAGTGATGGGAATTCCACAAGAACACATGGCTGAAATGACAGGTGAAGAAGGAAGGTCTCTTTTGTACTTTTAAAATTATTTTTGGAATTATTTGTTTAATGTTATCAGATGTATATTGCATCATACAGACACATTTTGGTTATAACTAGAAAACCAGTGGGGAATTTGGGTTTTACAATTATGACCGAGAATGCCTGAAAATTATCTTCCTGCCATGATTTGATGATGTCATGATGTTGTGGTCCTTGTAGTTGGATTACTATTTTGGAGTGGGGTTTTTTTGCTGTAAGAAAGCTAAGGGGTCGCCAAGGGAGGAATTGTTGTCTTTAGCTGCGTGGGTCCTGGAAGTAGAGCAAGGTGGGTAGGGGCAGTGGCCTTTGTAACCTCCCGGGAGGAGGCAATGCTGTTACATTTAAAAGTAAAGCGCCATCGGGCACGAGCAGAGCTGAAGAGTGACATCACTGCTGCTGTTGAAATCAGGCTTGCCCTGCTCAATCGGCACAGATAAAACAGTTACTTACCTGTAACTGGAGTTCTCCGGGGACAGCAGGATAAGTCAGCCACAATTGGTGATGTCATCCGACGGCGCCGAGACGGAAGTACTCTCCATAGCTCAGAAGGGCTTTTTGCCCTTCTGAGCATGGGCCAACTGGCCCCACCCCCTGCCCGCCCCTAGCTAGCCAGTTCGTCCCTAGCTGAGCCTTTTGCCGCTAGGAGGCGGGCACCGGACGGAGGCCGACCCCATCTCAGGGGAGGTGGGCGGGTATGTGTGGCTGACTTATCCTGCTGTCCCCGGAGAACTCCAGTTACAGGTAAGTAACTCCGTTTTCTCCTAGGACAAGCAGGATGAGTCAGCCACAATTGGTGCCTCCCAAGCTGCCATATGCTGTGGGAGATGGGGGAAGGCCGAGAACATCCTTGAAGTCTGGCATGATCGTGCGTTGCGCATTGCAACAAGAAGTATAGGCCTACTATATACGCGAGAAGAGTGGATGCACCTATGTGCAGTCGTAGTGTTGTGGGAACGCATGGCTAGTAGGATTCTATGCTTGCGGGGCTTATAGAGGCCTGCGGGAACATATGGGGGATCACGCACGTGCGGAAGCGGCGTGCAGTTCCCAGGCATCGTGCGATTGTAGTAGGGGGAACGCCCCTGCGTGGTGGCAAGATGCCGGTCTGACAAGCAGTGGTGCCGGCCCCTCGAGCAGTGGAGGTTTGCAAAAAGAGGCAGTGCGGCCACGCCGCCTCAGTCACTGGCCCGAAGAGGAAACGGTCGATGGGACAAAACCCCACCAGGGGATCAACCCACAACCTCTGGCTCCAAGGCAGGGAGGTGACCAGTGGGCTAGGCTCTATTAACTTTGCCTTATTCTCCTAATTAATTATATATATGTATGAATTATGTTGTCAGCTCCTGAACTTCAACTGGAGAGGGAGCAGCCGCGTAGGAGGATAAGAGATAATAGGCAATGTGTAACTTGTGCCGCTGGGCAGGCTTGGTTTAGATTGGCCAGCGTTGGAAATAGGGTAGTGGAAGTGACTGGCCTCGTCAGACTGTACCACCGATCTAAACCATCAGTGAGTAGAGGTGTGTGTCGGGATAGTAGAGCGGCACCAGCTATGCTATAAGGGCAGTGTGAGGTTGACCACGAATGTTGCAGTGTTTATAAGTCATTCCCGAGGGGGCGACCTGTGAAGGTGGTAGCCAGGATGCAGTTCGGATCGTTAGAGCCATCTGTTCGACATGGACTCAGGGCTCAGGGCCTACGGTCTCATACATATACGGGAGGTGCACCATTCCTGAAGGTGTTTTGTGCACGTGTGATGTGATAGCCCAAGCTGTAAGGTCTTGAAGATGGGCAGGACGTAGGGAGGACCTCCGGGGAGGAATGCCAGGGAAGGCAAAGCATGCGTGCGGGTGAGGCTTTGGTCTCCGCCCGTGTAGCTGGGCCCTTGTCTGCACCCAGGCAGCTGAATTTTCTGGAAGTGCCAGTGGGGCTGGATTCTGGGTAGTGGACAGTTGTACTACCACTACGCCCTGCCGTCAGACTGTGGGATCTCCAGGGTTGCAGCCCACTGGGGCCGGGCAGATGCCGGGCATATCGGAGACCTATTCTAGGCCATGCATGCTCTGGACGGGCGAGGGCCTTCAAGAGCAATGGTTTGCGGGGACTGCAGTTTGACCATGTGAGACCCAGGAGCCGTTCGGCCATGTTCTGGTAAGTAGAAGGTGACGGGCTCAGGTCTGGAATACAGCCTGACCACATGGTCAGGAGTTAACCCGGTCTGTCTCTGGCGTCCGCAGAAATGGTGCTGGATGGCCGGCGTGTGGATCCATTCACGATGAGGCCCGGTGCAGGACGACACCTACGGGTTGAGTCCTTGCAGAGGCAGGGCTGCCGGGAGCATCCATTCCCTTCCTGTCCAGGCCCCGGAGTGCTGAGCTGCAGTGCGCACGCAGGTTGGCTCAGGGTAGATCGTAGGAAGATCCAGACTGGGGTCCCAAGCTGGTCTTGAGCTCGACGCTCAGCCTTTCTGCCTCCATGCTATTGGGCATAGTGCCACAGAGCTTAAAAGGGCAGGTGCCCCCTTGCAGGGTGGAGAAGATGACCAGCGTCATGAAGACGACGACGGAGATGTATCCTCTCGCAATGGGAGGGGTGCATGGGTCTTGAGGCGGTACACCAGCAGGCTCAGGGTAATGGATGGCCTGGTTGCTGGGTCACGATAGAAGGGCCGCAGCGGGGCCGTCGCTTCAGATTCCAGGGCTGGCAAGAAGGTTGTTGGCGGACCGGGCAGTGCTGCTGGGTACGAGAGAGGGAAGGCATATCTGGGCCGATGAGGACTATACCTGGTGTTTGTCTGGTGGTTTGCGCAGAGCGAACCGAGTCTGCCGCCACCATGATACGGGTATGTGGCATGGCGGAACATGCCCCGGGAGGCCCGGCAGTGGGGTTCAGTCTGTTTGCTGAGCCGGTGCTGTTAGGAGCGGCTGTTGTTGGCCTTCTCCTGGAAGGCCACCGTTGCCTACCCTTAGGAGCATTGGATGGTTTCCTGGGCCGTTTGTGGTAGTTGGCTCCTGCAACGTATGTATTAACTGTGGACCATGGACATATTCTTCTGTGCATGCCTGATTGGCAGGCAGGTCCTACAGCGCGTGCACTAGTTGGTGGGCTGTGAGCCCTTTTCTTCTGCAAAAGCCTGCAGGGGTTGGTAGGCTATTGTACTGTCTGCCCCTCTCTTCAGCACAGAGGTGTATAAACCTATGTGGAGTCGGGATGACAACGGGCTACGGTGATAAACATATATATATGGGCTTGGTGTGCATGGGCCAGGACTGGGACTTGATGAACTCCCATTCCTGAGTCCACTGGATGTGCATACTACACCAGTTGTTGCCACGGATGTGCCTAGTGGTGCCTTGTGGGTTGGAGGAGCCCCAGCTGGATTTGAACCTGTGATCATCTGGTCCTACAGGTACTGGCTGTGTCCGCTGCACCACACTGTGGCCATTGGGCAATGTCAGTTCTCGTGTGGTATGCACTCTGAACCACGGCTCTGGAAGGTCTCGGAGGGCCTAGTGCTGAGGGCAGATGCATAGTTAAGATGTGAGGGTCGACCCAAGAGGGTCAGGAGATCTGTTTATGGTCTACCGCTCCAGCTGGAAATAGCCACAATCTGTAGCAGTGGTGTTGGCTAAAAATCAAGGACAGGTCCATACCGTGACCTGGAGTAGCTTTGCGGTGGAGCAAGAATGGCTCGGGGGTGGACTTCGCAGGGGGACTGCAGCCCCCAGGAATTCATATTCTCTTTATTTATTTTATTTACTCAATTTTTTTTTTTGAGCTAGTGTTCGACCACTGTGTTGGCCACACTTGTATGAAGCTGTCAAGCCACTTTTTGACCACTGCGATGGCCATATTTGCATATGGTTGTCAAGCCACTTGTTGACCTTATGCATATTGGTCTCCTGAAGGACTTATGAGAACCATATTGCCTTGAGGTGGGTGCGGCAAGTGGTAGAGCTGAGGGGTCGACGCACCGACTGTCCTAGCTTATTGTTGGCTGTCACCAAGCATGACCTGTGAGGTTTGCCCCCAGCTGTACAGGCACCCATTACTCCCTTTGGAATCGGGATAGTCAGCTATCTGGATAGTGCCGCAGACTAAATGGGCTGGAACTTGTTTCTTTCCCCTTCTACCTTTGCCCCTGGGGTCTGGCAGAGAGGTAGAGAAGTGGAAGTGCAAAGTGGAGGGAGGTCTCCTAATCCCAGTGCATCATCTGGTATCCTTGTTTTCAGTGGCCCTAGGTCACACTGGTGGAGGTTCCGGTCAAGGGTCGCACCGCCGTCCTAGAGAGTTAAGTGACTTCTCCAAGGGCACAAGGGGGATTAATGGGAACCGAACGCTGGTCTTTTAATTCCCGAGTCGATGCGCTCTTCAATTGGAGGCCTTTGCTCTCAGTGACCCAAGGTCACATTGGCCGAAGTTCCAGGTCGTAGGGTCACGGGCTCTGCACCAGCGGAGGCTTCTAGGTTCAGGAAGGAGTAGCCCATCCCATAGCCGGAGGCTGATATGGTAGGAGGGCTTTGGGTCTAAGGGAGCTCAGGTGGGATCCCTGGTATTGCGTAGTGCCTTGGAGGTCATAGTGCGCAGGTCTTCAGGGTTTTTGCTGTTGCCTGAGCCTTAGGCTAGTACTCGAACATTGGTTACCTTGCACCGCAGGAGAAACCGGTTGGAATTGACCACACCAGTGGTGGCTGGTATACCGGGTATGACCTAGACTGTGGCTGATGGGAGAGAAGCCATCCGCAGAGTTCATCCCTCCGCAGAGTTCATCCCTCTATTGCTGGGTTGAAGTTTGCTGTTGCCCTAATGGGGTAACCTGTAGGACCAGTAACTCACTGGAGGATCCATAAGTGCTGGAGGCCTTTGTTAGCCCTGGAGCCTGAGGTCCCCCCTCTGGGCAGCTGCCTTACTTGTGCCCATGGTGCAGGAGGGCCAGGCCATGACCAGCTGTGCGGGGCAGAGGACTCACCGTTGGGAGCTGTCCTAACCACTGGCACTGCTGTAGTCTTAGTGCTGCTTGGTGGTTCTGGGCAAGGAGTCCCAGTGAGCCTTTACGCTGACCTCACCTCCTGCATGGCATGACTGGAGGCAGGGGGCCCTTCGGCGCCGAGGGAGGTCTCTCTGCGCCAAGGTCTCTCTGCTGTGGAGTCACCATCCACGTCCCGGGGCATGGCGGCTTGTGGGATGCTCAGCGCCGAGGCCCATGTTGATGAAGCAGGGGGGCCTCTCAGCGCCGATGCTGCTGCAGAGTAGATGGTCCACACAGCTGAGGCAGGGCCGCAGGCACGAACAGTGCTGAGGCGGCACACCAGCTGACACGATTGGGCGTGTTGGCGCTGACGGCGGAGGCATCCTTCGTGCTGACGATTGAATCGGTGCCAACAAAAGGCGCCGGAGGGGAGGAGCCGGGACCGCGATTTGCCAAGTAACTCCGTTTTTGCCACTGCAAGCCAGACGAGGCGCCGGCAAGACGGCGCTGACGCGCTGGGCACCGGCATAGCGAAACCAAGTGTCCTCTGTGAGCGGTTCCTCCCCCCCTTGCTGATTGGGTCAGCGTTGACCAATGGCGCCATTGGGGGAGGAGCCTGGCCCGTGATGTCATTGGCGAAGATGGCCGCCGCCATGAGAGCCTCGTGGCTGGCCGGATCGGGGTGCAGCAAGGCATCTCTGAATCCCCAGGACAGACAGGATCGGAGGAGAGCTGAGCTTAGGGAGCAGGGATGTCCATCGGAGTTCTTGTGAGCCCGTCGCTCCCTTTCCAGCCGAAGCGACGCAGAAGAGAACCGCAGGGGTCCCAGAGCAGGGCTGTCCATCGGGGGCGTGCGGCTGGGGATGGAGGCCTCAGAGGCACATCCCGGCTGCGGGTTGAATAGCGGCGGCAGCGACTTCCCCTGCCTGAACCAGTGCCCCACACTCATCCTCTGGACTGGCTGCAGATCGGGAGCAAGGAAGCCTTCAAGGGGGCTAGCCGGGGATGGAGGCCTAATAGGCACATCCTGGGCTGCCGCGATGCCATGTCTTTGGTTCCCAAGCCATTGCTCCAACCCTTAGGCTGCTCCTCTACTCCTGGAGCAGCGTGAGATTCTCTGTCTGAAGGGCTCTGCAGAGAAGGAGAAGAGAGATAAGGTAATTTTTAAAGTTACAATACATACGTGTAGAAGAAAAAATTCTCCGGATGATTTTAAAGTTTTATTTATGTTGGAGAGTAGCAAAATCCATCTTGCTGGCAAGGCGGAAGAACTGAAACTGGCTAGCTAGGGGCGGGCAGGGGGTGGGGCCAGTTGGCCCATGCTCAGAAGGGCAAAAAGCCCTTCTGAGCTATGGAGAGTACTTCCGTCTTGGCGCCGTCGGATGACGTCACCAATTGTGGCTGACTCATCCTGCTTGTCCTAGGAGAACAGCTGATCACTCCATTAAGCAGCGCTGGTGACTGGCTTTAAAAGTAAAGCGACATCGGGCGTGCCCGTGCCTGAGGGCCTTGCCAGAGGGCCCTTTGGCGTGGGATGTTTTGGCGGGATATCAGAAGTTCTAGCTGACATGAATAACCTTCCGAAAACCTCAGGGTAAGCCATCAACACAATATCTTTTATATAACATATTCGGCTTTTCTTTACACTAGAATTTAAATAATTCACAATCTCCTGCATCTAAAGAACCCACAGTAAGAATCTAAATCACAATAATATCCTCCTTTCAAAGTATTGTAATAATTATTAACAATTAATTTACAGAAAAGTAATCTATCTTGATCTTTTCGTAATTTTAAATAGTTTTTAATAACTGCAAACATGCATACAATTTACCAATTCATTCTTCTGTATTTTAATATGATATTCCTTACCCAACAAACTCTACCCAACAATTTAATTCTAAGCTCTTTAAGGCATACGCACACAAGTGATAATAACTCCAATAAACAGAAACTCTATAGGAATAAAAACAAAGGACCAACCAAGATTCCTTCCCTCCCATCTAAGCCTACCAAGAATAATCCAACTCTTAATTCCCCCATTTGTTGTGTACTAATTAATGCAAGATCTGTAAGAAACAAACTAAATACTATATATGATTGCATCATAGACCAAAAAATTGATATTAAATGCATAACGGAAACTTGGTTAAAAGATACAGACCAGGTCATTATCAACCAAATTACTCCTAATGATTTTGAAGCGTTTACTTGTCATAGAGTACAGAGGTGGTGGAATTCTAATCCTTGCATGTAAAATTTGCAAATTTAAAACTGTTATAATCAATAATTCATCTGATAATGAATAATTCATCTGATTGTAATTTTAATTGTAAACCACCCAGACACCTTTTTTGGTATGGGTGGTATATCAAATTTTAAATAAACATAAACATAAACAGTGGTGATATCAAATCACCACCTCAGTATCTGTCTTAACTACAGACCACCTAATGCTACAAAAGATCAACTGTCAACAATTCTTGAATTAATTTGTTCACACAGCTTGCCCCATAAACCATTAATTGCTTTGGGTGACTTTAATTTAAGTTCCTTACCTCCTAAGGAATCCGGAGCTTTCTTAAAAGCTTTCGAATCTTTAGATTATAAACAGGCAATTACTCTACCAACACATCAACATGGTTCTATTCTAGATATGATTTTCCATCCAAAGCATTTTTCAGCTCTAAACCAAATCTCAATTCCAAAAATATCTCCTGTACCATGGTCAGATCATTACGTGATATCTATCACTTTACATTTGAAAACTCTTTCTCACCAATTAGAAACTAAGGGGTATGTTTACTAAACCCTCTTAACGTGCGCGCCACGTTAGTCTGCAGGATGCCATAAAAGGAGTGGGCGTCCGGTCAAAAGTAGCAAAACGGGATTAGCGCGCCGCGCACATTAGCGCACGAGAAACGCGCGCGGGAAGCATAAGCAGGCGCGCTGATGTGCAAACAGAGGAACAGGGCTGCAGTACAATGGTGAAGACACTGACAGATGGTGCAGGGGTCATGGGTTCAATCCCCCACTGTGTCCAATGAAGAAAGCTGGCTGAGGCACTACCATTTATGTGTAATATTGCATTATGAGGCTTTTTAATTTTATTTTAATTACTGCTGCTAGCAAACGCACTCTCAAAGCGCTGTAACATAAGGTGCTGCATAAGACACCCCATAAGGTACCCCAGAGGGCACATTTTAAAGTGCACTGTCCGCCACGGCACCCTACAATGTTGCTTAAAGGGTGGCCTATAGGGCGCCATATAGGGTGCCCTATGAGGCACGGCAAGGTCATAGCACTGTTTTTGATGGCAGCACTGTGCATTTAAACGCATGGAAATCTTAAGTAGGTGTGCTGATATGTAAGGAGGAACAGCAGTGTAGCACAATGGTTAAGGCACTGACTGATGATACAGGGGTCATGAGTTCGATCCCCAGTGTGCCTAATACTTAAGGCTGGCTGAGGCATCAGCTTTGACATGTAAGTATTGTTTCCTGCGGCACTTTATTTGTATTTTATTAATTGCTGCCAGCAAACACACCCTCGCGTGCCGTAACCTAAGGTGCCGCATAAGGCACCCTATAAGGCACTCCATAGGGCACATTATAAAGTGCACTGTCCGCCACGGCACCCTATAGTGTCCCCTATAGGGCACCCTATAAGTCGCTCCATAGGATACTGTATAGTGCACCTTATATGGATGGTAACCATAAGGTGCCCTATAGGGCGCCCTATAAAGTGCCCTCTGAGGCACCTTGTGGGTACAGTACGCTGAGGGTGTTTTTGCTGGCAGCACTAATGTACATTAAAAATAGATAATGCTTTGGACAGCCCTATCAAATAACCCCACTGTGGGTTTGAACCCATGACCTCTGGCTCCACAGGCAGTGAAGTAACCAGTGGGCTACAGCTCTATAGCTGCTAGCAAGCCCCTGGCTGGCTGCAGAAGGACTGCACGTCACCACACAAACAGTCTGCTGTGGTCACCAGGATAGGGTTAGCCCACCCGTACCCATGATGCACTACACATGCAAATCAGCTGTCTACAGATGAACACAAGATGGGGTATGCACCCCCACAGCACCTCGGCCTGGTAGGGGGAACTGACCGTGTGTGGTACTGGCACAGAGTAGCTACACACCGTCACATTGTGCAGGTACTGCACTCACCCTGAGGGTGAGGTGGGGCACCCAGCACCAGGTCCACAGCAGAGATAGGCCATGCTGCAGGTCTCCAGCAGTGCTAATGTGTGAGATAGGTAGTTTCTGCAGACACACCTTGGATATATCTGTATGTCTCAGTCAGGTGTAGCCCCTATGGACCCCTAGGAGGATTATGTACCACCACCCTCCTCCTCCTCCAGGGCTGAGGGTGGTAAACAGGGTCTCCCACCAACAGATCCACATTCTACCTCCCTGCAATGGTGGCAGTAGAGGGGACCATCAACCCCAGTCCTGCTGGGGAACAGACACCCTACAGGGCAGTCAATGCAGCTCTGTACACATCCATAATGCAATAGCAGACAGACATTAGGCCTGGATAGGCTAAGCTGCACCCCACCACTACCTGATATTCTCCTGCAGCAAGCCTTCAGCCGCTGCACCCTGCAAGGCGCTCCATCAAGACACATACCAGTTGCAGACAGTCTGCTAGCTAGTCCATAGTGCATGTTCCTGGTGGAAATGCATGCACCCAGAACTGGGATGTCAGCATACACAACAAGCAGATAAGTCAGTGACTGGGCCCCAAAAGAAAACCCATAAATATCACATGAGAGAAATACTATATAGCACTATGGGGGAGCCTAGCCATGCTGTGGTCACTGCACAGTCAGAGTGAGAGTGATCTCCCAGCAGGACATGCTGTGGCCACCCTGTCTGTGCAGGTGGTGGCCGGGCACTACAATGTCCCAGCCAGTGCCCTATGCCCTGTGCAGATGCATCCTGGCCAGGCTACCCTGTCCGGGCTATACCCATGGTACCTTGCCCCTCATTATGCACATTGGCAGGCCAATACTGGAAACAGTGTGGGCTGTGGAGGGTGTTTGCAGCCACCACACACTGGATAGACAGACACACACTCCCACACCTATGCCAGCATTGTGCTACTATAGAGGAATTTAGCAGCCCTGGCCACCACACCAGTCCTGGGCACAGTGCAGGCATGGATATGGTACGCAATACTGTTGGGGGTCACTCCCCAGGGTGGTAAACACTGTCAGAGACCAGACCTGAAGCACACTCCACAGACATCAGAAAGGTTGCTATGATGTAGCTCAATCAGCAAACTGTGCTTAACGTAGGAATTGCTATCTGCCAGTAATCATAGCAAACTTTTGATAGCTGTGTACCGAATTCCCAGGTGTAGGGTGGCATTGCTAAGGTATGCAAGTGCTAGTATTGGGAGATGCACGCAGGGCCCAATGTCCTGCCTCTCCAGGAGGCATTGGCTAATGGAGCCTGTGGGTGTGGGTGTGGGTGTGGGTGTGTCTGCCCCTGTTGGCTGCTGCTTTACGGCAGAGGTTCCCAACTCCAGTCTTGGTGTGCCAAACACTGTTCGAGTTTTCATGCTGTCCCTCATGAATATGCATGAGATACATCTGCATACCATGGGGGTGCAGCACAGGCATCTTTATTAGAGGCAGCATGGAACCTGAATGGTGTTTGGCCCTCCAGGACTGCATTTGGGAGACTCTGCTCTAGGTAATGTGCCTGTTTATGGTGTCTTTGCTCTGTAGGGTAAAATGTAGGTGTTTTGGGCATGTTTACGTCATCTGCAATAAACGTTCTGTCTGTATTAGCATGTTGTAGTAGTGGGTAAAATATGGGGACTTGGTTGGCAGGCACCATAGCTGGGACTTGAACCTGTGACCTTCTGCCTCCAAACACACTGGTTGTGTGCACTGCACCACCGTGTTGCCACAGAGGCAGTGTATTCCCTGGTGATACCATGACTGTTTGTCCGGCAGGGCCTGTCTGTTGCAGTGCATGGCACCCACCTACACAGGGCTAGGCCATGGTCTGCTCTGGGCAGCTGCCACTGCCCCCCTCCACCACCAGTACCCCTCTGCCACCATGCTGACATGCCTTTCTGCTGGTGGTGCTGGTGGTGTGCAGTCTCAAGCCATCCAGTGTGCAGGTAGGCGGCTGCCTATGGTGCGTGTTCTGGGGTAGGGGTGCCTGCATAGGCGTCCACGCTTCCCCCCAACACCGCCTGCCAATGTTCTGTGCCCTTGGGGGTACCTGCTGGGTACTATCCCCTGTGACACTGTGATAAACACTCTCGTGCCCATGTTGGGCCCTCATCAGTTGCTGTCTGACTGCTGTTCAGTTTCAGCATTCCTAAGTGCCACCTAGGCATCTGCCTAATCCGCACTGTGCCCCAGCTGCACCACAGCATGTGTCGCCTGCAGCTCTCTGTATCCCCTTTCCCAGCATCTGTCCAGTTGCCCATTCCGACATGCCCGCCCTGCTGTTGTGGAACATGTGCATGCCACAGGTAACCTGTCCAATGGAGAGGGAAACCCTGATCAGTGCTATTTCACTGTGGGATCATTCACCTTGTATGGGGACGGAGCGGACCCTTCCAAAATTCATATTTATTTTTTGGGGCTTTCTTGGGAGTGTTTTTTGATGTTTCCCATTACTATCACTATTGCCCAGCTTGATTATGATTTTTTTTTATTTTGTTGGGGTCATTTTCAATGTTTATTTGCACTTTTGTTCCGTGCACATGTATCACACATCACTTTTTTGTAGGTTTCCCTGGTTTTGCTGTACATTGCTGACAGAAATGGTTTCTTTTCCCTTTAAATCAGCTCTAACGCGAGGTTTTCACTTGCGTTAGTTTTGGCCTCGAATTTCACATCGTTAGTGTGCAGGGAGCCACTCCCCTCCCACTCTCCACCCATTGACTCCTTCTCTCTGCCCCTGGGGAGCCTTCCTCCGCCCTCTGGGAGCCTTTCCCCGCCTTCAGCGCTCGTTTGCGCCGCTGCGCGCGTGAGTGCGCACTAAAGCGCATTTGTGCCCCGTAAAGCGTCAGTGCGTGCTAAAGTACCTTAGCGCACGATAATTGCACAGCGCGTACGTTAAGAAGGTTTAGTAAACATACCCCTAATTGTAAGACAAGAAAATTCAGAGCCTTTCATAAAGAAAATTTCATAGCAGATGTCATTCCTCATTTGCACCAAGATTGTACTAATTTAGATACTGCCATAGATAACTGGAATAAAGTCATTTCTGATGCCTCAGTAAATCTTAACAAAGACAAGGCGCAAGTACGTGGAAAAAATAGCGCACCATGGTATTTGAACGATATCAGAGAGGCAAAACGTATGCTAAGAAATTTGGAACGTAAATGGAGACAGAACAAATCTCAGCATACAGAGTTTTTATATAAGGTGAAACAAATCGAATATAACAATTTGATAAATGATCACAAACAACAATACCATACAAACTTCATTTTAAAATCTGCTAATAAACCAAGGGAGTTATTTAATATTGTGAAACAGCTTACCAAAATGAACTCTCCTTGTCATAATCACCAGAGAGATCCTCAAGAATATGCAAATTACTTAATAAATAAATACGGAAATCAATTAACTTCTATAATATCTTCACAGCCTAATCAATTAACGATAGAAACTCTCTCTGATTCCAGGCATTTTTGGTCTAATTTTCCTATGCCAACAAAAAAACAAATTGAAAATATAATAAGTACAATTAACACAACAACCTCCCCAACTGATCCATGCCCAGTAGAATGGATTGAAAATGGAAGGAGTCAATTGAGTTGTCATTTAATCAAATTTGTAGAACATTCATTAAAACAAGGTTATTTACCTCCTGTCCCCAAAAAAGCCTCAATTAGACCATTCTATAAAGAGTCATGGGATAGGAGGCAGTGTACTACTGTGGATCAGGAACTGGTTAAAAGATAGAAAGCAGAGGGTAGGGCTAAATGGCCAATTTTCCCAATGGAGAAAGGTGAATAGTGGTGTACCCCAGGGATCTGTGCTGGGTCCGCTGCTTTTTGACATATTCATAAATGACCTGGAAAGTGGAATAACGAGTGAGGTTATCAAATTTGCTGATGACACAAAACTATTTAAAGTTGTTAAAACCCAGGAGGATTGTGGAAAATTGCAAGAGGATCTTGATAAATTGGAAGACTGGGCATCAAAATGGCAGATGAAATTTAATGTGGAGAAGTGCAAGGTTATGCACCTAGGGAAGAACAACCCAAACTATGGTTACACGATGCAAGGTTCCACATTAGGAACCACCACCCAAGAAAAAGATTTAGGCGTCCTTGTGGATACCATGTTAAAACCCTCGGCCCAGTGTGCAGCGGCGGCCAAGAGAGCAAATAGAATGCTAGGTATGATAAGGAAAGGAATGGAAAATAAAACAAAAGATATTATAATGCCTCTATATCGTTCCATGGTGAGACCGCACCTTGAATATTGTGTGCAATTCTGGTCGCCGTATCTTAAAAAGGATATAGCGATTTTAGAAAAGGTTCAGAGAAGAGCCACCAAAATGGTAAAGGGGATGGAAGGCTACTCCTATGAAGAAAGGCTAAAAAGGTTGGGGCTCTTTAACCTGGAAAAGAGACGGCTGAGGGGAGATATGATAGAAGTCTATAAATTAATGAACGGAGTGGAACGGGTAAACGTAGATCGATTGTTTACCTTATCAGAATATAGAAAGACTAGGGGACATGCAATGAAGCTACAGGGTAAACTATTTAAGACTAATAAAAGAAAATATTTTTTCACTCAACGTGTAATCAAACTCTGGAATTTGTTACCGGAGGATGTAGTAAAGGCTGTTAGTGTAGCTGGGTTTAAAAAAGGTTTGGACAAGTTCCTGGAGGAAAGGTCCATAAACCATTATTAAGAAGGGACCCAGGATATCAATGCTTGAACCAATACAAGCATTGTGGAACCTGTGTCCCTTGGGGAAACTGCTAGGTACGTATGACCTAGATTGGCCACTGTTGGAAACAGAATACTGGGCTTGATGGACCTTGGTCTGACCCAGTATGGCATATCTTATGTTCTTATGTTCTTATGAATTCATTAAGCACCTCTGAACCTAAGTCATACCGTCCGATTTCCAGTTTACCTTTCATCTCCAATAGAGAAAGTAGTACAGAGACAATTACAAGATCACATAGATTCATATGCTCCGCTGGATCTACACCAACATGGTTTCAAACTATTTCATAATGTGGAAACTCTTCTTATTTTTCTATTTAATAACCTCTTAACGGGTCTGGACAAGAAAAATAGTGTTTTTCTTTTAATATTTATTGACATTTCAGCAGCTTTTGACACAATCTCTCATCCTTTAATGCTTCAACGTCTAGAAGATATTGGCTTATGCAACAACACACTTAAATGGTTCACATCCTACCTGAACAATCGTACGCAAACAGTAAAATGTGGAGACAAAAAATCATCTCAGATCCCATTTACACAAGGCGTACCACAAGGGTCAGCATTATCATCAATCCTTTTTAACATCTATATTCAGCCTATATGCAAAATTATTCAACAATATGGAATAAATTACCATCTATATGCTGATGATATTATGATCTACACTGCAGTTGACCAAAATTCATTTGACACAGAAATAATTGATAACTGTTTGACTGATATGAACAATTGACTTACAACTAACAACTTTAAAATAAACCCAGATAAAACAGAAGCATTATTCATTTTTAATAATCAAAACATAAAAACTCCTAAAGAAATTAATATACTAAACAAATCCATAAAAATCAGCGAGGAAGTAAAATACCTTGGTATAATCCTAGATAAACATATTAACTTAAAATCCCATATAAATAAAATTACAGCTAGAGTATATCACTGTTTAAAAATCATTAGGAAGCTCAAACCAATTTTACAACTAAATCATTTTCGAACAGTATGTCAAGCAGTTATAACACCACTACTCGACTTTGGAAATATCCTTTATCAGGGTCTTTCAAAACGTACTACCCACCCCCTCCAACTGGCACAAAATACTACCGCAATAATGAATTCTATAAAATATGAGCATATAACTCCCTTGCTTCAAGAATTGCATTGGCTTCTAATTACTATAAGATCAAAATACAAGAATCTTATGAACATTTTCCAAATTTTGCATGAATCAGCAAATATTCTAACAACTATTATTTCTAAAGACATAAGTTCAAGACCCAGACGCTCACAGTCTACCAACAGACTCAATTCCCACTTGAAGTTTAATAGATCCAAACAAATGACATCTAATAGGGCTTTCTCCTTTATGGCACCACAACTATGGAATTCTATTCCTGATGAATTAAGAACTCAATTTGATATCAAAGATTTTCGAAAGTCCCTTAAAACATACCTATTTATTGAAGCATATGGCAACTAACCTAACTCTAATAGACCAAAATGTCTCTCTAACCATTTGAATTTGAATTTTCTTACAATGTTTAGACTTATTTTAATATTTTATAGGATTGCAGTTATTTGTTTAATTTAATTGCAATGCATTATTATGAAATGTAACTTGCTGTAATTTATGTAATATACTGTAACGTACTGTAATTTACCGTAATGTATTATCTTATTGTCTTCCCTTCTCTCAATGTAGACTCTTTGTTGTCTTGTTGACCACTTTGATTGAAGGATAAAGTGGTATATAAAACTGATTAAATAAATAAATAAATATTTTGAAATATTTATTTATTTCTTTATTTAACAGCGGATAAGAATAAGACTAAAAGAGCAAAGAAACATTGAAGTCAACCTAAGAAACCAGCTAGTAATGTTTAACAGGGAGGGAATCCTGAAAACACAACCTATAATTACATTGAGACAACATCATGCCTAGTATTAACTATATTTTGCTTTGATCTGATGATAGGAGCAGGGTAGACAACCCAGTTAGAAACACATTAAGTAGTCCAATAAAAAGGCATCACTTACCTCTTCCTTGATTGTGCAGGTCCAAGAAGGAGGCTTGAGAAAGTATATGACTGCTGGGAATGATGAAGGGGATTGAGACAGAGAGAGAGTGTGTATGTGAGACTCACAGGAATGATCAGAACTGGATTTAGGGACAAGATACAGTATGTACACATGCCTAGGACACCAAATTCTGAAGGTGCCCCAAAATAACCCCTTCTGCTCTACTTTACAATTCCTGGGGGACTCCCCTCTCCATTGGTCCTCTGCCTGTGGGCTCGCTATTTTAAATCTGATGCTGGGAATGATGAGGATATCAAGCAGTGTTTCCCAAATGTTTATGCAATTTGACCCCAATATAAGGCTTAAAAATCAAGATGAACCCAGATGATGATAAAAGCAAAATAGATCTTCACTGATCTTCCCCCCTCACCATTTATTCAAAGTATGAAGAGAGCAGCAGTCAGCAGAGATAATCTGTGTCAGTGGGCAGCTAGAGATCCCAGTACCCTATATAGGTTTCCATTTTAACAGAAAGCCCACAAAGGAGGCTAGGGCAGGGCCTGTAAGAACATTTAGGAATCATAGGCCACATGCTGACTGTCACAGTGGCGATCCAGCAGTAATGGGAGCAGCTGTTTTGCTGTGGCCACTTTTGGAGTTCCAGCCAGAGTTTGGGAGAGTGCATACCAATTTTAGATTTTTATTATGCCTAAAATTTAATTTCGTGATGTGAAACCACTAATTTACACATTCCTAAAGCACAGCCGAAAATAAACACAAAAATTTACAATTTATAAACTCCTAGAATCAGAAGCCCTTCTTATAATCTGATAAAGACAGAAAGATTTAACTCAAAGATCCTCCTACATGGGTTTTTTTCTGTTATAACAGTGATGCTTCTAACAGTTGCTAGTCCTCTTGAGTTTGACAAAGCAGTCATGGTGGGTGAGAAAGAGAGGCCATATGCATGAAATCTGGTTTCTTTTCTGAAGTGGATACAGAAGAATGTTTAAGGCTGGATTTGGCAAGGGTGGATCAAATGTTTAGGAAAGATAGTGCCAGCGTAGATGTCACAGTTGAGTGGTTTAACTGAGGGAGAATCAGTATGATATGGTGGGAGCTGAAATTTTGAGCAGAGGGGAAGAGAGGAGCAAAGAAAAGTATGGTGTCTTCAAAGGTGGCACTGGCAGGGCACTTTGAGATCAAAAAGGTGAGTAATAAATCCAAATGATAGACTTAAATAAAATATTCTGAATGAAAGGGTTATATATTTTGTGGAGGTACTAGTTGGTCTCAGTTTTGATTGTTGGGATTTTGTACTTGAAAATGCTGTCATTATGAGCTAAAAAAAATCTTGAGAGATGTATCAACAGGAGACCACTTGTTCAAATATGTATAGGGCCATATGCATTGGGACTCAAACATAACATTTTTGGGATTTAGGATTATAATTCTAAAGGCTCTGAGGCTTTGAAGTCATTCATAAAACCCCCATAACAAAATTGATGTTCCTACTGGACTCTTTATAAATGTGTTGCAGTTGCAAGTAGTGTATTGTTTGTAGTTTCTCTGTAGCTTTGATTTACTACTACTAATCATTTGTATAGAACTACAAGGCATATGCAGCGCTGTACTGAGACATGTAAGAGACAAGTTCCTGTTTGTAAGAGCTTACAATCGAGTTAAAACAGCATAACTGGGACTAAGATATATCTAGAGAGATGGTAAGGAAACACATAGGAGGTGAACAGGAGACTAGGGGGAACGGGATCCAAAAGCAGTCTCAAATTTGTTTTTTAAAGTTCGCTATAGCTGTAGTAACTAGTCTAGGGCCGTGTGTATAGAGTTTGTTTAAAATAAGCTCATGCTTTTTTCTTCTTTGGGAGGTGAATGTAAAGTTTTGAAAAAGAGCAGTTTTCTGAGAGGCAGTATATAAAGCTTTAACAGCAGAAATATTATAAATAAATTTGCTGCAAAGGTATCACTACAGTGTTTAGCTTGATATTTTTTGGAAATGGTTTTCCTACTTTCCATGAAGAAGGCACATGCAGTATGTGTGACAAAGCAGGAAAGAGTTTCTGCCACACTTGTTTTCATTGTTGACTGTAAAACATTCTTTGTGCATTGTTAACCTTGTATTTGTTGTTTCTTTAATTAACTTGACAATTCTCATGGACATTTGGCAAATTTAACTGTTTAATAGGAGTCAACCAACAAATGATAAACATAATTGTGAAATTGCTGTTTGGACATTTTTCATTCACTGTTTACAGCTAGACTTACTACTATTATTTTTATTTTGTTTGATCTATCACTGATTGTGGTACTTATTCTTAGGAAGTACCCAAGCTCTGAATCGGAAAGAAATCTGGAACAACTGCAGAGTATTCTTTCTAACACCTCAAGTAATGGTGAATGATCTTTCTCGTGGAACCTGCCCTGCTGCTGAAATAAAGTGCCTGGTCATTGATGAAGCCCATAAAGCACTGGGGAACCATGCCTACTGTCAGGTAACAGAGGAAGGAGCACAAAACACTTGGCATTGTTTTGCTACTCAAAAATGAATAAATATATTTTTATTGAGTCATTGCAACATAGTAAATGACAGCAGATAAAGACCTGCATGGTCCATCTAGTCTGTCCAGTGAGATGGTTAGAGTTATACTTACCACTTCACTCAGGGCCGGCCCAAGGGTTTTTGCTGCCCTAGGTAGAAAACCTGGTAGTGCCGCCCTCCCTCCACCCCCTACCGAGCCACACTGCTGCACCCCATTGCTGCCAATTCAGTCTTGAGGGGGAGGTGGGTGGCAGTGGCAGTCTTTTAAAAGCTGCGGTTTTGTGCTGTTGCCACTGCAGGCCATGAGTTTTAGCATGCATGGCCTGCCACTTCTAATCCCTCTCCGACAGTAAGTTCAGAGGGGGATCCGAAGTGGAGGTCATGTGTGCCAAAGCACATGTCCTGCCACAGGCAACAAAACGACTGCAAAAAACTGCTCACTCTGCCTGGTTGCCCTAGGTGGTCTCCTAGCTCACCTAGTGGACGGGCCAGCCCTGATTCCACTCCTTCCCTCTGTGCCTTTGTTTAGTGTTGTGTCCGCTGCTTCATGCAGATTACCCTCCTCTATTTTTGTAGGGTAAAAGTTATTTGTTTACTTTGATTCCAGCCTTTTGTTATATAGGTGTTCTCTGTGTATCTCCCATGCCTTTTTGAATTCTTTTACTATTTTTGAAAGAGTTTTGGTTGTTCATTAATATCTTTTAGGTCAGGGCTCAACAAATCCCAGGCACCAGGTCGCAATGGTGACTGAAAAAGTGGACCTAGTAACTGGGGTACATGTGGGTAGAAGGGCTACAAAAAGCACTTACGCTGTCTGCTCGTAGAGATCCCATTTCCCGGGGCAGATCACGGCCGGTCTTGGATCCTTTTGCAGCACTTAGGCCTGCGGAAGATGGGATCCCCGTGGGCAGATAGTGCCAGTTTTGGCTGCAATTGCAACTTCCTTATCGTTCCTCCAGTTCAGTCCTCTACCTCTGGGTTGTCAATCTCCTCCTGCAGCTAGGAGACTGGTATGTCAGAATGATGACATCACTGGAGATATAGCCTGCTGCACTCCTACTTCCATCCCAGTGTGACCAGTCTCCTTGCAGCAGGAGGACTTGACGAGCCTTGTGATAGAGGCTTTCTGGAGGAATGGATAAGGAGCCAAAAGAAGATTAGGTTTGCTAAGTGGGTTAGAGCCTTTGTGGCAGTGTACCGTAAAAAAAAAAAAAAATAGATCAGAGGATACTTCACAGCTTTCTTATTTCCTGCCTGTGCCTGTGCTACTTCTTCTTGTTGGGGGTTCTGGCTCATGACTTCGAGTTTCCACCCCCCCCTCCCCGGTGGCCCAGAGGTCTCTCCTCCCTGACTCTACGGGGGAGAGCCCTTCTTATGCGGGGCGCATATTTGAGGCTGCAGTGCTGTCCTTCGGCGGCTGAGCTGCCGGCGGTTAATTGAAGCGGCAGAGCTTCGGGTCCGGGTTTGGAGGCACAAGGCACAGCGGATTTGGCAGGAGCGGGCAGGCAGGGTCGGTGTGCTCACCGGGGTCCGGCTGCCTGGTTTTTCGAGGGGAAGCGTTCTCCAGGTGTGCGGAGGCACTGGAGCTGTTTTTGGCACCCTTTTTCCCCCTTGTCGGCAATCGCGGCGGCCATTTTCTGAGCCGCGAGCAGCCGCGTCTCAGCGAGTGCTCTTCCGTCTCCGTGGCGGTACAAAGCTGGGGTTTGATGTTATTGCCCTCTGGTTCCCTTCTTCTCTTCTTCTCTTGGTTTTTTGAGGGGTTTATTTTTCTTTGGTGGTGTTTGTTTCTTTTGTAGTTTCTTTTTTTTTGGGGGCCTCTTCAGCCGTCCCTTCAGAGTCGGGGGGGGGATCGTTTCTCTGCAAAGGCTTAGCAAGTACATAAGTAGGTTTTCGGATCTGCAGAGCCGTTGCTTGGTATACATATCAAAAATAAATCAATGAATAAACCTGCCTTCAGCGGGGCTAGCGGATCAAGTGAGCCCCGGGAGGGGGGGGTTTGGTTAGCCTTGTTATGGCTGCCAGGCCTCAGTGCCTCGTGTGTGGCACTAGGAGGGGCACTGTTGCAGACACCGGGGTGTGCCGGGGCTGTGCTGCCCTCTCATCCGCAGTAGAGCTTCAGATGGAAGTCCAGGAGTCCCCGGAGGCGCAGGGCGCGCCCGTGGGGGTGGAAGCTGCCTCCCCGCGACTGTCGGCACGAGGGCCTGCGTCGGAGGAGCCGGCGGGACCCTCCGGCGAGCCTTTAGTAGAACAGGTGTCTGGTCTCGGAGGGTTTAGCCCTGAATTTGTTCTGCTGATGCATCAAGCTTTTTGCCTACGGTGACAGGGCAAGAGGACAGGCTCCGGGTCGCTGGCATCCCCACCTCCCCAGCTAGTGGCGGCTGGGGAGGGAGGCGAGGAGCCACTAGCGCCGAAGCGAGCGAGACCTGGCGACCCGGCGGAGGGCGAGTGGTCTGAAGCCCAAGATCCGGAATGGGATCCTGAAGAGGGTTCGCAGGATCTGGAAGAAGGGGAGATCCCTGAACCCGAGGATCAAGCGAAAATCATTAGGGTCTTCCGCAGGGAGGAATTGGCGGCCCTGATTTCAGAGATGTTGCAGATGTTGAACCTTACTGCGCCAACGACGGTGGAGGATGAGGTAGAGGATCCCGTCATCCAGGCGGTGCGTCAGACACAGGTGGTGTTTCCAGTGCACAGGGTCGTCGAGAAGATGATTCAGGACGAATGGGATAAGCCGGAGGCCGGACTTCGGGGCATTCGGACAATGACTAGATTGTATCCTTTGGCCAATAAGGATAAAGACAGGTTCCGGGCACCGCGGATTGACGCGGTGGTGTCGGCTGTTACAAAGAAGACCACTATTCCGGTTGAAGGGAGTGCGGCCTTAAAGGATACTCAGGACCGTACAATTGACGGTCTCCTAAAGCAGGCCTTTGAAGCAGATTCTATTTCGCTACAGGCCTCCATCTGCGGAGCTTGGGTAGCCAGAGCGTGTCTGCGCTGGGCCCAGCGTCTACGTCAGTCTTCGCGTATGGATCTCGAGGAGGTAAAGGAGCTGGATCGCCTGGAGTCTGGTGCTGCCTATCTCGCAGATGTGCATTATGACTTGATTCGGGCACTGGCCAACAGCATGGGGTCTATGGTAGCCGCCCGTAGATCTTTGTGGTTACGCAATTGGGCGGTGGACGGCCCTTCTAAATCCCGCCTTAGCAAGCTTCCCTTTAAGGGGGGGTTGCTTTTTTGGGAAGATTTGGATAAGTTGGTGAAGGACCTGGGTGAGTCCAAGGCGGGCCGGCTGCCTGAGGATAAACCGAAGCAGGCCAGGTCAGGCCAAAGCGTTCGGGGTCAGTTTCGTGATTTCAGAAGATTTCGGTCGCTGCGCTTCGGTAGTTTCCAGAGAGGGAGGTTTCCGTCGCGAGCCCAGGACTTTCGCGGGTTTCGGGGAGCGAGTAGAGGGTTCTCCTCCAACCCTGCGTCCACTTCACGTAAGACTCAATGAAGCGAGGCGGGTCCCGGCGGAGGGGCCTCCCATAGGCGGACGACTTCGGGAGTTTCTTTCCGCTTGGACCCGCATCACGTCAGACCAATGGGTGTTAGAGATAGTTCAACACGGCTACGCGCTGGAGCTGGCTCGGCCTGTGCAGGATTCATTCGTTTTGTCCCCTTGCAAGGGTCCCAAGAAATTGGCGGCAGTTCGCGCGACCTTGGAAAGACTCATTCAGTTGGGCGCCGTGGTGGAGGTTCCCAAAACCGATTACGGCATGGGTCGGTACTCTATTTATTTTGTGGTGCCCAAAAAGGGCGGTACGTTACGGCCCATACTAGACCTGAAGGCGGTAAACCGGTGCTTAAGGGTTCCGCACTTCCGAATGGAGATGTTGCGGTTGGTCATAGTGGCGGTTCGGCGCGGAGAATTCTTGACGTCTCTGAACCTGACGGAGGCGTATTTACACATTCCCATTCGGGAAGCTCACCAGAGGTTTCTGCGGTTCGCTCTTCCTTGGGGCCACTATCAGTTCCAAGCCTTGCCGTTCGGTTTGGCAACGGCGCCGCGAACCTTCACCAAAATTATGGTGGTGGTGGCGGCGGCGTTGCGCAAAGAAGGGATTCTAGTCCACCTGTATCTCGACGATTGGTTGATTCGGGCCAAGTCCGCGGAGGAGAGTCTCCGGGTGACAGACCAGGTGGTGAAGTTTCTACAGGAGCTGGGTTGGGTGGTCAACTCAGTCAAGAATCATTTACAGCCCACCCAGGACCTCGAATACTTGGGGGTCCGGTTCGACACACAGAGCGGGCAGGTGTTTCTGCCGCACAAGCAGGTCGAGGGCTTGCGGTCCCTTGTGCAGCAGTTTCTGTCGGTACCAGCGCCATCAGCATGGGATTATCTCCGGGTGCTGGGAACCATGGCAACGTTGGAAGCGGTGCCCTGGGCCAAGATTCATATGTGACCTCTCCAAAGAGCGCTGCTCGGCCGCTGGTCACATCAGACCGATTCCCTGAGCAAGCGTCTTCCTTGCCCGAGCAAAGTCAGGCAGTCTCTTCGTTGGTGGCTTCTCTGCTCGTCATTGACGGCCGGCATGCCGCTGGAACAGCCGGAGTGGCTTCCGTTGTTGACGGATGCCAGTCTAGTCGGGTGGGGAGCCCACTGCGGGAGCCAGTTTGCGCAGGGGCTTTGGTCCCCTCTGGAGGCCTCTTGGTCGATAAACCGGCTGGAGCTTCTGGCGGTGTTCCGGGCCCTTCAGACGTTCGAGGACATGGTACGCGGGCAACCCGTAAGGGTGCTCTCCGACAACTCAGCGACGGTGGCGTACATCAACCGCCAGGGCGGCACGGGGAGTGCCGCGATGGAAGAAGAGACCGACGAGTTGTTCGCGTGGGTAGAGATTCGCTTGCCCGCGCTTTCGGCGGCGCACATTTTATTTATTTTTTTACTTAGACAGTTTCTGTATACCACCTTATCCTTCAATCAAAGTGGTCACAACACAATTGGGGGATACATTTAACACGAGGGGATATGAGACACATTCACTAATACTTACAGGGAACATGGGCAATGCAGGGTTAAGTGGCTTGCCCAAGACCACAAGGAGCACCTGTGGGACTAGAAACCCCAGTCCTTCCGGCCCAAGGTTGCTGTCCTCTAGTGGGATTTGAACCACTGACCTTCTGGCCTGTGGTATCTTGTCCCAACCACTAGGCCACTCCTCCCCTGACATTGCAGGAAAAGACAATGTCACAGCGGACTTCCTCAGCAGGGTGCAGGTGGATGCAGGAGAGTGGGAGTTGCATCCCGAGGTTTTCGAACAGATAGTCGTTGGGGAACTCCGGTCATGGATCTCATGGTGACCTTCCAGTCTGCAAAGGTCGAGCGTTTCTTCAGCCGAAGGCGCGAACGAATGTCGGAGGGCATAGATGCGTTGCTTCGTCACTGGCCGACGTTCGGCCTCCTGTATGTCTTCCCGCCATGGGCGTTGATAGGCCGAGTGATTCAGAAAATCGGAGCGCATGCAGGGAAAGTTATTTTGGTCGCGCCCGATTGGCCGAGACGTCCTTGGTACGTGGACCTGATACGTCTCTTGGATGGCAAACCCTGACTGCTGCCGGTGAGGTCGGATCTGTTGGCGCAAGGGCCTCTGTTCATGCCTCAGGTGGATCGGTTCTCGCTTACAGTATTGTCATTGAGAGGGCTTAGCTGATGAAGAAAGGTTATTCCTCGGCGGTCGTGGCGACTTTGCTTAGAGCTCGTAAACATTCGACATCTTTGGCATATGTGCGAGTCTGGCGTATTTTTGAAGATTGCTGTTCGAGGTGTCAGGTACGGGCGGCATCGGTTTCGATTCCGCTGGTCTTGGAATTTCTACAGGGCGGATTTGACAAAGGTCTTGCGGTAAGTTCCTTGCGCGTCCAGTTGGCTGCTCTTTCCTGTTATCGGGGCAAGGTTAATGGAGTGTCTTTAGGGGCTCACTCTGATATAGGTTGCTTCCTGAAGGCAGTAGCTAGATTGCGCCCGGCGCGTAGGGTGTGTGTTCCGCCGTGGGATCTCAATCTTGTTCTCACAGCATTAGCCAAGTCGCCCTTTGAGCCGTTGCGTCGGGCGTCGGTGAAGGATTTGACGTTAAAGACGGTATTTCTGGTGGCGATTTGTTCGGCACGGAGAGTTTCGGAACTGCAAGTGTTGTCGTGCCGAGAGCCATTCTTGTCTTTTTCTAGGGAGAAGGTGGTTTTACGTCCGGTCCTGTCCTTTTTACCTATGGTGGTATCTCCCTTTCATTTGAACCAGGCGGTGTGTTTGCCCGTTCTGGGGTCGCTGTGGGGCGACGAGTCTGATCACAGTCTTTGTCATCTCGATGTGAAGAGAGCATTGCATCGGTATTTGGCGGTCACGGAGTCCTTCCGCCGGTTTGAGTGGTTGGTTGTTCTTTTCGGAGGAGTGCGCAAAGGTGAAGCAGCGGCTAAGGCATCCATCGCCCGCTGGCTTAGGGAAGCGATTGCTTCCACTTATTTGCTTCATGGTCGGGTCGTGCCTGTGGGGCTGCGGGCGCATTCCACCAGAGCGCAGGTGTCTTCTTGGGCGGAGCACAGTTTGGTTCCGCCTGGGGACATTTGTAGGGCGGCGACTTGATCGTCTCTACATACATTCAGCAAGCATTACCGGCTGGATATTGCAGCGGTTTCGGATGCTCGTTTCGGGTCGGCGGTCTTATCTGCCGGCTGGAGGGGTCCCTCCCATTGATTACTGCTCTGGTACATCCCAGAGGTAGAGGACTGAACTGGAGGAACGATAAGGAAATGATAATTACACTTACCTGGTAATTGTAGTTCCTTGAGTGACGACAGTTCAGTCCTCCTTCCCACCCGGATGATTCGAGGGGGATTCCTATTTGGTAGCCAGTGGCAGATGGTTACAGGTAAGTCTGGATTAGTTCAGTTTCTTTCCTTGTTCACTTCTCGGTGGCAAGGCAGGGTGTAAGAAAGTCTTGTCGTATGGGGTGGATAGTTACGGTTAGTAGATGTTATATTATGTTTAGCTACTTATTTATTGCTCCTTTGAGTCTGCTTTGTTATAGTTCACACTGGGATGGAAGTAGGAGTGCAGCAGGCTATATCTCCAGTGATGTCATCATTCTGACATACCAGTCTCCTAGCTGCAGGAGGAGATTGACAACCCAGAGGTAGAGGACTGAACTGTCGTCACTCAAGGAACTACAATTACCAGGTAAGTGTAATTATCATTTTTTGCAGCACCTCTGCCCGTGGGGATTCCATCTCCCATGGGCAGAAAAAGGATCCGAGAATGGCCATGATCTGCCTGTGGGAAATAGGATCTCTGCAGGCATGCATTGCCGGTCTCGGCCACATTTGCAGCCGTTTGCAGCACTTCTGCCTGTGGATTCCCATGGACAGAAGTAATGCAAGCACTGGGAGCCTGCAAAACAAAAAAAAAAGAAACGTTTACAGAGGTTAAAGAAAGTTAAAGGGGCGGCAGGTTTGATTTAAGAAAGAATGATGGGGGGAGGATGGAGGGAAAGAAGAGTGGGGAGGGACAGCAGGAGAGAGGGGTTGGAGTCGTAGGGGGAGGGAAGAGTGCAAGCAGCTGAAGGGTGAAGCATGACACACATGCAGGCGCCGAACCTCCGTATCACACACACAAATGCGCACACACACCAGGCACTCTACCTCTGCACCACACACCCACACAAGTGTAGCTTAGAGAATCAGTGAGGGTAGTGAGAGAGAGGAGTGGGACCTGATTTATTAAACTTTTTCCCATAGAAGATAGGAAAACAGTCTTTGTAAATCAGGCACTAAAACCCAAAAACGTAACTGCAATACATCTTTTTTTTTGGGGGGGGGGGGGAGCAGCAAGGGCATGCAGTGTGACCTAGGTTATTAGGCTGGCTCCTAGATTCCAAGAAAAGTTGCTAAGGCCTGATCTAAGTATTTAAATGTCTTTTGATATTTCCTCTGTTCCTTCTGTCCTCCAAGGTGTATATGTGTGTGTGTGTGTATATATATATCTCCAGGAACAAGCAGGAATAAGTCCTCACATATGGGTACGTCGGTACCGACGGAGCCTGCACGGGAATGCTCCCCAGCTTCCCAGAATGAAAGCTTTTGGGGCATCCCACAGCGCATGCGCGCTGCCTTCCCGCCTTTCCTACCAACTCTCCTCAGTTCTTCTTTTTCCGCGGAGCCAGCAGGTCGTGTTCCTGTCACCGCTGAAGAAGTTCTTGTTTTAATTTGTTTCTTTGGTCGCGTGCCTGCCTTCCCCGACTCCGGACTGGTACCGCCGGTCTTTTTTCTTACTTTTCTTTGAAAAAAAAAAATAAATCTCCTTTTCCCCACTTGGTGTATTTTCCTCTTTAGGCCTCTAGGCCTGGAGAAAATTCTCCCTCATGGAGAAACCAGCTTCTGGTTTTAAAAAATGCATCAAGTGTTAGCGGTACCATCTCAGTTACCGACACCCATGAATGGTGTCTCAAATGTTTGGGGCCTGACCACTCCATTCCGGATTGCCAGTCCTGCTCTCTGATGTCTAAACGAGGCTTACAAAACCGAGCAGCCAAGTTTCATATGCTGTTTTCCACAGATACTCCAGCATCGACATCATCCAGGTCTTCCTCTCCTGATGGATCTCAGGTAACCAAACATTCTTCCGGCAGGTCCTCAAAGGGCAAATCTCCCTCTAAGTATCGAGATGTCCCTGGGCTTGACCCTGAGGACCCTGCCCCAGCCAAACAACCCCGGCGGGAAGCTCCGGCTTCCAAAGCTCCTCCTATGGGGTTACAGGTAGACATCGATGGCACGGCCTCGACCGATCACCTGTTGGACTGCTCTGGGGTACCGGCACACTCTTCCGGTACCGACATCCAGGCAATCGTGGCGTCTATGGATCATACTGTTCAATCCATGCAGCAGGCCATAATGGCTTTTATTAAGGCTGCGACGCCCACGGTACCGCAGCAAGCGGTACCGGTTCCGGTACCACAACCGATACCGGTACCCAGGGCATCCACATCGACCAGGATACCGGTTCCGGTTCCCGGTTCCAGGGCTTTTCCCAGTACCGATCCGGTTCCGGGTACGCCCGATGTGGATACCGGTCGATATGCTTATGGATCCTTGGAAGCCAACAGACGATACTTCGAGTCTTCTGATGATTCCGATACATCAGATGACTCTCCTGAAGTATCTCTTACTCTTCCTGAAGAGTCCTCTTCTCCAAAGAGGAGAATGTCTCCTCCAGAGGATTTGTCCTTTCAAGACTTCATAGTAGAAGTAGCTAAAGGACTCTCTATTTCAGTAACCTCTGAAAAAGAACCTAGAGCAAAACAATTAGATATTTTGGGATACTCTTAGGTTCCCAGAGAGGCAGTCACCTTGCCAATTCATGAAATTCTTCAAGAACATTTAATTGGCTTGTGGGAGACTCCTCTCACCCTTTCTCCTCATTCTCGTAGATTGGACACTATGTACCGTGTCCCTCCTTCTCCTGGATTTCAAAAAACTCAGCTTCCTCACCATTCCATTGTGGTGCAGTCAGCTATGAAGAGGATAAAGAGTACCAAAAGATACTCTTCTACCCTTCCAGGAAGAGAATGCAGGACCTTGGATGCTTTTGGAAGAAAAATCTTCCAAGCTAGCATGCTTATTGCCAGAATCAATTCATACAGCCTTTATATGGGCATGTTTCTGAAGGAGGTTGCAGAAAAGCTGCACAACTTTCTCCCTTTTATTCCAGAGGACAAAAGGGATGAGTTCCTTCTTTGGCTTAAGCATACTCACGACATTTCAAAGTTCTCCAACAGGGCAGCCTTTGATTCTTTTGAAGGTGCCAGCAGAGCCTCAGGCATTGCCATAGCTGCTCGTAGAATTGCTTGGCTCCAGGCTTCTGATCTAGAACCCTGGGTTCAAGATGGTTTAGGAAATCTGCCCTGTACAGGTGAAAATCTATTTGGCAAAGAGTGGCAAATTAAAGCCACTCAAATGGATGCAGAAAATGCTGCTCTGGATAGACTTTCTAAGTCTACCTCCACTCCAGCCAAGAAAAAATCTTTTAAAAAATCTTTTTACAAGAAGGGCAGATTTCCTTCCACTTCTGGTCAACAATCTTCTACAGGTCGCTTTGCTACTAAGCGTCAGCAACCTAAACGGGCTAGGCCTAAACCTGCAGGGGCTGCTGCAACCCAGCAGTCCCAAGCCCCTCAGGGTTTTTTACTTGATACTAGAGAACTTAACCTTTCTGGCTCTACAACAGCCAGAACCCCTCACCATTCCAGGAAGGTTAGCTCATTTTGCTCCCAGATGGGAGCAAATCACATCAGAGCAGTGGACCCTCTCCATCATCAGAGAGGGCTACAAACTTCATTTCTCAGACCTTCCTCCCTACACCATGGTGAGACATTTCAATTCTCCAACATCTCTCCTCGACCTTCTGGCCCAGAGGGCCATAGAAGAAGTTCCTCTTCTTCAACAAGGGTCAGGTTTTTACTCCTCCTACTTTCTCATTCCAAAGAAAACAGGGGGATACAGACCTATTCTAGATCTCCGAGAATTGAAGAAATTTCTATACAAGGAGAAGTTCAAGATGCTCTCTTTAGGCACTCTCCTTCCATACCTACAGAGTCAGGATTGGCTTTGTTCTCTAGATCTCAAGGATGCGTACACTCATATACTCATCCATCCATCCCACAGAAAATTTCTACGTTTTCTGTTCCAGGGAAAACATTACCAATACAGAGTCCTTCCTTTCGGTCTGGCCTCTGCTCCAAGAGTGTTCACCAAATGCACGGCAATAGTGGCTGCATTTCTGCGCACTCTGGGAATCTTTGTCTTCCCATATCTGGACGACTGGCTCATCCGAGCTCCATCCCAGTCAGAAGCTCAAATTTCCCTGAACACCACCAGGTGCATTCTGCAGTATCTGAGACTTGTGGTAAACCTCCCAAAGTCTCAGCTCACCCCTACTCAGTCCCTAGAATTCATAGGGGCCTGGTTGGACACCACTACTGCAAGAGCCTATCTTCCCCAGGCTCGTTGCCAACGTCTAGTGCAGTTAGCCTCCCAGATTCAGTCGAAGGACCACTTAACTGCCCGGGAGATGCTACAACTACTAGGCCACATGGCTTCCACAGTACATGTGGTGCCCTATGCTCGCCTACACATGAGAGCAGCTCAGTGGACTTTGTCCACCCAGTGGACTCAAGCTTCAGGAGCTCTCTCAGACCAAATAGCAAACTCCAAACGTCTCTTTGGTCTCTCCAATGGTGGATGTCCACTCAAAATCTGTTGCTGGGGTCCCCCTTCCAGCCTTTGTTGCCCCAAGCAATCCTCACAACAGATGCCTCCCAAACAGGTTGGGGAGCTCATCTACAGGACCTATCCACCCAAGACACTTTGTCCCCCCAGGAGACCTCCCTTCATATCAACCTCTTGGAACTTCGAGCAGTGTACCTAGCTCTCAAGGTCTTTCATACCCTCCTCTGCTACCAGACAGTCCTCATTCAAACAGACAATCAGGTAGCCATGTTTTACATAAACAAGCAAGGAGGAACTGGCTCTCTGTCGCTTTGCAACAAAGCTCTAAGATTATGGGCCTTCGCCAGAGAGCATCAAATCCATCTCCTGGCAGTATACCTCCCAGGAATTCAAAACTCTTGGGCAGACAGACTCAGCCGAGTTCTGCTTCGACACGAATGGTCCCTGCACATGGATCAGGTACTCAGAATCTTTCAGGAATGGGGTACCCCGGACATAGACCTATTTGCAAGTCCGTGGAATGCCAAACTTCCCCGGTTCTGTTCCAGAATTCCGTGTCAGGGAGTTCAGGCCAAGGATGCCTTCCTCCTTCATTGGGGTCAGGACTTCCTGTATGCCTTTCCACCCATTCCTTTGATCCCCAAGACTCTGTTCAAACTTTAGAGGGATCAAGGATCTATGATCCTCATAGCTCCACGCTGGCCACGCCAAGTGTGGTACCCTCTACTTCTGCATCTCTCCCAAGCCCCCTCCCTGGACTTGGGAGCTGCTCCAGACCTTCTGTCTCAGGAGGAGGGGACCTTGTGGCATCCAAACCCCAAGCCCCTTCACCTCAGAGCTTGGTTACTGAAGGCCTAGACCTTCAAGACTTCAATCTTTCGCAGCAAGTGAAGGATATCCTTCATGCTTCCAGGAAACCTTCCACTAGGCGTTCCTATGCTTTTAAATGGAAGAGATTTTCCATTTGGTGTGCTCAACAGGGTCTTGACCCTCTGGCACTTCCTCTGAATTCTCTATTAGAATATCTCCTGCATCTTTCCAATGCGGGCCTTAAGACGAATTCAGTAAGGGTCCATTTAAGTGCTATTCCTCTCATCCTCTTATTGCAAGATTCATGAGAGGCCTAACCTTAACTAAACCTCCCATTCGACCTCCTCCGGTGGCATGAGATTTAAATTTGGTTCTTGGTCAGCTTATGAAGCCACCTTTTGAACCCTTAGCCACTACTTCCTTGAAATTTCTTTCCTGGAAGGTTATTTTCCTTATTGCAATCACTTCTGCTCGCCGCATCAGTGAACTGCAGGCCTTAGTGGCTAATCCACCTTATACAAGGTTCCATCATGATAAGGTAGTCCTTAGGACAAATTCTCACTTTATGCCTAAAGTGGTCTCACCTTTTCATCTTAATCAAGAGGTATATTTACCTGTCTTTTTTCCAGCTCCTCATGCATCCAGTGCAGAGAGGAACCTTCATACTCTAGATTGTAAAAGAGCTCTTGCTTTTTACTTACACAGGACACAGCAACATAGAAAGTCTTCTCAGCTTTTTGTTGCTTTTGATCCTTCTCATTTAGGACTTCCAGTCTCTAAAAGAACACTGTCCAATTGGATTGCTCAGTGTATTTCTTTTGCTTACCAGAGTAAGAACCTTTCTCTGGAGGGCCATGTCACAGCTCACAATGTGAGGGCCATGGCCACCTCTATGGCTCATCTTCACTCTGTGTCCATCGATCAGATCTGTCGAGCAGCCACCTGGGCCTTGGTTCATACCTTTACAGCCCATTACTGTTTGGACAAGGACTCCCGCCGGGATGCCTTGTTTGGTCAGGCTGTTCCATTCTTGAACAACTCCTGCCCTCCTTCCCTGAATGGATGCCTGAGATCCATAGGAAGACGAGGAACCCTTCAGGGTCTCATACCCTTGGGGATCTCCCAGGCATCTTAGCTAGGGAGTCCCCATATGTGAGGACTTATTCCTGCTTGTTCCTGGAGATAGCACAGTTACTTACCTGTAACAGGTGATCTCTGGGAACAGCAGGAATTAGTCCTCACAACCCACCCACCTCCCCTAGGAGTTGTATCTCTCTCTTTGTCTTTCCTTTACTCTCTCTCTCTATTGTCTCAGCTTTAAACCAGAACTGAGGAGAGTTGGTAGGAAAGGCGGGAAGGCAGCGCGCATGCGCTGTGGGAAGCCCCAAAAGCTTTCATTCTGGGAAGCTGGGGAGCATTCCCGCGCAGGCTCCGTCGGTACCGACGTACCCATATGTGAGGACTAATTCCTGCTGTTCCCAGAGATCACCTCTTACAGGTAAGTAACTGTGATATATATATAATTTCCAGTTCAGACAAACGGGTTGTGTCCCCCTGCCAGCAGATCTTGGAGACAGAGAATTATACCAGAGCTCTGATAGGCTGGACTCTGGTGATATGGTCCTACCCCTAGGGGTCTCCCTCAGTATTTCTCTGTCTCCAGCAGATCTGGTTGCTTTTGTAGTTTTTCCCTCAAAATCTTTAAAATTATTTAGAATCCCTTTGGGGATTGATATTTCCACTTGCCTGTTGCTGCCAGTATAGTTTCACTGTGCACCAGGGTGTTTGCAGCTGAGCTCCTGTTTCTGATACAGTAGAGCTCGCTGACAGGAAGAATCCCCAGCATCTGGCCATGAGGGCTTGTTAGCTGGACAAAGGCCTCCCTAAAATCAGGTTTCTCTGTTTCTTGAGGCTCCTGGATGCACCCAGATTTCACAAGAGGTGTTACTCTGGGTTTCCCAGCAACTTGATTCCCCAGATAAACTTGTAGAGCTCCTGGGCCTGGCTTCAGTAGAGCTCCCAATTTTCTTTAAGTAGCGCTGAGTCTTTGCCAGGGAGCTTAGAAAGCAGGAGGATCAGGTATCAATTTCTGAGAGAAACTGTAAGTAAACTGTTTTTCTTACTTGCCTCAGCTGCCCTGGGTTTATTTCAACTGCATTGGGACCGGCTGTCTCTGACCTGATTCCTTCACTTCCGGTTTCATCAGGGTCTGTTCATCTGGGTTTGAAGTTCCTATTTTCTTCATTTTAATTTCCTGGATGCACCCAGAGCACACAAGAGGTGTTTCTCTGGGTTTCCCAGGCTTCCCTCCTTAATAGCTGGATTTTCTGTAATCAGCAATACAACAGGGTTTGAGCTTCTAATTTCACTGTCTGTGCAGCTCCCCTTTTCTCCAGAAACACCTTCCAGCCCCTGCCATGAGGGTCTAAGTGGCTGCAGAGGGATCAAACTCTAATTTCTCTACCTTTCAGTCACTGTATTTACCTTACACTGACTTTGAAAGTTTCTCTTCTCCATGGGAACTCAGCTCCTCTGTACCAGTGCTGTGGCAAAGTGCAATCAATGAATAAGTCCAGGAGTCAATTGACAGGGTCCAAGCCAGTTTATTGTGCACAGGCCCAGTCAGTCAAAGCTTCAAAAGGAACTGAGCAAAGGTTTATACAGAGACATAACCATTCATACCTCTTTTTCAGTTTGATACATGAGAATTTTCTATTGGTTCCAACTCGATACATGCAAACTTCTCATTGGTTATACATTCGCTTCATTTGTCCAATTAGAAATCCCTCCGGAGCCTAGCAACCGGCCCCCTCCTTTAGGATTGCTTGAACAATGGTACAGTTCTAAATTTCGTTACTTTTCTACTGCAAGGTTAACTTTGGCTTCTGGAATGCATATACTGAAACATTTCTGTTCTTTCACACACAAGAGAATAATAGAAGACTTATGAATTCATGAAAACTTCTTATTAAGCATTTTAAAACAGTTTTCTCATTTTCCACAGATTTTTGGTTCTTTTCACCAGCTCACTAGCTCTAAATACATCACACAATCACATCCCTATCTTACCAACTGGTGGGAGAAAATGGTCAGGTGATTTCTACTACAATTCACACAGGGTTAACTACCAACACCACCACCAATTACTACACATCCCACTTCAACACACTGCGAAGGCCAGACAAGGTAAAAACCCTTGCAGCCTAAAGTGTGCACTCATAAATGCTCGCTCACTTCGCAAAAAGTGGCCAGTAATCACAGACATAATAACATCCCATAACCTAGATATCATCATGGTCACTGAAACGTGGCTTTCATCAGAAGACAATACCATCATTAACCAGCTACTCCATCTAATTTTGTTGCTTTCACCAGCCATAGGCAAAATAAAAGAGGAGGAGGAGTACTCATCATCACTAGAACGGATCTCCAGTTCAAAATGGATGACTTCAACAGTAACAACAACTTGGAAACTGTATCAATCTCCAACAACATATTCTCCATAAACCTGATTTATAGAGCTCCATCAGCGGATCCAGATGATCTTTCATCCATAATAAACCTAGCATCCAATATCCAGGGTCCAAATAAACCTAATTGGATCTTAGGGGATATCAACCTGCCATCATTACAAGATAATCAAGCAACTGCATTCATAGAAGCCCTAGAGATCCTCGGATACACGCAACTGGTGCAAGAACCTACTCACGAGAAAGGTAACACTCTAGACCTCATATTTGCCCCACAGATAATTCTTGATAAACCACAAAACATTATGCTATCAGTAACGGCAGTCCCCTGGTCTGATCATAAACTCATCACTTTTCAGATGCCTACCCTCAACATGTCACCAAGGCCCAAAATAGATACAAGCAAGACCACTAACCCAGCTGCCAGAAGTTTCCACCCGTTTAATAGAGAACGCATCCTCGCTGAAACATACACACTCATTAATGAGACTTCCTTAAACCTAGATGAGTTGATCACCGCTTGGAACAGTAGACTCAGCTCAATCGCAGTCCGTTCTCCAACAAACAAGGCCCGAAGAAAAAATCATCAGCCCCATGGTTTACAGCTGACTTAAGGGCTTCACTAAACATTCTACGGAGACTGGAAAAGCGCTGGAGGAAGTCACGCACCAGTAGTGACAAGTCAGCATACATTCAACACCTGACTTCACATCGCAAAGAAATCTCAGACAGGATGAGGCAATACCATACAGACACCCTGAGACGGTCATTGAATAAGCCACATGATCTGTTTAACTTGGTCAAAACTCTTGCTAAAGAACCATGGCGATATTCACCCACAAGACTATGCAGTCTACATGCAATCCAAAATGTGCAAGACCGACAAAATAATAATACCTGACCCCCTTGACGTGCAAGAGCACTCAGCATCACTAACATCCTTCTCTATACCTTCAAAGAAAATTATCGAAGATACCATCTTAGCCCTAAACACCACCACTGCACACACAGATCCTTGTCCGGCATTCTGGATAAAGGATCTGCGATGTGACCTCTCTCCTATTATAGCCAACATCATAAACCAATCTTTTAACACTGGGTCTTTCCCCCCTACTCTCAAGCAGACCTCTGTCAGACCTCTTTTAAAAAACACCAAGTTAGACCCCCAAAAGGTAGAGTCTTACAGGCTCATATCTAGTATACCTATGCTCGCAAAATCATTGAAAAAGTAGTACATAGACAATTACAGGATCATATTGACACTACTGCCCCACTAGATCCATCCCAACATGGATTTAGAGAGTCACATGGAGTGGAAACACTACTTACAGCCCTGTTCAACAATATAATTTCAGGCGTTGACAACATACGACATGGTTTCGCACTCATCTTTTTAGATATAGCAGCAGCCTTCGACTCTGTATGCCATGAGATTCTCCTCTACCGCCTAAGAGAAAAAGGTATCAGCGGATCAGCACTCGAATGGTGCAGATCCTACCTGTCTGGAAGATGGCAGCATGTTCGAGCAAACGGGACTACTTCGGAACCATTTCAAGCAAAGTCAAGGAGTGCCTCAAGGATCATCCCTATCATCCTTGATGTTTAATATATACATCCAACCCATCTGCAAAATCATTAGATCCTTCAATGTTAGTTGCATGTTATATGCTGACGATGTGCTTTTATACATGCCAATATCATTAGATAAACTAGACCTCGCCCCTCTAACTAATTGCTTCAACACTATATCTGAGTGGCTGCTATCACAAAACCTGCGAATCCAACACAAAAAGACAGAGGTTCTTTTCATCTCAAGGAACCCAAATTTCATACCACCCAGCTACGTTAAGGTAAATGATGCCGAACTACAAGTTAAACCTGCTATACGTTACCTCGGAGTGACGCTAGACCAAAATCTCAACATGAAGAAAAATGTAGCCAATACCGTAAGGGCGATCTACTTTAAAATCAGATCCCTCAGACACCTACGCCCGTTACTCGAACCAGATGATTTCCGTACCATTTACCAAGCCCTGATTATTCCCCATTTCGATTATTCAAACTCCATACTACAAGGGCTCCCCCGGTCCACCCTGAATCCCCTTCAACTTGCTATGAACAGTGCAGCGCGAGTACTCTTTGGCGCATCCAGGAGAGACCATGTGACACCACTCCTGAAGCAGTTACACTGGCTCCCCATTCAAGCCAGGATTTGTTTTAAGACCTTGCTGATGACTTTCAAAGCTGGCAATGAGCTCTCCTCCTCCTCTCTATCTGACCTCATCCAACCACTTGCAACAGACCAAGAAGATCTGCAGAGTCCAACATGATAGTAATTCCAAAAGAAGCAACTAAATGCACCAAAACAACAGCTAACAGAGCCTTCCAACTCTGTGCCCCAAGTCTATGGAATACCTTACCAGCACATATCAGAGCAATCCCCAACTTGAGCCAATTTAGAAAGGCCCTTAAACATTTCCTCTTCACCAAATATCTCACTGACATCTCCGATCCTCAGTCCCACTCGAATAACGAGCACCTCAACAATAATAGTAGTCAACTAGGCAAGCCCTCGCAACAGGCGTCCCCTACAATGTAAACACCAAACATTCCTTATCGTTCCTCCAGTTTAGTCCTCTACTTCTGGGTTGTGCACCTCTTCCTGCAGCTAGGAGAGACTGGGCATGTCAAAGTCGTGACATCACTGGATATAGCCTGCTGGTATCTCCCATCAGCCTCCAGTGTGTCCAGTCTCCTTGCAGCAGGAGGACATAGTGAGCCTAGCTTCTGGGCTCACTTGGGGGGGAACAGATAGGAGCATTCAGTGTGACAAATTCTGATTTTACTTTTGATTTTTACCTTTCATTTACTTTTAATTTTACTTTTAATTCAGTTACCTTTGGTTAATTGACAATCGGGGATTAGTTCCCTTTAGTTAGGAGCAAATTTCCTTATTTACAGTAATTTTAAATTTGAGCCTGGTTCTTTAAATTAGTAGCAGTTCTCGCCTTCCCTCCTTGTCAGTGATTTTCACTTGCTGCAGGCATTTGCCGGTGCGGATCTCTCTCCCTGGACTGTACGGGAGAAGGCTCCGGGACCCGTACAGCCACACTGAAGCTGTGTGAGACGGAGCCTCTCCGTTTCTGCGGGATTTTAATTTTACTCTGTGGAACTGGCTGAGCGATCCTCGCTGCGGCTGCCAGGCACATCAGCGCAGCTTGAGGATCGGAGGAATTCAAGGAGGTAGGAGCAGGCTGTGTGGCTTTTGGCCCTGCAGGTAAGGCCTTCGGGCTCTGTTGGTCTGCTGAGGCCTCATTTTTGCAGCGGCGGCTGTTCTTGGCGCCAAAATTCATTGGCGAAGGGGTGGCCATTTCCTCTCTAGGTATTTGGACCGCATCGCGAAAGTTGCCTGCGTGAGGAAAACAACAGGCAGAATAGCTACATTTTTGGGCCTAGTGTTTGTTTCTTTCTTTTGTTTGTAGTTTTTTTTTTTTTTTTTTTTTGAGGCCAGGGGGTTTCTCAGCATTAAGGGGGGACTGTTGTCAATCCTCTTTATAGAATAAATAAGAATAAACTTAAAAACAGGACAGCAGTTTTGGCATTGATTCCTGATACCACATGTTCTTTCCCTCCTAATCATGTCTCTGAGGAGCATCTGTTCAGGCACAGGATATTAGGCAAATTGCCAGCTTTTAGTTTCAAGGGCAGAGCCCTAACTTGTAGTTCGCAGGAGGGAAAGCCTAGAAGTGTGCCTTTATGTAGTCTATAGTGAAAGTTGCCCAAAATTCACAGAGACAGGTTTAGCAAACCTTAGAATGTACAAAAATAGACTGGCAGTTTAACTGCCAACCGGGAAGTGCCTGTGCTACGGTCTATGGCCACCAAAGGGCAGCTGGTACACTCAATAGTGCCTTTCTATGACTGTGCAGGCAGCCATTATCTGCAGATCAGGAAAGAAATCACCACAGAGCCTCGGTGATGTGATGTAAGGTCTGAGAATCCAGTTTATATGACCAAGATTTAAAGCTCTTAATTTCTGTATCATTGGTCGGGCTCTGCTGCCCTAAAGGCCACCGAATGACAGCGCTGCTCATGAATCACATAAAGTATTCAGTGCCCCCATCCCTGGGGGGTGAGTGGTACCATACAATATCATATTACTCATCAGGTTCACACAGGCAACAACCTCTCAGACCTCCATTTGCAAGGTGGTCGGTGTATCCCACTGCTATTTCTCTGACTGCAGGGAGGCCTGGTGAGGTGCTTGTGGGTTTCATAGCAGCAGGCCCTTCCCAAGAAATTCTCATCTATTACTAGAGCAGGGTTTCATTTCATTTCTCTGGTTGCGGTTAATGCACAGCGTCAGGGGTTGTGTTTGAAAGCTTTGGTCCCATGGACTTCGGTGGGATTTCAAAAAGAAAAAGAAACTCGCTTTAGTGAGAGATAGCCTTGTTCATTTTTAGCTAACACTGTTGATTTTACTTTTGATTTTTACCTTTTGCGCCTGGATCCCAAGGATGGGACATTGTTTGCTTCCAGGGGTACTTTCTATTTTGCTCTTCAGCTCCCTGGCAGATGCAGTAGGCTGGCAGGGGGTGGGCAACGCCTCCTGCAATGCAGAATCTCCCAGGATAAGGGGGGGAAGGACCACTGGGTGCAGCGGGGGCTGGTAGCTTCTTGCAAAGCTATAGTAGCAGTTTGGGTAATTTTAGCGGATCTGCTTTGATTTCATTGGAGTTGGTGGAAACTTGGTTTTTGGAGTCCTATCTTGAAAAAAAAAAAAAAAGGACATAGCTATGTTGATTTACCAGAATCTCCTTCCGCTATCCATAGAAGGTCCTATACAGTGTTAAAGTCGATTTATATGGTAGGATAATATTTTGGCTTAGCTGCTGTGATATAGCGCTATGTTCCGCTGTAAACCTATTCAGGTCAAAAGGAATTATGGTGATAACTCTCTTGGATAGTTGTAACAGGTGCTTGGGTGAGCGCCATGGCCAGTCCACAGATGTGGAATGCTCTGCCATAAGCATTATGTCATGGGAAGAATTTTATAGTTGTGTGGTTTCTTAATGGAAAATGTTCCCGTTTAGTTTGACTTTGCCAAATTATAAGATTTTACGGTAGATTTGTAATGTCTTAATTTTGGCTATATGGGGTTTAATTTTACATATGGAAAAGGTAGCTCAGCGGAGAGGGATTGCGAAATAGAACTCTGGCCTTTGGAGCTATCTATGCTCCCATTCCATTTATCAGAGGTTCTCCAGTACGGAGAGTCTCTGCTAGTGTTCAGTGAATGCCTTAATGGGGGGCCAGAACAGCTAGGCTAGTTCTCTAGCAGCAATGGCAGCGGCTCAGACTCTAGTAGGCATACTTCATATGCTGGGCTTACAGGGTGGCTTCTGCGCTGATCGGCATCAGCCAAGGTGACTGCCGGTTTAGACTGTGAATGTGGAGTCAGCCTGGAGGAGGGGCCTTGCGTTCTCTGGACAATGCCCTGCATACACTGAATCCCTTCAATTCGATCAGCTGCTGACAGGACACAAGGCACGCTCGCATGCTTTTTTTGCTTCAGTGGTCTAAAAGTGGAGTCTTTACCAGGTGGTATAATGGGAACTTGTCTGCAGTTTCTCGGCTTCTTTATTGCTGACTCAATTGCCACTGCAGAATGAGAGCTGTATTTCATATCACCAGGTGCTAGTTGAATTTAAAATATAAAGTCCATCTTTGTGCAGTCAGACGGAATGGGGCGTTACTCTAGCAGGACGGCCGTGGATTAGTATGCCTGTGTTTGGGAGTTCTTTCTACTTCATATTGTTGGCACGGAAAGAGCTTCTCTTAACATATGCTGAAGGCATTTTTGGTTTAGAGGTGTCTTTGTAAAAATAAATAAATAAATAAATAATAAAAATAAAGAAAGAAAGAAGGAAGGACAATAAAGAAAGTATTCAGCTGTCCTGAATTCGCCTGTTCTTGATTGACATTTTGAGGCTAAGCAGGGGCACGCCTGGGTACCACGTGGCTGGGTGCACACCTTGCACTTCCAAGGTGTGCGGACTCACTGTATGGAACAGAGCCCTAGCAATCTTCTTTATCGCAAGATGGGAAAGTAGATGGTTCACTGAAGCGATCGTTGGGGGCATTGCTCTGGCCTTACAAGCTCCCATTTTTGGAGCCTAGGGAGGCGAGAGCATGCTTCCGCTGGTCGCAGTGTTACGGCAGTCTACTCGCCTGGAACAGGAAAGGATCAGGGAGTTGAATCGATTACAGCCTGATTTGCTTTATGGGGCAAATGTGCATTATGGCTTGATTCAAGCGCTAGCTAATATTATTGGCTTCCTTGGGGTTCACCCAGAGGTCTCTCTGGTGGAGGAATGGGGCAGCTGATGGTTCGTCCCAGTCGAGGGTCAGTAAGCTCCCATTAAGTCTGTCTTGTCCTTTCCCCGTGGGCTCTCATAGGGCAACTAGTTGGCGTATCGGGGCTTTCGGAAAAAGGTGCTCTTGGTAGCGCCCGGTTGACCGAGACGGCCGTACTAGGCTTTTCTCATTCATCTACTCGACAGGCTTTTCCTAGAAGTTGTCGGTAGCGGACGTTCTGCTGCGGCTAGGTCCGTGACGGATGTCTCAGGTGGATCTGTGCCCGCCTACGGTTTGGCCTTTGTATGGGCGGGGCCCAAGTAGAAGGGTTATTCTGCGGCAGTCTTCGCCGCCTTGTTGAGAGCAAGGAGGCAGGCTGCTTCTGCTACGTAGGTCCATGCTTTAGTGCCTTTTGGAAGGCTGCTGTTCACGGCGGCAAGTCCGGGCGACAAAGGTGTCTGTATCCTTGGTCTGAGTTCTCTGCAGGACAGTGTCTGAAGGAACTAGCGGCCAGTTCCTTAGAGGATCCAGCGGGTGACTGTTTCCGGCTGTAGGAGTCTGTGAAGGGAATAGCGCTAGGTGTTCGGATCGATGTGTAGCGTTTCCTTAAGTTGGGATCCGACTGCGCTAATCAAGGAGAGTTCGGGTGCCGCCGGGGGATCCCGATTGGGCCTTAGAAGCGTTAGCTAAAGAGTCCTTTGATTCTTTACTCCAGGCGTCGGTAAAGGATTTGCTGTTATAGACTTTGGCTTTGATAGCTCGTTGTTCGGTGCAACGAGTTTCGGAGTTTCAGGCGTTGTCCATCTAATGAGCCGTTTTCACCCTTTCTGGATAGAGGGTGGTGTTTGCGAGCAGTCCTGTCGTCCTTCCAAAAGGTGGTATTCTGATTTTTCTCCTGAGCCTATTGGTTTCTCTTCCAGTTCTCGGTTTTTCTGGAAGGGGAGGTTTTTATTCGTAGCTTACACCGATAGGAAACATTACATGCAGGGTGCGATGTTCCTTTCTTTGTTTTTGTGTGCTGGTTGGAGGTCCCCACAAAGGGGAAGCAGCAGCGAAGGCGGCCATTTCGCACTGAGTTAAGGCGGTGGTTGCCTCAGCTTTCTGCTGGCGAGGTTGTATGATTCCGGGGGGCTTTCTGACTCTTGCTACCAGGGCACAAGCGGCTTCATGGGTGAATCACTGTGTCATTCCACCAGGAGGGATTTGTAGAGTAGCTTCCAGGTCGTCTCCATTTCCTCAGTAGCCACTACTGCCTAAATGTTTTGGCAGTAAAGGAAGCCTGTTCCGGGTCGGCAGTGTGGTGAGTTGGCTTGATAGGTCCCTCCCAATGATTACTGCTCTGTTACATCCCAGAAGTAGAGGACTAAACTGGAGGAACGATAAGGAAATAGAAATTACACTTACCTGGTAATTGTCGTTCCTTGAGTTACGACAGTTTAGTCCTCATTCCCGCCCAGGAGTGTGATTTCTTCAGAGTTTATTTTCAGGCGGAGTGAAGCATCAATCTCAAGGAGTAGACAGATTCTTTCAGTTTCTAGATCGCAGTGAGTATCCCTCTCTGTTCTTTCTTTCTTTTCTCTTATTTAAACGAGGTGATGGTATAGGATACATGTTTGCATAGGGGGGACATGAATGTAAAGTAAAAAAAAAAAAAAAGAGAGAGAAAAGAAATTATAAGACGGATACGGTTTAAAAGGCTCCTCCGGTTGAAGAATGGGGAGTTATTTAAAGTTATGGTATAGTTACTTATTTGTTGTTCCTTTGAGTTTGCTTTGTCAATAGTACACTGGAGGCTGATGGGAGATACCAGCAGGCTATATCCAGTGATGTCACGACTTTGACATGCCCAGTCTCCTAGCTGCAGGAAGAGGTGCACAACCCAGAAGTAGAGGACTAAACTGTCGTAACTCAAGGAACGACAATTACCAGGTAAGTGTAATTTCTATTTATCCTTTCTCAGTACACCTCATATGTATATAGTGTACCCTTTTTCCAAGTTGCATTTCCTGTTTAATGTAATGACCAGACATATTTAAGTTGTCGGATGTTTCTGTTCCATGTGAACCGCGCTGATTGCAAATAGTGCGGTATATAAGAAATATAAATAAATGAATACATAAATAATGGGAGTTAGGATCCAGGCCTAACTTACAGGCCTTTCATAGTAGCAGGCCATGCTAGGCCATAGCCTACCACATTCCCCCCTTTGATTATTCTCACCCGCAAGTGAGGAAGGGTGAGAATTAAATCACTCATTAGTCAATTAACACATTATACTGGTGTAATGGCATCATCATCGTGGGGTATAGGGTAATATTGCCACATAGCTAATACTTTCGCAGCTGCCTTCTGCTCTATAGTGTTATCAATTGATGATGTTATCATGCGTAAGCAAAGGGGTAGGAGACAAGGGAGCAATAAGCACATGGCTAATATGAATAGTACGATAAACATAAGGGATTTCAGACCACCAATCCAAGAAAACAATGAACCAAACCACCCATCCATCTTTAAACTGTGCCAAGTCTGGACAGGCACAAATGTCTGCTCTCTCATCTGGGTGGCTAAATCTTCAACTACATGCCCGTTATTATCAATCTGTAAACAACAATTACTTAGATTCAACTTCCCACATACCCCACCTTCAGCTGCTAACAAATAACCTAAAGCTAAACGATTTTGATAAATAGCTGTGCGCATTTGTGTACTTTGCTTTGCCAGAAGGGTTAGTGCTTTACTAGTTTCATTGGTTATTATTTCAACAACAGCTTGCAAACGTATTATTCTGTTAATTATATAAACAGGAGTACGATATCCCCAAGTCCCATCCTGCTCCCAAGTAGCAGGTCCATAGTATGAGATGATTCTTTCTGGTGGCCATTCTTCAGATGACGAATCCCATTTGTCCCATTGGCCTATTTTCAAGGCCTCCTTCAGCTGTCAACTTCTGTACACAGGATATCCCAGCTGTTCTCCCTGGGATGTAGGCAGGAGGAAAAAGGAAGGTCGTATGGTTCCCAATACACATGCGCCTCCCCAATGGTGAGGAAGTCTGGCATATGCTCGGGTTCCGCAAATCCAGTACAGTCCAGGTGGTGCTTGCCAAGAATTATATGCTGCTAAGTTAGTCCAGATGCTGGCAAGTTTGGGGAACTGAACTAGAGGATTAGAAGGTTCAGTAGTGTTGACTCCTGACCACCAAGACGTCTTCTTAGTGGTACTGTTGTAGAACTTCTGATTGAGACAGACCAGCTGCCCCACTTCCATATTAAACATTGGTCCATAGCGAGAAAAACATAAGTTACCCACAATGGAGTGGGCCATTACCCATTCACTTGTGGTATTGTGTATATTAGTCTGATTATACGGAACAGAATAGTTCAGTTCTTGTGCCTCCCAAGGCCATTGGTCTCCCATTGTTGTTCCTCCACAAAACAAACAGTCTGAAACATGGAGACTAGATGCAACTGCTCCCGCTAATTCAAGAAATAAGTTCTGGGAGGCAGGAGGAATTTCAAACTCTGATTTCATGGCTTCATAGAAGGAGTGATGTATACGATAGGGTGAGGATACATGGGCTTTGGTGTTTAATTGCAGATATAAGATAGTCCCAGGATCTACACCACCTCCTGCAATACGCAACCCAAACTTGTATCCTTGCTTCCAGTGGCTGGGGTTGGCTATGAAGAGTTGTAGAGGATTACAGGCACCTCTCTGGCATTTCTTGGGTTCTGGTAGTCTGATCTTTGTTAGGCTGCCTTTGCGATGATCTCCATCTCGTCCCGTCGGTGCATTCTTCCAGGTGGCAAAATATACACATTCCCATTTTGGGCAAAAGTAATCATGTCTAGATGAGGTGGTGTAGATGGTGGCTGCAGTACTTTTTCCTGTACACCGTCCCCATCCATAGGCTCCTTCTGGACACTGTAAGATGTGTTCAAGTTACTCTCCTGTAGGTCCTGGGTTCATTTCACTTCACAGAGGCAGTAGGGTTTGTAATAAAACAACCAAACAGGTGTGGCTTGGAGAAATGTTTTTATGTAGAAATAGGCTTATTACATAGGTATTGAACAGAGGTATATAGTGATTGTTACAGAGCTGTTTCAGTGTGCATCAATGAATCTGTGTGTGCATGTGCATGTGTGAAGTGTGAGAGAGAGAGAGGCCAGAACATGTGGGTCAGAGCCTCATGGCAAGAGAGAGAGAGAGAGAGAGAGCGGGGGAGGGGGAGGGGTGAAGGGAATTGATTATCAGAGCCTCCTGTCCTTCATGTCCGATGAATGGTGGAAGAGAGAGAGAGAGAGGAAGTGTTTCTGTCCTTTATAGTGAATTGAATCCTCTCCAGCACTTCCCCTTGAGGTCTGCTATTGTTTCTAGCCACTCCCTTTGAGGTCTGCCATTCTTGATTTAGCAAGGAGGGGCTTCAGACAGGCCTTGGAGACTGAAATCACCAGGGGGTCAGAGTTAATCTCATCTTGTAAACTGTCCTATTACCTTTGGAGACTGAAATCACCAGAGTCCACAGCTGCATGGAATCCAGGGTCTGGGGAAAAGCCATGACTCCTATGTCATGTATGCTGACAGACACATGTATTTATCATCATGGTAGTATGCTCGCTCCCATGAGACCCACATCTGTGGTAAGCATTTCTGTTGATTGCATCGCAAGCATCAAAGTTCAGGATGATAGGTTTTGTGGGGTTGGTGAGGGGTTTTGTCACATTCAGGATGGCTCCATCTTCATCATTCCAGCGTATCTCAAATGTATAGTATGATGGGTTTTGTCGAGGGTTATAACAAGTCTTACTTTTCCCCTTTGTGCAAATGTTCAGTTCAGTGCCATTATAAACACACCGGCTGACTGTACCAGTGCAAGTATAGTAGGAATGATAGAGCAAAGTCTGAGTAATCTTTTGTCCTGTTCGGGTGGCGGTTATGCAGGCTGCACAAGGGGGTAGAGCAAAAGTCTTTTCCAGGATTCCCAGGATCACCACTCCCACAAAGCAATAGTGGAAGAACATTGTGATTACAGTCTCTGGAGGATAACTGGTAAGTTGAAAATAATGAACTTTGCTAAGTTTTTCTTCTGTTTCTGCTGTGATAGTCACTTTCGCGTGACGTAAGTGGATTCTGAAGATTCTCTATAAAGCTGGCTGTCTCCTCAAGGTGAGTCGCAGTGGAGTCTCGGGATCATTCACTGACGTCCATTGGCCAGGATCAGGAGCAGCTGCCGGCTTCACTCGACTGTGGTGGATCCAGGGTTCAAATTCTGCAACTTTCACTGCGGTGGGGGTTGACAGGATGGCGACGTAGGGTCCCTTCCAATGCAGCGCCAGCGGGGTTTTTCTCCACTCTTTCACCCACACGGACGTTCCTGGCTTGAAGGGATGCAGAGGCTCGGTCAAGTTGATGGGTAGTCGGTCTTGCACCCACGTTTGGAGTTTCTGCAAAATAGAACCTAAAGCTAATAGTTCTTGTCTTGTTATTTCAGATCCTATCTGTCTCATGTCTCCCTTTATTCCCTGCACTATGGGTGGAGGTCATGCATTTGGGCTGCAGCAATCCAAGGGAGCAATACAGTATAGGAGGTGAAGTACTTCTGTCCACTAAAGAAGAGCGGGACCTAGGCGTGATTGTGTCTGATGATCTTAAAGTAGCTAAACAGGTAGAAAAGGCGACGGCAAAAGCTAGAAGGATGCTTGGGTGCATACAGAGAGGAATGGCTAGCAGAAAAAAGGAGGTGATAATGCCTCTGTATAAGTCTTTGGTGCGACCTCATTTGGAGTATGGTGTGCAATTCTGGAGACCGCACCTTCAAAAGGATGTGAACAGGATGGAGTCGGTGCAGAGGGTTGCTACTAAAATGATTAATGGGCTTCATTATAAAGCATATGAGGACAGACTTAAGGATCTTAATATGTACACCTTAGAGGAAAGGCGGGATAGAGGTGATATGATTGAGATGTTTAAATACCTCCATGGCATAAATGTTCAGGGAGAGAGCCTCTTTCAATTGAAAGCAAGTTCTGCTACGAGGGGACATGGGATGAGGGTGAAGGGAGATAGATTCAGGAGTGATATGCGGAAATATTTCTTTACGGAAAGAGTAGTGGATCCGTGGAATAGTCTCCCAGTGGAGGTGGTAGAGATGAGGACAGTAACTGAATTCAAAAAAGCATGGGACCAACACAGAGGATCTCTAAAGGTAAAAAGTGGACTGTTATAGTTGTTATGGAAGGACAGACTAGATAGGCCTTGTGGTCTTTTTCTGTCATCATGTTTCTATGTTTCTATACAAAATCTCAAAAGGGGAGACTCCTAAGGATCTGGTAGGAGCTGAACGTATCCTAAGAAGGGCTATGGGTAGAACTTGGAGCCACTTCAGGTGTGTTTCTTGGCAAAGCTTGGATAACTGAGTTTTCAGGGTTCTATTCATACGTTCTACTTTCCCTGAGCTCTGGGGTCTGTAAGCAGTGTGCAACTTCCATTTTATTTGCAAAGCTTGAGCTAACTTTGAGTCACTTGGGATACGAATGATGGACCATTATCTGACCCTATAGTTGATGGTATTCCGAATCGGGGAATGATCTCATGGAGCAATACCCTAGTGACTTCTCGGGCTTTCTCAGTTCGGGTGGGGTAGGCTTCTACCCACCCTGAAAATGTGCAGACTAACACTAACATATAGTGATATCCATTTGCACGGGGCATTTCAGCAAAGTCTATCTGTATATCACTCATGGGGGTCACCCCTACTGACTGAACTCTTGGGGGTGAAACAGGACCTTGCTTGGCATTATTATTTGCACATATCAGGCATTGCTGTGCCACCGAGGCGGTCAGGGATCCTAGCAGTGAAATACAGAAATGGGGCCTCAGGGCTTTCTTCATGGCTGTTTTTCCATAATGTGTGGCTTGATGAAAAGCTTGAACAAAGGCTGGCCCTAATGCTTCAGGGATGACTGTAGGACCTGGAGGTGGACTACCTTCTGGGGGTGGCAGCACTATCCAACCTTGTTCTGTTAAGACTCCTCCCTCCTTTTCGCAATAATAGTCTAACTCTCTTGTAGTATATCGGGGTGCCCAGGAACTAAGGGGCACAGGGAATAGGGCTGCTTGCATTACAGTATCTTGGGTCCTAACTTGTCCTGTGGTGGCTGCCTTTCGGGCTGTGGCATCTGCAAATCTATTCCCTCGGGTGACTTCTCCTGCTCCTGCCTGATGACCTCGGCAGTGCATGACTGCCACTTGTTTGGGGGTCCATACAGCATCTAATAACATCAATATCTCGGGCCCATACCTAATGTCCTTACCCCCTGAGGTGATTAACCCTCGCTCTTTATACAAGGCTCCATGTGCATGCAAAGTAGTGAAGGCATATTTGGAATCTGTGTACACATTTATGCGGAGTCCTTCTCCTAATGTCAAGGCTCTGGTGAGGGCTAACAATTCAGCTTTCTGTGCAGAAGTTCCTGGGGTCAGGGCTGAGGACTCAACTACCAGATCAAGGGTCACCACTGCATATCCAGCACAACGATGTCCATTGATGACCAGACTGCTTCCATCTACAAAGAAAGTCTGTTCTGGGTCCTCTAGAGGGACATCGGTCAAATCAGGGCGACTTGAAAATACAGTGTCCATGGTTTCTAAGCAATTATGATCAGGTGGCCCAGGACCAATTGGAAACAATGTAGCAGGGTTTAGAGCTTGACTAACTTTCAACTGTATCCGAGGGTTTTCACACAACATGCTTTGATATTTCAACATTCTTGCATTGGTTAGCCAGAAGTTTCCTTTGTGTTCCATGAGAGTCAGAACAGAGTGTGGCACGGTGACTTGAAGAGTTTGTCCTAGGGTGAGTTTGTTTGCTTCGCCCACTAGGAGGGCTGTTGCTGCAACAGCTCTCAGACAAGGGGGGCCATCCTTTTGCAACTACATCCAATTGTTTTGACAGATAAGCTACTGGCCGTTGCCAGGAACCAAGAGATTGGGTCAATACTCCCAATGCGTTTCCTTGTGACTCATGGACAAAAAGATGGAAAGGCTTCTGAACATCTGGAAGACCTAAAGCTGGAGATGACATCAGGGCCTTTTTCAAAGTCCGGAATGCTACATCTTCTTCGGGTCCCCAGTCTTGTGGGGATTTTTCCATTCCTTTGGTGACTTGGTATAGTGGTTTTGCAATCAGGGCAAAGTTGGGGATTGTCACCACTCACCCTCCCAGAGGCATTTAGCATGGGCAAGGCAAGTGGGTAGTTGTGTTTCTTAGACTGTGAACTTTAAATGGAGGTTTGGAAAGGCCTCCTGGGTAATGTAGTCCTACAGTAGTAAGAATGAGTCCAAGTTGTGCACGAGTGGTTCAGGTTAAATTAGGATTTATTGCCCCTCCCGGGGTTGGATGTTGATGACCATGAACAAAGAATATATTTACAAAGAAACCATACTCCTGATGTGAACAAAAATAGGCAACTTAAATAATGCTTATCTTCAGCTGTTACGGAATCAAAAAGAATAAAACAGTTTCCCTCCAAAATACCTCTTTTGGCTGTTTTTCTTCCTTCAGCAAAATCCAGTATTATTAACAAAGGGACTGCACATTGTCTGCCACCATATAAGAGCAGTCCATAAACACTTCGGACTCAGGGGGTTGATAAGGGTCCCACTGCATAAGATCACCTTCTTCCTTAAGGTCCCTTAGAGAGGGTTCTTCTGCTTGCCATGCAAACCTCTCCGTTCCAATTACAGGGTTCCCTTCCCCCAACCTGCTCTGTGAGTCTGGGTGTTTGGCTTCCTGTGCACACAGCCCTCTGTAATTAAAAGGATACACGTTTCCCTCTTCTGTTTGGCTACAGGGAATTCTGTGTCTGCCTTTAGAATTGCTTTCTCCCAGGAATCTCCCTTGGCTACAAAAAGGTTGGTAAAACTTTTCTCTCCCCTTTGATAAAAGCTTGGTATCAGGGAAATAAGCTTTACCTGCAGGCTGTCTGTTGTGAGCACAGCGTGGTTGTCTTTTCTGGTTCCCAGAATAAACGTCTCTGCTTTTTGGATAGTAAAAATCCCCAGTGCTTTTTGTAGTTGAGCACTGCTCCCTGGGAACTGGACTTGAATATCTTCCCCAGCTCTCTTCCTCTGAGAAGTTCCTCCGAGTGGAATTGGGATTTCTTTCCCTTTTCCCTTCTCTCAGCCACAGACCTTGGCTGCCCTCGGAGTATCTATCTTTCTCTGGTTTTCTCCTTCTTTCAGCTTTCTCCACGCTTGCTGTGCTACCTTTTCCTTCTGTCTCCGTGTCTGAGACTATGTCCGTCTCTTTCTCCTTCCCCTTCTCCTTTTCTGTCCTATATTTAACTAAAGGCTTTTTATCTAAGTTTCTTTCTCCGTTGTGCTGAGCCACACCTCCCACCAGGTGTTCCCACTTCCCTGATGAGGCAGGAGCTAGCTCAGGGGATGGGCGTTCCCTAACACTCTGTGACGTTCTTTGTTTAGGGTTTCCATGCCAACCCTCCATGCTTGTTTCAGCACTGACAGTTCTGGTTTCACTTTGCAGTGAATCCTCTGCCTCCCTTGGTTCTGAACCCTGTACTTCACGACAGGATCCATGTGCGACAATATCCCGCGGCCCCCAGGAAGGCTCTTACTTGCCTCCTAGTGGTTGGAATGGGGATATTACATACAGCTTCCTTGTGTTCTGGTCCTAAACGTCGGATCCCACTAGACAACTGGAATCCTAAATACTTGGCTTCAGTTTGGCATAGTTGTGCTTTGGCTCTTGAAACTTTGTATCCAGCATCTTTGAGAAGGTACAAAAGTTCACTAGTAGCTTGTAGGCATTCACTTTCTGAGTTGGTGGCTATGAGCAAGTCATCTACATACTGGAGAAGAACCCTTTTTCCTGGGTCCACTGGGTAACGAGAGAGATCTTGATTCAGGGCAGCACTGAAGAGAGTAGGTGAATTCTTGAATCCTTGGGGTAATCTGGTCCAGGTGAGCTGACCCTGCCTTCCTGTTGTGGGGTCTTGCCATTCAAAAGCGAATAAAAGTTGACTGGTGGGTGCTAAGCGCACACAGAAAAAGGCATCTTTCAGGTCCAGGACGGTGAAGTGAGTAGCCTCAGCGGGGATCAGTCCCAAGAGAGTATAAGGGTTTGATACTACTGGGTGTATAGTTTCAACTGCATCACTTACTCGCCTTAGATCTTGTACTGGGTGGTAGTCCCCTGTCCCAGGCTTCTTTACTGGGAGAAGGGGGGTGTTCCAAGGTGACTGGCATTCCTTGAGAAGTCCGTACTTCAGCAGTTTCATCAAATGGCAGTGAATTCCTTCTATGGCTGGTCGAGGGAGAGGATACTGCTTCACATGCACTGGTGCCGCTCCTGGCTTGAGGGTGACAATGACAGGGGCTATGTTCTTCGCTAGGCCAGGTGGATTATCTTCTGCCCATACTGCAAGTGGGGCTATAAGGTTGGTAGGTATACAGGGACTAGTTGACTTTATTGAAGGTGCACTATAGAACCGCCATTCTTCTTCTCGGGGAACAGTAAGCACCATCAATCCAGCAGGCTTTGGGTTCGCAGTCATTTTCATTTCTCCCCCTTCAGCAAAGGATATTTGGGCCTGGATCTTGGCAAGCATGTCTCGGCCCAGAAGTGGAATAGGGCACTCAGGCATATACAAGAACTGGTGCGTTATCTTCTGTTCCCCTAGTTCACACATGCGGTTCTGCAAGAATGGTTTTGTGGCTTTATTTCCAGTGGCTCCCACAATGGTGACAGATCGTGAGGACAGAGGAGCTACTGGCTTGGCTACTACTGAATGTTCTGCTCCTGTGTCTACCATGAATTCCATGTATTGGTCCCCTATCTTCAAACTGACCATAGGCTCCTGGGGACCCAGGGTGAACTTGGAGCCCGGTCTGGCCTAGTCTTCATCTATGTCGTCCAGGTCATTGCCCATTGCTACTGCCACTCCCTCAATGGCTTCTTCCCTCTCCTGCTGGAACTGTGTTCGATTCATTCCTCCTCTCCTTCTAAATCTTCCTCCGGGCCTCCAGGGACTCCCTCCTCCCCTTGCATGGGCGGAGTCCAAATGCAGGCACTCATTTCTCCAATGTCCTTCTTCCTTGCAGTAGGCGCACTGATTTGCACCTAATGGAGGCCTTTCGCTTCCGCGGCCTCTTCCACGTCCTCTGGTCCTTTGATTAGGAATACCTCCTCCACGTCATTCGGTTATAGCAGCAGCAAGAAGATCTGCCTTCTTCTTCATCTTTCGTTCACTTTCTCTGTCTCGTTCATTTTCACGATTCACAAATACTTTCTGAGTGACTTCCATTAACTGAGCTGTGTTCATGCCCGCAAATCCATCCAATTTCTGCAATTTTCGCTTTATATCTCTCTGGGACTGACTAACAAAGGCCGCATTTATCATGCGTAAATTTTCCTGAGCGGCGGGATCATATGGGGTATACAATCTATAAGCTTCAGACAACCGCTCATAAAAGGCCGCTGGGCTCTCATCTGGACCCTGGAGAACTTCCGATACTTTCCCGATATTCATGGCCCTCTGGCCCCCCTTCTTCAGGCCCTGCAATAAGGCCTGGCGAAATCTGGTTAGGGCCGCCGGCCCCCTTTCTTCATTTGGGTCCCACCTGGGATCTTCATTGGGGTATTCTGCAGCTGCTGCTTGCAGGGGATTTATTCCTCCTCTTTCTACAGGGTTCTCTTCTAACCAACGGAGGGCTGCTTGCCCGATTCGGCCTCGCTCCTCAGTAGTGAAGAGGGTGGACAGGAGCTGGCGACAATCAGCCCAGGTAGGCTGATGGGTTTGCATAATGCTAGACATTAATTCTGTTAATTCCTGGGGCTTGGCTATATAGGAAGCATAATGCGTTTTCCAGTTTAATAAATCTGTGGTAGAAAAGGGTACATAAACTAAGCTGGTTGGTCCTGGCGCCATCTGGCCCTGATCATTTAAAACAGGTATTCCAGGCACTTGGCGTAATGGCATTAGGTGCCCTGCTTTCTCCTTCTTCTTGGGAGTTACGCTTCTTAAATCATAAGGCTCCCGGGCACAAGTCTCCTTGTTGGGTGACCCTGAACTGGCAGGAGAGCTTCCGCTTTCTATCTCGTCAGAGGACTCGAGTCCCCCTGCTGTGCTTGGGCCTGACTCGGGGCTTTCACTCGGGGTAGGGCACTTCTTTGGCTGTTGCTTCGGTATTTGCTGGGGCTCCTCTTCGGGCTCTACTTCAAGTCGCGGGGCTGTGGGAACTAACTTCTGTGGGTGCCGGGGTAACCTATCCAGAATATCTGGGGACTCTGGTTCAGAATACACAGGCGGCTTCGCTTCCTTAGCCTTTTTGGTTCCCCTAGTAGTAGCTACAAATATTTTACAGTGCCCCTCATAACAGCGCTTCATCCATGAGGGCTGCTGTTCACATACACTTAACCAGGAATCTATATAGGGGAACTGGTCAGGATACGCTCTCAATATGAGCTGATGGATTCGTAAAACTGTCTCAAAATCAAAGGTGCCCCCTCGGGGCCATGAAGCAGCTAATGCGGGCCACTCCCTTTCACATAACATTTTTAATCTGGATGGAGTCATTTTTGTACCATAATCGCCCGAAAATCCTTTACGGAAATTCTTGATCATACATGCCAAAGGAGTTTGCGTGGACTCCGTCCCTCCCATAATCTAAACGTACCTACGTACACTACCTACGTATTCAGCGTACCTGCGTACGTTACGTAGCCTACGTCCCTACGTACACGTAATGACGTACAAGACAACGAACAATAAGGATAGGTAGTATGGCTGTAGGTAAGGGGTCTGTACAGCCCACAGAACACTGGGGGGGACAAACACCACTCGCTTCCTCCTGTTCGCGACCTGGGCGCGGTAGCCTGGCCAGGAACTGCGCTACTTAGGAGTCTGCTCTCGCTCGGTCTGTATTTCAAGACCTCTCACTCATACATGCAAGCATATTTCAACAAGATATCATATTTCAGTATTTCAAGTGCCCAGGTTTTCTGACTAACTGACTATTCCAAACAAGAAGGGTCGATGGCTTCAGCTTCCCCTTTCCTTACGCGGAGCTTACTAGGACCGCCCTTATGGGAGGTGATCAGGCTTCCTTGTCTCGCGCATACTCATGCGAGATTTCCCAGTTAGTCTATACCAAATATACCAAATCAGTCTTGCGCACGCAAGACATTGTCCCAGGCTGTTCTTTCTGACTATCGAATTACCAAAAATGTCTACTCACCGGATCCGGTCCCCGATACCACACCAACTTCTGAGTTGGAACCTGGACTCCCCCGGGTCGGAGGTGTTGGCCAGCTGGACCCGATGGCCCGCCGAGGCAGGCGGAACCCTCTCCGGCTCAAAGGGGCCGGCGGCACCTGAGGTTTCCCCCGCGGTCGGACAGACACGGTTCCAACCGGGCCAAACCTCAAGGCGAATTACGTGGATTACTCACTTGAATACCATTTACCACTCGCACTTCCTGGCCAACACACCAAGAATATGCTGTGGCAAAGTGCAATCAATGAATAAGTCCAGGAGTCAATTGACAGGGTCCAAGCCAGTTTATTGTGCACAGGCCCAGTCAGTCAAAGCTTCAAAAGGAACTGAGCAAACGTTTATACAGAGACATAACTATTTATACCTCTTTTTCAGTTTGATACATGAGAATTTTCTATTGGTTCCAACTCGATACATGCAAACTTCTCATTGGTTATACATTCCCTTCATTTGTCCAATTAGAAATCCCTCCGGAGCCTAGCAACCGGCCCCCTCCTTTAGGATTGCTTGAACAATGGTACAGTTCTAAATTTCGTTACTTTTCTACTGCAAGGTTAACTTTGGCTTCTGGAATGCATATACTGAAACATTTCTGTTCTTTCACACACAAGAGAATAATAGAAGATTTATGAATTCATGAAAACTTCTTATTAAGCATTTTAAAACAGTTTTCTCATTTTCCACAGATTTTTGGTTCTTTTCTAGCTATAATGGGAGTTAGGATCCAGGCCTAACTTACAGGCCTTTCATAGTAGTAGGCCATGCTAGGCCATAGCCTACCACACCAGCACAGTGAATAACTGACAGTTTCCTTCTCCCCTCTGTTTCTGGTGATTCAGGGTTCGTCAGGATTTGAATTTTTAAGTTGCTAGCAGCACTCCTTGCCTCTTCTCCAGCGATTTTGCTGCATTTTTAAGGTTTTTAGAGCTTAGGGAACTTTTATTTTGCAATTTTTCTGTGCCAGCGGCCATTTTGAAAATCAGGAGGGATTTCTCTTCAGTGTTGTTTTTTGGAGGGAACAGCTCTGGGCAGCCATTTCAAAACATTTAAACATGCTGTGAAGGCACAGGGAGTTTCAAAATCCCTTTTCTTTGAAGGGTCTTCTGTTTCCCTAAGCCTACCTTGATTTTTGTTTACAAAAATAAAAGGGTTTAAGCCTCTGCAATGCATGTTTCTCTGCACAGCTGTATTATATGTAATAATAAGAAAAAGCAGTTAATAGATTGTTTGTGTTCCACCTGCATGCTGCATCCAGGAGAATCTTCTTCCTCCATTCCCTCTGCGCTGCCAGCTGGGGACATCAGCGCCTTAACTCCTCCCTCCTTAGAGCCCCTGCAGCAGGATCTTCCTGCAGAAAAGATTGTCAGCTCCCATTTTGCTTCCACAGCCGCTGGACGCCATGGCAGCCTTGGCTGACAGGGAGTTCCTGACGCGCTTCCGCCAGGCATGGCACCTGTGGCGTTCTGAGTCTGTTGGTATACCTTCAGCACCCGCCCGGTAGCACACAAGGATATGGTGGGGTCTCGCAAGCGGTCCCGAAAGTCCTCAGACCTTAAAGCAGTATGTCCTTCTAGGAACGTTGCATGTGGCTTGCGGGACACTACGGATATTCCAGAAGACTTTAAATCGTCGGAGGTGAGCCCTGACTCATTGGAGAAAGAAGATGGGGAATATTCTCAGTCTGATTCTTCGCTGACAGTTCACGAGGGCTCTCAAGATATCAGACTTTTTCAGAAAGGGAAGTTACCGGCCCTAATCACACAGGTGATGGAGTCGCTACGCCTAGTCGACACGCCTGATCCTCAGAGTTCTCAAACTCTGTTGCAGCCGGATCCCATTTTACAGGGCATTCGTAAGCCTTCCAAGGCTTTTGCCTTTCCAGCCGAGTTACAGCATATGGTATCTCGAGAGTGGGACTCTCCAGAGTCCTCTCTACGTACGGCACGCGGTATTGGTCAGTTATACTCTTGGCCTCCTTCTGACTTGGACCGTTGGCTGACATACACGAAAGTTGATGCGTTAGTGACTGGGGTCACCAAGCATACCACAATTCCGGTTGAGGGCGGAGCGGCACTCCACGACCAGCAAGACCAAAAAAAAAAAAAAAGTCGAGAGTCTGCTAAAGATGGGTTTTTCGTTGTCCACTCTTTCCCTTCAAGCAGGGGTGTGCGCAGGTCTAGCAGCACGGGCCTCCCTTCAATGGATTCTGCAGCTTCCAGGTGATCCCGAGTTGGCTCGTTTAAAATCCATCGCTGCATTCCTGGCAGAGGCCTTCTCTGATCTCTTGCGGCTGTCAGCTTGCTCCGTAGCACCAGTGACAGTAGCTCGGAGATGGCTCTGGCTGTGTCAATGGGCAGCGGATGTTGATTCGTTCAAAGACTCCAGCGTTTAGCTGCCATTCGTCCAGTTCCACCGTTGGACAGAGGACTAGGCCGTTATGCTATTTCGTGGTGCCAAAAAAAAAAAAAAAAAAAAGACGGCTCCTTTCATCCTACCTTGGACCTCAAAGGTGTCAATCGCAGTCTGCGGGTACCACACTTTCGAATGGAGACTCTGCGATCCGTTATTCAGGCGGTAAGCAAGGGGGAATTCTAGCTTCCCTCAATCTCGCAGAAGCATTCTTTCACATTCCCATTCGAGAGGGGCATCAGGAACTCGTTCGATTCACGGTACTCTGTCAACGTTTCCAATTTCGTGCGATGCCCTTCGGTCTAGCTTCGGCGCCTTGAACCTTCTCCAAGGTAATGGTGGTAGTAGCTGCGGCCTGCCGCAGCATCAGAGTCCATCCTTATCTGAACGTCTGGCTCATTCGCGCAGACTCTCTCCCCGAGGCTTGCAGCACAGTCTCGGTGGTTGTTGCCTTTCTCGAAAGCCTCAGCTCGGTAATCAACCACGACAAGAGTTGTCTTCAGCCGCCCAGGAGATCGAATTTTTTTTGGGGGCTTGATTTGATACAGCCTTAGATCTGGTCTTTTTGTCAATGCCTCGATTCCTCAAGTTAACTTCTCAAGTTCGCAGTCTCCTAGCACAGGTCTCGCCTCGAGCATGGTGTCCAGTGGATTATCCAGTTCGGTTGCCTCTACTACCGGCGGTGAGACTTTGCCTCTGTTGGTGGCTCCGGCCCCGCAGTCTCGTCTCCTTCGAGGGGTTCCCTTGGAGACTCCGCACTGGGTGTTGGTAACGCCAGAAGCCAGTCTCTCCGGTTGGGGAGCGCATTGCGGCTCGCACTCAACGTAAGGGATTTGGTCTCCTTGGGAGGCCCGGTGGTCCATGAATCGCCATGAGACACGAGCGGTGCGCTTAGCCTTGCGAAAGTTTCAGCCTCTTCTGTAGCTTCAGGCGGTTTGAATTCTGTCCGACAACGCTACGACAGTGGCATACCTCAACCGCCAAGGGGGCACAAAATGTCCAGGTGTATCGAAGGTGATGGGTCTTCTCCTTCCGTGGGCAGAGAGGCATCTGCAGGCGATCTCTGCGCAACACATCGCGGGGGTAGACAATGTAAAAGCCGATTTCCTCAGCCGACATGCTCTGGATCCGGGGGAGTGGGCCCTGGCGTCAGAATCCTTTCCGTCCATTGTTCAACGATGGGGTCTACCGGCAATGGATCTCATGGCTACGGCGCAGAATACCAAGGCACCGATTTACTTCAGCCGTTGGAGAGACAACGGGTCGCACGGGACAGATGCTCCGTCTCAAGCGTGGCCAACCCATCTCCTTCTGTATGTCTTTCCTCCCTGGTCCATGATCGGCAGAATTCTCCAAAGAGTCAGGGAGCATCGCGGCCCGGTGATCCTGGTAGCACCGGATTGGCCTCGCAGACCGTGGTATGCGCAGCTCGTCCGGCTGTCTCGGACGTCTCCTCTACACCTGGGGGCGTTCCCAGAGCTCCTGCTCCAAGGGCCAGTGGAAATGGGAAACCCGGCTCCTTACTCGCTTACGGCCTGGCTCTTGAACGCCGCATGTTAGTTCAGAAGGGATATTCGTCGAGTGTGGTGGCAACAATGCTTAAGGCACGGCGGTCTTAGACGTTGCTGGCTTACGCTCGTGTGTGGCGTCTCTTTGACACTTGGTGTTCGCTACGTCACATCTTGCCCTGGTGTTGCAACATCCCGGATATTCTTTCCTTTCTGCAGGCCGGTCTAGATAAGGGTCTGGCGCTCAGGGCCTTGCGCGTGCAGGTTGCCGCGCTAACTTGTTTTTGAGGGCCGATAGCGGGGCGTTCTCTCGCCTCGCATGTGGATGTTTCGTGTTTTCTTAAAGGAGCTCAGACATTACGGCCCCCGATACGTCCTTTAGTTCCTTCTTGGGATCTCGCTCTCATTCTCTGTGCCCTTGTTGCTCCTCCCTTTGAGACCCTGAAGGCATGTTCCCTTAAGGATTTAACGCTAAAGACAGTTTTCCTAGTGGCCATAACCTCGGCACGTCAGATTTACGAACTTCAGGCTCTCTCTTGTCGAGACCCTATCTCTCGTTTTCTTCGGCGGGAGTTTCTCTTCGAACGGTTCCATCCTTTTTACCTAAGGTGCTTACCCTGTTTCATGTCAACCAGCCTCTTTTCTTGCCTACCTTTGAAAGAGAGCAGTGTTCCGGTCACCTTCGTCAATCGCGTGCTGTGGACCTGAAGAGAGTGCTTTATCGGTATCTTAAGATCACGAACGCCTTCCGTATGACCGATCATCTTTTTGTCCTGTTTGCGGACCCTCGACGGGGGTCTGCAGCCTCCAAATCCACCATTTCTAGATGGTTGCGAGGAGCTATTGAGGCAGCTTATATACTGCAAGGCAAGCAGGTTCCAGCAGGGCTCCGAGCTCACTCCACTCGGGCTCAGGCTTCGTCTTGGGCCGAGCGGTCTCAAGTAGCCCCTCTCGACATTTGCCGGGCGGTGACTTGGTCATCGTTGTCCACGTTTGTCCGTCAGTATAGATTGGACGTTCACACGCTCGGCAGGAGGGTCAGTTTGGAGCTGCAGTGCTGTCATTGGCATTGACCCCCCCCTTGAAAGCAGGTAGCTTGGGTACTGCCCGTTTGTCTGGACTGGTCTAGCAGTATGAACTGGAAGGAGAAATTTCACTTACCGTTAATTTCCTTTCCTGGAATGCTGCTAGACCAGTCCAGGACCCACCCTGCTGTCAGTTACGGTGCTGCTAGTGCGGTGAAGCCACTGGCCTCTGTTCCTTCCTTGTCAGTATGCCTCACCATGAGGGCCCGATGGCTGCGTTATCGGTCTTAGCAGCCTTCAGTTTTGGGGATACTTTCAGCTCCCTTGTACATAGTTGAATTAAACGTCCACTATGTGTGGTCTTATGGTTTAGTTGCGTTACATGTTGGGGTTCGCTTTACAGACAATACTGAGGGAGACCCCTAGGGGTAGGACCATATCACCAGAGTCCAGCCTATCAGAGCTCTGGTATAATTCTCTGTCTCCAAGATCTGCTGGCAGGGGGACACAACCCGTTTGTCTGGACTGGTCTAGCAGCATTCCAGGAAAGGAAATTAACGGTAAGTGAAATTTCTCCATATATATATATATACACAAGGGTCATTTTTAAAGTAAGAACCGATTGCGCATCATGTCCGCGCGATCTGTCAAGTGACGTCCGTTCAAGGTCAGCCACTCTTGGCCAGTCTTTCACTACGTTGCCATTACGTTTCACGTCTCTGCCAGTGTTGGTTGTATGGTTATACTGCTTCGTTTGTTGCCATGTCAATCAGTAATCCCTCCGATTGTGAAGTGCGCTCGGTTATCCGTTTTTTAAATGCAAAACAAGTTCGTCCAGCTGAAATTCACCGGCAGCTTGTTGAAGTGTATGGGGAAGGTGTAATGAATGATGTTTAAGGAAGAAAGGACAAATGTTCATGATGAAGTACGATCTGGATGGCCTACTGTCATGAATGAAGACCTGACACAAGAAGTTGATGAGGAAATTTGCCAAAACAGGTGCTTCACTATAGACGAGCTGCATCAGACATTTCCACAAGTTTCAAGATCAGTAGTTTATCACATTGTTACTGACAAACTGCACTACAAAAAAATGTGTGCGAGATGGGTGCCGAAAATATACAGAGAGAGAGAGAGGGGCCTCATTCGGAGCAGTGTGTTCAGAAATATGAGAAGAGACTTGAAGACATGATTATACATATATATACCTCGTAGATATGTATCTATATAATCATGTCTTCAAGTCTCTTCTCATATATCTTCTGGTGCAGGCTCCATATTATTTGGTTGCCTTCCCCTGAACTATTTCAATTTTTTTGATATCTTTTGTGATGCATAGTCTCCAAAACTGAACACACTGCTCCAAATGAGGCCTTACAAATTACTTGTACAAGGGCATTAATATCTCCTTTATGCTAGTTATTCTTCTCTGTATAGCAGTGGTTCTTAACTTTTATTCCATTGGGCTGCATGTGGCAGATGATGTTCATATATATGTGACACACTGCACACGTGATCCTCATGGACCTTTGGTCTGACACAGTATAGTAGTTAAATGTAAATACGTTCTGCATCCGCAAAAAACCTACAAAGGTGCAGATCGGAACTAGGATATTTCTGCATAGAAGCAACCATACAAAAAATATTCTTCTCCAGGACCAAGCAGGAAGTCAGTCCTCACTTATGGGTGACGTCGGCGCCGACGGAGCCCTCGCGGAGCAATTTTCCCCAGCTTTCAAAGAAAGCCTTTGGGAATTGCAGCGCGCATGCGCGGTCCCCTTCCCGCCCAAGGGTGCCATCTTAGCCAGTCTTTTTTCCGCGGAGCCCTACAGACGTACCCGTCGTGTCCCCGCGAAAAAGTTGATTTTCTTTAGAATTACTCTTTTTTTCCATTCGGTTCGACGCCGGTCTTTTTCCCGCCCGGACTCGTGACGCCGGTCACGAGTCCTCTTCTTATTTTTCGGTTTTTCTGACTTAGTCAGTTTTCGTTTCGGTTTTTCCCTGGCAGCCCAGTCCTTTGACCTCGCCGGGGCCCTTTTTCCCCCGATGGCTGCCAGTGGTTTCAAGCGGTGTGGTCAGTGTGACCGAAATATGTCACTAACTGACACACACGACAATTGCCTCCGCTGCCTGGGCCCGGATCATGAAGAAATGATCTGTGGGCCTTGTGGCAAACTATCCTCCAAAGCGTTGAGAAGTCGGCGGCATCAGCGGGATAGAATCTTCGCTGACCCCAGCCGTACCCGGACCTCGTCGGAGGCCTCCGCGTCCAGGGGTTCCAGCTCGGACCGTCGCCGGAGTTCCTCCGACAGGGGTTCTCCCTCCGGGGACCATCGACGGAAGGTGAAACCCGCGAGGGCGGCGTCGGTGGACGCTCCTGGCTCCGCGAGGGCCAGGTCGCATAGCCCCGATAGCCGCCCCGGGTCCTTGGAGAAGGAGCACCTCATGAAGCGACCTCGCCTGGAGTCGGAGCTGCCTGCTCGGGTAAGTCCTGTGGTCCTTCTGGACTCGCCTCCGCGACAGCCGACGTCGGGCCCGACGCCGTCGGGGCCCGAGTCGGGGGCTGCTGGGTCACCTGTGCTCGGACTCAGGTTGACGGCCTTGGAGAGCAGACTGTCTGCCTTCATGGACCAGCAGCGGGCACTGCTCGCTGGCTTCGCTGGCGCCGCTGCCCCGACCGCCGGGACGTCGACGTCTAAGTCGACCCCGGAGACCGAGCCGATCCTCGAGTCGATGCGAACTCGAGTCGATCCTCGGTCGAGGTCGCCCTCGGCCTCCCGTTCGGGACCGAGGTCGCCGACGCCGACTCCCTCGGCGTCGGGGCGGCAGGCGCCGCGCCCTGCCCGGGCCGACCCCACCGAGTCCTCGTCGGAGTCGGTCTGGGAGTCTGAAGAGGAAGAGTCGCCTGATTCTTTTCGGACTCGGTGTGTCCCCTCGGACTCACCTGAGTCCGAACCTCGGAAGCAGTCCCCCCCGGAGGATGCCCGGTTCTCGGACTTCGTCAGGGATATGGCCAAGGCTTTGGCCTTCCCTGCGGACCCCGAGGAGGAGCCTCGAGCCGAAGAGCTCGACGCCCTCCAGTATGACTCTCCCGCCAGGGAACACTTTACTGTACCGGTTCCTCCCATGCTGGAACGACTACTCTTCCGCATGTCGGAGAGTCCGGCCACCTTGCCGGTCCTGAGCAAGCGGGTCGATTCTATCTATCGAGTCCGCAAGAGCCCTGGCTTCCAAAAAGCACAGCTACCACACCATTCCATGGTAGTGGAATCGGCCATGCATCGTCTTAAGAGCCAGAAGATGCACTCCTCGGTGCCTCCTGGCAGGGAGGCCCGTAACCTGGATGGCCTTGGTAAGAAGTGTTTCCAGGGCTCTATGCTCGCATGTCGTGTCCAGACCTACCAGCTGTACATGGGCATGTATCTCCGAGACCTGGCTAAAGAGCTAGCCGGCTTCTCCGCTGGTTTGTCCGAGGAACCCTTGCGGAGGTTCCTGGCCTTGTCCACTGGCATTCGGGAATGCTCAAAATTCATGTCCCGAGCAGCCTATGATGGCTTTGAAGCATCGGCTCGAGTGGCCGCAGCCGGCATCGGTGCCCGCCGACAGGCTTGGCTTCAGTCGTCTGACCTTGAGCCCTGGGTGCAGGACAAGTTGGTCGATGTCCCTTGCCGAGGCGAAAACCTCTTTGGCAAACCCATGGCTGATAAGGCTGCACAAATTGAGACAGAGACTCTCACCAGGACTAGGCTTTCTAGGAAGACCTCCGCCCCTTCCCAGAAAAAGAAGGGCTCGGGAAAGAAGTCCTTTTACCCGAGGAAGGCGGCTGCCTACAAACAATACCCCCACTATCAGGCCCCTGCAGCTCCCCAACTGGGCCAGCAGGCCAAGGGACGGGGTAACGGGTCCCGTAGGCAGCAAGCCCCCAAGCCTGCACCACCAGCCCCTGCTCCGCAGGGTGGGGGTTTTTGACTCCTTAAGCATAGCCTCTCCCCCCCCGCTGGTTCCTCCCAGCACCGGAGGCCGGCTGGTTCACTTCGCCCACAGGTGGTCCAGCATCACCTCAGATGCCTGGGTGCTTCAAGTCGTGCGAGAAGGCTATCTTCTCCACTTCCACCAGGTCCCTCCCTCCTATTTTCCGGGAGAACCTCCATGACCCCCTCTGCACAGGGAATTACTCCTTCAGGAGTTAGCAGGTCTTCTACGGGATCAGGCGGTGGAACCGGTGCCCCACCACCTGAAAGGTCAAGGCTTTTATTCCAGGTATTTTCTAATACCAAAAAGAACAGGAGGCCTCAGACCCATCCTGGACTTGCGCAACCTCAACAAGTTCCTCGTGCGGGAGAAGTTCAAGATGCTTACCCTTGGAATCCTTCTGCCCTACCTCCAGCAGGGAGATTGGCTATGCTCCTTGGATCTAAAGGATGCCTACACGCACATCCTCATCCACCCAAGCCACCGCCAATACCTAAGGTTTGTGGTGGCAGGAAATCATTACCAATACAGAGTACTACCCTTTGGCCTGTCCTCCGCACCGCGAGTCTTCACAAAATGTCTCGCGGTGGTGGCGGCCCATCTCCGGCTTCACGGCCTCTATGTCTTTCCGTACCTCGACGACTGGCTCATCAGAGCAGCGTCCGCTCTGGAGGTCACCAACGCCACGCGCCGCACGGTGACTCTTCTGCAGTACTTGGGCTTTGTTATAAACTTCGCAAAGTCCACTTTGCTCCCCTCACAGGATCTCGAGTTCATCGGCGCAAGGCTGCACACTCCTCAGGCACGAGCGTACCTACCGCTCGACAGGGCTCAATGGCTCATGGACCTAGCCGACCGTTTTCGCAGCCAGCCCCTGGTCTCCGCCAGGCGCTTCCTGAGACTACTCGGCCATATGGCTTCCACCGTCCATGTGACCCCCAATGCCCGCCTGAATATGCGGCCTGCTCAATGGTGTCTCCGCCGGCAGTGGCGACAAGCCACAGGCGGCCTAGCAGACCTAGTGCGCATCTCCGAGCCGCTGATCTCGTCTCTCCGGTGGTGGCTTCAGCGGCCGAACCTGATATTCGGCATGCCTTTCCAGTCACCTCAGCCGGCCCGGGTGCTGACAACAGATGCATCCCTCCTGGGCTGGGGAGCACATTGCCAAGGGGCACGTACTCAGGGCCTCTGGACCACGTGGGAGTCTGCTCAGCAGATCAACTTCCTGGAGCTCAGGGCGATCCGCCTGGCTCTCAAGGCCTTCTCCCACCTGACTTCTCACCAGTCCGTCCTTGTCCAGCCGGACAATCAAGTTGCCATGTTCTACGTGAACAAGCAGGGGGGCACGGGCTCCTTCCTCCTCTGCCGGGAGGCACAGAAGCTCTGCTCTTGGGCCGTCAGTCACGGCGTTCTCCTCAAGGCAGTTTATCTCCCAGGCCAAGAGAATTGCCTGGCGGACAAACTCAGCAGGGTCCTCCAGCCGCACGAGTGGCGTCTGGATCCCTTGGTAGTTCAGAAGCTCTTTCTAAAGTGGGGCCTCCCCACGGTGGATCTCTTTGCCAGTCCTCACAACCGGCAACTTCCTCGCTTCTGCTCTCGTCAGCCACACCCCCTTCGGGTTGCGGCGGACGCTTTTCTACTCTCATGGTCGGGGAGTCTTCTGTACGCTTTCCCTCCCATCCCGCTAGTCTCTCGGACTCTTTTCAAGGTTCTCCGAGACAAGGCCTTCATGATCCTGGTGGCTCCTCGCTGGCCCAGACAGCCGTGGTTTCCACTCCTGCTGCAATTAGCGGTGGAGGATCCGTTCCCTCTGGGGTTTCAACCGGATCTCCTCACTCAGGATCAGGGGTCTCTGCTACACCCCAACCTCAGGTCTCTCAATCTAATGGCCTGGCTGCTGAGAGGGTAGTCCTTGCTCCCCTTCTCCTGCCGGCGGAGGTGGAAGAGGTCGTCCTAGCTTCTCGGCGACCTTCTACCCGCAAATGCTACGCCCTTAAATGGCGTCGCTTTTCCGTTTGGTGTACCCAACAGTCTCAGGATCCCTTCTCCTGCCCGGTGTCGGTGATCCTGCAGTACTTGCTATACCTCTCTAATCTGGGACTTAAGTCCAACTCCGTCAAAGTTCACCTCAGTGCTCTTTCAGCACATCATGTGCCGGTGGACGGCAGACCTCTTTCCAGCGACCCTCTTGTAGCGAGGTTTCTCCGAGGTCTCCTTCTACTTAAACCACCTCTGCGCCCACCAGCGCCTGACTGGGATCTGAATGTGGTTTTACAGCGGATCACCTGTCCGCCTTTTGAACCTATGGCTACCTGTTCTCTCCGTTTTCTTTCTTGGAAAACATTGTTCTTGATAGCCCTCACTTCCGCTAGACGCGTAAGTGAATTGCAGGCCCTCGTGTCTGATCCCCCCTACACTCGGTTCTACAAAAATAGGGTAGTCCTACGGACTCACCCAAAATTTCTTCCAAAAGTGGTCTCCCCCTTTCACATCAATCAGGAGGTGGTACTTCCAACCTTCTTTCCCAGTCCACACTCCAGCCGAGCTGAAACGGTCCTCCATACCCTGGACTGTAGAAGGGCTTTGAACTTCTACCTTGACCGTACGCGGGAGCACCGTAAAGCTGCTTAGCTTTTTGTGTCTTTTGACCCCAATAAATTGGGGCTCCCGGTCTCCAAGCGTACTCTGTCCATCTGGGTTGCGGACTGTATCACTTGGGCTTATGGGGCAGCCGGACTCTCCTTGGAAGGTCGAGTCACGGCTCACTGCGTTCGGGCAAAGGCTACGTCAGTGGCTTACCTCCGCTCTGTTCCGCTGGCAGACATCTGCCGGGCCGCTACTTGGTCTTCGAGCCAGACTTTTGCGGTCCATTACTGTCTCGAGAGGGAGTCCCGCAGGGACAGTGCTTTCGGACAGGCAGTCCTCCGTAATCTCTTCGAGGTCTGAGCAACTCCTACCCTCCATCCCGGATGTGGGCTACCGGTGGGTAATAATTCAGCGAAGATTCTTTCCTTCTGTGCTGCTGAGCTAGAGGGAGCTCATTTTTGTGCTTAGGGTCTCCGGTAGCCTTGAGCTTGGGAGTCCCATAAGTGAGGACTGACTTCCTGCTTGGTCCTGGAGAAAGCGTAGTTACTCACCTGTAACAGGTGTTCTCCAGGAGCAGCAGGAATCAGTCCTCACAACCCTCCCTCCTCCCCGTGGAGTTGCAATCATCTGCTTTAGTTTTTGCAAATTTTTATGCTGTCTTTTTTAGCTATGTCATCTGACTGGCTAAGATGGCACCCTTGGGCGGGAAGGGGACCGCGCATGCGCGCTGCAATTCCCAAAGGCTTTCTTTGAAAGCTGGGGAAAATTGCTCCGCGAGGGCTCCGTCGGCGCCGACGTCACCCATAAGTGAGGACTGATTCCTGCTGCTCCTGGAGAACACCTGTTACAGGTGAGTAACTACGCTTTATGCACATGTCATTTGGGTAATGGCAACATAACTCTTCCCACTTCCAGGCCCACTGTGAAAGAACACAAAATTTGAAGAAAAAACCCCCACCACTCACATGTAGCAAATGTACCATGCCATACCATAGCAGCACTAATTCCTATGATTCAAGTAGCTAATACCCTACCAAAGAATAGCAGCATTACAAATATTACATTGGGTCGAAAACACACACACTTCTGGTAGAACAGAGCAAATGGGACTACTACGTATCTCTACAGAAAACTACACACCAATGCCACCACATCTTGGTCACATGCAAAACTCTAGCAAACTCTCATTAAATACAGAACAAGGGATCCCAAATTTTTGAAATAGAAATATGAAGACAAAAATTGAATTAGGAATCCCAAGAAGTCAAACTCTGCAGATACTGCAACACTGGAAAACTAAAAAGAGAAATGCATTTCATCTTGTACTGAATAAAAAACAAAAACATTCACAATGCACATTTCCCAGAGATAACATATTCCAGTTAATACATTTGAAATAAAATAATTTTTTCTACTTTTGTTGTTTGGGTATTTTATTTTTCTAGTCACATTGGTCCCAGTTTCTCTTTTCTGCTTTCTTCGCCTGTCTTCTGCCAACTCTTTCCAGTGTTTGCTGTCAATTTATCCTTTCTCTTCCTTTTCTTTCTTTTCTGCTTCTCTATCCATGCAAATTTCACTGTTTTTCACCTTCTAGTTCTTAGTCTCCTCCTTGGAAAATTGATAGATATATGAAAATTACAATCTCTTACCTAGCTCACCTCCTCAAGTTCTGCCATTTCTCCATCTCACTTCCTCCCCGGTCTCTTATTCCCTTCTATCTTTCACCCATTACCACATTTCTCTCTCTGTACTCGCCAGTTTTCTTGACAACCCCCCAACAAGGTTCCACTCCATGCCCAGCATCTACCCTTGCCCTCTCTTCCCACCCACATTTGTAGCCCGGCATCTGCAGTCTCTCTCCCACCTACCCACCCTTGTAGCCCGGCATCTCCAGTCTCTCTCTCCCGCACCCACCCAGCATCTCTCCCCCCTCTCTTTCCCACACCCCCCATGTAGCTCAGCCACTCACCTCCCTCTCATTCTCTATCCCTCATCTCCACCATCTATCCATCTACCTACCTACATAGCCCTGCATCACTCCACTTTCTCTGTTTCCCACCTACCTATGTAGTCCAGCATTTCCCCATTCTGTTTCCCACCCATCCACCCTACCTAGTCCAGCATCTTCCCTCTCCAGCCACCTACCTACATAGTCCAACATCTTCCCTCTCTCTTTCTCACCCACCCCTCCCATTTCCCCTCTTTCTCTGTCTCTCTCCCCCCCCCCCCCCCACTCATCAATCTATGCAGACCTGTATCTTCTCTGTCCCTCTTTCCCCATCTACCCTTGTAGCCTGGCATCATCCCTATCTCTCCCTCCATGTAGTCGGATGTCTCCCCCTCTACCCCATCTTTGTAGTTCCTGTATTCCCTTGTCCTCTCTGCTCTTCTTCCCCCCTCCCCCTGATACAGTGTAGTATCTTTGTCCTCAATCCTTCCCTTTTCCTTTCCTCACCTCCAACAGTGCAGCTTCAACTTGTGTTGCGGAGCCAGGCACAAGCCACGGCATGGACAGGAGATGCAACCGCACCAACCCTGGCATTTTTTCTCTAGTATAGGTTCAGCTGTGCTTCTTCCTCCTGGCCATAGTAGCAAGTGGCGCTTAAGTGATTTCACTGTGCATCTGGAACTGAAATCATAAGGAGAGCCCCAGACGCGGAGGAGCAGCACAGCTGAATCTATATTAAACAGGAATTGCTGGGACTGATGCAGTCGTATCTCTTGCCCCTCCTGCTGCTTGAGCCAGCTTTGCAGCACACTTCCTGAATGTTGACTGTGTCTGCTGCTACCCCTTTGTGTGCCAGCTCTGCAACACACCTCCCTGATGCTTGTGACTGACTAGTGTGTTGCAACTCACCGGTTGAGAACCACTGCTGTATAGCATCCTTCTGGCTTTGGCCACTGCCTTGTCACATTGTTTTTCCATCTTGAGATCCTCGGATAATATCACACCGAGATCCCTCACCTAGTCTGTGCACACAAGCCTCTCCCCCTATTGCATACAGCTCCTTTAGATTTCTGCATCCCAAGTGCATTGCTCTGCCCTTCTTCGCTTTTGATCTTAACTGCCAGGCATTAGATCATTCTTTTAATTTTTTCTCATGTTGTATAATCCCTTCGAGCTGTCCACTCTGTTGCAAATCTTTGTGTCATCTGCAAAAAGGCAAACTTGGACATTTGTTTGAAGTCACCCACCCTGATGAAAAAAACATAAACATAAAGCTATCTTGTGCTATCTATGTTGAAATAAAATAGTCATTGTAGTTGGCATGATAAGTTTGGGAACTAGAGTATGTTCTGTAAATCTTGAGACGGCTTCTGTGTATGTTAGTGATTAATAAGTCTTATTTAACTAGAAATCTGCAGCCCTTGCTAGTGCAAGGAACACATTATTTGAACTCACAGCCATTTACTGAAGAAATGTTAAGAACATAAGAACATAAGATATGCCATACTGGGTCAGACCAAGGTCCATCAAGCCCAGTATCCTGTTTCCAACAGTGGCCAATCTAGGTCATACATACCTAGCAGTATCCCCAAGAGACACAGGTTCCACAATGCTTGTATTGGGTCAAGCATTGATATCCTGGGTCCCTTTTTAATAATGGTTTATGGAACTTGTCCAAACCTTTTAATGTACTGGCACGACTGGAAATGGAGCAGGCTATGGGACTTGATGGTGTATATCTCAGAATACTGAAGGAGCTAAAAAGAGTGCCAAGTATATGCCTCACAGCTGTGTTCAAGTTATGTGAAACGGGAGAGGCTCAAGTGACTAGAGTAGGGCAGATTCATTACTGTTCCTGAACGGTCCTCCAGTTTAGTCCTCCACATCTGGGTAGTGCACCTCCTCCCGCAGCAAGGAGACTGGACCAATCAGAGTCTTTTCCATGTCTGGATGTATGCTGCTGGAACTCCCATCAGCTCCCCAGTGTGTCCAGTCTCCTTGCAGCGGGTGGACGTGTGAGCCTGTCCCTTGGCTCACTTTAGGATCGTTCTAGGCAACACTAGTTTAGGTTTTGGGTTGTTTTACTGCTCTTTCTGCTTTCTATTTTATTTCACTTACTCAGGGGCCTGTCGCTTTAAAAAAAAAAAGACGTGAGACACAGGGGAGCCAAGCTTGCACTGCCCTTCTGCTTCCTGCTTGGTGGAGGCACTTCGGGCTCAGTCACAGCATGCGATCTCTCCTCCTAGAACTGCACAGGGGAGAGATTTAGCAGTTTTCAGCACCGGCTCTTGTCAGTGAAGGACTCTCAGCATTGCTCTTCCAGCCCTGCAGACCTGGAACGCTCGGCTCACCGATCCGTGATTTTTCTTTCAAGCGGTGTCCGTTTTCATTGCCGCCGGGGTGAGTTTGCCTTTTTCTCCCTTCCTTTGAGGCCCGTTGATCTCTGTTCGGCAGGGATCGTTTATAATTTTGTTTCTTTTGTTTTCTTTGTTTAGTTTAGTTTTGTTGCCTTGCGCCTTTTTTCCGGCCGCGGGAGCGGCGGCCATTTTGGTTTCGTTTTTTTCCCGCTTCTTTTCGGCGGTTCGTGCTGCGATGTGTCTGGGGCTGGCTAGGCTTCCTAAAGGGGGCGATTTGCCTGGGGGGCGTGCAGTGAGCCCGTTTTTGCAAAAACAAACAAACAATAAAATAAAACCAACCCAGCACAAACTCAACCAGAGAGCTCTGGCAGGATTAGGGGGAAATTCTGATCCTTGCTATCCGGTTCCAGGCAGTGGTCCTCTCTCTCTCTCAGCGCTTTTAAGTTTGCTTGGTGGTTTTCCTTCATGTCTGGGCGGCCGCAGTGCGTAATCTGCGGATCACGCAAAGGTCCAGTGTCTGACGCCGGGGTTTGCAAGGGCTGCGCTCTTGGCTCTTCAGTTCTGGAACCTCAAATGGAAGCCAGAGTGCCTTTAGAGTCCGTAGGCCCTCCAGTTTCGGCTGGGGAAGAGCCTTCTCCAGAAATTCTCGGGCCCTCTTCTTCTACTTCTTCTGCGCAAGGGGGTACGCCGGCAGGGGGGGTAGTCGAGTCCTTTTTGGGGGATTTCTCCCCGGATTTTGTGCTTCTGATGCATCAGGCTTTCCAGAAGGGACGTTTAGGAAAGTTGCCAGAGGTTTGTTCGCTGCCGCCTGCTCCGCCGTGTCTCAAAGGAGAGGGGGCGAGAGGGCACGCTCCAAAAGCAGCCAAGCGGCTCCATCCTTTGGATGACATGGACGGGCAGGAGGCAGAGTAGTCGGACATGGAACCCGAGGATGGGGTTGCAGAATTAGAGGAGGGGGAGATTCCCGAGCCGGAGGACCAGGCCCGGATCATCCATGTGTTTCGCAGAGAAGAATCTGTTCCCTTAGTTACGGAATCCCTCCAAGCGCTTAATTTGGCTGCGGCGCGTCCTGTGGATGAGGAAGGTTTAGAGGATCCTCTGATTCAAGCGGTGCGGGACTCCCAGGTGGTGTTTTCGGTACATAGAGTAGTGGATCAGATGATTCAGGCTGAATGGGACCAGCTTGAGCGGATTGAAGGGTATTAGGATGATGAACCATCTCTATCCTTTGGCGGACAAAGACAAAGAAAATTTTTGCTCGCCCCGGTTCGACGCTGCGGTGTCGGCGGTGACCAAGAAGACCACAATTCCCGTTGAGGGCGGTGCTGCCTTAAAAGACACTCAGGATCGAAAGGTGGACGGCTTGTTGAAGCAGGCCTTTGAGGCCAATGCCTTATCTTTGCAGGCGTCTATTTGTGGGGCCTGGGTATCCAGAGCCTGCTTGAGATGGGCTCAGCATTTTCGGCAGGACTCTCATCTAGACCAGCAGGGGTTGTTGGAGGTGACCCGATTGGAATCTGGTTCAGCTTATTTGGCGGATGTTCACTATGATTTGATCAGGACTTTAGCAAACAGTATGGCTTCCCTAGTGGCGGCGCGCAGGACTATTTGGCTACATAATTGGGCGGCCGACGGGTCTTCTAAGTGGCGCCTTAGCAAGCTCCCCTTTAAAGGCAAGCTGTTGTTCGGGGATGACCTGGATAAGTTAGTTAAGGACCTTGGGGAGTCTAAAGGCGGAAGGCTTCCGGAGGATAAGCCCAGGCAGAGTAGGAGTGTGTCGTCAACTCGAGGTCAGTTTCGGGACTTTCGCAGGTTCCGTTCTTTCCGTCTGGGGGGTTTCCAGCGTGGCAGATCGGCAGCTAGATCCCCGGGTTTTCGAGGCTTTCGAGGAGCAGGGAGAGGGTTCTCGGCTGCCTCCGCTTCTGCCTCCTCTTCCTTTAGTCACAAGCCGCAATGAAGCGATGTGGGCCCCGGAGGAAAGTCAGGTGATCGGAGCTCGTCTTCGTCACTTTCTTCCCTCCTGGGTCCAGATAACCTCGGACCAGTGGGTGCTCGAGATATTGCGGGAGGGCTGCGCTTTGGAGTTCGCCTGTTCTCTCCAGGATTCCTTTGTTCTGTCTCCATGCAAAGGTCCACAGAAAGTTCTAGCAATACGTTTAACGTTGGACCGCCTGGTTGCCTTGGGGGCGGTAGTGCCTGTCCCAGAGTCCGAACTCGGAGTGGGTCGGTATTCCATTTATTTCGTGGTGCTAAAGAAGGACGGGTCCCTCCGTCCTATTTTAGATCTCAAAGGAGTAAATCGTTGTCTGCGTGTGCCTCATTTCCGCATGGAGACTCTGCGGTCCATCATAGTTGCGGTGCGCAAGGGAGAGTTATTAACGTCCTTGGATCTTTCGGAGGCCTACTTGCATATTCTGATCAGGGCAGCTCAAAGGTTTCTGAGGTTCCCGTTCCCTTGGGGACATTATCAGTTTCAGTCGCTGCCGTTCGGCCTGGCCACAGCGCCACGCGTCTTCACCAAGGTCATGGTCGTGGTTGCGGCGGTGTTGCGGAAGGAAGGCATTCTGGTTCATCCTTACCTCGACGATTGGTTGATTCGAGCAAAGTCCGAGAGCGAGAGTCGGCAAGTCACAAGCAGAGTGATAGGTCTTCTTCAGAGCCTCGGTTGGGTGGTCAACGAGAAGAAAAGTCACTTAGTGCCGACTCAATCCTTCGAATACCTCGGAGTCCGCTTTGACACGGCAGAAGGACTGGTGTTGCTGCCGGATCGCCGCGCACGAGGCCTGCGTTCTCTAATTCGCCAATTCTTAAGATTCCCGGCACCGTCGGCTTGGTGGTACCTGCGCGTCTTGGGGACGATGGCAGTGACTCTGGAGGTAGTTCCCTGGGCCAGGTTCCATATGCGCCCGCTTCAGAGAGCCCTCTTGCATCGTTGGTCGAATCAAACGGATTCGCTCAACAAGCGTCTGCCTTGCCCGAGGCAAGTACGTCTTTCGCTGCGATGGTGGCTGAGCTTGAAGTCGCTGCAGATGGGGGTGTCTCTGGAACAGCCGGTCTGGATGCCTGTGATGATGGATGCCAGCCTGGAGGGCTGGGGGGCTCACTGCGCGGATCACTTCGCGCAGGGGACTTGGTCAGCTCTGGAAGCCTCTTGGTCGATCAACCGTTTCGAGCTGCGAGCGGTGATGCGGGCACTGCAAGCTTTCGAATCTGCGGTGACGGGACGAGCGGTGAGAGTTCTCTCAGACAATTCGGCAGCGGTGGCCTACCTCAACCAGCAGGGCGGCACGGGAAGCAGAGCCATGGAAGAGGAATCCGACCTTCTGTTTCAGTGGGTGGAGTCCCGGCTCCTAGCTCTTTCGGCAGCGCATATTGCAGGAAAGGACAATGTGATGGCGGATTTCCTCAGCAGAGTGCAGGTGGATGCCGGGGAGTGGGAGCTTCACCCGCAGATATACGCTCAAATAGTGCGCCGGTGGGGGGCTCCGGTCATGGACCTCATGGCAACCTATCAGTCAGCAAAAACAAGTCACTTCTTCAGCAGACGGCGAGAACGGATGTCAGAAGGCATCGACGCACTCATTCGGCCTTGGCCGGTCTCCGGTCTCCTTTACGTCTTCCCTCCGTGGGCGTTGATCGGTCGGGTAATTCAACGCATAGAAGCGCACCGGGGGAAGGTTCTGCTGGTGGCGCCAGATTGGCCCAGACGTCCTTGGTATGCGGATCTGGTTCGACTTCTAGACGGAGTAGCGTGGCGGCTCCCTCCATTGCCGGATCTATTGCTCCAGGGGCCGCTACGGATGCCGCAGGTGGATCGATTCTCGCTTACGGTATGGCCATTGAGAAGGCTAGGCTAAAGAGGAAAGGCTATTCGGCGGCGGTCATTGCCACGCTTCTTCGGGCAAGAAAATCCTCTACGTCGCTCACATATGTGCGGATATAGCGAATTTTTGAGGATTGGTGTTCGAGACACGATATTCGAGCGGCGAAGGCGTCCGTGCCGACCATACTCAGTTTCTTGCAGGATGGGTTTGACAAAGGTCTCGCGGCCAGTTCCCTGAAGGTGCAATTAGCAGCTCTCGCATGCTTTTAAGGTCCTGGGGTCCCCCTGGGGGCGCACCCGGATGTGCAATGCTTTCTGAGGGCTGTGTTCCGGCTGCGGCCTGTTCGCAGGGCGACGATTCCTCCGTGGGATTTGAATCTAGTGTTTACAAGGGTTGGTTCGGAAGCCGTTTGAGCCGCTTCACCTGGCGTCCCTTAAGGATTTGACGCTGAAGACAGTGTTTTTGGTGGCCATCTGCTCAGCTAGGCGGATTTCTGAGTTGCAGGCGCTCTCGTGTAGGGAACTTTTCTTGTCCTTCTCTAAAGATAGAGTAGTTTTGAGGCCTGTTCCCTCCTTCCTTCCCAAGGTTGTATCTCCCTTTCATTTGAATCAGTCTGTTTTTCTTCCCGTTTTTAATTCTGACGGGACAGACGCGCCTGACAGTGGGTTACATCGTCTGGATGTTCGACGGGTGCTCCGGCGATACTTAAAGGTTTCTGAGACTTACCGTAAGACGGATCGTCTGTTCGTCCTTTTTGGTGGTAAGCGGAAGGGGGAAGCAGCGGCGAAATCTTCTATTGCCAGGTGGCTTAAGGAGGCTATTGCGTCGGTGTATATTCTGCAAGGCCGGACGGTTCCGGTGGGCCTACGGGCCCATTCTACCAGGGCACAAGCGGCATCGTGGGCAGAGCACAGTTTGGTTCCGCCAGTAGAGATTTGCAGAACGGCTACTTGGTCATCGCTCCATGCTTTCAGTAAGCATTATCGGCTGGATGTGATGGCATCTACGGATTCTTGTTTTGGTTCGGCTGTTTTGCGTGCCGGTTGGCAGGGTCCCTCCTATTGATTACTGCTCTGGTACTTCCCAGATGTGGAGGACTAAACTGGAGGACCGTTCAGGAAATAGAAATTACACTTACCTGGTAATTGTAGTTCCTGTAGGGTCCAGTTTAGTCCTCCTTCCCTCCCGATAGACTGCCTTTTTTTTCGACGCAGCGCACTACTGCGCAGTTTGCGAGAGTGGGCTAAGAGTATGTCTGTGGTCCTCAGGTTTGGGGGTCTTCCGCTCTCCTTTGGCTGTTTGTTCTTGTAGCCACGACTGTGTCTCTTCCTTCGATCAGTTGTAGAGGTAGAGGCAATGTGCAGGCTTCCGGCTCCCTCATTTGGGGAGGGGGTCGGCTGTTTGGGGGAGGGGGTCTTTGTTTTTCGGGAATGTTATAGATAGGTATTTCTCTCATGTGTTGCTTCTTTGAGTCTGCTTTGTTAATAGTTCACTGGGGGGGCTGATGGGAGTTCCAGCAGCATACATCCAGACATGGAAAAGACTCTGATTGGTCCAGTCTCCTTGCTGCAGGAGGAGGTGCACTACCCAGATGTGGAGGACTAAACTGGACCCTACAGGAACTACAATTACCAGGTAAGTGTAATTTCTATTTGCTTAAGGATGAAGAATTGTCAAGAATTTGGCAACTGAGATTTAATGCTAAAAAATGCAGGAGTAGATTACAATAGTCTAGACTGGAGTTGACTAATGAGTTGATAAGTGTCTCTTAGTAGTGTATTCAGAAAGGAATGGGCACATTTTGTTGATGTAAAGAAAGAAATGTCAGGTTTAAGCTATCAGTTGGATGGGTGTAGAGAAGGAGAGAGAGGAGTCAAAGGCGACCCCAATGTTGCAAGCCCAGTTAGCCTCTGTTGCCACTCACGACATACCCCAGAATGCCCACAACATGCCCTGCTGCTAAGCTGTTAGCATTGGGGCATGTAGGGGAGAAGATCATTGAATAGCACAGATAGAGGCATTTACACTCTTTACAGGGCTGTAAACCGTGTAAATGCCTTTCGAATATCGGGCCCTATGTTCCTAACTTGGCCTCTTTGAAAAATTTCCAGGACTGAGTTCATAAATTAATACTCAAAATTTCAATAAACTCACAAGGCTAGGGACATAAAAAGGGGGTGGCAACAGCAGAGGATTTAGAGTGAGGGGAAAAGTTAGCACTGATTTTTAGCACTAGGCTCAAATCTAGGCAAATGAATGGCAATTATAAGCATAACATTTTAGCTTCTAAATTAAGATGACATTTTCATCTGAAAACACAGGGACCTAAATTTGACTGAAAGTTGGGCAAAAAATTTAGATCAGGTCTTTGAATATTAGGCCCTAGGTTACTATGGCACGTGTATTGAATTGGATTGTAAAATAATTTATGTAGACTGTATTTTCAAATCCACGCTTTTGTTCTTTTCTTTGTAAAAGTCTTACAGCAAGTTTCAGCATGGGAATATATTCAATTTACATGTTCTCTTTGAAACTTAGTGGGCAGTCAGAAAATTGTATGGGGGGTGCCAAGAGATCCATTTGCGAGAAGTTGAAAGGCTTTCAATTTTATAATGGAACCTTTTATAAAGTAGGCTCCAGAGCCAGTCCCCGTACTGCTCAAATTTACATCTGTCCCGAAGAAGGTGTAAATGTGTGTATGTGCTCTCTGCATATAAATGTGTATGTATAAAATACATGTATATGTCATAGTACCACCCAAACTAGGTCCCTGAGAATGCCTATATGTTAATTTATGTTTTTTAAAAAAGAGTGCTCTTTCTATATGTCTACTTAGGCATATTTACTTTGAAAATTTTATAAAAGCCTTTCGTATTTTGTAGAACAGGCTTTATACATGGATAAAGCCATATAAAATTACTTCCTAATGTAGAATTCAAAGACACAAGATCATCATATAAGCCCAAAGGGACAGAAACTCTAAAGAGTATAAGAAAATACATTTTCATTAAGAAGGTGATTAGACGCATAGCACAGACTTGAGCAGATGTGGTAGTAGCCAAAACAATATTAAACCTTAAAATATGCCTGAGGCAGAAACAAAGGGACTTATGTAGTCGAGTGAGGGAGAAGACTACAGATCAACTAAGACGTGTGACTGTGTGGTATGCAGGTGCAAGGGGCCCTTTTATTAAAGTGCATTAAGCAGTACATGAATTAGTGTGCGGTAACTGTTGGCACCGGCTACGATAACTATTACTGCACTTGTATGACAGTTAAGAACATACGAAATATCATACTGGATCAGACCAAGGGTTCATCAAGCCCAGTATCCTGTTTTCAACAGTGGCCAAACCAGATCACATGTACCTGTCAGGTTCCCAGAAAGGTACACAGATTTCATGCTGCTTATCCTAGGCATAGTCTGTATCTTTTTAATATTTGTTCCTTATCGTCCCTCCAGTCCAGTCCCGAACCTCTGGGGGTTTTGCTCCTCCAGCAGCTTGGTGACTGAGAAACGTCATTCTTTTGATGACGCTGGTATAAAGCCACAGGAACCGCCTCCTCACTCCAGTTCTCTCAGTCTCCACATCCAAAGCGAGGCTCAGTAAACTTCTGTTTAGAGGGAAGTTTCTTTTTGGACAAGATTTGGATAGGTTGGTAAAAGATCTTGGGGAGTCCAAGGGCGGAAGGCTGCCGGAGGACAAACAAAAGCAGGGACGGCAAGTTCAAACGACCAAGGGTCCGCAGAGGGAGTTTCGTCGTTTTCGTGCCCCGAGATTCAGTCAATTTCAAAGGGGGCATTTTCCCTCTAGGAGCCAAGATTTTCGAGGGTTCCGAGGGGCGGGTAGGGGATTTGCTGCCTCCTCGTCCTTGAATCTTAGAAAGTCACAATGATACCAGGGGGGCCCAGGTAGGACAGGTGCCGGTTGGAGGGCGTCTTCGAGAGTTTTATCCTGCCTGGGTCCTAATCAGATCAGTGGGTGTTGGAGGTTATTCGCAAAGGATATGCACTAGAGTTTCAACGTCCGGTGATCGATTCTTACATTCAGTCTCCGTGCAAAGTGCATGCCAAGTGCGAGGCGGTACTGAAGACATTAGAGAGAGTGCTGTATCTCAATGCTGTGGTACCGGATCCTTCAGACCAATGCGGTTGCAGTCAATACTCAATATACTTTGTAGTGCCAAAGAAGGAAGGAGCCTTTCGACTGATCTCAAGAGGGTAAATCGCTGTCTCCGGGTGTCGCATTTCCACATGGTGACTCTAAGGTCAGTTATTGTGGCAGTAAGAGAAGGAGAGTTTCTTACGTCTCTGGATTTGTCGGAAGCTTACCTGCACATTCCGATTCGCCAGGAACATCAGTGGTTTCTCAGATTTGCAGTTCTGATGGTACATTTTCAATTCCAGGCATTGCCCTTTGGACTGGCTACGGCGCCACAAACGTTCACCAAGGTGATGGTAGTAGTAGCGGCCGTGCTGCGGAAGGACGGAGTATTAGTTCACCCTTATCTGGACGATTGATTGATTCGAGCGAAGTCCAGAGTCGAGAGCAAGTCAGCTACGACCAGAGGGGTAGCATTCCTGCAGAGTCTCGGTTGGGTAGTGAACATGTCAAAGAGCAGATTGCAGCCGTCGCAAACCCTAGACTACCTAGGGGCTCGCTTCAATAGAAGCGTAGGAAGAGTATTTCTGCCACAGGGCGCAAAGGTTGAGAGAGCTGGTCCACAGATTTCTGGGCAGGACGAATCCCATGGCATGGTATTATCTTCAGTTGCTCAGGACCATGGCGACGACACTCGAGCTGGTTCCGTGGGCGAGAGCTCTCATGAGGCCGTTGCAGAGAGCATTGCTCAGGAGCTGGTCACATCAAGAGGATCGGCTGACTCGGAAGCTACCCTGTCTGCCAGAGACACGTCAGGCGTTGCAATGGTGGTTACAACCAGGGATTCTGGAGAAGGGGATGCTCTTGGAAGCACCCGATTGGAAGCTCCTAACAACAGACACCAGTCTCTTGGGCTGGGGAGTGCACTTCCAAGGGAGGTACACCCAAGGACAGTGGAGTGATCTGGAAAAGGATTGGTCTATCAACAGGTTGGAATTGCGAGCGGTGTCGCTGGCTTTTCGAGTTTTTCAACCTTATCTTCAAGGAAAGGCCATTCGGGTATTCTCCGACAACGCGACTGCAGTAGCCTACGTGAACAGACAAAGGGGCACCAGCAGTGTGGCGCTGGAGGCCGAGGCAGAACAGCTGTTCGAGTGGGCCGAAGGGAATCTGGTAGCGTTGTTGGCGGCACATGTCGCAGGAGTGGACAATGTGGAGGCCATAAGAACATAAGATATGCCATACTGGGTCAGACCAAGGTCCATCAAGCCCAGTATTCTGTTTCCAACAGTGGCCAATCTAGGTCATATGTACCTAGCAGTTTCCCCAAGAGACACAAGTTCCACAATGCTTGTACTGGGTCAAGCATTGATATCTTCGGTCACTTCTTAATAATGGTTTATGGACCTTTCCTCCTGGAACTTGTCCAAACCTTTTTTAAACCCAACTACACTAACAGCCTTTACTACATCCTCCGGTAACAAATTCCAGAGTTTGATTACACGTTGAGTGAAAAAATATTTTCTTTTATTGGTCTTAAATAGTTTACCCTGTAGCTTTATTGCATGTCCCCTAGTCTTTTTATATTCTGATAAGGTAAACAATCGATCTACGTTTACCCGTTCCACTCCGTTCATTAATTTATAGACTTCTATCATATTTCCCCTCAGCCGTCTCTTTTCCAGGTTAAAGAGCCCTAACCTTTTTAGCCTTTCTTCATAGGAGTATCCTTCCATCCCCTTTACCATTTTGGTGGCTCTTCTCTGTACCTTTTCTAATAACGCTATATCCTTTTTAAGATATAAGGCCGATTTCTTGAGTCGCGTGAAGGTGGACCCGGGGGAGTGGGTTCTCCATCCAGAAGTGTTCGAGTTGCTAGTGCGGCGCTGGGGGCCGCCAGTAATGGATCTCATGGCAACTTTCCAGTCAGCAAAAGTCAATCGTTTTTTCATCAGACGACGGGAGGGAATGTCGGAGGGCTTATATGCTTACTTGTTTCCGCCTTGGGTGTTAATAGGTCAGGTGTTGCAACACATAGAGGTTCACAGAGGACAGATGATATTGATAGCGCCAGATTGGCCAAGACGACCGTGGTATGCCGATCTGATGAGACACTTGGAAGAGGACCCGTGGCCTCTTCCTCTTCGAAGGGACCTGTTATCTCAGGGACCGCTGAACATGCTTCAGGTGGATCGATTCTCACTTACGGCTTGGCTCTTGAAATGGTGAGGTTGACAGCAAGGGGGTACTCCACAGTGGTTGTTTTCACCTTGTTAAAGGCTCGGCGGAGATCTACCTTGCTGGTGTATATTCGCATCTGGCGTATATTTGAGGCTTAGTGTATAGACAGGAGCGTGCAGCCGCAGGTCCTGGCTTTTTTGCAGGATGGTTTTGAGAAAGGCTTGGCGGCAGCATCCTTGCGGGTGCAGTTGGCAGCGCTGTCCTGCTATAGGGGAAAGGTTAAAGGGGAAGCACTGAGTGGACATCCAGACATTAAACGTTTTTTGAGAGCGGTGTCGCTTTTGAGGCCGCCATGTAGATAAATGGTTCCAAAGTGGGATCTTCAATTAGTACTGGAGGCGCTGGTGCGCGAGCCTTTTGAGCCTTTGTCAAGAGCGTCGCTAAAAGACCTCACTCTTAAGGTGGTGTTTCTGGTGGCTATCTGTTCGGCTCGAAGGATCTCTGAGTTACAGGCTTTGTAGAAAGCCTTTTCTGTCCTTTTTTTAAATTCAGACGTAGTATTGAGGCCAGTGCCGTCCTTTTTGCCCAAGGTGATATCACCTTTTCACGTGAATCAGGAGGTCTCATTACCGGTGTTCAGGAAAGGTAGTGAGGGTGAATCTGCAGGAAAGTTACATCTGTTGGATGTTTGTTGGGCGTTGAAAAAGTATATGCGAAGGACGGCAAGTTTCCACAAGACAGATAGGCTCTTTGTCCGGTTTGGAGAAGCGAGAAACAGTGAGTCTGCGTCAAAGGCTTCCATTGCCAGATGGCCTTGAGAAGCGATAGCGTCTGCATATATTTTGAAGGGCAAGGCAGTGCCAGAAGGTCTTAGAGCTCATTCGACTAGGGCGCAGGCATCGTCGTGGGTTGAGTAGTTTGGTACCGGCTGTGGAAATTTGTAAAGCGGCTGCTTGGTCGTCTTTAAATTCCTTTGTCAGACATTTATCGCTTGGATGTTCAGGCGAAAAGGGACACCTGTTTTGGATCAACAGCGCTTCAGGCTGGTTTGGCAGGTCCCTCCCGTTGAAGTTTTCACTGTTCTGTTACATCCCCAGAGGTTCAGGACTGGACTGGAGGGACGATAAGGAAGATGAAATTAGACTTACCTGCTAATTGTTGTTCCTTGAGGAACTCTAGTCCAGTCCCGTATCCCTTCCTAGTATTCTTTGAACTATAGCCTGAAGCAAGAGATGTTTTACAGGTAAGCTAGAAATCTAGCTGTGTGGGTTATGGTTCATAAGGAGAGGTTGGGAACGAAGGGGATTCTGATGGGTTCTGGTTTCCACAGTGTGGAGGGAAATGAACCTAAGCTGTTCAAGTAAACTCACTATGATAGTCGAGTAGAACAGAAGATGAGATAGCTTCGCATTTACAAGTTTCTAGTTAAATAAGTTTACAGTTTTTGTTGTAGTAGTTTCTACTTAATTGTTGCTCTGGTGAGTCTGCTTTGTCAATAGGTTACTGGAGTGAGGAGGCGGTTCCTGTGGCTTTATACCAATGTCATCAAAAGGATGATGTTTCTGAGTCTCCAAGCTGCTGGAGGAGGAGCAAAACCCCCAGAGGTTCGGGACTGGACCGGAGTTCCTCAAGGAACAACAATTAGCAGGTAAGTCTAATTTCATCTTTTCTTTTAAATAGTGCCATTGGGTATGCCACAATTCAATATTTTGTAGGGTGATTTTATTTTTTCTACATATATTGATTGCTACTTTTAACAAATTGTGTGTTGTTTTTTTGTTTGTTTTTCTATTTAGGTTGTTCGGGAATTAAGTAATTATACAAACCAATTTCGAATTTTAGCTCTGAGTGCTACACCAGGAAGCGATACAAAAGTAAGTTAGGTAACCTTTTCCATTTTTACAATAAGAAAATCAGAGGAACTCCAGAAAAAGGATGTTTACACATCTTATCACAAAACATAATAAACAAAACACATCAGCTACATTATTATTTCATGTTAAGGAGAGAGAATTAATGACATGCCCAGGAAAAATAGAAACAATAGAAACTACTCATTCCTTCACCAAAACATAAAACACAAAAAAACTCCATAGGAAACAGACACCCATCACAAGTAGGGCCAGTTCCTTCCTTATTCTTTATGAATTCTTCAAGCTGTAAGGGGCCCATTAAAACATAACGGGTCCCCTGTAGCCCGACCAAACATTTGCAAGGAAACACAAAACGAAAGTAGTTTCCACTGCAGTCACCCAAGGTTTCATTTGAAGAAAACCTTTATGCCTCACTTGGTAACTCTTGAAATATCTGGGAAAATAATTATTTTTGCCACCAGAATGACACTTGCTTATAGCAGAAATATAATTTCATCATATGAGCCTTCTTAGATCCTGAAATAAAGGACACTACTAATGTAGCCCGAACTAGAATCTCATCAATTGACCATTCCAAAAACTCAGACAAGTCAATGGAGTCCTGCGGGGCCTCCGTAGCCCCTTCAGAAGTCAATCTATATGGCAAATAATAAGCATTCAAAATCAGAATTGTATCAGCATTATCTGTTTTCAAGAAGACGTCTTTACAATATTTTGAAAGCAATATAATGGGAGAAAGATAATGAGTTTTAGAAAATTAAAAAATCGTAAATTCTTATTTTGCATGAAGTTTTCCAAAAGTTCAAGCTGCCGATGCAGTGACAGACTATCCTGAATACTTGCCATACCAGCAGACTGAACATTTGAAACCTGCTGCTCAGCCTTATCCAAAGCAAGAGTAAACTGATAAATAGTTTTGTCTTGTTGTTCAAACTTAACCATTACCTCCTTCGAGAAAGAGGCAGTTTGCTCTATAACCGCTTTAAGGTATAAATTGGTTTGACTACACAAAACACCAGCCGTAAAGAGCAATCTAATAAGCAAAACACACAACAAGCTCTAGATAAGAATAAACTCTCAACCAGTTTACTCAAAAACCTTTTCTAGAACGATTATAATATCAAATCAATCAAGGCAATAATGACCTCAGGATGGCTAAGACCCTACATTTAGTGAAAAGATCACCATAGGGAATAGCTGACGCTCACATCATAGGTCAATTAGCCACCATACTCACATATCCATTCTATGACACTTTTAATAATTTCCAAAACCACAATGTTACTTCTGGGAAACCACAAACATCAACTCAACTAAATACAAACATACACCATTCACGACATACATAAATGCATTCAAAGCGTCATTCCAATATAATAAAACGATGATATCATAGGAACGGACTGTAACTTCCTAAACAAAGGAAAGATACAAAAATTAGGACCTTGCAGATACAAAATCTACTAGATAGGCCATTCAATACTTATCTCAAAGAAATCTTCAAAGCATCCGTTCCATCAATGTTCAGCCATACCGCTGTAAAGTCGCTTAGCCGAAGAACTACGATGCAAAAGCCCAGAGAGTACAGTACTTTCAAAAATTGCTCACGGTAATAGGCTACACCCAACGAAAGCTCTCGTTTCGCCACATACAGGCTTCTTCAGGGGGAACCAGTTCGTAATGCAATAATTCACAAATATAAAAGCTTACAGACTCTCTGCCATGCAGACCCTCAGCGTCTGACGCTCACTTCATAAAACCCAACAGCCAATCACGACAACATACGTCAAAATTCAACAAACAAGAGGAGGAGCTCCACAGTTACCTTAGAAAAAGAACAAACTCAGTCAACCCCATTATAACTAAAAGTTATAAAAATAAAGACCACTCGATTTTATCATTAAAGCCATGAGGAAACAATATATTCAAAGAGTAGATCCATCGCTGCTCTTTTTGTAACAACAGTTTGTTACGATCACCACGCCGAATATTACAAGGAATATATTCCAATACTGTGCAACGCAAGTCCTCAAACCTATGGTCAAAATCAGTGCAGTGTTGTATCAATGGTGTTTCTCCAGGACCAAGCAGGAAGTCAGTCCTCACTTATGGGTGACGTCGCCGACGGAGCCCTCGTGGAGTAATTTACCCAGCTTTCGCAGAAAGCCTTTGGGAATTGCAGCGCGCATGCGCGGTCCCCTTCCCACCCAGGGATGCCATCTTGCTCAGTCTTCTTTTTTCCGCAGAGCCCTACAGACGTGTCTGTTAACGCCGCTGAAAAGTTGATTTCTTTGATTTGTTTCGTTAAAAAAAAATTTTCTCGGTTCGTGTGTTCCTCTTCCCGCCGGGCCTCGATATCCCTATTGGGCCCGTTTACGTTTTGTTTTTTCCCAACTGGCGTTCCCGCCACTTTTCCCTTCATCCCTGGCAGCGCGGTCTTTCGACCTTGCAGGGGCCCTTTTCCTCCCCGATGGCTGCCAGCGGTTTTAAAAAGTGTGATCGCTGTGTCAGGCTCATGTCTCTTACTGACACGCATGACTGCTGCCTCTGCTGCCTTGGGACTGAGCATAACCCTATGAGCTGCAGCCCGTGCAGCAAGATGTCCTCGAAGGCGCTGCAGAGTCGGCAGTCGCAGAGGGAACGGATCTTCTCTGACTCCGCGCGGACCTCGTCAGAGGCCTCTACACCTCGTGGCTCCGGTTCGGAGCATCGTAGGAGTTCTTCTGAACGGGGCTCCCCCAGCCGGAAGCACCGGCGGGAGAAGCGGCCCGCGAGGGCGGAACCGGGTGGCGAGCCTGGTCCTTCTAGGGCCAGGTCGCTTAGCCCGGTCCGACAACCCGGGCCCTCGGAGGAGGAGAGGCCTTCAAAGATTCCTCGTCTCGGAGTGGAGTCGCCTGGACACGTGAGTGATATAGTCCTCCTGGACTCCCCCACGGATGAGCCGACGTCGGGCCCGACGCCGTCGGGGCCCGAGTCGACAGCTGCTGGGTCCTCTGATTTTGATCTCAGACTGACGACCTTGGAGCGCAGTATATCTGCCTTCATGGACCAGCAGCGGGCATGGATCACCGGCCTCTCCAGTGCATCTGCCCAGACCACCGGGATGTCGACGCTCGAGTCGACCCCAGAGGCCGAGCCGATCCTCGAGTCCATACGAACTCGAGTCGATCCTCGGCCTAGGTCTCCCTCGGCTTCCCATTTGGGACCGAGGTCCTCGACGCCGGCCTCGGCGTCGGGGCGGAGGTCCCCGGGCCCCGCCCGCGCGGAGCCGTGCGATTCCTCCTCGGAGGAGTCGGGCTGGGACACGGAGGAGGACGAGTCATCCGGTTCTTTTCAGACTCGGTGCGTCCCCTCCGACTCGCCTGAGTCGGAGCCTCGGAGGCGGTCCCCCCCGGAGGATACCCGGTTCTCCGATTTTGTGAGGGATATGGCCAAGGCTTTGGCCTTCCCTGCGGATCCGGAGGAGGAGCCCCGAGCCGAAGAGCTCGAGGCCCTCCAATACGACTTCCCCCCGAGGGAGGCCTTCACTGTACCGGTTCCCCCGATGCTGGAGCGGCTTCTCTTCCGCATGTGGGAGAGCCCAGCCTCGACGCCAGTGTTGAGCAAGCGGATCTATTCCATGTATCGAGTCCGCAAGAGCCCCGGGTTCCAGAAGGCGCAACTTCCACACCACTCCATGGTGGTGGAGTCGGCCATGCATCGACTTAAGAGTCAAAAGATGCACTCCTCGATGCCCCCGGGGAAGGAGGCCCGGAGCCTGGATGCCCTCGGTAGGAAATGCTTCCAGGGCTCTATGCTTGCTTGTCGGGTCCAGACATATCAGCTGTACATGGGTATGTACCTCCGAGACCTGGCGAAAGAACTTCAGGGTTTCTCTGCCAGTCTCTCCGAGGAACCCCTGCAGCGGTTCCAAGCCTTGTCCTCCGGGATTCGAGAGTGTTCGAAGTTCATTTCTCGAGCGGCCTATGATGGCTTCGAGGCCTCGGCTCGAGTAGCCGGAGCCGGCATCGGGGCTCGCCGCCAGGCTTGGCTTCAGTCCTCCGACCTCGAGCCCTGGGTGCAGGACAAGTTGTTCAATGTCCCCTGCAGAGGTGAAAACCTCTTCGGCAAACCCATGGCCGAAAAGGCGGTGGAGCTCGAGTCAGAGACTCTCACCAGGACTCGCCTTTCTAGAAAGTCCTCTACCCCTTCACAGAAGAAGAAGGGCTCGGGGAAAAAGCCTTTTTACCCGAGGAAGGTGTTTGCTTATACGCATCACCAACCACAATACCCGGCCACAACCCCCCTTCAGGGGCAGCGGCCTAGGGGACAGGGTAACGGATCCCGGAAGCAGAAAGCCCCCAAATCCGCCACGCAGGCCCTGGCCCAGCAGGGCGGGGTTTTTTGACTATGCCAGCATAGCCCCTCCCCCTCAGGGGCATTCGTCCGGTACGGGGGGTCGGCTGACCCACTTTGCTCACAGGTGGTCAGCCATAACATCCGAGGCCTGGGTATTGCAGGTAGTTCGAGAGGGCTACCTCCTGCATTTTCACCAGGTGCCTCCCCCCTACTTCCCAGGGGAGCCTCCGAGACCCCCTCTGCACAGGGACTTACTCCTTCAGGAGCTGCAAAGTCTGCTTCAGGAACGGGCGGTGGAGCCCGTGCCCCAACACTTGTGGGGCCACGGGTTTTACTCGAGGTACTTCCTGGTTCCAAAGAGAACAGGAGGCCTCAGGCCATTCTAGACCTACGCAACCTCAACAAGTTCCTGCAGCGGGAAAAGTTCAAGATGCTTACCCTTGGAACCCTGCTGCCCTACCTTCAGCGGGGAGATTGGCTATGCTCCTTGGATCTAAAGGATGCTTATACACACATCCTTATTCATCCGGACCACCGACAATACCTAAGGTTTATGGTGGCGGGGAATCATTATCAGTACCGGGTACTGCCCTTTGGCCTGTCCTCCGCGCCCAGGGTGTTCACGAAGTGCCTGGCGGTGGTAGCCGCCTTCCTAAGGCTTCAGGGCCTCTTCGTCTTCCCATACCTGGACGATTGGCTCATCCGGGCATTGTCTGCTCCAGGGGTCGCCCAAGCCACCCAGCGTGCGGTGACCCTGCTTCAGCACTTGGGCTTCGTCATAAACTTCGAGAAGTCCGCTTTGCTCCCCTCCCAGGACTTCGAGTTCATAGGGGCACGGCTGGACACTTGGCAGGCTCGTGCCTTCTTGCCTCTGGAAAGGGCCAACAGGCTCACGGCTCTAGCCAGCAGGTTCAGCGGCAGGTCGCCGGCCTCAGCCAGACAGTTCCTGCAGCTACTCGGACACATGGCCTCCACGGTCCATGTCACTCCGAACGCCCGTCTACATATGCGGCCTGCTCAGTGGAGCCTTCGCACTCAGTGGCGTCAGGCCACAGGGAGGCTGTCGGACCTGATACAGATTTCCGACCGTCTGGTCTCCTCCCTGCACTGGTGGCTTCACCTGCCCAACCTAGTGCTCGGCATGCCTTTTCAGTCTCCCCCACCTGTCCCGGGTGCTCACGACAGATGCCTCCCTCCTGGGATGGGGGGCGCACTGTCGAGGGACATGCACGCAGGGCCTTTGGACGCCTTGGGAGGCCGCCCAACAGATAAACTTCCTGGAGCTCCGGGTGATCCGCCTAGCTCTGCGGGCCTTCTCTCACCTGACGTTCGGCCAGTCCGTACTGGTACAGACGGACAATCAGGTTGCAATGTTCTACGTGAACAAACGGGGGCACGGGCTCCCTCCTTCTATGTCGGGAAGCCCGGAGGCTGTGCTCTTGGGCTGTCGATCACGACATCCTCCTCAAAGCGGTTTACCTGCCAGGGCAGGACAACTGCCTGGCGGACAAGCTGAGTCGGATGCTGCTACCGCACGAGTGGAAATTGAATCCCGAGGTGGTCCAGCAGATCTCCCGCCGGTGGGGCTCTCCCACTGTGGATCTTTTTGCCAGTCCCCTGAACAGGCAGCTCCCCAGATTCTGCTCCCGGCACCCCCATCCTTCTCGGGAGGCGCCGGATGCGTTCCTCATCCCGTGGTCCACGGGTCTGTTGTATGCATTCCCTCCTACGCCACTGGTGGCCCGGACATTGTTCAAAGTTGTCCAGGACAGGGCCTCCGTGATCCTGGTGGCGCCACGGTGGCCGAGACAGCCGTGGTTCCCTCTACTACTACAGCTAGCGGTGGACACCCCTCTTCCTCTGGGGTTCCAGCCCGACCTCCTGACCCAGGATCGGGGCACTCTTCTGCACCCCAACCTCCGGGCCCTACACCTGACGGCCTGGCTGCTAAAAGGGTAGTCCTAGCTCCGCTACAGCTAGCCCCGGAGGTGGAAGCCGTCGTCCTAGCTTCTTGGCGTCCCTCCACCCGGAAGTCATACGCCCTCAAATGGCGTCGCTTCTCGGTCTGGTGTTCTCAGCGATCTGAGGACCCCTTCGCCTGTTTAGTATCGGTGGTGCTGCAATATTTGCTTCACCTCTCCGATCTCGGTCTCAAATCCAACTCTGTCAGAGTCCACCTCAGTGCTCTCTCTGCACATCATTCTCCAGTCGAAGGCCGGCCTCTCTCCTCGCATCCCTTGGTGGCGTGTTTCCTCAGAGGCCTCCTTCTGCTTAAACCTCCGTTGTGCCCCCCAGCCCCTGACTGGGACCTCAACGTGGTTCTGCAAAGGCTTACCTGTTCGCCTTTTGAGCCCATGGCTACCTGCCCTCTCTGTTTTCTTTCCTGGAAAACTCTCTTCTTGGTGGCCCTCACTTCTGCGAGGCACGTGAGTGAGCTTCAAGCCCTAGTGTTGGAGCCTCCGTACACTAGGTTCTACAAGAATAGGGTGGTACTGCGGACCCACCCCAAGTTTCTTCCAAAGGTGGTCTCCCCCTTTCACATCAACCAGGAGGTGGTTCTTCCGACCTTCTTTCCCAGGCCGCACGCCAGCCGAGCAGAAACTGTGCTGCACACCCTGGACTGTAGAAGAGCCTTATCCTTCTACCTTGACCGTACGCGAGGGCATAGAAAGGCCGTCCAGCTTTTCGTATCTTTTGACCCCAGTCGTTTGCGGGTACCTTTCTCTAAGCGTACTCTGTCCTCCTGGGTAACCGACTGTATCGCCTGGACTTACGGGGCAGCCGGCCTCTCCTTGGAAAGTCGTGTCACGGCTCATCGGGTCAGGGCGAAGGCCGCGTCTGTGGCTTATCTCCGCTCTGTTCCATTGGCGGACATTTGCCGGGCCGCTACTTGGTCTTCAGGCCAGACCTTTGCGGCTCATTACTGCCTTGAAAGGGAGTCCCGCAGGGACAGCGCTTTCGGTCAGGCAGTTCTCCACAACCTCTTTGAGGTTTAGGCAACTCCTCCCTCCGGCCCTAGTGTTGGGCTACCGGCCGGATTTGTATTCAGAGAAGATTCCTTCCCTCTGTACTGTTGAGCTTGAGGGAGCTCTTTAGGCTTGAGGTCTCCGGTAGCCTTAAGCTTGGGAGTCCCATAAGTGAGGACTGACTTCCTGCTTGGTCCTGGAGAAAGAGTAGTTACTCACCTGTAACAGGTGTTCTCCAGGAGCAGCAGGAATCAGTCCTCACTACCCTCCCTCCTCCCCTTGGATTTGCAGTCATTCTTATTGCATATTTTGCTAACTTTTGCTGTCTTTCCGCTATGTCATCAGACTGAGCAAGATGGCATCCCTGGGCGGGAAGGGGACCGCGCATGCGCGCTGCAATTCCCAAAGGATTTCTGCAAAAGCTGGGGAAATTGCTCCGCGAGGGCTCCGTCGGCGACGTCACCCATAAGTGAGGACTGATTCCTGCTGCTCCTGGAGAACACCTGTTACAGGTGAGTAACTACTCTATCCAGGCGAGATGTCCAAAGACTATACTTATGTTCAGCAGGACGGGTCCGCAAAGGTCGAGTCGTCTTTCCGACATACAGTAAAGGGCAAGGGCACCAGAGTCCATATACTACATGAGTAGTAGCACATGTAGTGGAACTTTGCAATCGGCGAACCCTTTGACGGTATTCCACACAGACTTCACTCTCCATAATAGCACAAAAGAAACAGTGCTGACATGCTACATGACTTGAAGGTAAGACATGTAAAGGTTCTGTCCGAGAAACAGCAGGACACAAATAATCTCGCAAATTACGTCCACGGCTATACGCCATGCGTAACTTGTATCCAGATAATTTAGGGTGTGAGTTTATCAATGTCCATCTTTTCCGCAACGTAGAAGCTATACGATGTGACAAACTAGAATGTTGTAATACACACGCAGGTGATCGTTAATCCAGAATCTGGTCGTTGAACAAAAGGAGAAAGCAGCCATTCACGGTGATTATATCTTGCGCGTTTATAGGCTTTAGATAGAACTTCCTCAGGATATCCACGATCCTGAAATTTACGCCACATTTTCCTAGCCTGTATTTTAAATTCAGATAAATTTGAACAGATTCGCCGACGACGTAAAAATTGGGAATAAGGGAGACTACAACGAAGATGCTGTGGATGAAAACTATGAAAATGCAACAAGGTGTTCCTGTCTGTAGGCTTTGAAAAGACGGTGGTAGAAAAACCATCCGCCGTCCGCAAGATTTTCACATCCAAAAAGTGTATCTCATGAACTTGTATATCTATATCAAATGAAAGACATGATTTACACTCATTCAAATAATGAACGAAGTCACGCAAAAGTAACTCAGAACCATGCCAAAGGAGAAAAATGTCGTCAATATAACGATACCATTTAATAATATGAGGCACATACGAAGATGAATATACATACTGGTCCTCAAAAAAGCTCATATAGAGATTAGCAAGGGAAGGAGCAAAAGTTGCGCCCATTGCTGTACCCGAAATCTGTTGAAAAAATTGTTGACCATATATAATTTTTCTTCAACGCTAATTCAGCCAAAATGATCAAAAAAGACATATATAAATTGTTTTGAGCCATCATTTTCCAAATATCAACGAAAGATACAGAACTGGGAACATCCCCCAGTGAAAGCTGAGGAGCTACTGCTGAAAAAGAAAAATGCAAACATTTAGGCATGAAGTCAGAAGATATCTCCGGAGTTGATGTCACAGAGAGGGCAAGAACAGAACCACCCTTTTCGGGGGACTGCTCTCCTTCTCTCATTGTTCTGGAAAAGTCAGTGGCTGAGGTGAAGGAGTCCTAGCAATGGGGCTCAAAGTGGCCCCAGACTCGGAGGAAGATGACAAGTTGGGAGTGCTTGCCACAACTGCTCCACTTACAAGAGACACATGTCTATCCATAGGTCCGGAAATTTTACCGGAAGCCGGAGTATCAGAGGTTATCTTTTGAGCTTTATTCTTCCTCTTGTGTGGCATACTTGCCTGCCTTCTCCCCAGTTAATATTGGCACAAATCTGGTAACGAAGAGGCAACAAAGGGGCATGCCCCTTTGCTCACATACCCTAGGCTGCACAGCCGGCTGCCGGCTTTTATAGGAAATAGTCACCTTTTGATGATGTCATTCTGGGCAGAGGAAACACCTCAGTATGATCCCAAGTACTCCAGAAACACCGGGGCACATACACTACACAGCGCTGAATACTCCATGGAACTCCCAGGCAAGCAAACCCCCTCTCCCCGTAAGTTAAGTTACATATTGCATTTGCAGAAAGCTAAATGCTACTGCAGGGCTGGTACAAGGATATTGGGCACTTTAGGCAAACCTTTAGGTCTATACTGGCCTTTTCCTGAGATTTTGACAATTAAATTCAACAATCATAATAATCCTAGCACCACCCCTCCATAACAACCTTGTAAAAATGTATAATTGGATCATACTTTTAAATGCTAACAGAACTGCCCTATAGTAGATCGACCTTATAACAACCTGAATGTAGATACGACACAGTCCGGAGTCTTGTTTAAGTTGTAAGCTGCTAAGCATATGGTTCAGTTGTAATTTTGTATCTCACCGCAATAGTATCTGTTGTAATAAGGAATTGAAACAAAGTAACCCTCTTATGTCTATGCTGAAAACAAAGTAATCGCTCTGCAACTGTAATCAAGATCTAACATAGCTCCTGCTATAACTGTGGAATTACTAGAATTGCTATATCTGTGTAACTGAAGCTCCCCCAACAATTGTCACACACTGTAACTGTTTGATTGCAACAAAAGTTGCAAATAATAATCCTATTGACAAGCAATTGTATTCTTACTACATATGTAACCACTCACACCCTGCAGAACATTTCAACTCTAAGTCCCCTACCTCTCCTCACAATACCCCACCCCATTAGACTCCGAACTCAGCTCCCCCTCTGTTTTCCCTACCCCCCCTCCCTTACCTGTTTCCAAATCCCACCACAAAAATGTTCTCTCTCAAGCCCTGCTCACTCATGATGGGACCCACTCTTAGTTTACTTTACATATTCTTACTTACGCTACCTTATGCCCTCACCCTAACCCCCAGTGCCCCCATTCCAATAATCTATTCCCCTAGACATCTACTCTCCCCACCTCCTTCCTACTATAATCACTATAACACCTACCACCGCTCCTGCAAATTTAAATCCATTACTGTAAATCCTAACCCATATCCCTCATCCCCCCCAGAACCACCCCACCTCCCCCTCAAATGTGCCCTACTTAATGCCCGTTCAGCCAGAAACAAAATCCCATTACTTGCTGACATCATTACTGATTATAACCTTGATATACTCTGCCTTACCGAAACCTGGTTCCAAGACTCTGACACTGTATTACTAAATCAATTATGCCCCAATTTATACTCAATCAATATTTGTAACAGATTACACGGCAGAGAAGGTGGAGTAGCCATTATTTCTAGAACCAGTTTACAACTTTCTTCCATTGAGTCATCTTCCACCCTAGGCATGGACACTATTACTGTCTCCAACTCTACCCTAGCCCTACACCTCATATACCGTGCACCACAAAACAGACTCCTCAGACCTCTCCACGATCCTAGGTACTGCCTGCTCCCCCCAGCCTGCATCACGCCCTCTAATAATCTTGGGTGATTTAAACCTACATTCCACTTCCTCAACAAATTCTGCCTCCTTCCTCCAAGCTATGAACGCCCTCCATTTTACCCAAATACTTCATCACCCTACACACTCTAAAGGAAACACCCTCGACTTAATCTTCATCCCCCAACACCCTCATCTCAATGACCAGGTCCAACATACTATCCAACCCATACCCTGGTCTGACCATTCTATTATCTTCTTCTCCGTCCCCTACTCATCTTCTCGAAATAAACCTCACACTCATCCCCAACCCACTCGAAAATTCAGACCATTCAATGCAGCTAACTTCCTAGAGCAAATTACTCCTTCACTTGACCAATTAAACGACAGAAATCTCAACCAAAATTCTACCATCTCTACTTGGAATCAAACACTATCCTTAGCATCCCTACTTCCACCTAAGCATCTCTCCCACAAACATCGCAGAAGATCCCCCTGGTTCTCTACAAACCTGAGAAACCTCAAAAGAGAGCTTAGACGCCTTGAACGCAAATGGAGACATACACAAGACCCAGATGTACACAATACTTATACAGCCAAACTTCGATACTACTGCGCAGAAACCACTAAACATAAAAGAGAATACAATGAAAACATAATTCAGCGTGCCCTCAACAAACCTAGGGAGCTCTTCTCCATTGCCAAATCTCTAATAGAAGACCCCCTCCCACATGACCAACCATCTAAAATATCCGCTCAAGCTATATCCGACCACCTGGCCTCCAAATTCCTCCCCCCCTCCCCATCTAACAAGCAAGCCCCAACCAACTGAAGACTATAGTACTCTACTTCTAGAGAACTCATGGCATGAATTTCACACCGTCACATCAGAAACTATATCTAATGTCATAAACAGTTTGAATGCATCAACATCTGCCCTTGATCCTTGCCCTGCCCCCTGGATCAAATCCACCAGAACATCAATGAAATCCTGTAGTTGGGCTTGGACAATTTTCTCTGTAATCTTTGCAAGGAAGGGTATACTGGAGATGGGTCTATAGGAGGAAGGGGAGGTGGGGTCAAGTTCGGATCCTTTTAGGATAGGGCGGATAGAGGCACACTTAAGCAGGGGTGGTACAGAACCAGACCATTGTACAATCCTCCCTCCAGTCTGGTTCTGTACCACCCCTGCTTAAGTGTGCCTCTATCCGCCCTATCCTAAAAGGATCCAAACTTGACCCCACCTCCCCTTCCTCCTATAGACCCATCTCCAGTATACCCTTCCTTGCAAAGATTACCGAGAAAATTGTCCAAGCCCAACTACAGGATTTCATTGATGACCACTCCCCCCTTGACCTATACCAACATGGATTTAAAAAGAATCACGGAGTTGAAACCCTACTAACCTCCCTTCTAGATTCATTATACTTACACACCCATAACTCTACCCAAGGATGCTTACTTATATTCCTTGACCTTTCCGCTGCCTTTGATTCTCTTCCCCACAATCAACTCCTAACTAGACTTCATGAAATAGGTCTGAGAGGCACAACACTAAAATGGTTTCATTCCGGGGGGGGCGGAGCCCGATGTCCAGCGGGATGGTCGCATAACGCTGAGGCTCCCGAGAGGCCTACTCAGAATCCTGAATTAACACCGGACATACTTGAATTTCTGCTCTGATCTTGCCGGGGCACATTGGTGAGATGGCGGGGACCAAACCTACGCGCCTGGAATTTGGATCTCCAGCGGCTTCTCACGGCAAACGCTCCAAAACTGAACCCCCGTCCCCGCAGAAGGGGCTGGCTTTGCGCGAGGGCCCCGAAATGCAGCAGGAAATCCTCGCAGAGATTAGAGGGGTTAAGGACCTCGTGCAGTCAAACGGGGAAGCACTCCGAGCGCTGCGGGAAGATCTTGGTGTATTGCAAGGCAGGCTAGAGGGGCTCTCCTCGCGTCAGGACAAAATGGAGAGCATATTAGACTCCCATGTGGTCCGGCTGTCCAAACTCGACAAAGTTGAACGTCAGGTGCGGGCCTTGCAGAAAGAAGTGGAAGATGGCAATAATAGAGTGCGCCGCAACAACCTACGACTAGTGGGCATACCGGAGGGAGCGGAATCGGGAGACATGAAGGAGTTTTTATATAAAATCCTCCCTTCCCTGCTCCAAATCACCTTTACCAAAGAATTGGAGATCGATCGCGCTCATCGTGTACCCACAAACATAACGCTCAACAGGAAGACCCCGCGGCCTATCATCTTTCGACTTTTGAGATATCAACATGTGGAGCAAATTCTCAGCGCCTCTCGGGCAAAGGGCCATATGGAGTTTGAGAGCCACAAGATCTCCTTCTATCCTGACTTGGCTAAACCCACGGTTGATCGCCGAAAGCGCTTTCTGGAATTCCGGCCGAGGCTTCAACAACTACAAGCACGCTATGGCCTGATGTACCCGGCCAAGCTCCGAGTCACGCTTCACAATCAGACAAGAACGTTTGAGGACCCTGATCTACTAGCGGAGTTTTTGGATGCTAAAGAAGCCGACTTGATGCGCTGACTTCCAGAGTATTCCTGCCAGTGTTCTCATATCCGCTGTACCTGCCATCTTGGATTTGCCACGGTTCAGCAAAGAGTCTGTCGAGGGCGGTTTGTTGCCTTATTTTGATGATATCTGTGACCCGACTCCATCTACCCAGAGTAGCCTCGATGAATATCAGAGACAGTGTTAATTATGGACTGGTGTTTCTTTTCTTTTTTTCATGTCTCTATCTTCCTCTCTAGGGCCTCCTCCCGCAGACATATGGTCGCCATATTCATTGGGGGTTTTGCTTCTTCTCTAAGTTACTTTGGTACATGCTTTTCAATATGGGGTGTATTAGCCAGCATACTCGGTGATTATGTCATTGTTGTACAGATTCTGCTTATGTTGTATGTTTTCAAGCGCCCTTACCTAAAATGTCTATTACCGATTGATGGCACCATGTAAGATTTTATCATTGAACGTAAAAGGCATCAATAATCCGATAAAACGGAAGAAAATCCTAAGCTATCTAAGTCATGAAGCTGCGGACCTGATTTTCCTCCAAGAAACGCATTTAAATTCGAAGGAAACTCTTAAACTCAATATTAAACCTTACATGGTGGCCGCCTATTCCCCAGCCGTTTCTAAGAAATGTGGGGTTGCCATACTGGTTAGGAAATCTCTGCATGCTACTATTATTGCGACTAGCTCAGATACAGCAGGTAGATGGTCCAGGGCTCACCTCAAGATAGGTAACCTTGAAGTTACATGTATATGCCTTTATGCTCCTAATGTGGATGACCCTGCCTTTTTTGCTACCATTGCTCAGGTTGCGCAGGCCTCTGCTAATACTTCATTGATAATTGGGGGGGATTTCAATTTAGTTCTTGATCCCCTGATTGACAAACAGCCGCCTAGGACAAGTGGTCCCCCCAAGAGTCACACCACGCTTACCTCTGTGATTAAAGATCTTGCTTTAGTCGATCTATGGAGGTTACTACACCCCAATGAGCTTGACTTTACCTTCTTCTCTTCCCCTCACAAATCCCAGTCTCGCATAGATTTCTTTCTAATATCAAAACTGTTAGTTCCTCAGGTGGACACTGCAAAGATTCACTCCCAACATATCTCAGATCACGCTGCTATTTCTTTTCAATTACACACCACTGCGCCCCAAGGGAATTCGGGGGCCTGGTTCTTTGATAGAGCCCTATTAACTCAACCAGAGTTCCAGTTAGAAATTCGAGCAGCCATACAGGATTACTTCCACTTTAATTTACCCCAGGATACTGCAAATTGGGCTTGGTGGGAGGGTTTTAAAGCGGCCATTCGTGCAACGATCACTAGTTATCAAATTCGCCTGCGGAAACAACGCAAACAGCAGCTCCTTATACTAGACCAACAAATCAAAGCAGGCGAACGAGTTCTAACTTCACGTACTGATCCATGCGTCTTAGTTCGCTTACAGCGTCTCCGTTTTCAATATAATGCAATCCTCTCAACTGCAGCTTCTAAGAGTATTGCACTTCAACAAGGGACATACTACCGTGAAAGCAACCGAGCCGGTCGACTTTTAGCCAACGCCTTGAAAGGTCAAAACGAAGCCAAACGCGTAGCGGCCCTTCGAGCCCCACAGGGAGGGGGCATACTGACCACAGACTCCGATATCGTAGAACTCTTTCGGGATTTCTATACCCGTCTATATCAATCTGAATGTGAGTTCTCATCAGAGACCTTCGAGCGCTTGTTTTCTGGTATTCAGCGGCCGACCCTTTCTGAAGCTGATAGGGATGCGCTGGATGAACCCTTCTCTACTTCAGAGATCCAATCTGCCCTAAAACGAACAGCCTCGGGTCGAGCCGCCGGGCCTGATGGTCTCCCGACCGAATTCTACAGAACGTTCAGTGCAGATTTAGTTCCCTACTTAAAACTTTATTTTACTGCCCTTGCGGTAGATACATCCTCTTTGGGATCCTTTTCTGCTGCTAATGTGGTAGTATTTGAGAAAGAAGGCAGAGACCCTCTGCTAACCGCCAACTACCGTCCAATCTCCCTACTTAATGCCGATTATAAGATCTTCGCAACGATCTTGGCCACCCGGCTATCTGACAGGATGGCCACCTTAGTCCATCCCGACCAATGCGGTTTTATACCCGGCCGCTCCACCGCTGACAATGCTCGGACCTTGTGCCATGTGCTATCCAGTGCTGCCAATTTAGACCACCCATGGGTGGGTCTTTCCCTAGATGCTGAAAAAGCCTTTGATCGCCTAGAATGGCCCTTCTTATTTGCAGTTCTCCGATGGTATGGCTTTGGGGAGGGCTTCCTCCGATACCTCCAAGTCATGTATTCTCAACCCGTTGCCAGTATTTGTGTAAATGCCATTAAGTCTCGGCCTTTTAATCTCCAAAGAGGCACGCGTCAAGGTTGCCCCCTATCACCAATGCTCTTTGATCTAGCTCTTGAACCCCTCGCCCTCCTTATTAGACAGTCCGCACGTATTCGAGGTGTCCCCTTCAGTCACAGAGAGATTAAACTCTCTGCATATGCAGATGACCTTATGCTCTTCGTATCCCTTGATTCGGTTCCAGCTGTCTTGGACCTGATTGATGGATACTCGCAATTATCGGGCTATAAAATAAACTGGACCAAATCCGTAGCATTCCCACTGAACCGCTGGGTACATGAGGCTGACATGCAGGCCTTTCCTTTCCTTTGGCAATCCCGCATGGTGAAATATCTTGGGGTCCACTACTGTTCTCCTTTAGAAGACACTATTAGTTTTAATGCCAAGGAGGTAGTCTCCAAAGTCCGTGAGCTCACAAATCGTTGGTCTCCCTTATCTCTTACATGGTGGGGCCGCCTAGAAACTGTGAAAATGATGATAGTCCCCAAAGTGAACTATATTTTAGAAATGCTGCCCTGCTTACTCCCGCTATACACCTACAAAGATATTGAGGGCCTTCTCGTCCGCTATCTCTGGCAGGGCAAACCACCAAGGGTAGCTAAACAAAAACTACAGTCTGCGAAGGAACTAGGGGGTACCCGCTTTCCTGATTTTCTCAGATATCATCAAGCCTTCCTACTTAAACAAGGTGCCCGATGGCTAGCTGCCTCAACAGACAACAGACCAGTTTGGCTTGACATAGAAGAGGAGCTTAGTAGCCCAATTCCGTTGATCCATCTCCCCGGTATGTCCCATCAAGTAGACACCCGCCATCCCCCAATGATTGTCGATACTCTTGCGGCCTTTAACACTCTCATTCTGTCACTGGGCCCAAACGTATGTCCTCAGGACGGACTCCCGCTGTGGAATAACCCCAGAATTCAAGTCCTAAATAAAACGATCGCATGGAAACCCTGGTACTCTAGGGGGATCTGGACACCCCAACAGCTCTTCTCTGCAGCTCGTTGGAAGACCTTTTCTGATTTACAAAAGGAATTTGCGTTACCAGCGAAACATTACTTTCAATTGATGCAGCTTCAACACTGCCTCAAAAGTGCTCAAATCCTGCCGCCCTCTGCCCCTACTGAGGACGGGCTATTAGAACTAATTCACTCTATTAGTAGTACACATGGGGTAGCCTCTAACTTTTATAAACTATTATGTCAGGGTACAGATACTGCTACTTGTAGAGCCCAACAAGCCTGGGAGCGCGAACTGCAAACCACTTTAACCCCTGTGCAATGGAGCGTTTTCTGGAGCAAAGTAGTGCGGGTTTCCCGATCTGCCTCTGTTACCCAAACTCTCTTCTTTTTTGCACATAGATGCTTTTATACTCCAGAAAAAATAGCCAAATGGAACACAACTGCTAGGGACCAGTGTTGGTCTTGCCATACTGCTGTGGGAACCCTCGCTCATGTTATTTATGAATGTCCTCAACTACAGGTTTACTGGGGGCGGGTCTGGGGTCGTATTCAATCTATCTTACACCTCCATGAGCCTCTTTCTTGGAAGATTGTGGGACTCCGCTCAGTGGCGGAGGTCCCCTCTCTTCCTAAGAAGGGTCGCTTTCTCCTTGATTTCATGCTGGGTATAGCCATATGTTTAATCACGAGGAATTGGAAGGATAGCTCTCGAATTACTGCCAATGAATGGTGGAACCTCGTCTGCTTATATAGTAAATATGAGCAGATATCTCGGAGAGCTATTCCCTATACCCAAACTCACTCTCGCTTGTCTAAATGGCAGATGCTCAATGATTATGTACAATCTGCTCATTGCTCCGACATGTCTGTTTAATGTATACTCATCATGTTTCAGATCACCGTTAGGTTTTGTACCACAATAATGTCAGTACACGCCCGTTTTCGGGAATGATTAGTTTCTAGAGAAGAAGCAGGGGGGAGGGGGGTGGCAGGGGTTTACTTTGGTGTATGTATCACATTCTATGTATGTATCTGTCTTTTAGCTGTATGTCTTCCTTTCCTTTGTTGTTATAAAACGAAAATAAAGAATTAAAAAAAATAAAATAAAATGGTTTCATTCCTACCTAGACTCCAGAACACAACAGGTCCGTATTGGAAGTGATACCTCCCTCCCATTTACGCTAAAGCAAGGTGTCCCCCAAGGCTCTAGCCTCTCTGCCTTACTTTTTAATATCTTCCTCCAACCCGCCTGCAAAATTTTCCAAAACCACGGCATTCAGTACCAATTATATGCAGATGATATGATGTGCTTCGCCCCATTTAGCCTCTCTAACCCCGACTTTTCTAAAATAAATAAATGTCTAACCAATCTCAAATCCTGGCTTTCCCAACACAATCTACTTATTTTATTTATTTATTTACATTCTCTTATATACCGCACTATTCAGCATCAGCGTGGTTTACATGGAACAAAATGCTCAGTACAAATAACATGTATGAGTTTACAGATAACAGGGAACAAAAAACTTGGATAACAGGGGTAACTATTTACAAAACTTACTACATGGAAACAATCAAAGAGGATGCATAGAAAACACAATCCACGTCATGGGTTTGAGTTTCAACTTGGTGTGTTGTTGGTATGCTATAAGTTTGTCTGGGAATGTGGATGGAATGGGGTGTCTTGGAGCTCTAAGGGATGCAGTTGTGCTCAATAAGGTACTTGTTGGTGACCTTTGAGGGCTTTCCTGAACTGTGGTAGATTCTTAATAGCCCGGATATCATGGGGTAATGAATTCCAGTATCATGGGGCACTGAGACTGAAAGCCCTGTTGGCTGTCGATTTAGTGCAAACAGTAAGTGCCTTCGGTACGGTTAAGGAGTTTATAGCCGTGGATCTTCTTGCTCTATTTGGTGATGTGGCATGGATGAGGGAGGTTAAGGATGTGGATGAGAGATTGTGAACAGCTTTAAAAGTGATTATCAAGATCTTGAAAACTATTCTAGCCTGGATGGGTAGCCAATGCAACTGTATTAGCAGAGGTGTCATGTGGTCGCTCCTGGATGCTCCATGTAGGATTCTTGCTGCCGTGTTCATGGCTAGCTGCAGCGGGTTTAGTGTAGACTCGGGAAGACCTTGTAATATGGCATTGGCATAGTCGAAATGAGGTATGACCAATGCCTGGAAAATTGTCCGAAAGTCAGATGGTTCAAGCATGGAGCGTAGATGCCTAAGTGAGCGGATCTTGTAGTAGACTGATCTCACTATGTTTCCTATGTGAGCCGTCATATCCAGGCGTTGATCTAGGATGACTCCCAGGTATCGTATTGATGGTTTAGAGTGCAGCTCAGCTTCTTTTACTTTAAGACATTGTGGTGGGGTAAAGTTAGGGTTCCTCGTAATGAAGAGTACTTCCGTTTTCTTATGTTCTGAGGTTTTGAGAAAGAAGCCAGTCAGATATTGCATTGAAACAACTCGTCAGTGGGGAGAGGTCCAGATGCTCAGTAGAGAAAGGAATGTAGAGAAGGACATCGTCTGCGTATAACATGCAGTCGACATTGAAGGACCGGATGATGTTACAAATTGGCTGCATGTAAATATTGAACAAGAGCGCAGAAAGGGAGGATCCTTGTGGGACTCCTTGACTTTGGTGGAAAGGTTCAGAATTTGTCCCTCCAGAACGAACATGTTGCCATCTTTCGGACAGGTAGGATCTGCACCATTCGAGCGCTCGTCCGTTAATGCCTTTGTCAATCAGTCGTCTTAATAGAAGCTCATGATTTACTGAATCAAAGGCTGCAGCGATGTCCAGAAAGATGAGAGCAAAACCCTTACGGATGTCATCAATGCCTGTGATTATCTTGCAGAAGAGAGTGGCGAGGAGGGTTTCCACACCGTGGAATTCTCTAAAGCCATGTTGGCATGGGTCTAACGGTGCAGTGGAGCCGATGTGATCCTGTAATTGTCGTTGAGCTTCCTTTTCAATGATCTTCGCAAGTAGTGGAATGCTGGATATGGGTCTATAGGATTCCACCTGCCTGGGGATCAAGTTTGCAGTTTTTTAGCAGAGGTCTAATAGAGGTGCGTTTAAGGGCGGAAGGGAAGGAGCCGGTTGAGAAGGAGAGGGTCATTATTTTGGACAGTACTGGGCTGAAATGGCTGCGAAGCTCCTTGATCCAGAAGGCTGGGCATGGATCAGACTGGGCAGTAGTGATATTTAGGGCCGCAATAGTGTCTTCGAGTTCTCTCTTGGTGGGGGTAGAAAACATGGTTAGTGTTGTTTGGCAGTCTTGCTCTATTTCGAAGGTTGTAGTAGAGATTTTGTCAGTCTGGCATATTTTGGATTGGAGATAAGTTGCAAAATCTTGTGGGTGTATCTCAAATGGAGGTCCAGAGGATGGTTCCTTTGATAAGGTCTTAACCAAGTCAAAAAGGTCATGCGGTTTATTAAGCGATCTCTTTAAGGTGTTTGAGTAGTACTGCTTCATCGTGTCGGTGATTGCGTTGCGATGCACAGCTAGATGACAGTTGTATGCTGTCTGGTCATGTAAAGAATGAGATCGGCGCCAGCATTTCTCTAGTTTCCGTAAATGGTTAAGTGATGTTTTAAGATCGCTGAGTACCATGGGGCACTCATCCTTTTGCCTGGGGGCCTGTTGGTTGGCATACGTAGGGCAATCGAACTGAGGCAGTTGTTCCAGTGAGAGATTAGGTCATCAAGGTTCTGGGTGGTTTCAGAGAAGAGTTGTTGCGTCTCCACAAGGATAAGATCTCTGTTGTAAGGCTTAAAACATCGAGAGGGCGGTCTTGTGGTGTTTTGTATTTTGTTGATTTTTGTGTAGGCTTTGTACGAAGGAATCTGGATGATGATCAGTTTGTGATCTGACCAAGGAACAGGAGTTATGGAGGTTATAGGGTCCTGGGCTGGGTTAAGAGAGGTTTGCGGGGCAAATACTAGATCCAGGATATTTCCCTTAATGTGAGTAGGATCATTAACTAATTGCTTGAAGCCAAGATTTTTGAGGGCATCGAGGAAGGCTGATGCTTGATTATCTTGTAGCGTGGGCAGGTTAAAGTCCCCTAGGATCCAATTTGGGATGCTTGGGTTCTGAGTGTTAGATGCCAGATCAATGATAGCTGAGAGATCATCTGGGGAGGCTGAAGGTGCTCTGTAAAGCAGGATGATTGAGCAGCGTTTATTGGAGATGGTGACGGTCTCAAGGTGGTTTGAACTGGTGGAGTCTACAGTTCGAAAATGGAGGTCTGACCTTGTGAGGATGAGCACGCCACCTCCTCTTTTATCTTGTCTATGACTTGAATGTGCGGTGAAATTCTGGAAGAGGATCTGGTTGAGTAAGACGTTGTCTTCGGTGGATAACCACGTCTCAGTGACCATGAGTATATCAAGGCTGTGGCTGGCAATGATGTCAGTGACAGCTGGCCACTTTTTCCGGATAGAACTGGCATTGATGAGGGCGCATTTTAGGCTATGAGGGTAGGGGTTTTCAAATCGTTTGGGTTTCATATTGTGTTGAAGTGTAATGTGTAGCAGGTGGGGGTGGTGTGGTCGGTTGACCCAGGTTATGTTATCGTGGGATGCATTAGTCCACCTTCTCCCGTGGCTCCGTAAAATAGGGATCTGTTTGGATGCTGGGATTAAGGCGAGGGAGTTGGAGAACCAACTTGATATGATAACGCATCCTATTATGGTGGTAATGGGGGAACCCATCTTGGCAGAGCAATATGTAATTGGGAGCGGGTTAATCAGGTTAGACTACTAGGAAGTTATTAACAACCTCTTGATACTTAGAGCAGTATGCTGGGTCACAATAGACAATATAGTCACAGGCAGTGGTTAAGGTTAGATAGCTAGTAAAAGTATACTGATGACTGAAACTGGTGAGGTTACTGACAACAGTAGAGTAGATTGTTAGCAATAGTAGATTATTGGTAGCAGTGCAATGGTGATTGGAGCTGATGGGGCTACTGACAACAGTATCTAGGTTGATTGGCTACTGATAACAGTGAAAACAAAAGGTTGATTGGCAAAGTAGGATTACTGGTAACAGTACAGTGGGTGCTAGTAGTGTAACAGTAGCGATTGGTACTTTTAGAAGGTTACTGACAACAGTATTGTAAAATACACAGAGGTGACTGGTATTCTTAAAAGGTTACTGACAACAGTATGGTAAATACACGGAGCAAAGGTGACTGGTACTATTAGTAGTACTGACGACAGTATAGTAAGTAGATAAGTAAATTTAAATTTAAAATAGACATGATATGTAGTGGCTATATAGTGAGGCTATACTTGCAGTAGATAGTATGGGAGAGGAATGTCTGGGTTAGAGGTTAATCCAGTTCTTGTCGCGTGAAGTCTGCATTGCTGGTCATGAATTGTGCAAGGAAGTACAGTGCTGTAGGCTGGTTCGTTGGTGAGCGAGCTCAACCTCGCGGGAGCTCAAGCTGCTGGAAAGTTTTTGTGAAAGATTCTGTGGTCGTTGAGGTATATGGGCCAGCTGCCTAAGGGCCACGCCAAAGGGCCCTCTGGCGAGGCCCTCAGGCGCAGGCCCGCAAGGCGCGGGCGTGCCTGATGGCGCTTACTTTAAATGCAGACCGTTGGCTGCCCCGATTGGGCAGCTGAAGATGGAGGCAGGCCCTGTTATCCCCGGCGGCTCGATCCCGGCCGGGAGAGCTGTTGCTGAGCCGGGGAGCAGTGATCAGAGGCCTTCACGCCCGATGGCGCTTACTTTAAATGCGGACCGTTGGCTGCCCCGATTGGGCAGCTGAAGATGGAGGCGGGCCCTGTTATCCCCGCTTATTAACCAATCCAAAACCGAGATCCTTCAAGTATTCTCCAACCCCTCATATACCCCTCCACCAACACTCACCCTTGGCGATCTCACTCTCACCATAAAAAACCAAGTGAAATATCTTGGAATCATCCTCGATCAGAACCTCTCCTTTATTGATCACATAAAGAAAACTACCAATACAATTTACGCGAAGTTGCGAACCCTCAGGAACCTCAAGCCCCTCTTAAGCCCCAACTCCTTCCGTACTGTCTGTCAGGCCCTCACAACCCCCTCACTTGACTATTGTAACCTTATCTATCATGGCCTCTCTAAGACCACCATCCAACCTCTCCAACTTGCCCAGAATACTCTGGCACGATTAATAACTAACAACCCTAGACCAGCGATGGCGAACCTATGGCACGCGTGCCAGCTGTGGCACGCGAAGGCCTTGCAGCTGGCACGCGGGAAGGTCGCAAATTGAGATATGCCGGCTCATGGCAATTAAAAAAAAAAAAAAAAGCTGGCCGCGGCGGCATGGAGTGTCCCGCGGGGCTCCCTCTGCCCGGCGGGACTCTCCCGGCGCGACTCAGCCCCTCTCTGCAGGCTTGCAGATACGCGAAGGGAGAGAGAGTCTCCCTCGCGTCTCTGTTAAGCCCGCAGGGGCTGATGGGAAATTTCCCATCTGCCCCTGCGGGCTTAACAGAGACGCGAGGGAGACTCTCTCCCTTCGCGTATCCCTCCCTCGCGTATCTGCAAGCCGGCAGAGAGGGGCTGAGTCGCGCCGGGAGAGTCCCGCCGGGCAGAGGGAGCCCCGCGGGACACTCTATGCCGCCGCCGTGGCAGCGGCCAGTTTTTTTTTTTTAATTGCCATGAGCCGAGGGGGGGCGGGTA